>CP136061.1:110658734-111923174 GCA_032622095.1 Siphonodentalium dalli | reverse complement strand
CCATTCGATGTACTGCCTCTCTGGCTGACAAGGCCGGTCTATGGCCAGATTTATTTATGAAATACTATATGTGTTTAGTTAACATGAAAATAAAGATACCCCTGATGGTTTGGATGTGAATTAAAAACATGGCGATTCAAAATTTCTAGATTGAATTTGCCATCATTGCAGTCACAAAAATATTCATGCGGCATTATTTACTAGGTTATCGCAGTAAAAAAACTATTACCGGGATAAGACTACTAATGGATACCACAAGTCACCCACTATTATTTGAGGTGATACCACTTGTATGTGGTTGACTGGCTGTACGACCGGTCATTACCAGCCTACAACCGCATTACAGGGGTCGATTAATTAGAGCATAGATGTATATATTCATATTGAGATTTGATTCACAAATTTCAGCCCTGATTAAATTCAAGAATTCAAGATTCGATTTGACTTTAAAACCCCGATTCACAGGGTCCTAGAGCTCATAATTAAAATAAATCCATGATGGGCTGGACAAAATACCGTAATTACCACATAGTTACCAAATGTTAGCAAGGACGAACAGACGGACTGACATACCAACATAATACAACTGGCATATAACAAATTGGGTTAACAATTTTATCCCGCATGACCAAGCAATGGGTTAACTAAAACACACCACGTAACCCACATGTAGGTTATGGGACAGACGCATGTTTTGCCAAAATTTTGTAATATTTCAAAATGGAATTTTTCAAAAACTATCTGGAAGTTATTTCTTTTACTTTGGTACAAGCGATTTTTGTTACACAATATTTAAGAACTGTCAACTAGTTGGAATCCCATAATTTTTACTATATTTTTATGTTTTTATGGCATGAAATATATGTAAAAATAAATAAAACAAAACAAATTTTTTTTTTACTTTAAATGTACTCAATCCGATCAGACGCTCCTAAAGTACTATTTCTTTGGCTTCGGGGGTAAAATTATTTGATTCGAGTCGAGGAACACACCCATCAAAGCTCAGAGTGCTTAGATATCGATGTTTGAAGTTTGCTTTTTCTATTGTTTGTGGACCAGAAGCACGTTGTCAAACGGACGAAGATGCGGCTGAAGATGAATAAAATCAAGTGGCTATTTAACGAATTTCAGAAGAAAAAAACGATGGCTCCCATCTAGAGGTCACCTTCAATATCCATATGAAGTTTGTTGACGGTCGGATGAGAGGTGTAACATGTATGGTGTGCTAACGAAAATTGTAGACAGATCACAATGTGATGGTTATTTGTCAAAACGAGTTTCTTTCAAACAGATAATTTGAACAGGAATCGAATTGAATCAAACAGTCAAAGATCGTACAAAGAAATTAATTATATAATTATATATACGCATAGTCTCCACGCAGGAATGTTCAGTTTTATTGGGCACGATTTGTGAAAATAGTGACTTCTTGGAACCACGAGTTTTATAAAAAAAATATATCAATAAAATATGGCCTCAATCTCGTCGTCAACATTTAGTTGTGAAAGTTTACACCTCGGCAAAGTATGACAGTATACAGTACGGAGACTGACGAGGTTTGCCGAATGGGGAAATATGCGCTCGGAAAACACATTCTATGTCACGGAACACCAACAACTATATTTTAGATAAAATAGTTTGCAAATTAAGGAATGCGACATACATTATGGCTGTTGTTTTGTGTATAATGCCGAATACATGTAAATGCATATTGCATGCAGATATTACACGTAGCCTGTGACATAGGTCATAACTTCCAGTGAGACCATAATACTATTAATGCTACATGTATCTTCAGCATTACTGTGTGTAGCCCATATATACAGATGGAGCACTTGGTTGTGCATTGAAAATTGTTTTTAGAGAAAAACCCGCTTATTTAAATAATTAAAATAATTTCGGCCAAACTTGTGGACTGAAATGGTCACCAGATGAAACAAATCTAGACTTATGGGTTGTCATATCCAACAGTTGGAAGAACCCGTTGTAAACTCGAACCTAACATGTGGGTGCAAATGGTATTTACTACTAATATTTAAGGTGGGAATTTAATTACTGGTTTATAAGAAGCAGTAATACCACAGTGAGCCTATTAGGCCTACTAGTAACCACTTTGAAACAGAACCTGTTTTCAAAAGCATATTAGGACATAGTATGGTGAAGGGGTCACTCTCACCATAAAAAATGCTGAAGGGTACACAGGGTTTGAAAATGTGCTGAAGGATACACATGGTTTGTGATCGGCACGAACACCATTACTTAAATTGTGTTTATGAAAGTCTGGCACCCATTAGCAGTTTGTTTTCAGTACATTTTAATATTCATTGTAACGTAAACAATTATTCTCTAACAGAAATCATGGCAGATAGGAAAACTGAATGTCCTTTACAACGACATTTCAAACCCTGTGTAACCTTCAGCACATTTTGAAAATCCTGTGTACCCTTCAGCAATTGTTTTGGTGAGAGTGTCCCCTTCAGCCATAGTATGTACTTGTATCCATCCCCAATCGTTATGGTCAGGTACCGTTTCAACGCTACTGGCAAAGTGCAAGACAGTATTTCAATGAAAATGTCCACCCTGCACTTATATTAATTCCGGTCGGTTTTTCCACCCTGCACTTATATTCCAGACTGCACTTTTATTCCAGACACGAGAGTAACGCCTGTTTATGTGCAGAAACATGCACTGTTGTACTGGATGACCTCGTGACTGTGTAAAAGAACAAAATGACTGGTCAGTAAATTTGCCATAGATTACCATAGTATGTCGGACAATGGGATGCATATCAGTTCCATAAACTAATGACATTTTACAGTAACAATCAACTAACGTTTGTTGTCGCTGCTTATTATTATATGAATACTAGGGGATGGCCCGTCAAAATGATGGGTGGCAAAACATGGCATAAAATATCGCCACAACTGATAACGATATAAAGAAAGCCGACAAACGGTGCGCGGAGTTTGTCCGGAATTTGGCTTTGGTGTTTGACAATGACGGACTCCACTGAACTATTCGTCTTCGGAGAAGTGAACATATCAGTCGAAATATCGCCTTGATAATCTATGGGAAACGCGTTATATCTCAGGTCGTCTTGCACCGATTGGCCTGAAATTTGCGTGTCAAATTCTAAGATGTGCCACATGACAGTCAACATCTGGGAGCAATCGGTTACGAAGGCCAAAATCGTGACAGAGTTACATACAGGTACACACATACACAAACACTTGTATTTTACTGATCATTGTTGTGCGGGGTCGTTGTTTAGAATATCCATTAATAGCCCATGTTGTAAAGTCTGCGCATCCATTATCATGTGATTAGGGAAAAACAGAAAGGGAAAATGTAACCATGTTGCGTGCAATATATTCGCGTAACATAAGCTTACCTTCCAACAGATTGCAGCAAATAATAGGTGTGGTATTTTCGCACAGCGGCTGCACAGTTCAGAGTAGCTTGTCCAAGTTCTGTTATCTTGCTCAACTTTTGTTTCGATGTCCTTTGGCAGATGATGCATTCATTAGGATACAATTCGAGACGTCTCCGCTTGGCACAAGGAAGACTCAGCATCAGGTCGGATGTTAAGGTTTGACCAGACATCGTGTAATTAGATGCATTCACCTGCAGTTATGATAGAACGATTGTTGAAAGTTCAATATTGAAAACTCAAAATGAACAGGGCAGTCAGTTATCCACAGAAGCGGGTATTCATGATACATACATACCTGTAATTGACGTAAGATACATTTAAACATCCAGCTGTAAGTGGCTAGAAACATAATAGAAACCATCAAATTCCCCCTCCCTCAGCAAGAATTTACCTGATCTGAATGTGTGCCCCTCCCGACCATGCAGTCGAGAACCATTTCGATTGTTAATTGGGCAGAACTCCTCCCCAAGACACTGGCCGGAATACTTGCCCAACACTCTTGTTTAAACGGGATAAGTAAGATGTATGATAAACAATTCAAGTACCAAATCTCTTAATACAAGGCGCATGTCCACCTACCTTTAGTACTAATATTTTACAATGGCATGTAGTAGCACAACCACTCCAATAAAAATTGGGCAGCACTTCCCCTGCCTAGGCGCTGGTCGGAATACTTTCCCCACCCGCTACCAATCACGGCATAAATAAAAGCTCGAAAAGTGATCACAGAAATTAGTAAATCACTGATGAGTTATTCGCCCCTTTTCAAATAAAAAGAAACATGTATCTTACTTACCATCTGAGCATGAATAATTCGGCGGACATTCCATTCGATTTTTTTTTTAATTGGGCAGAACTTACCCCCTAGGCGCTGGCCGGGATACTTGCCCCACCCTCTCCTAAGTAATAGGAGATGAACACAAAGAGATTTGGTACTGAAATTGTTGATCATGTGACTTACTTATCCTCTTTAAACAAGGCGCGTGTCCAGCGACCTTTAGTTCCAACATTTACAATAGCGTGTAGCAGCACAACCACTCAAATAAAAAAATGGGCAGCAGATCACCTCCCTAGGCGCTGGTCGGGATACTTGCCCCACCCTCTCCTAAGTAATAGGAGATGAACACTAAGAGATTTGGTACTGGAATTGTTGATCATGTGTCTTACTTATCCTCTTTAAACAAGGCGCATGTCCAGCGACCTTTAGTTCCAACATTTACAATAGCGTGTATAGCAGCACAACAACTCCAATACAAAATTGGGCAGCAGTTCACCTCCTTAGGCGCTGGCCGGAATACTTTCCCCACCCGCTACCAATCACGGCATAAATAAAGAATTAGTAAACTACTGATGGGTTATTCGCCCCTTTTCAATTAAAAAGAAGAAATATGTATCTTACTTACCATCTGAGCATGAATAATCCGGCGAACATTCCATTCTTGGTCTTCTCGTATTATATTGAAACCTTTGCATCTATTGGAACACAAGCGTTATAAACAGAAGATGACATTACAAGTTGTGCTAGAAGTGTCGGAAAACAGAATGGAAAACACTTAAATGCACAAACTGTGCTTTAAATCAATAAGTGCATCGAAATAAATATATTTGTGCGACGTTCCCTAATTTCGCGCATATTTAGCGGAGAGAATTCATGCCGTCGGGAAAGAATTCAGCCTCGTCGTCGTCGTCGTCGTCGATACAAGCCAAACACATAACAAAGGGATCAAAGGAACAGATACAAGACATTCTGCAATGCGGATGTTGCGAAGACGATCTGAAACCGTCAGAAAATTAACTCAAATGTGATCTATGTAAGGCATCCTTCCACATAAAGTGTCAAGATATAACGTTCGCAGACTTTAAAACAATACAGAAAAAGAATATCGGTTTGTTGTGGCAATGCGTGAGTTGCAGAACAAACGAAGAGCAACATGGCGGAATAAAAGCCCGTCTAAATACACTCGAAGATAATTTTGGTCATCATCGATAGACAAGAGAACCTAAAATGCGAGATTATGGAAATAATAGAAGAAAAGATCGATGCTAAAGTAAATGAACATTTTCAGGAAATGATGGAAAGAGAAAATAGAAAAACGAACATGATAATCACAAACATTCCAGAAAGTTCACTGGAGAAGGAACCTGAAAGAAAATCGGATGACAGACACAAAATACAGCAACTAATTCTGAACCAAGGAAAAGGATCAGAGGATGACATAAAAAGTTTCTTCCGATTAGGTAAGCAATCTGAGTCAAAATGTCGACCAGTGAAAGTGATTCTTCAATCACAGGACACGAGAGACAAACTAATGAAAAGCTCAATGAATTTCAACTACAAAGTTCGGCTAAAAACTGTGATAAATCTACTTCAACCAGGATTACACTCAAAAAGAAAACAAAATTCGCAAATCTTTAAGGGACGAATTGAAAACGACCAGAGCAAATAACCCAACGGAAAAGTTTGCAATAAAGAACGGGAAAGTGATTAATCTGAAACAAATAAGGAATTCCGAAAACTCTAATTGATGTGCACAAGTTCCGGATGCGAAGGAAAGGGATCAATACAAAAATAATAAATTCAATCCTGTACTGTTATACACAAATGCAGATAACCTTGTGAATAAATTACAAGAACTATCTATACTGCTCACTACAATTCAACCAGCAGCCATATTAGTAACGAAAACATTAACAAAAAATTGCAGATATCCTATTCAACAGAGCGAGATTCAGTTAAACGGATACGAAATGTTCCACAATAATAAATCTAAACGAGGAGTGGTTATTTACACACATAAAGATTTGGAAGCACAACTAAGTAAATGCGTGAAAACAGAACATTTTGAAGAAAGCATGTGGTGTGAATGTAAAACGCAAAACAGAGCATCGCTGAATGAAATTAAGCATGATGGACGAAAAATATCTTGTTAGCGGGAGACTTTAACTTTACAGATATAAAGCGATGTCTCCTACACCAACTGGTCACGAAACCAACCAGACACAGAGAAGGACAAACCCAAACATTCTCGACCTTGTATTCACTAACAATTGTGACCTTATATCTTATATAAGACATAACACATAGTGCACCTCTCGGAAAGAGCGACCATGACGTACTGCTAGTGGAAATGAATCCCAGCCTCTTTTGGAATAAAAATGGAACAGAAAAATCAAAGGTCTTATTTAACGAAGGTAACTACGACGAAATTCGAAAAAGCTTAAAGGAACAAGACTGGACATTTTTGGAACATGAACATGTACTAACATCGTGGAAGTCATTTTATGGAATTATGAACGGACTGATACAAAATTTTATACCCAGAACGAAAGAAAATCGCCATCGCAAACGACAAAATGCCTGGATAACAGGGGAAAATCCTTGAGTCAATAAGGAGGAAGCGGGCGGCATACAAGAAGTACAAGAAAACGAAAAATAAGGAGGATTATCTATCTTATAAGAAATTTCGCGAAAACGCAAATAAAAATATCAAAGATGCTACGAAATCGTTTGAACATAAATTATCATGCTATTGTGGAGGAAATCCAAAGGCTTTTTGGACTTACGTTAAAAGCAAAACGAAGATAAAACATGGGGTAGCGGACTTAAGATGTCCTATAACATCGAAAATATCAGAAGACAACAAGGAGAAAGCGGATATCTTAAATACATTTTTCTTTAGTGTACTTACAAAGGAAAACCTTGAATGTGTACATGTGTTAGAACCAGCAAATCAAGATATTTTCGCGTGCGATTTACAGATAACGCCACTTGCAGTTGAAAATAAATTACGAAAGTTGAATATATCAAAAAGTTACGGCCCAGATAATCTGCCATCAAGACTGTTGAAGGAAATAGCGAGATAAATAAGCGTACATTTGTCCTTTCTATTTAACAAAACAATAGAGGAGAGTGTTATTCCGGATATCTGGAAACATGCAAATGTCACGAAAAGGGAGCCAAATGTGAACCTGGAAACTATCGCCCGGTGAGTTTGACCTGTATTCTGTGCACAATCCTAGAGTCATTCATTAGAGATACAATTATGCGGCACATGGAAGACAATGATTTATTTTCAGACTGCCAACATGGATTTCGAGAAAGACTGTCATGCAAAACCCAACTAATCGAACATCTGGACTACGTGACATCGCAAATTGAATAAGGGATCCCCGTTGATGTAATATATCTTGACTTCAAGAAAGCGTTTGACACGGTTCCCCACGTGAGACTTCTAAAGAAACTTGAAGCATATGGATTCAACAATAAAATTCTCCGTTGGATTGGAAATTTCTTAAGTGATCGTAAGCAAAAAGTTGTGGTGAACGACGCCTCGTCGACATGGAAAAGTGTAACCAGCGGAGTTCCTCAAGGAAGTGTAGTTGGACCAGCATTGTTTCTGGTATATATAAATGATATACCAGAAAATGTTTGCTGCCTCTGCAAGATATTTGCCGACGACACAAAACTAATTGCCAATCCTGTTACGGAAAATATTCAAAATGCTATTGATTCAGTGTGCCAGTGGTCTCTTAGATGGCAGTTACGTTTCAACTCATCAAAAATAAATATTATGCATTACGGCTTCAATAATCCAAAAAAACAGTTTTCTATGACAGATACACCAGATTTTACGGAAATAACAGTCTCACATTGTGAAAAAGATCTGGAAATTCACATCAATGACCAGTTGAAAGTTGAAAAACATGTCAGCACCACCATTAGCAAAGCCAATCAGATTCTTGGAATCATATGCAGAACCTTCACCGAACTAAACTCAGAAACATTCACTGGACTTTACTCCTCAATGGTGCGACCAATTATTGATTATGGACATTGCATATGGAGCCCTCATCTGCTTAAACATTCTAGGGGATGAGAAAGTGTGCAGAGGCGAGCGACACGCATGGTTCCGTGGCTGCGGAGATATTTTTATGAAGATAGACTCTCTATCCTTAGACTCATGTCCCTTAAGTACAGGCGGTTACGTAGCGACCGAATAGAGGTATACAAAATAAAGAGGGGGCATTACAACATCAAAGACGAAACGCTATTCGCTGATGCGACATATGCACCGACCAGAGGCCATTCGTGTAAAATGATGATAGAACACTGTAATAAAGATGTCAGAAAATACTTTTTTACACAGAGAATTCGACCAATCTGGAATAGGCTACCAAATGCGGTCGTTAGTGCTAAGACTTTAAACCACTTCAAGGAATTGTTGGACTACCACTATATTGATATACAATATCAAACAGACTTCCCATAATATGTTATTTTTATGTCATTTTGAATTGTTTAAGCACCGGAACTAAGAATCGGTCAGACTCGTTCCGTGAAATATATGATATGATATGATATGATAATTGTAGACTTGTAGTAGTTAGTGTAGCGGATCAACTGGTTATCTGTAACTTTTGGCCACCTACCTGACGAAAGATAAAATCACTCGAGACTCAAAACTAAACCTTGATATTTCGGTTATGACGTCACTGCATGGATAGTTTTCATTCATAAATCTGTTGCGAGGTCACTCAATGTTTCCGTCGTGAATTATTCAAATTTCTCATTTGTATTGTATTGTACAGCCTCACAGGACAATGAATTATTCCATGTTTGGAGCAAACAGATCAGTCCTTTTGTATCCAAGTATCATTTGAGCACAATAGTGTGGAAACACTGCAGAAAAATTAGTCTTGCACGAATTTTAGAAAAACGCGCTGAATTTGATTTCGAACTTGGAAGTTCGTGAAGATCTAATTCTGACTTCGTGATTGAGTCTTCAAAGTTTGTATTCTTTAAAGATATAATTAAAACTCACACATTTTACAACTCTCTTAGTGTCAACATTTATGAACTTTTACAGATGTAATCAATGAATTACAGAATACAGTAATTTTAGTTGTTTCCATGCAAATTGCAAATTGTTTTTAATTTATACTATAGCCTAATATAATTAAATTTAAAGCTAGATGTTTAGTATAAAAATTATAAATTTGTCATTTTAATTCTTTTTTCTCCGTTCCAGGTCTCCTATGCACCCTTCAAACCTTAGACATCCTCTACTGCAATGCCTAGTGGTTTGATAACATAGCAGTATGATGTGCGATACTTACATTGAATCGCTTGGTTTATTATCCAAGCTCTGTGAATGGAACACACCTTGGGGGTTCCACTAGGGGAGAAGAGATGCCCTTAAAGTGATAGTCCTGTTATTGCTATCCGGAGTTAAATTGGCCCAATATAAGCGAACCACGTGACTATTACAACAAGTGCAGATCTGTTCAATTCGACGTTTAGCAATCTAGCCAGGCCTTGCTCCGGTTTGAGAAATTAATAAATGGCGGAACGGAACCATTTCGAGTCGCAGTAAAAATAACAAATCGCTTGACTTTTATACTGCGTCTATGCATATTTACGAATACTATTGAATTGATAATTGTTTCAGCGCAATTAATTTTTTATTGGATTTATTCATTAATTTACTGGGGGGGGGGGGGGGGGGGGGGGGTTAACCATATATGGAAATTAATTGCGTTTAAGTGCAATTAATTGCGCTGAAACGCAATTGGATTGCACTGAAGTGCAATTGGAATGCGCTGAAGCACAATTATGAAATAAATGTGAATTTGGCCTCCCATAACAATGTTCTTTTTAGAGATGCAAGTCAGCAGAACGTATTAGTACAGGTACAAGTACTAGTAGCTATATCATATTACTAAAATTATTACTACTAGCTAGTACATGTACATTGTATTTAATACCTTAGAAGGAAGTTGATCAATTGACCAAAATTAGGCAATTTTGAAAGCAGTACTAGTACGCTTATGGGTAATATAATTATATCCATATTACGCTTAAGCATAATATTTCATTTACCCTTTAGCGTAATTCACTTATGCTTGAGCGTAATTCACTTATGCTCAAGCACAATAAAAATTTAGCTTTTGTGTAATTCATTCTCATTGAAATATTAGTTATGCTTGAGGGTAAATAAAATATGCTTAAATGTAGATAAATTTTACCTACATGTAAATGTAAATTAGTTATGCGTAAATAATTACACTCTCATAGAGCTTCCCTCAAGTTGAACTTGATGCAACCACATTTATTGATTGCATACCAGTAGAATCTTTCAATGGCAGATAATATTAAGCTCCACCGGGGGGAGTGGGGGTAATACAAAAATTACAGGAAGGTACATGTATGCCGGGATGGGTGGGTGGCCCGAGGGGCAAAACAAAAACAAACATGTTTTTTACAACCTCGTGCAATGTTTTTACTTTGTGCCTTATTTGACATTTGTAACAGTTTTAAAACATATTTTAAGTATTTATAACAGCAAAAACACCATATTTATTGTACTGGGACCTCTTATGGGCCTTAGTGGAGATGACATCAAG
The DNA here is from genome assembly GCA_032622095.1 of Siphonodentalium dalli. NCBI lineage: Eukaryota > Metazoa > Mollusca > Scaphopoda > Gadilida > Siphonodentaliidae > Siphonodentalium > Siphonodentalium dalli. Next base: position 111,912,337 of record CP136061.1, on the reverse strand, counting down.
CTATGGCTTGTTGCATATGGGACGGTGGGGTGAAAACATTCCTTCCCCACACCCTTACGAAAGAAGCTTCGAGAAATGTAAAACTGAAATAAATAAACTTGTCTTGATGTATCTAATGCATAGATCATAGAATAGAAAATGAGAGAGCAACTGACTTAAACATTAATGTGACTATCAACGGGTAGAAAGTATCCGAATATCAATGGGTATAAAATATCTGTCATCAGTGCATCAAGCCAATCAGTGAATTATTTTCATGTCTATCAACTCAGATGATCACTCACAAGATCTAAAGTATCCAAGTATGGTATAGTGCTGTGACTGCTTGTCATCTATATATATAAATGAGTAGGATATGTCCATATTGTTCTCTCAGATCCCTGGACAGATTTCAACCAAATTTGGTGTGGTGACTCGGGGTACCCTGGCGGATTTTGTAATGGTGTTAGTTTTTCAAAATTTTGAATAAAAAAAAAAAAAAATTGGTTTCGTTAAATTGAGCAATGAATTCAATTTATAAAAAATAAATTAAAACAATATTTAAAAAACAAAATGTTTCAAAGATCAAAATGTGCTTGAAGCGGACAAAGGGGGCCGCCGCTAAATAAAGGCTTTGTCTAAGATCAAAATTGTTGCGAAGTCCCACACGGGGGGGGGGGGGGGCACAGGTATCTCCGATGCTGAATATAGCCTGTTTCAGCTAGTTTATTATAATAGAAGTAAGTTGCGCCAGTACACTAGAATAAGTGGTATGGAATATGTTAGATAATGGGCTGGTTGAAAGACTAATCAGGAAATAGTTAGAAATTATGAAATTGGGTGTATCCTGCACAATGACCTAGGTTTTTCAATTAAAACAGCTTCTGAAACAGGTTAAACTGTTATATAAATGAGATCATTCCCAGTTATATGAGGGATATCAGTACAGTTTTATGCAGTTTTGAACCAAAATTTAGTGAAATTTGGGAGGTGGATGTAAACAAATTAGGAGTAAACAAATATTTTTGTGCAGGTTTGGGGGTGGTGGGTCCTAGAAAATGCCAGATGCAAACAAAATGCATTCATTCCTGCAATTTTTTTACTACCTCCACCCCTGTTCCACCTACAATCTTTGCATCAGCTTATACCATTATACCTGAGGTAAGATAGCTGAAGAACCCAATCTTGCTTAAGGATAAGCAAATTTATCGTGCGGCATAAATTATATACTTAAGCGTAATCAGCTAATAAATGTTAACACATCCTCCAATAAAGGGGTTTCAGTTTTTAAGTTTCCAACAATTGGAAAGATAGATAGATTGATTGATTGGGGTTTATTGTCGCTTTAGCCACTAAGGCCATATCACGACATTGCCAGTTTTAGTGGTGGAGGAAATCCGCACACTTGCGACTAATCTAACAGTGATTTCAATGGCTGATAAACTCGTCAACCATGTGCGGCAAACCACCGGCCATCGGCGAGTAACTGGCAACTCCACCAGATAACGATTTCGAGTTACAAAGTCCACGATGGAAACATGTGGATTTGAACCCTTATCGCCAGCGCTGGAGGGCGAAACGGCTTGGAGTGGTACCCCTAACCGATTGAGCCACCGAGGCCCCCTAGAAAGATAGATGTACCAGTTGAATACATCCAGTCCAAGGAATGGGATGAGGTGGAAATTTTCCAGAGTATATGCAAAGTTATTTCACATTTACTGATATTAGCTAATTATGATAAAACAATTCAATTACGCTTTAAGCATAAATATATTGCTCTGAAGTATCATTGTATTATGGTAAAGCATAATTCAGTTACCCTTAACCACCATTGTTTGTTTTACCTCTCACCTTGGATAACATGGCACCGGTATGACATAAATGGTATCAATGCGGAGCCTTCGCCTATTAGTTGACTCAATGACTGAGATATGTCAAAGGTTTCAACCTGAGCAGAATTCTGAAAGAGCATGTCTGAACTATCTGCGAGTGAATTGCGCTTGTGTAATTCATGATGTCATGAGAATGGATTACCCTTATTAAGCGGATCATTATTTTGCTTAAGACAGTCAAGGCTATAATAAGTGACGGCATTGCCCACACTAATACCATTTATGTCATACCATTTTAGCATAATTTATATTATACTTAAGCGTAATTTAGTTACACTTCATCTTACGTATAATTGAAATATGCTTTTGTGTATGTATATTTGAATTATGCTTAGGCGTAATCAGCTAATACTGGTAAATGTGAATTTGGGTCCCACATACTCTAGGAAATACACACACCCCACACTTGTGGGTCAAGCATAGACAAATTTGGACAAAAATCAGTTCAAATAAGGTTGAAAACAGACATTTCTCTAAATCTCAGTCATGTGACATATGTTCAGGTTGCTACATGTACATATTGTTATTGTTGCAACACATGCCAAAATAAATTTTTATGAACTAAAAAGACCTTAAATCAGTTTGAAAATAAGCATAAGTCTAGTAGATCTGAAATTTTGATATGGCTGAAACCCAAACATGGCTAATGCATCTTAAATAGATGAACATATATAGGGTTATGTTAATTAGCCTTAATAATAGTGTAAGGTTACCTCCCAAGTGCACATAATTTATCTGATCATTGTGCGAGTATAACAAAAGTGTAACTTTTTCAACATATAATGAGTTTCCAAGACAAAATATAATCCATATATCAATGTATATGGATTTCTGTGTGTTTTTTCCCTTTCAAAATGCATGTGAACTCTATTATTCTGATTTATATGTAACTGTGCATGGATGCACTGGAAGCCCTTGTGGCAGATTGTTTTCTATCTGAATATCTGACATGGGGGATGTCCTAGGCATTGATTGAACCATTTTGTGTAATTTGTGTGAATAAATGTTTGCTATGGCACCCTAATGTTCTCGTCTTGTGGGTAGAGTTTGAAAAATCTTTCAAAATGAGGTCCTGTCCCATCATGTATGCTCATAGAATGGTGCACTGGACCTAAATCATGAATATGTTAGATTAAAACAACTGATAATTGTTTTAATTACTACTTCCTAGTCACAAATGCTTAAAACATATGTTTTCAGCCAAGTTATATATTTTTTAGTCAGAGAGAGGTACATTATACATTCTCTATATTCTCTAGATATGCACATGTCGCATGAATTAAGGTTTCGTTACACTATTTGGTCACGCCTAAACAAAACCACAAAAAATAAAATATTTAGACAGTATTGATGACAGCAATGAGTATTTGATCATGTTTATTATACCAGGGTCTCTAAATAGGCTCATTTGGTTGGTGCTTTAATTGTCTATAAGCTTATGATATGGCAGAAGCCCAAACATGGCTGATGAATCATAAATACATGAAAAAAATCTAGGGTTATGTTAAATAGCATTGAATAGTGTAACGATACCTAAGGCTAAGCATATCATGGGATTAATGATTAAGAAAAGTGTAATTAAATTATACTCAAGCATCAATCAATTATGCTTAAATATACATAGAGTTAGTCAATTAAACTTAATTCAGATTTTTAATTTACCTTTTAAAGTGTAATTCTGTTATGATTCAGTATAATGTAGAATCTGCATTAAAGGTATATAATTAAGCAGAATTAACAACAGGTGTGCACTCGAGTACTAGCATACCCCACCGTGGCAAATTCAACCCGCATTATCCGTAAACCCAACAAAAAAGATTTTTAACTTTAAAGAAAAATTCGGACTAATAATATTGATTTTGATACTAAGTCAAAATAAGTAGAAAATGAAGTGTAGTCTGAGCCAATCCCTATCCGCATCATGTAGAGAGGGTATTGTGAGAAGAATGTATACCAAAAATTATTGAAATCGGTTCATATTTGTTAAAGTTATTAAGTCGGACAGAATTTTCTAAGTCAAAATAAGTCGAAAATGAGGCGTAACTTAAAACAAAAAAGTCGGCCGGAACCGCAATTAGCATCATGCGGAGAGGCAGTCCCAAGGAGATTGCATACAAATTGTTTTTGAAATCGGTTCATAGTTGTTCGAGTTATGAGGTCGGACGGACGGACGGACGGGCGGACATCATGCTTCATGTGGAAAGGCAGTCCCAAGGAGATTGCATACAAAAAAATATTGAAATCGGTTCATAGTTGTTCGAGTTATGAGGTCGGACGGACGGGCGGACGGGCGGACACACGGACGGAGAAAGCGTGACGGACGGACAGACGCAGTCAATCCAGTATATTATTACGCTATTACTACTAAATGTGAATTTGTCCTCCCATAAGAGTTGGGAATTTGGGTCTGGTTCACAATGCCATGTTGTTAAACGAGTTAAAATATAAATAAAAAATATAAAATGTAAAACGAGTGTGCCAATTTAACAAATGCATCACTATTGATATAACAGTATTACTGTATATAAATAGCGATGTGTTTGTTGAAGTGATGCACTCGTTTTAAGTTTAGATTTTTAAATTTATATTGTACTTGTTTCAAGGAGACGACCTCGGTGCCTGTTGTCTTGTTCAAGGATGAGATCGATGCATTTGGAAATTTCAAGTTGGATGCCCCGACAGGGGCCTGTAACGCGCTCCGCTGCCCACCCCCATTTGCGCTGCCCATATACGCCGCTTCTATATACGCGCATGCTTCAGGTTAATGGTAGTATAATAAGGTTATTATTATACTACCATTAACGTGAAGCAGGCGCGTATATAGAAGCGGCGTATATGGGCAGCGCAAGGGGGGGGGGCGGGCAGCAGAGCGCATTACAGGCGCCTGTGGATGCCCCCAACTGAGACCTTCTAGCCCCGCCCTTGTCTTCAAATTTTCAAAAACAACACTTCAGAGATTCCATTCCTTTAAATAACAACTCATATTTAAGCAGACATGTTTCTCTAAACTACAAGTGAATAAGTGAGAACACTTATTTTTAACTTGATAATCAGTCACTTGAGTTTATATTTGTCATATTGAGTTGGAGGGGGAATGTACCCTGGGGAGATATGGCGCAACTGTATAGGTCTATATGTAACTAAAGCAATACCGCATCATATTTGTCACAATCACAGTAAACATTTTGTACTTTAAAAAAATATTCTAATTTTCTGTCCCAATTCATAAAAAAGTTATTTCCTGGTGGAAGAATTTCTGATTAACACTCCTGATATTATACAGAAAGTTCAGAGAAAAGATACACTATCTTTATACATTTCTATTTTTCAGACTATATTAGTGATGGAGAATGAGAGATGTGGTTAACTCATCAGGACAAATTATTTGAATGTAATAATGTGAGTACCATTAGCATAAATGATGATTGTATTTTTGTCATGCAGATCTTTAGTAACTTCAACAATCAGCACTGACTGGTACATGTAGCTGTATATGTGGCCATAAATCAATGACTTTTATGATAAAAACATATTTCTATATAATCTACTTTTGTCGATATATTCAAGAGATTGAATTAATAACTAATAGCACATACCAATATTAGTGATAATGACTTTTTTGGCGAAAAAATTTGACTTTTTATATTAATGACAGAGACTACAATTATCTGCTGAAGTAAAAATATATGATGTAGTATATTGACTGTTTTTACTTTTGTCACAATCTCAGGGTCAAAGTATCCTGATTATAGAATATATTCTTTAGTCATATTTAAATTTGTGCAGTACTATTTTTCCCGAGTGTGTGCATTTATTATTCATATGTGCATAGCTAAATTATGGTTTGATATTTTAAGTTGAATTTCTTCAAAAAAATAAACATATATTCCAGACTGAAGGAATTTTCATCAAGATAATCTTTAATATGCACATGTATTTTCAGGGATAACTGAGGGGGGAACGGGGGGGGGGGGATCCAATCCCAGATTCCCAGGAAATAAATCAGCAAATCCCAGTTCCCAGTAAAAAAAAAGCCAGTTCCCAGGAATTGAAATATATAGAGTATCGACAAAACATACAATATTCACGAGTAATGTAGTATAAGATCAATGTACATACATGTATATTGTATTTTTATAGCTATATTATGATTTACTGGCTACTGTCTGGTCAACTACATCATTTTACATGACATAAAATGCGAACCTATATGCAAATCCATTGAACAGAATCAACAGATCACTCTTTACACTGATATACACCACCACAAATCAGGTATTCCCTAAATGTCCAGGTGATGTATGCAAATACATGTGGTCCCAATATATCTAAGACGGTTTGTGATTTGAGATTGTGGCCCATAACTGGAACGTTAGTATGAAAAACCAAGTCACAAACCAACTGAGAAATAGGAGACCACACGGATGTACACAAGTCACCAGATACAACAGTTTAGATGGACCAAGTGTTAAAACTCGTGTAAATATAATGACTTAAAAATTTACTGGATACCAGCAGACTTTGTTTGTAGTTGTCACAGATGCACGGTATCGACAACAGCTGAATACTCCCTACAGAGAACTTACATTAAGAAGACAGTCAAAGGCTGTGGTGTCGCTTACCAGACTGGAAAGACTGAAAAGACTGGGACTCTGGAGACCACAACAGTCAGAACTTTTCATAATCACTTTAAAAGAAGTATATCTAAACAGGATAGGTGGCCAGAGAGGCTTGATGCATGTAGATCGGTGAATATCTACCTCGAAATTACCAACTGCTCACTACTGATCTGAGCTAAATAGACATGGTGGTTCTTTCAAAGAACACTTTTCAAGTTTGCCAATTATGTTCTAGTGAAGTGGTGGATGTGTTAAATGTCCTTATGAAAGATTTGAAAAATACATATGATAGATTGTTGTTGTAATTGGGAATTAATGACCTCTAACAGATCTCCAGGGAATGTTTATAAAAATGTCAGATTTCACTTAACATGTGTAGGCATACCCCACATACAGTTAGAACCAAAGTAAATGTTTCTTATTAATGACGCTCTGTCAAGAAATTTAGTAAATATTATTTTTGAAACCAGGGTGGCAGAAGCAGTGAACTTGAGTAAAGAGCCAATAAATTTGTTTTAAATATTTTTTGGAGTTATGTCCCTGGCCCCGCCCATATTTGACCCAGTGACCTCATATGAACAAATCTGAACCCTAGTCACCCAAGGATCCTTCATACCAAATATAAACCCATTTGGCCTGGTGGTATTTGAGAAGAGGTTTAAAGGAATTACTATGGATGGAAAGAGTTATGGCCCTGGCTTCGCAACTTTGATCCAGTGTCTCATTTGAACAAATCTGAACCCCGGTCATCCAAGGATCCTTAAAAGAATTACTATGGGGAAAGAGTTATGGCCATGGCTTTGCAACTATTTGACCCAGTGACCTCATTTGAACAAATCTGAATATGAGTCTCCTAGAGAACATCCACACCAAATATGAACCCATTCGGTCTTATGGTTCCAGAGGAGAAGAAGTTTAAAGAATTTTTGACGGATGGACAGATGGATGGATGGATGTACAAGGAGTGATGACTATAGCTAAACAAAATAAAAGGTTAAATGAACAAGAATTTCTGAATTTATTTTTTCATTTTAAATTTTAATTGTTTTCATTCCTTTTTTTTTTAAATTGGGCAAAGATTTCAATTTAATGACTTTAAAAAAAAAAGAGTTATGTCCCTGGTATGATTTCATTTGGATAAGTGGTGGTTAACAAAATAATATTAAACTGCCAAGCCTGAATTTAGTGTGTCTGACATTTGCAGAATAAGGTCTCCAAAAGGTGAATTTAATGACACTATTCGGAAAGGCTGGCCAGCATCACCAATTCATCCTCGGTCTGATTAGGCCTCAACGGCCAATAGAAACCTAGGATTGAATATCTACAGTTGAAGTTGGTGATGCACACTAATTGAACACCTCAATTATACATTTTATCTTCTGCAAAGTAGGGGGACATTGAAACTGAACAGTGGGAAAAAGTCAAAAAGTAACTAAAACAAAATTTGATACTTAGGATACTTCCCAGAAGATGAGGCCTAAGCAGAATTAGGTCCCTGGAGTGTGGATTTGGTAATGCTAGCCTGCTGTACCGGGTAGCAACACTAAATTCACCCTCTGGGGACCACATTCTGCAAATGTCAGACACACTATGTCCAGGCTTGAGGAAATGAAGAATAGACTTTTCCTATTTATTCTTGCAGAATAGGTGTTTAACTAAATGCCACGAACCTGTTTCAACAGGTGGATTAACTTAATATTGCACAGAGAACTGGAATGCAGTGCCATCAATCAAAGCTTAACAGATGGTAAACATGTCTGCAGGCAAGCAGTCTCTCCCCATAGTATCAAGTGTCCCCAGTGATAAATTGGCTTCCTCAATTATACAGCCTTCAGTAGTGTGATGTTCTCTCTAAAATTCATAGGGCTACGTAATTAGAGGTGTGAATTATAAAGGGTCATAACTCTGTTAAAATACATGGGATCAAACCCATATCTGAACTTGATATGCAAAAAGGTGTCAACAATTCATATACCAAATATGGTGTCGATCAGATGAAAAAATATGTGATTCATCCTGTCTTGGATGATTTTTATATAAAAACAAGAGAGGAAAGGGTTAAATAAATGATACAAAAATCCATACAGATGAAGAACGTGCTAAGAAAAATCTAGTTAGAAATATGAGGCTGTGATGTGTCTAAACAAAAATTCAAGTTCAAAATGCAAAAATGTTATTTTTTGTTTTAGAGTTATGTCCCTGGCTCTGCCCCTATTTGTCCCAGTGAACCCATTTGAACAAATCTAAAACCAAGTCAACCAAGGTCCCTCCGTACCAAATATAAGCTAAATCAGCCCAATATTTCTAGAGAAGAAGTCATTATAAGAATTACTGTGAGTTATGGCCCTGGTTTCTCAAGTAATCAACCTGGTGACCTCATTTGAACAGATCTGTATGTGAGTAACATAGGGAACATCCACACCGAACATGAACCCATTAGGCCTTATGGTTCTGGAAAAGAAGTCGTTCTAAGAATTACTATGAAGGAATAGAGTTGTGGTCCTGCTTTCGCAACTATTTGACACAGTTACCTCATTTGAACAAATCTGAATGAGAGTCACCTAGGGAACATCCACACCAATTCGGTCCAATGGAACTATAGAACAAGATGTTCAAAGAATTGTTGACGGACGGATGGACGACTGACGAGGAGTGATGACTATAGCTCCATCGGAGACTTCGTCTCAGGTGAGCTAAAAAGAGTTAAATAAATTATATATATTTGAACTATTAACGATATATATAAATATAATGTTGTTAATGTTTCTGTGGGACTAACTTCGGAAAATCCAAATCGTGGAATATCACCAAAACACATGAAACGGAACAAAACATGCCTGACTCATCTTTCATCGCTGGGATACCGGTCGGGTGTGTGTGTATTTTTGGGGAAATCAGTTCATAATTAGGTGAATAAAAATGGAAATATTTGTAAGTTTTGAAGTTGCTCAGAATTTAAAACAGAGCGAAAAATTGTACTGCACAAATTCAAATACGAGAAAGGTGTAAAATTGATATACAGGGGATCCTAGTGGCTCAGTCAGTATTGTGCATGTATAAGGAATCAGAATTCCTAAATGAAAAGATGTATACTATAGTATTTAAATATGGTACATGTATATTTATTCCAAAAATATATAGCACTAGCAGGTGACCCGACTTCGTCCGGGCTTTGACCTTGAATTGACCATTTTGAAGGTTAAGGTCAGGTCGGGGTAACGATTTGACCCATTGAGTTAATTCTGCCTTTTTAATCAAGAGAAATGATGGTACCCGTCCCGTGATGGTACCCGTCCCTAAAAGAGGTACGTTTGTGGGTACCCGTTTCAAGGTGATGATCATCACCTCGTTCCTTGGAACCCCTAAGTACGAAGACAGACATAAGAATCACAACTGGCGTGGTTCGTCTCATGGCTTTGTTCGAAAAAGCAATTGCAACAGCTTCCGAGACACGTATGCTGCACCTAGGTGTAAAATTTCGTCGAAATCCGCCAGTTTTACCCGATTTGACATCGAATTGATCATTTTCAAGGTCAAGGTCAGGTCGTGGTCACAATTTAACACGTCCATGACACTTCCCGTGGGTAGCAAGTTTGAGCTCAATCGGTTCGAGTCTATAAAGGACACACACATATATATAGTTTGTGGGTACCCGTTTCAAGGTGAAGATCACATCGGGCGAAAAAACTAACCCGATGAAAATGTCGCCCGTTCCTAGGAAGCCCTAAGTACGTAAGAATCACACAACACGCTCATGTCTGGATACAGTCACGCTCACGTGTGGACCCAGACGTAAGAATCACATTACGCACATACGCTCTTTATCAACGACACTGCGGATACGAACGCTCTTTAACTATCAACGCGATTAACTCCACCGTGCCAATGGCGGTAATTTTTGTGACTGAGAGTGGAGAATGGGTGCTCTGATCTTCTCCAAAACGGCGGTAAACACTGCCCGTTGATTTTTAACCTTAGATTGGAAGTTTGAGCTCAATCGGTCCGGCAGTTATCCCGGCCATAGCTAACAACCAAACAACAAACAAACGAGCTTTGACCATTTTGAAGGTCAAGGTCAGGTGGGGTCAAACACCCCAAAAATGGTGGAAATCGGCCCAGCGGATACCGAGATACCCTATGCATCAAATTTCGTCCGTAAAAATCCGCCAGTTTAACCCGATTTGATTTCCACTCAAGTATATAAACGCGCCTCATATACACACGCTCATTAATTATCAAGTTTCAACGTAAATATAAATTACCATCGGTGCCCGAGATATCGCCAAGACGTCTGAAACAGTCAAATGCATCGGCCGGTTAAGCGTTAACGTGATCTAACGTTGTGACCTCTAACGACGTCATAGAAGTTACGCATTGTTTTTATCCTGATGGAAGATAGTACCACTTCTTCTTGATAATTGAGGCAGATAACTAAAACGGATACATACGCATTATATATCGTTGGAAAGAGGAAACGCGAAAGATTCTCACAGTGTCATTATTATGACTGGCATTTTATTATTCGCGCTGTTTCGTATCGATTTGTAAGCACCGAACTCAAATGAAAGTCCCGTAACACAGCGTAAAAACAGATTTGACCTCGGCACGTGAAAAGTTGACCTCGGATCTGAAAATTAATATGCCTATGCCACTTCCCGACCGATATGACCCTCACATACGAAGTTTCATCGAAATCGGGTCGGCCGTTTTCGAGTTCATCGCGAACACACACACAGACAGATACACAGACAGATCTTCCAAAAATATATAATAGACTAGAAGGTGACCCGACTTCGTCTGGGCTTTGACCTTGAATTGTCTATTTTTAAGGTCAAGGTCAAGTGGGGTCACGATTTGACCCGTCCAAAACACTGCCCGAACAAAAGTACCCGACAAAAGTACTCGTCGAAATCCATCCGGTTTTACCCGATTTGACCTTGTAGAAGGTGACCCGACTTCGTCCGGGCTTTGACCTTGAATTGACCATTTTGAAGGTCAAGGTCAGGTGGGGTCAAACACCAACACCCCAAAAATGGTGGAAATCGGCCCAGCGGATACCGGGAAATCGGCCCAGCGGATACCGAGATACTCTCTGCATCAAATTTCGTCCGTAAAAATCCGCCAGTTTAACCCGATTTGATTTCCACTCAAGTATATAAACGCGCCTCATATACACACGCTCATTAATGATCAAGTTTCAACGTAAAGATAAATTACCATCGGTACCCGAGATATCGCCAAGACGTCTGAAACAGTCAAATGCATCGGCCGGTTAAGCGTTAACGTGATCTAACGTTATGACCTCTAACGACGTCATAGAAGTTACGCATTGTTTTTATCCTGATGGAAGATAGTACCACTTCTTCTTGATAATTGGGGCAGATAACTAAAACGGATAAATACGCATTATATATCGTTGGAAAGAGGAACACGAAAGATTCTCACAGTGTCATTATTATGACTGGCATTTTATTATTCGCGCTGTTTCGAATCGATTTGTAAGCACCGAACTCAAATGAAAGTCCCGTAACACAGCGTAAAAACAGATTTGACCTCGGCACGTGAAAAGTTGACCTCGGATCTGAAAATTAATATGCCTATGCCACTTCCCGACCGATTGTATCCTCACATACGAAGTTTCATCGAAATCGGGTCGGCCGTTTTCGAGTTCATCGCGAACACACACACACACAGACAGATACACAGACAGATCTTCCAAAATATATAATAGACAAGCCGATGAGCCCGACGTTGTCCGGGTTATTCAAAAACCAAATTTCAAGTCGATAGCTCCACCCGTTATAAAGAGACTAGCCGATGAGCCCGACGTTGTCCGGGCTATTCAAAAACCAAATTTCAAGTCGATAGCTATTCAAAAACCAAATTTCAAGTCGATAGCTCCACCCGTTTCCGAGATCTGGTCTGCGCATGCGCGAAGCTGGCGTCGCACGGGCTCGGCGACTCGATAAAATTCGTATCCGGGGCAAGATACCTTCACATAGCAAATTTCAAGTCGATATCTCCACCCGTTTCCGAGATCTCGTCTGCGCATGCGCGAAGCTGGCGTCGCACTGGCTCGGCGACCCGATAAAATTCGTATTCGGGGCAAGGTACATTCACATACCAAATTTCAAGTCGATAGCTCCACCCGTTTCCGAGATCTCGTCTGCGCATGCGCTGCATGGGCGTCGCACGGGCTCGCCAATACGACAACGACCACCGCCTGGTCAAACTACACACACGTACCAAGTTTCGTCCCGATCGGTCGAGAATCGTAGATTTGTATTAATGACAGACAGACAGACAAACAGACAGACAGAGGTCTTCAAAATATATATGAGACTAGCCGATGAGCCCGACGTTGTCCGGGCTATTCAAAAACCAAATTTCAAGTCGAAAGCTCTACCCGTTTCCGAGATCTGGTCTGCGCATGCGCGAAGCTGGTGTCGCACGGGCTCGGCGACCAGATAAAATTCGTATCCGGGGCAAGATACATTCACATAGCAAATTTCAAGTCGATAGCTCCACCCGTTTCCGAGATCTCGTCTGCGCATGCGCGAAGCGGGCGCCGCACGGGCTCGCCAATACGACAACGTCCACCGCCCGGTCAAACTACACACACGTACCAAGTTTCGTCCCGATCGGTCGAGAATCGTAGATTTGTATAAATGACAGACAAACAAACAAACATACATACAGACAGAGGTCTTCAAAATATATATGAGACTAGCCGATGAGCCCGACGTTGTCCGGGCTATTCAAAAACCAAATTTCAAGTCGATAGCTCTACCCAGCCCGACGTTGTCCGGGCTATTCAAAAACCAAATTTCAAGTCGATAGCTCCACCCGTTTCCGAGATCTCGTCTGCGCATGCGCGAAGCTGGCGTCGCACGGGCTCGGCGACCCGATAAAATTCGTATCCGGGGCAAGATACATTCACATACCAAATTTCAAGTCGATAGCTCCACCCGTTTCCGAGATCTCGTCTGCGCATGCGCGAAGCTGACGTCGCACGGGCTCGGCGACCCGATAAAATTCGTATCCGGGGCAAGATACATTCACATAGCAAATTTCAAGTCGATAGCTCCACCCGTTTCCGAGATCTCGTCTGCGCATGCGCGAAGCGGGCGCCGCACGGGCTCGCCAATACGACAACGTTCACCGCCTGGTCAAACTACACACACGTACCAAGTTTCGTCCCGATCGGTCAAGAATCGTAGATTTGTATTAATGACAGACAGACAAACAAACAAACAAACATACATACAGACAGAGGTCTTCAAAATATATATGAGACTACCCGATGAGCCCGACGTTGTCCGGGCTATTCAAAAACAAAATTTCAAGTCGATAGCTCTACCCGTTTCCGAGATCTGGTCTGCGCATGCGCGAAGCTGGCGTCGCACGGGCTCGGAGACCCGATAAAAATCGTATCCTGGGCAAGATACATTCACATAGCAAATTTCAAGTCGATAGCTCCACCCGTTTCCGAGATCTCGTCTGCGCATGCGCGAAGCTGGTGTCGCACTGGCTCGGCGACCCGATAAAATTCGTATCCGGGGCAAGATACATTCACATAGCAAATTTCAAGTCGATAGCTCCACCCGTTTCCGAGATCTCGTCTGCGCATGCGCGAAGCGGGCGCCGCACGGGCTCGCCAATACGACAACGTTCACCGCCTGGTCAAACTACACACACGTACCAAGTTTCGTCCCGATCGGTCGAGAATCGTAGATTTGTATAAATGACAGACAGACAGACAAACAAACAAACAAACAAACATACATACAGACAGAGGTCTTCAAAATATATATGAGATATTCAATTTGTAGTAGACAATTATATCATCTCAGCCATAGAGCGTTCTCTTCCAGAATCATTCCGATAACCAAGATGGACACAATTTAAAGTGCAAAGCACAGTATGACATCATTTGAACTAACCATTGCTTGATCAGCATGTTAATAAGGAATGATATTTTCTTCATGGCATTGCTGAGCAAGTGCATTGAACATACATGAATATTGCATGCAACACTGTCGGGTCGGTTTGAACATTTCATGTGTATGTTCTCATGGCTGGTCACAGCGGCGTGGTACAAGGGATGTGGTATACATACTTTTATTGCATTTGATTATACAGTAAAACCTCCTCAAACCGAACACCCTTCGGACCAGCCCTTCTGTTCGGATTAGAGAGGTGTTCCGTTTATAGAAAATAGCACTACGATCGGAATGTATTGACGTCGTTGTCGAAGCACAATCGATTCATTATTGATTAATTAAAATTTATTCAATAAAGTACCGAATCAAATATAAATAACAATAGATAAAACATCATGTTATAATAAGAATTAAAAACATGGTTTATTAAGAACTAAAACATGTATAGATAAGATAAGACAGGAAACATGGAAACGATAAATGTTACGGTGATTGAAAATGTCGCTTAAAAATGTCGCATCGTTTGAGAGTGGCTAAAATGTAAGCTTGGCGCCAAGCTTGGCAGTTTTTAAGGCAGGTGACTAAAAAACAAGCTTGGCGTTTTCAAATTTTTAAAAAGCCTTTTAAACGCTGTTTTCGGGTGAATTATGCGGGAATAGCACCAGTTAATTACTTATATGGCCCATTTTCGTAAATTAATCGACAATAGTGGCATGCAGTAATGTCCCCGATTGGTTGGTTAATAGGGGGCGTGGTCACAAAATCAAAACATCGTCTTTTTACGCAGATTTCTTGTCGGTTTTTGGTCGATTTCTCTTTTTAAACATCAGTTGGACTAAGATTTTTATTCGAAACATGTTGAATGGTTATCATTTATCACTCTCATAGTCGAGCTTGGCGGTTTTGAACATTATATGCGAAGATTTTTTGACTTTTAGATGACCGACCACCGAACCGCCGAGCTCGAATAAAAAATCTAAATATTAAGCTGAATTTTCGCCGATTTCTCGTTTCTAAAACACGTTCCATCTAGTTTTTATGTAAAAACGTGTAAAATGATTATCATTCTTCACAAATATAATCGGGCTTGGCGGTTTTGAACATTATATACAAAGAATTTTTGACATTTTGATGACCGACCACCGAACCGCCATGCCCGAATTTTAAATCAAAATATAAAGCTGAATTTCGTCCGATTTTCGGGTGTTTTTTTTATTTTAGTGTGAAAATATCTCTATATTCCGGGCGGTGGGGGCGGTAAAAAAAACGTAGGCAGGGGTGGTTTGGTCATAATCAGCTCAGAAATAAAAAAAAATCCCCGCAAGCTGAAAATTGTTTCCTAAAGCCTGCACATGCAGAACGAGACCACACTCATTTGTGGGGGGGGGGGGGGTGGTTGTTGTTATGTTATCGAGATATATGTCACAAATCTTCGAAATTGGAGGTGGGTCTCTGAAAACCGGAACATTTTTTAGAAAAAAAGGGGGTGGTGGGTGCCAAAATAGGTCCAGATGGAAAAAGGCGCTTACGTGTCTGTTACTTTTCCCCGCCTCTGTATAGTCGATAGGATTCGCAAAACCTCAATTATATTTACCAGTTTCAAACATGTTGGGTTCATGAGGCGCCACCATTCACCAAACACCATAGTTTTAAATGTGTCAAACTACTTTTTTATTTGAAATATCCAGTCAACCCAGGGGGGGGGGGGGGGGGGGTCGGAAAATATTTCCAGGCACGTATGATCATTTTAATTTTTTCCGGCCTTGGGGGACCCACCCACCCAATTTCTTCCGTTTCCGGCCTTTTTTTCCAGGCAATTTTGGACACCCACCCTTTTTTTTTCCGTTTCAGGAAGTTTTTTCTCAGAAAATTATCAACTGAGCAACCAAATAGCTGATTATCCCTGCATTATCATAATTTATTGCGTGATATTTGAATAGAACAGTACATAATGAGATAACGATACTATTTGAATTTATCATATAAGTGTCATTAATCAAGAAATGTGTCAACATAATCACATTTCTAGGGATATATAGGCAGAGTGTCAAAGTTTTTATTAACATTCATTTTCATAATATATAGTCACATGATCTAGTCACATAATCACATTTGAGTATTCTACAGAATACATGGTACCGGTACAACAAATTTCAGATTGTTTGATATTTTGATATTTGCTATGTGATATACAGTAATGCCCTAATTAATCAACTCCATAACCACAGCAGAATAATGGGTAATTTTGCAGGATTTAGTCGGAAATATGGCTTGTTGTCATTCATCGGAAAGCTCTCGGAATATTGCCGACTAAATCCTGAAAAATTACCCATTATTCTGCTGTGGTTATGGAGTCGTTTAATTAGGGCATTACTGTATTGCTGGAATCAAATTGTTTATCAAAACATGTGGAAATACAACAGTTCATCCCAGTTTGAAGAATACTGCTAATACCAAACATAACCATGATATACCCGCGTAACCCTTGGAACAAACGTCGCACTACCGACGAATCGAATTCAATTATTTGAATTAGATTCGTCGGTAGTGCGACGTTTGTTGCAAATAAATGCGAGTAGACGCACTACCGACGAAGAATGCGTGTGGTCAACACGAATTTAATTGCTGATGCGTCTGAGATCCGTGTTTGAAACAAACGTCGCATCACCGTCGACTCGAATTTAATTCGGAGACATGCAAACGAGCTGCATAATGATATGCTAATGAGGGAATTCCAATTGAAACTGGAAAACACCAACGAGCATGACGTAATTTGGTGGTATTTGAATTCGAGTCGACGAAAGTGCGACGTTTGTTTCAAATTAAATGCGAGTAGACGCACTAAATAAATATTTATTCCGTTTGGATATACACGCTATACTGTGCATGGACGTGTGTAAATTTAACATCAACGGTGGGTTGAAATTGTTCTTGTAATTTGATTTTCCAGCAATGAATTATTGGGGAATTTGTTGTTTTTAGACCAACATTTGCATATTTTCCCACTTTTGGTCCAACATTTTGACTGAAATGGCCTGTTTCCTGGTCCTTCATGACCCCCGTGGCCAGCCAAAAAAACTGCTAATTATTTTCCTATGCTTCTGTTCAAAATTATGAACTTAAATGGTCATCAGTTGGAAATTTTCCAACCTTCGTGGGGGTGTCAGGTTGGAAATTGTCAGCACTTGGAAAGCTTGAGGCCAGTCTATAATGCTATATAGGTTTTTGCGGTTTTCATGTTCAAAGTTTTCTCCCGCTATGCCAAACTATGATCGGATTTTCAGGTTCAGATCTCTGATTTTTCTTCTACTGGCAGAACCATGGTCCGCCCAGTGCATGCATGATCACAAGTCTACTGATCCATTCAGAATAGACTATTATCCAGGCATGTGAAGGAACAGCCAAGGGGGTGCAAATTGAATTACGCAAATGTATTAGCCCCCCCCCCCAACAGAGACCCTATATAGCCGTACGTCCCTGCCCGCCATGGTTATTTTACCACGTGGTTTTAGATAGGCATACTGACGCAATATATAGTGATATAGCGCGTTGACCTCAATTTGCTATTAAATTGTTAAAACGGTACAACGTTTTCGTCTAAAAATAAACTGGACCTGATTTCTTTCAGACAAGTTCAAAGCAAAATACCACCTAAAGAATCATGTCCGATCTAAAATATGTATCAAATACCTACGAAATAGCGATATAAAACCAATAATTTCCACTCCTCATAATAGTAACATTAATTTCGTCGCTTGGAAGTCAAAAGCCACATTTTCTCACTAAATTTTACGTTTTATAATTGATATAAAACTGTCTATTTTAGCCGTTTTGACGAAAACCCTTATGAACTCTTTATGCCATTTTAAGAAATCATTTAGATAGGTCTTGAATTAAATGCGACGTTTCTTTCAACAGACGAATTATGAATTAAACTCGAGTCTAATTATAATTGAATTAGATTCGTCGGTAGTGCGACGTTTGTTCCAAGGGTAACTCTTCTTGGGGCATCTCAGAAACCAGAACTGAGGAAACACGTTATAGCGTGTAATGGCAGGCTGGTAGCCACTGCCTGAAGTAATAGGCTTCGTAATAATTGGGAATAATATGGATTGATAGCCAAATTTCGCTTCTTTTTTGCTCACGATATCAGTGACGATAAAATCTTCATTACTGTGATTAACATTACAAGCTGATCCACATTAACATGGAAAACAATTTGAAATTGTTCAAGCTGGCCCGGCTGGCCTTCAATTTATTTGTTAAGATTTTGTGTTTTACGTTGTCAAAAGTCTATTTTATTCCATTATTTTATAATATCTTTATTTCCATGACATATGGTCAAGTGTGCTTTCATTTTATTGCTTATTTTCAGCTGAGTTCTGCATAGTTATTCTTATTTTGTTGTATCAGTAGATGGAATCCTGATTAAATTTTATTTTTCCAATAGCGCAGTTTCTAGTTCTATCAAGTTGAATTTGTGTTATTGTTGGCCATTGTGCAACTGATCCAATTTCTGATAACCTCTATATATAGTATAGCATTAGCATAACTAGTAACTATATACGACCTGTTTCTGTTCAAAACACATCAAACTGCTTGTTGGACCCAAGAGACACACACCCACCCCATCATACGTGCCTGGAAATATTTTCCGACCCCCCCCTGGTCAACCGTCATGCATTCCAGCTTGGTTAACTAGCAACAACGCATACAATTGTACCTTCGTATACAGAGATCGATAATGATGAATTATCCATGTAGGCGTTGGACCAATACAGTGGAAGTACATATGTAGCGTATTTTGTTCTTTTCAGCGAAGTTTAGTATGCGTTGCTGAAAAGAAAACAATACGCATTGTTCTGCTGGTGCCCATATCTCTAGGCGGTCGACCTATAAAGAGGCAGTATATGCTCGCTGAAAAGAAATAAATACGAAGGTTTCGGTTGATCTACATGTAATATGTTCATCTGCATGGGGACCTTGCGGGCGATTATAACTGCACCATTATCCATTGTCGCATCTGCAATAGATCTTGCGAACTTCGCTCTGATGAGTTTAATAATTATATCTCGGACAGCCTTGTGTGTTTCTGTGGAAACCAGTTTCTCTTCATTGAATTGTTGAATTGTTTATTAGCAAAGTTTAAAATCGAAGTTGCAACAATAGCTGTCCCTTTTTTTCGCTGATAAACTGACTCGCGAAAATGGAATACCAGCCGGAAATACGTCGAGTCCATTCCAAAGATCGATGACGTAAACAACGTCAACAATCCGCTCGGGTGATGCATGGATTGTTACGGTTTTTACATCAGACTTAAATCACACTAAAGGTAGTATAGGGTCAATAGAAGTCAATTATTTTCGATTAAGATGCGCGTTGTATTCTGTCTATATCTCGCCCCTTAGAAATTAGAAACCGTTCGGCACAATTCAGCAAACAAATACGTAAACACGATAGATTAAGGAAGATAGCACTCAAGAAAAATACTATTTATAGTTGGGAGAACTACAGGAAAGCTCGAAATACAGCTACAATAATGTATAATCATATGAAGAGTTCACCAAACGCGCATATATTGAATAAACTGGATGTCACTAAAACACAAAATACTAACTCAAAACAATTCTGACGCCTAACAAAAACAATTACTTAATATTATTTTCTTTCGATGCATCATTTCCTGGCCTACTGAACCACATTAGCTAGTTCTGGATTAACCCATTCATGACTGGAGCTTCCTGAAATTTTGCGAGAACCCTGTGCCAATGCATTCTCTCATAAATGCAAGGCGCCTCGCATATATAAGAGATTGCTTTGGCCGAACAACATTTACCTTGATCTTTTAAGCCAGTGCATTCTCCTATATATGCGAGGCTCCCGATGGGAGACTCGCATATATAAGAGAATGCACTGGCCCATGGTCTTAATGATGCACCAGCGCAACTCCCGTCACGAGAGGATTAATCATTGGTGATCGAGAGACAGCCCAATTGCTAAAGTCGTAATTTCTGTTAAAAGGCACAGATGGCCTTCGTTATATGTTATAATTTAGAAATAATAGTTACCAATTTATGAAAATTTCCTCAAGAATATACTAATAGAATAGTATAATAATAGTATGAATGCGATATTATCCACAAAACATACTTAGTGTGAGCCGAGCGTTTGTTTATATACATCACGTAAATAGTGAGCGATACGAAAAACACTCAACACCGTTGCGATTTCCAATTGGTGAACTTTCCAATGAATCGGACACCCAGCCAACATTTGAATGTCGCACCCAATATATATCTATAAAGTATTAATTCTATAAAAACCAGCAAGGCCGAGGTTTTGTTAGTCTTAACAAATCTTCCGACTAACAATGCGAATAGCCACGATGGCATTAGCAACATGATGCTGAAGGAACTCGAACAACAGTTTGAAAACCATTTACACTCAATTTAGGGGCAATATAATATTTGTTCGGGTGCCTGTCAAAATGACAAATGAACAAATTTATTGGTTTATATGATATAGTCAGTTAAACTTGTAGTCTAGAATTTGAGAACGTGCATTTGTTTATGTCATGCAGAAAAACTAAACTTCGGGAAGCAGTTTTTCTTTGTTAAAAAATGGGAATACGAGACGAAAGTTTAACATTTTCACGTCGGGAAAATTCTTATATTTCCGTACTGCAACCGTCTTATCGTTGAGTGGCTATACAGTCATATATATACTCTCGTCGTCTATTATTATCTATTAGTTCTAAAATAATCGCACATTTGCGAGTTAAAAAGTTGGAATACGAGACGAAACGGTATAGGTTTGTTCCGGTTGGGGAATTAACGTATTTAGTTTTAGTGCCGGTTCTTGGAAATGGAATTAAATTACGGTAAGTTCGTGTTCGCGACTGATAACTTAAAAAAAAAGCCAACTCTTTCCTATTATTATACCCCCACTCTCGTAGAATTTGGGCTATATCGGATTGACCTCGTCTGTCCGTCAGTTTTTCACACCGTCTGGACGTCCAGGAAGATATCTCAAACAATCTCAATGACATTTGGTATGGCTTTTCACTACTATGAGGGCATTCAACGGAGTGTCAAATGTTTGGTCCCAGAATTTTCCGTTCTGGAGTTATTAACATTTTTTATCTGGAAATGTTTTTTGTCTGTCCGATCAGATATCTCCACCACCGGTTTACGAATCTCAATGTAATTTGGTATAGATGTTCACTACTATATATGAGGGTCATCAATTGAGTGTTCAATAGATTTTTTGTCGGTTTTTCGTTCTGTTATGCATCTTTGTCTATTTGGAAGTGTTGGTTGTTTGCTCATATCTCCACCCCCGGATATCAATGAAATTTGGTAATATATATATGTATGTTCACCACTATGGTGGCAATCAATTGAGTGTTCAATAGTTTTGTTTATGTATTTCGTTCTAGAGTTGTTTATCTTTGTTTATATGGAAATGTTGGGTTTTTTTTCCATCATAGCAGATATCTCAACACCAGCACGAAATGAATATGACTGTGTCGGTCATATTCGGAATATTACGATTTTGAGGCGGTCTTTGACCGTGTCTGCGCACTTATGTTTGCGCCTTGATTACAATGCTATTTACTGGTAACTATCCCCTTAAAACTGATGTTGTCCCTTTCGAATGGAACAAAACTGATGTCATTCCTATATTAAAAAAGGGAGACAGTCATGATGCAAATAATAATAGACTGGTATCAATGCTATGTTGTGTTCTTAAAAACAAGAACCACAACAAGACCACGCAACATCTATTTCAGAA
Source organism: Siphonodentalium dalli (assembly GCA_032622095.1). Taxonomy (NCBI): domain Eukaryota; kingdom Metazoa; phylum Mollusca; class Scaphopoda; order Gadilida; family Siphonodentaliidae; genus Siphonodentalium; species Siphonodentalium dalli. Next base: position 111,890,110 of record CP136061.1, on the reverse strand, counting down.
ATTGAAAACAATTATTTGCCGCTAAAAAGAGGGAGATAGAGAGAGAGAGAGGGAGAGGGATGGGGGAGAGAGAGAGAGAGAGAGAGAGAGAGAGAGAGAGAGAGAGAGAGAGAGAGAGAGAGAGAGAGAGAGAGAGAGAGAGAGAGTGTGTGTGAGGGAGTGTGAGTGTTGAGCGAGCGAGGGAGCGAGCGTGCGTGCGTGGATGGTGCAGTTAGGAGTGCGGTAGTGGACACCGGACTGCATATAACTGGCTGCACACAGCGCCCTTGCTACTATACACTATACTATACTACATGTATATACTATATAGTATACACCGGTTGCTTGAGAACAGGGTAAATCGTTATAGTTTTGTACTCAAATGTATACACATACAGCACACCGCACTCTGCACAACGCACACGACTTTTATTCTGCATTATTCTGAGAAACAGAACTGTACATATTCATTTGAAAATTGGCTAGACCAAATCAGAATGAATATAGTAATCGGCGAAAGTCTTAAAAATAAAATGTTATACTTAATTACAGTCTGTACTCGTGATGACGCTGGTTAGCGTCGCGAGGGGACTGAACTCTACCTTCAATTCGCGCAGACGGTTGAATAATATCACACATGATTGTGACAGCACGAAATCTGTTTACATTGTAAGGTTGGTGATATCCCTCAGCTGTCACCTATATATGCACGGAAAATGATCTTTTTAATCTGATTAAACTGATACTATAACATCCATTTACTCGTAAACAACACGACCGTGTCATGATTATATACACGTGCTGCTTATTCACGACTGCTAACATGCAAATGTATGGTAAGACGTCCCATTTCAGACCTCCAACAACATATTCACAACCAGCAATTATACGACGGCTAACACCAACACCACAATCGACACCGGTATTTGTCACATACATGTATAGCAAAATTATAGAGCGTGTTATAGATCAGGAGAGCCAAGGTATGAAATACAACCTGATTTTTACTGGTTTACTCGAGCGTGAATCTAACACAGTTTCAACTGAAGATATAGTACGCGAATTCGTCAAGGATGATCTCAAAATTGAAGAAGACATCATGTTTGGCAATGTCCATCGACTTAAGGGTAACTTTAAAGGGAAACCAAAACGTGTGATTGCCAGATTCTCCCAATTTAGACAGCGTGAACTGGTGAGAAAGGCTGTCAGGGAACTTGATTCATCACAATACAATGTTTACGAACAATTTCCTGGAGAATTGGATGAGTACAGGAGGAACATTCTTCTTCCGGTTGCGAGAAATTCCCGTAAAAGCGGCAAAAAAACACATGTTGCAGGTGACAGGATTTTTGTTGATAATTTTGAAATTTGTGTAGAAGACCCCCCATTATATAGGTATGACCCATCCAGACCTTCATTTATGCAAGTTAGTAAACTGCCTCAAACTTATTTTCAGGTTCCTATAGGCAACATAACCAAACCAGTATGCCAGTTCAAAGTTTTATGCAACCACAGGTGGCAGTGTATCAGGGTGGGGCCCGCCCAAAGTTAGTATATGGAACAGGTTCGACCAATATGGACATTGACTTCCCTCCCCAACATGGTCATTCATCTGGAATGCATGATAGTGTTGGAGAACGGAATATAGAGCTCAGTCACATGTACATACAATGGCTGCATCAACTGAGATTCTCTCGGTTTCTAATCCAGCCAGTGTAAATGCAAGTAGTTATGCCAGTGCTGGAGTTTCAAGCTACGTTTCTACGTCGGCAACAGCCCAGCCAGTCCAGATAGCTCCAGTCGGCATTCCGTCGACTGGAACTGACCCGTCTTTCCCACCCCCTAACCTCTAGGGATGCGAGGGTGAGAAGATTGAATTAACATTGAGGGTTTGTTCACTCAATGTTGGTGGCATTTTGAATAAAGTTGATGAACCGGAATTCGTGAATTATGTTTCAAATTTTGACATTCTTTGTATACAGGAAACGAAAACTGATATCGCTGATGATATTTCTATACTAGGATTTGAAATTTTGACGCGAAATGACCGAAAAACTATTGTGCGCTATCGATCTGGAGGTATCTGCGTGTTGGTCAAATCAAAATTGATGAAATGGATGGCCCCAATTGACTGTGGTAACGAATATGTCAGTTGGTTTATTTTTAAAATGAATTCTGACTTACCTCTATATATTGGTAACGTTTATATTCCACATGAAGGCACACAATACAGTTGAAATGACTGTTTTGAAAAACTCCGTAGTACGCTCCTTGATGACACACTTCCCACTGATAACATGTTATTGTTTGGCGATTTCAATGCGCGAACCGCACAACTCAAAGATTATGTTGACCCGGAAGACATTGATATTTTCGAAATTCCTAAGCGCGTTTCACAAGATAAGCGTACGAATAACTTCGGATACAAACTCATTGATTTTTGTAAAAGTACTGGTTTCTTGATAGCAAACGGTAGAGCCAGTTCAGATAAAGGTATTGGACGAGTCACATGTATAGAAACGTGAGCGTGGTGGATTATTTACTTGCAACCCGAAATACATTGACTGACACAAATTAGTGAAGTGTGGGTAGACCTGTTCGACAATCTACGGTCCGACACACATTCCGCAGTTTGTAGCACAGTCACGCTTTTTGCGGACCCAGCCATCGTTCTCGAGATAAGAGGATTAAATCCGGCATACCCAGGGGGGGGGGGGGGGGGTCGAAAAAAAATTCCAGGCACGTATGATCATTTTAATTTTTTCCGGCCACGGGGGACCCACCCACCCAATTTCTTCCGTTTCCGGCCTTTTTTTTCCAGGCAATTTTGGACACCCACCCTTTTTTTTTCCGTTTCAGGAAGTTTTTTTCCGGTCAGTTTTGGACACCCACCCCCTTAAATTTGAGAAAAATTATCAATTGAGCAACCAAATAGCTGATTATCCTGCATTATCATAATTTATTGCGCGATATTTGAATAGAACAGTGCATAATGAGATAATTATACTATTTGAATTTATCATATAAGTGTCATTAATCAAGAAATGTGTCACATAATCACATTTCTAGGTATATATAGACAGAGTGCCAAGGTTTTTATTAAATATATAGTCACATGATCTAGTCACATAATCACATTTGAGTATTCTACAGAATACATGGTACCGGTACAACAAATTTCAGATTATTTGATATTTTGATATTTGCTATGTGATATGCAGTAATGCCCTAATTAATCGAATCCATAACTACAGCAGAATAATGGGTAATTTAATTTTAATTTCCGACTAAATCCTGAAAAATTACCCATTATTCTGCGATGGTTATGGAGTCGTTTAATTAGGGCATTACTGTATTGCTGGAATCAAATTGTTTATCAAAACATGTGGAAATACAACTGTTCATCCCAGTTTGAAAAATAATGCTAAAACCAAACATAACCATGATATACATGCGTGACTCTTCTTGGGGCATCTCAGAAACCAGAACTGAGGAAACATTGTTATAGCGTGTAATGGCAGGCTGGTAGCCACTGAGGCTTCGTATTAATTGGGAATAATATGGATGGATAGCCCAATTTCACTTCTTTTTTGCTCACGATATCGGTGACGATAAAATCTTCGTTACTGTGATTAACATTACAAGCTGATCCACATTAACATGGAAAACAATGTGAAATTGTTCAAGCCGGCCCGGCTGGCCTTCAATTTATTTGTTAAGATTTTATGTTTTACGTAGTCAAAAGTCTATTTTATTCCATTATTTATTATATCTTTATTCCCATGTCACATATGGTCAAGTGTGCTTTCATTTTATTGCTTATTTTCAGCTGAGTTCTGCATAGTTATTCATATTTTGTTGTATCAGTAGATGGAATCCAGATTAAATTTTATTTTTCCAATAGCGCAGTGTCTAGTTCTATCAAGTTGAATTTGGGTTATTGTTGGCCATTGTGCAACTGATCCAACTTCTGATAACCTCTATATGTAGTATAGCATTAGTATTAACTATATATGACCTGTTTCTGTTCAAAACACATCAAAATAAGACTCAATAGCAACAATGGAAAAACAAATTGGCATATGGAAAAAACTGTTGGACCCAAAAGACACCCACCCACCCCACCATATGTGCCTTGAATTTTTTTCCGACCCCCCCCTGGCATACCAGGGTAAACGCGACAAAATGCTCTCGGGCATAAAGGCATGGTGTGATGATAAAGGTATGGAATATATTCAAAATATTAGCAGAGAGGAAATTGTGGGTTTCGAAAATATGATAACTGAATTAGAAAACCGTGATGCTTTTATTGTAGAAGAATTAGATCTATACAGTGAACGAAATGTTGAAAATGATTTATTCGGGGGCTGCAGCCAGAACATTTGGAAGGCGTACGCGTACTTCGACTACGAATAAACGCAAACGGAACAAGCCTTGGTTTAATAACGATTGTATAAATGCGCGTAGGCAATACAGGCAGGCTTTAAAGTGTTTTCGTCGTACAAACAGTGAATCAAACAAATTAAATCTCGACAAATCCCGAAAAACATATAAAATAGCTATGCGATTAAGTCGGGCGCGTTACAGGCTCATTACGAGACAATCTACTTCCAAAATGAGAACAAGCGATATCCGTGAGTACTGGCGATTGATTAATAAATCCGACCAAAGAAAAGCACCACTGAGAACGCCGTCAATAGATGAATTCTGTATCGGTCACCGATTCTGAAGAACCCCTTTTCCCATTATCACTATACTGCGACGAACTTGATCGGGAAATTGAACTTCGTGAAGTTGAAGATGTTTTGCGTGGGGTCAAATTAGGAAAGGCTCCTGGGGTTGATCAAGTCAGGAACGAGTATATCAAAGTTGCGTGTGAATCAATGAAATACCCGCTTACAAAGTTTTTTAATCTCATACTGAAAACGGGTGTCGTGCCCACATCATGGGGTCTCGGTATTATACTCCCAATGTATAAGGGAAATGACTCAGCTTCGGCTGACAACTATCGTCCAATAACCCTTGTTAGTTGTATTTCTAAAGTTTTTACTTCGATTATCAGCCAACGAATTCAGTCATATTCTGCAAAATAATGATCTTCTATGTGAAAATCAGGCTGGATTTAGAAGTGGATATTCTACAGTTGATCATATGTTTACATTGAACAGTTTAATAGAGCTAGTAAAACTGCAGAGTAATAATCTATACTGCGCCTTTATTGATCTTTCAAAGGCCTTTGATAACGTTTGGCGAATTGGACTTTGGCAAAAAATGTTTGAAATTGGTATAAAGGGTCGAGTTCTAAATGTTGTCGGGAATATGTATAATGGAATTAAATCAAGTGTTTTCTTTGGCAATACATATTCCTCATACTTCCCGTGCAATATTGGAGTCCGACCAGGAGTGAACCTATCCCCAATCTTATTTTCTATTTTCACTAACGACTTGGGAGGAATTCCTGAGTAGAAGGGTCGGAAATGGCATAAATTTATCTGGAAATAAATTAACATCGGTGCGTGATTATTTTAACTTATATTGCCTATACTATATGCTGATGATACTATCCTGCTTTCAAATTCAGCCGGCGGACTACAAAATATGCTGAACGATTATTCTGAAAATTGTCACAAATGGAAATTGATAATAAATAATAAGAAAAGTAATGTTATTGTCTTCGGTCGTCGTAATAAAAAGATAGAAGAAACTGAAAGATTTACTATTGGCAGTCATCCCATTGAAATTGTGTCACATTATAAATATTTGGGTGTCATTTTTCACAGAAATAGTTCTTTTATGATGGAAAAGAAAGCCCGGTGCGATAATGCAAATAAAGCCATGTTTGGTCTTATACGTAAAATGCGGCATCTCAATCTTTCTCTCGATTGTGTCATAGATTTATATGAGAAAACAATAGTCCCAATCCTTTTATACGGTTCAGAAATTTGGGGCACAGCAAACAATGAAATTATACAGAGAACTGAGCTATGGTTTCTTAAATATGTAATGAGCCTAAAATCATCTACTCCTACAGCTTTTATATATGGCGAGTTAGGGATTTACCCAATTACTGTTAAAACAGAACAAAGGATACTCAACTATTGGGGGAAAATGATTAGCGGGAATCGTAAAAAGTTTAATTTCATTTTGTATTGGTCATTATGCAGTAGGTTCAGTCCCAAAGATAAATTCATCAATAACAAATCAAAATTGGTTAATTATGTTAACGGTCGCATGACAGATCTTGAGTTAAGTGAGATATGGGATAAGCACTTCATTGGTACCACCGATAGTTTCAAAGAAAAAATAAACGAAAGAACTCGGGAGAAATTCTTACAAGATTGGTGGACAAAAATAAAATCATCAGACAAGTATTCATTCTATCGGATATGTAAAACATCGTTTGGTTGTGAAAACTACTTATTACGACTAGAGCCGAGTGACACGCGCGAAATTTGTTAAAATTAAGGACGCGTAACCATCGTTTACCCATATAAACTGGCGACTGGGCAGGAGTGAGTATAGCTAGACGCCCGGGATTGCAACTTCTGTGGCAAAAACACCGGCGATGAATACCATGTACTGCTTTAATGTGTAGAGTTTGCGACGACCCGAATAAAATACATAGCGCCGTACTACTATATTCAACCCTCTGAAATTTAATTATCGCAATTAATGACCAATAAGAAAGTACACGTTCAACGCGGTCTCGCTAAATTCGCTTCCGTAATATTCTCCAGTTTAATGAACTGAATGCTTGAACTGTCATTTCTTTTTAACTTATCGATGGAACCCGATATGCCCCATTTAAACTGAAAATGTAACCCTCACGCGTACCCCCACATTAACACACCCCGCTTGGGGTCCAAGGGCTGAGTGACAGTCGCGTCGTAGTTAACTGCGACATTACCCAACAAAAGTAGCCATGCTATAGCTTAATGTAAGTGTAGCATGTATACACTTCAATTGAGCAAAAGATCATGTAAATAGTAAATGGATTCTGAAATGGCGATTCTTGCAATATAATTATATATATATATACATGAACACTGCATTCTGTGACTGAGATTCATCTTGATCAAACCTTTTAAAATGATTATTTAATATGGAATATCTACCCTACACTGATTAGTAATTACATGTTGTTGTTGCTGGACATCATAGTCAAGCACATGTGATATACCAATGGAATGTTATATGCATCTATCCATGTTGAACAAGCTTTAAAGGTAGATGAAATTAATTAAAAGGGTAATCATGGAGTACCAAGTAATTGAGATACATGAATATGTGTAAGTCTCTGACTATGGTGTCTAGCAGCCCTTTATTATATAAGGAGATATTTATGGTAATGTTGATTTGAATCCTTAAAATTTTCAGCATGTTATTTACATGTTACAGATGTATTAAGGGATCCAGAAATTTAAGTCTCCAGTTTATAAAATAATAGATCTGTCTAATATATGACAATCAGATATCGATTAAATGTCAAATAATATGCAGGCGTTCAACATGTTATTCAGCGGTGTTGCATTCAATTATATTCCACGTCTGATAACTGAAAGTCTGGAACCCTAAATACATCTTTAAATGTCCGTGAAATATTTTGAATCGCCGTGCAGTTTTCCAGCACCCACATTATGTTATTAATTCATGTTCCGTATTACCATGTATTATTGGTTATTGGAAAAAAAGTATCAAACAAAATTGGCCATATGTGTTGAAATTAGCTACAACTAGTAGATAACGAGAAAACATTAGGAAAACTAAGGCCCCTACAAGTATTATAATTGGAGTACTCTTGAGGTTTTACTCGTACCCACACTCCACAACAAACACATGTGTGTGACTAAATCCCGCCAGTACCCTCCCGGACCACTCCTGTGATAGACTTAATTTGATAGATCGGATTTCGACTTTCAAAAGAGGAATTGCTATAAAGTTTTTGGGAGACTACTTAAATGACAAAGACCGTAAACTCATGGTTTCCTGACACAATATATCGTCCATAGAGCACACGAGTGTATTTTGCACTAATCCATGGCTCAAATTCTTTCATTTGTTGCATCTATTCTGTTGAGTTATATACAATGAGATGGTCGCATGGCCGGATTTAGTGTACAGTACCCGATTATTTTATTATTGCCTAAAATTCCAACCACATCGATTGTACCGTTTCAGAAACCACAAATTCCGAAGTCCGCACAATTTTAAATATTTAATCCTTATTTCGGTACGAACTCGAAGACAAACAAAGTGGCAGTGATTCGAGATCGAGATCGAGCCGTTGGATAACATGTTTAATCCAGATATATAGCTATTCATATATATAGATGGTGTGCTGTCAACTTGGGTATCAAAATATGAGAATTTTTTTTTTTAGCAAGATTATTTTCCATTCATATCCAATTGCCCCAAGGGAATGTTGCACATCACTTCAACCCTTTCTATACTAAATGGATTTTTCAATTCAATTATAAAATTATACAATGGAATGGTCCATTATTCGTCTGGTGGGGGTGTTCAGGATATATAAACTGGCGTCATATAATAGAACGTGCAGTTGGTGGTAAATGTTCATAGACAATAATATGGGCGTTTGTTGAATTTATTATCAGAACATTTACTGTGATTGTGATAACTACTTGTCATAGTATTACAGTAATTAATAGTACAATAGTACATGTATATGGAAAGAGTTAACATAACATATACACTTCGCAATAATGTTATTTTTTTCCATGTACAAATAAAGGTGGTTGCGCCGGGTATCCGTACTATATATGGGGATTATATTTACATTAATTTCAATTGAAGGGTTGTGTGTGCACAGCACCGGCGAGGACAAATGTGCAAATATACATTATTGTCTTCCAAAGTTTGGGTGGGTATACCAATCGCAAGTATTTATATCTTCTTGATTATATGATGCGTGTTCTCTGTGGTAAGGATATGATATTATATTTAAAGCAAAACACGATTTTCAAACATGTCCGTTATTTCGTTAAAGGTGACATGCAACGGTTTTCGTCATTTGTCTAAATATTAATTTAATTGGTGGCCGCTTTGATCATTAAGCATATCACGAACACGCGAAATATCTGCGTTATTTAGTCAATAATAATCGTTAATAAAAAAAACTTTTTATCAAATATTTCCGTTCTTTCGTTAAAACACTTCTTTAAGTATCTCCGTTATTTAGTCAATATTAATTAATTATTTATTAAATTACGTTCTATTTAGAGTTATCACCCTTCCTTCTGCTTCAACTGAAGATCCTCTAATAAGTTATATCGATGGATCCTACCTCGATATCCATCCCCGCTGAAGATCCTACGTAATTATGTTATCAAGATCCTTTTATACGTATGAGAAAGATATGCCTACTCATGGTTTACAAAATTTCGATGTCCATGTAAATATTAGGGCTCACTAATATATAGTTATAATGGTATTTTAACCCACTATATATACATGTTTTACCAATCAAAGATTGTTTTGTGAGGAGAAAAAAGATTAGATGTGTCTTGTGATGAGAACAGGTCGTGTAAAACGTAACAAAGCCACCCATTATCGTGATTGGTTCCTCACAGAGAACCTATCTGGATTCTATATGGTTCCTTGCGGAGAACCGATTTGGTTCTCCATGAAGAACATCTGCATGTAGTTGTAATTCGTCGCAATTCTATACTAAATTTATTAACCTCGTCAGTGGGGAGGGGCGGGGGGGGGGGGGGGGGGGGGGGTAGTAACAAAATTGCAGAAGGTATGCCGTTTTTTTGTTTTCATCTGGCATTTTCGGGTACCCACCATCCCCAAATATGGAGAGAAAAAAAAATTTACTCCCATTGTTTTTTCACCCAGCCCCAAATTTAACTAATTTTGTCCTAAAACCCGCATAAAACCCTACTGATATCACTCATATGATTTGGGAAATTATCTCCTTTAGATTAAATGACAGTTTAATCTGTTTTAGAAGCTGTTTTAATTGACAAAATTGTTAATACAGTTAAATAAAGATTTAAAAAAATTTCTGGTTAATAGGCATTTGTCCACCACATACATGTATATGCATTGGAGTTTCCAGGTCAGTGTGTGATGAGAGTATTCTATACGTCTTCCTGTGTGGTCAAATTCCATACTGCTAAGTGGAAATTCTAATGCATCGATATAGTGGACAACTACAGTAACCCATCAGATGCTGATAGGTGCACATAAAACACTATTATAAGGAATGCATCCAATTTTACAAAAACAAATGATACATATCCCAAGCATATATCCCCTGCATATCCAATGAGATATTATATTATCCCGGCAAGCTATTACATGAACAGAATGTGTTTTGGCTATTTGGCTGTAATACATTTAAAGCTGTTAACATCTAAGAACAGTGAGCTCAATCGTGACTTTCGAGTCGCTGTGTTGTAGACATAGAGAGGATATTTACCAGGCTGCAATTGGAAATATTATTTTATAAATTGCTGATATTTGCAAACCTAGATCATTGTGTTACATTACGCACAATTCTGTAAGAACTATTGTGTTATTAACCTCGCGCTGGGTTAATATCGTGATGCTTACTATTTTCTGATATCTTATTTCGATTTTGTGATATCCGTCAAATTTTAATTTATGATATCACAAATTGGAATCAATGCTATATTAAAATCATTTTGTGATATCATAAAATATTTAATGATATCATATATATATTTAGTGATATCATAACACGAATTATTGATATAACTAAATATGTAATTAATAGAAGAACGGCGCCCCATACACTAGACGGCCAAACATCTTTGTTGAATTCTCGTGAATTACAATGCCGATATACAATGTGTTGTCCCAGCAAACTTTATGGACATGTATATACGCATAACTTTATGGACATGTATATACGCATAGTCGGTTATGAATTTAGTTTTGAATGATTTTATTGGGCGACGTCAGAGCTCTCACTAACAGTTCAGGATGTAGTAATGTTGATGATTTAAGATAAATTTGATGCAAAATGTAAGTTTGAAGTTTCCACATCGAGCATATATCGCCTGGATCCTAGCTATCGCCATGTACATAAAAATGCATGTCATCTTCCGCGGGCAGTTGCGTTTGATATGATAATATGAATCATGTTTGCAGAGATAAACCGTGGATGACACATTAACCGCTTGGCTGCTATGTACGCCATGATAATGTGTAAAGAAATAAAATGTCACGCTGTGTACTATACGGACCTATACTTCTGCGCACTGGCAGGCGGTCGTCATTCATAAGGGTCACTAATAAATTAGCGCAACTGAACCAGTGTATCTCGACCTTTTGACCAATGTATGGTGTTCAAAGATTGGCAATGTTAGTAGCCATTTTGTATGGTTTTCGCGACATTCCCATTTTATTTTTCCACTTCAAAATGTGCAGAACGTCAACGTCCGCGCACACGACGTCATAATGTCATTAAGTAATGAAGAGGTTAAACATTTTCAAACTTACTGAGGTCAATTATTGTCCTGCTTTTCACGATGATTTACCAATTCCTTTTATATCGAGTCGGAGATTCGTATACGGCCTATGTAATGCCAATGTAACGTAAGGAGGTAATATTGTCAGACTCAACGTGTTTGATGTATATTGTGAATTTTTGTCTAAATGAAAACACCGCATGTCACTTTAAATGATGATCGCAGATGAAAACGCAAGATAACTTCACAAAACCTTACTAGTATTTAAATTCGCGGATTACTATTTTTTGCTCTGTTTGCATTCGCGCCCACAGCTGCGCGAATTCAAAACTGACAAACACTTGCGTAAACGTTTTGGATTTGAAGACGGATTGAGTTTTTAATCGTTCCAGAAGATACATGTGTATATAATAATAACACCATCTCGACGGATTTACATAATGTAAAACTACATCGTCAATTTGTTGCTGAGAGTGGATGTTTATCTATACGTTATGCAAATAATTATTCTGATATTGAAATAGTAATAGACTCATTGAAATGAACTCGAAATGAGTAGCATCACAACATGCAGCGTACATGGGCAGCTGACATCAGGAAAATCAACATTGTGCCGGGGTTTGTGTTGACATAATTATTAGGCTGTTTGGTCACGGTGTCACTTCGGGGTTGATAATACTGTGGGGGGGGGGGGGCGCTGCATTCGGATATTTAAACACCGATGTTACCATGATTTGTCGCTTGTCACCCGAGTATTGTTTTTGATGTTGGTAGTCCGTATGTGATTAAATATACATGTAGGAGTTATATTCAAACAGACCTAACATTCCGCATATAGCATATAGACCTAACATTCCGCATATAGACCTAACATTCCGCATCAGCATATAGCCCTCTTGTTTATAGCCCTCTTGTTTATAGCCATCTTGTTTTCCCTGTGGTTTGGTACAAGCTCAGGATTCGTACAATTGTTCAATCAGTTTTGAATTCGGGTACACATGCATGAGTACGCGAAAAATTGGATGTGTATGACCACACCAGCCAAATAAAACGCACCAACCCTTTCTTTACTAAATGGATTCTGCCATTACGTCGCATGAGAACCAAATGGTTCTATGTCCATTTTGGCGGGAAAATGAGTTATGGGTATCATTGGAATCGGATGAGAATTTTCTATCGAATGAACCAAACATACTTTACCCTATATGCACCGTTCGTTCGTAAAACGCAGTGCATTTAGGCTCTATCTCCATAACGAACAAATTCATCCGAGCAAAAAGGTTCTATCTCCTTAGCCAATGAAAATGACGATATACAAAAATTGACGAATGGCTGCTATGAAAAATATGCGATAATATTCAATGATGTAAACAGGCATTTCTCACGATTTGTTCATATCACTTTCATTCTATATATGTTAATCTTACGCAGATATGACCCTGCTACCAATTTACATATTTTGCTACTCATTGCTTATCGTTTAACCCCGTACCACGGCTTGTTTTAGTCGGTATATGGAGATAGAACCCTTTTGCCCTGAACTAATATGCAGCAAAAATCCATGCCACTGCATAACGTTGCGGGAGATAGAACGTTCTTGCTCTGGCAATTCCTACCCTAGTTCGTCCTCCTCTCTTGAGAACCTTCTTATTTCGATATATTTATTATTATATACATGTATATTATTTATGACTATATATTAAATTGAACTAATACAAAAATAGTATGGTTATCGTATATATAGTGTACTTATATTCCCAATTTCATGCAAAGTCCCGAAGCACGCAAACATAGCCATGCATAGGGACGCCGGAATGTTTAGTTTATGGGGTTTTGGGTCTTCCTGTTCGAATTTGCTAACATGAAAATAGTCATGGTTGTAACATATTTTTGCGGGATATGCATTGTACACCCGCATGACACATGTACGTTCATAAATAACATATTAGGTTATAATCAGAAATGTTCAACCAGGCAGAAAAATGGGACCACTTCTATTTAAGCCTCATCGGATATTGCGTATGAAATAGAAACTCGTCTGATATTTAGAAGTTAAACATACTTATTCAGTTCAATGTTGGTCAAATAGACGGCGAAAGATCTATTGGAGAAAGAACCTGAAAGGCGAGTTCTAGCCAAAATCGAACGAAACGAAGTTTGTTTATCTCCATTGTAATTCATTCCATCAGAAAAAAAAGATAAAAACTATAAATGTGTCATTTAATTAACCAAATGTATGAACAGTTGGATAGGAAATGCATTCAGGAAATTAGAGACAACCTATTTGTCACCCCAGTTCACATGGAAAGTGGTCTCGGTTGTCTAACGTGTAATGTTTATGACTCCAAGCCAATAGACCTCTCTGCGCTGGAGGTACGACGCGTGACTCCCGTTCTTCGCGAATTTGGGACCAGCTTTTCCGAGGGAGCTGCTGGTCATGCACTCGCCCAAGGTATGTGGTTTGTCTGTGAAAATATCCCAGTAATTTCTCTTCTCTACGACCGCGATATAACCCTGACCGCCGAAATCGACAATAAAAACACAAAATAAATAAATGTTCACGTGGAATTACATGATTTGTCAACATATACACAATAAATATAGACTTTCTACAACAGTACACACATGCATGTTGCCTTGCATGATTGTGTAGACAGTAGACGAGATAAGTCATGTCATCCATTGGTAAGACCAAGTGCAACCAATGTTATGCTCTTTCGTGGTGCAAGAGGTTGTTGAAATCCGACTCAATTAAGAAATAACCCGTGTGTGAGGTCTTTGCGGAGTTGAAGTATATTGAGGTAAGCTTAACCTTGAACAGCAGAAGTCAGCAGACTCATGATTTGCCTCAGGTTCTAGCTACGGTTAAGACAAAAAAGCTGCCGGCGGAGAAGGTCAAGGACATACGAAGTATGATGCGATGGATGCCCGCAATCGATAAGGAGTTATATGATGTAATTTTTTCGCAAATAACTCTCTAAAATTGTAAAAGTACAGTAGCACAGTGATATTTGCATCATTACTCTTTTCGAATGATTGTTCCTGTATAAATAACTTGTATCAAATTAACATGAAGACTTTAGCATGGTACACGTTAACAAACAATAACGTAAGTGGGTCCAGAATCACACCATCCGATAAGATGAGATGAGATCAATGTTATTTATAGTCGGATATGTACAACGATATAAAACACATATTGTTGTACATACATATCCGACTAAAAATTAAATTAATCTTATCTCATCTGATGTTGTAATTTTGGACCCATTTATGTTATTGTTTGTTAAAGTGTACCAAGAGTGTAGACAAGATATGAAAACTGAGTTGTTCCAAGTAATTAAAATCTATGCCGCGAGTTTACACACCTGAGAGCCATTGTGACTTTAAGTTTAAAATATTATTATTATTATTGTGATGTGGTGTTAGTTCGGGATTGCTAAGAAAATATTATTTGCCGAATATCATGTAAATTGTTCATTGAAGTCAAGAAGTCATTGCATTTACTCTCATGTGTTGAGTTCTTTTCAAACTGGACACTTTTTCACTAAGATATTAACACAGATGTGTCTCAGAATATAAGTTTTCAATAATGTCTTCAATGGGTATATATTTTAATCATAGCCAAAATGTGCCAACGTTAAAGTCCTTGTGTCCCTTTATGTCAGTTTTGCCATGTTTGGGTGTTTTAATTTGTGTATGTTTCTGACGCGCATAATTTGCTGAAGTTTGCTTTATAAGATTTTTCGTTGCACGGTCTCACCCGAAGGAGGCGTGAGCAGCTGCTCTCGTACCTTGACAACATATTACCAATTGTAATGGGTGTTATATCGGCCTCGTTTTTAAAAAGGAAATTAAATAGTATTATGCCGTTTGGCCGTTACCGAGTTAAAATAAAATAATCTTGTTCCCAAGCTTATTGAATGATTGTGTGGAAATAGAGCAGTCTACAACGAGTTAACTTTGTCAAGGTTCGAGTTGACTGCATGTAACACTTAAGTTAATTTTAACAGTGTATGAAACACAATATTGGTTTATTTAAAAGAAAACGTTCTGTTATAACGATCGTTATTGTCTTATTCGATTCAACAATTTCCCTGCGTGAGAAGGAATACCTTAATATAAGATATTTATTAACCACACAAGCACACGTCCACTGTGACAGACTCGTAAAGGCATCGTGTCCCGGAGATCATGCACCATTTTGCACACACTGCCAAAAATTACTTTCTATATGGAAATCAAGTGTTTTTCTGTGTCCATCATATTTAAGTTGTCTCATCCCAGTGAGGATGATAGGGTCCCACGTCGCGTGCGAGGGTTTCATATCCGACCGAGGGCGCGATCTGAGACCATGTCACCCCACTGTGCTGAGACAACGATGTTGTCAAATGATTGGTTTATCTAGATTTTTGTGGCGGAATCTGTACGGATTTCCGATCGTTAGTAACTTCGATCGTTTTACCGACATTTTAAAAGCTTTAAGAATTTTCGCCTGTTGTTAAGTTTTCGACTATAAAATCCTCGTTTGATAAATATCGTGCGATTAACACTGATCTGATGTGTTCAGAATATTAGACTGTGTGTATTTTGGATTCGTGAGTGTCATTAGCTTGAATTAAAATATCATTCGAATACAACGGAGAAATTCTTTTTCCCGCATCGTCCTAGAAATCAACAATATATAATATGTGTGTAACAGACACGCTACAACATACCTTGCAACGAACCTAAATTAATCGTAAGCAAATGCAAGAACACGAACCCGCAGTACTGACCACTTACCAGTACCTTTGTTGAACCCTTTAGTCCGCACCAAAATATGCAGTTCCGGTGAGCCATAACGTTCTATCTCCGAGTGCTTTTTAGCCCGGAGACAAAGTGGCAGTTTTGTGCATAAAAGTTCTATCTCCAAACACGTTTTCACGTTTTTCACGAAAACTCTTTGGTTTTAGGTATTAATATTTCACATGGAATCACGTTGTGATATATTGTAACCGTTTAACTCAAATACAACAACATTACAGCTATTAAGTTTGAAGAATCGGATCATGAATCTTCAACATCGATTTCCCACAAAACGTGCCAATGGGACATAGAACCCTTTGGTTCTCATGCGACGAAATTTAGTTATACAATAATATATTGGACTTGTCTATATTGAGGGGTTTTCATGAAAAATAAACATATAATGTATGTACAGAATAGATTATTTATCAGATAATAGAAAAGTTCAACAAAAGCACTATTACCAGTGAGTAATTAGTATAGAAATTTAACGGTTAAATAGATAACACAGGGATGTTCGGGTGCGTGACATTGATAAGTTAGTACCCAGGCGCTATGCTTCCATCGCCGAAAATGTCAAAGAAATCGACCGTACCACTCCATAGAAAACTTTCAGTTGGAAATTTGCCGACCAAATATAGTTTGATATTGTTCTAATAGTTTGGTTTTCCAACCAGTATTTGAAATTTGTTGTTGGAATGCTTGAGGTACCCAAATTGCAACCCAGAAGGATACAGTTTGGAATTTCTGAACTGGGAATTTCAGATCTGATTCAAGGAGGGCAGTTGTGGAAATTCGAAGTTGGACACCCCAAAGGAAAACCTCGAGCCACGCCCCTGGTTCCATTCCTCGAACACAAAACGTTAGCAGTTAATGGATCACTTTCTAGTATCAATGTCATAAATACATTCATAAATGTCATAAAAGCATAACGCTTATCGACACGCCGAGTTTAAACGTTTACAGATAATGTGACAGTTCACTATCAGCGCGTGCATATAAACCGCCACAATTACCACACATGTATACAGACAACATTGCATAATTGCATGATCCGTGTCCTGTATATGCCGACATACATGTATATTCTCTATTAAAGGTGCGTATAACTATAAGGTTCCTATTCCACCAACGGCGTTGCCTAATATCTATATATTACAGGTATACGTTCCCCGTGTGGTTCCCAGCGAAAGCGAGTAAAATATAAATTAAAAACGATCGCGCCCCTTTAACAAACGAATCACTTTTGACGTATGTGTAATGGTTTACAATGGAGATAACAAAATCGACTACGTCCTAATTTCAGATGCTTAATCCGATTTCTAAAATTCCAACGCCAAACGCCAATGGCTCGAGTAAAGCTATATATTTTACAATCAGGTACACAATTCTAACTTCTGTAGGTATGCATAAAATCAATGTATTATCAATATTGTGGTACTATTCAGAATTTATATTTGTCATCCGTTAAGCCATAGAAGCTCATGATGTTCCAACTTCCAGTTCCGTATGCCTGACTTAGTGTGACATGTACCGCACATGTACACAAACACGGATTGAAAACGATAATAATCACACATTTAACCGATTATCGCATGCCTATATATACGTCGAGTAAAATGTTATACACAATAAAAACTTAGCAAGTTTATGCATTATTCCAGTATTATACCAGATAAATTTTTCCAGTATTACCAGACCAATTTATGGAGCGAACAGTATAATTTCTGCGAACAACAGCCAAAGTAATTGCCGGTGGAGGCTAAAGTCTGCTAAAAGATGTGGTATTACGTGCTAACCAGATATGTAACAAACCTGAACAAACCGGTATTCTTTAACCGGATCCAAACGGAGCAGTATACAAAAGGACTCTTAAGTGTGGTCCAGGTGTTGTGTTTATGCAGGTTAAATATTGTAGAACTTATCACTGTTACATGCAGTTTTGGAACCGTTGTTGTGTAGTTTCCGGCCGGTAGGATGGCCGGAACGCATTGTGCAATTCCCTTCACCCTTTCTTGATATGTTCGATGAAAATCGATTGTTGAGGCTGTTGATGTTGTTCAGATGCGGAGGCTGACCGGAGGCAAAGTGAGGTTGGGATGTTTAGCTTTTGCTGGTTGCTTTTAGCTTTTTTCTTTTCTTGTTTTTACTTTTCGGTGGATATATTTTATCAAAGGCTGCCATTACTCTTATTCTAGTCTCTTCTGCTTTCTCCCCTTCTGCTTCTGCGCTGGCGACTAATTTAGCAGTTTCTTTTCTTTCGTTTTCACTCCATAGTCTGGTGGCATCTGTTGTTTGTTCGGTGGCCGGTGTTGTAGGATTGGCAGTTGAAGGCTCCGGCTCAATGTATTCCGGAGTCTTCGGGATGAAGTCCATGTCTGGCCGTGGAGGCGATGGTGGTGGTGATTCCACCTCCTAGACAGACTGGGCCGGGATTTCGACTGCATGGGAGGAGCTGGCTGGTGTAATGTCCGTCGCCTTCTTCTCTTTCCATGCGGCTAGTCTCTCGGCATCTCTTTTTTTCTTGATGGTGAGTTCTTCTTCTTCTTCTTTATCTTTTGTCGAAGTTTCCGTGTTGATCTGGTATTATCCGGTCCACTCCCGGTAGGGAGCCCTGAAAAGGGCTGTGCCGGGCCGGACTGGAAATCCAGAATCAACTGGTATCCGCCTTTGTGAGCGTGGAGTGACCAGCTCAGACAAGGCGTGACATGCATGGAGTCCAGCATTGTAGTAACACTAATTGGAATAAGCGGTGGCGTAGTCATCCTGAGAGGTGGCGATCCAAGCTCTCTGGAGGTCCGACTGTGTGTTGTGAAATGGAACCATATACAGAGGTCGTACATCAACATACACCCTAAATCTAGTTGGATAAGAAGTTACCCAACAGTCAATCAACCGTTGTATGCCCACGGCACCTATATCTACGTTGTGTGAAAAGTTGCATGACAATTTTGTCGGATACACTGTTACACAACGTTGCATATACATTTACTACCAACGGCTGTATGTTAATTATACAACGTGTTGGCTGAAATTTCACACAACACTCAATCAACGTTAATTGCCCACAGCACGAGAGTGGCTAAAATGCAAGTTTGGCAGTTTTTAAGGCAGGTGACTAAAAGACAAGCTTGGCGGTTTGAAATTTGTTAAAAGCCTTTTAAACGCCGTTTTCGCGTGAATTATGCGGGAATAGCACCAGTTAATTACTTATATGGCCCATTTTCGTAAATTAATCGACAATAGTGGCAGTAATGTCCCCGATTGGTTGGTTAATAGGGGGCGTGGTCACAAAATCAAAACATCGTCTTTTTACGCAGATTTCTTGTCGATTTTTGGTCGATTTCTCTTTTTAAACACCAGTTGGACTAAGTTTTTTATTCAAAACATGTTGAATGGTTATCATTTATCACTCTCATAGTCGAGCTTGGCGGGTTTGAATATTATATACGAAGAATTTTTGACTTTTAGATGACCGACCACCGAACCGCCAAGCCCGAGTTTTCGCCGATTTCTCGTTTCTAAAACACGTTCCAGCAAGTTTTTATGTAAAAACGTGTAAAATTATTATCATTCTTCACAAATATAATCGAGCTTGGCGGTATTGAATATTTTATATTAAGAATTTTGGACATTTTGATGACCGATGGCTGGTTAATAGGGGGTGTGTTAACCGAATGAAAACCTCGCTTTTTTGCGCAGATTTCTGGTCGATTTTTGGCCGATTTCTCTTCTTAAACACAATTTGCACATAGTTTGCATATGAAAACACGTTTATTGATTATCATTTATCACTCTCATAGTCGAGCTTGGCGGTTTTGAACATTGTATACTGAGCATTTTCGACTTTTAGGTGACCGACCACCGAACCGCCAAGCTCGAATTTAAAATCAAAATATGAAGCTGAATTTCCTGAGATTTCTTGTTTCTAAAACACGTTCCAGCTAGTTTTTATGTAAAAACATGTAAAATGATTATCATTCGTCACAAATATACTCGAGCTTGGCGGTTTTGAATATTTTATATTAAGAATTTTTGACATTTGATGACCGACCACCGAACGCCAAGCTCGAATTTTTAATCAAAATATTAAGCTGAATTTCCTGAGATTTCTCGTTTCTAAAACATGTCCCAGCTATTTTTCATGTAAAAACATGTAAAATGATTATTGTTCTTCACATATATACTCGAGCTTGGCGGTTTTTAACATTGTGTACTTCGAATTTTCGACTTTTATATGACCACTCACCGAACCGCCAAGCCAAGGAAAAATGATACCCAGACCAAACCGAGGCAAAATGATACCCATCAAATATTGCCAACGTGTACCCATTAATGATCGGCCATGCAACTAATCAAACTTGTTCAATTATGTTATATTCTTGTTTCGATGTAGCATTGTGATTTAAATGGCACGTATATAAGATAAGTTAGACGTGTGTGGAACGATCAAAATGATAATATACATGACTTCCAGAGGGCAAACTGTAATATAATTTAATTCTCCATCCACATTATTTTATATATAAATTATTGGACTTAATTCCAATTCATTTGAACTTATGTCAAATTAGTGAATTGATTTGGACTCAAGTCCAATACATTAGGACTTAAGTCCAATTCATCTGGTCAAACTCCATACAATTGCGTCCCTTTTGCCACGTGGCTTGTTTTCGGCATCGTTGAAAATGGTTCGAACCCGAATTGGCATCTTAATAAATGCTAACTGTATGCATGAATGAAGTAACAATAATTCACGATTTGATTCAATTGTTATTTGACAACATATACAGCAAGTGTGTGGTTTTTTTTGTCAGCCATTATTAGAGAGTTCAGAGAATAGTTTATGGGTTTATTTCGTTATGACAGAAGGCAGAACACACGCTATTTTGGAGCCTGCATGTGCAACAGAACAGAACGGAGAAAATTGCATGCTGAAACCTGAAATTTGGGTTCAGGCCCATATCTGTATAGTAGGGACTAAACCTAATTGTGAAAGTTTCGTATTCATACGACTGCACTGCGAAAACGGGTGTATGTAAAGAGTGACATGGTGGCCACCCTACAATAAACACCCTTTGTTTGACATAAATATAAATATTTTCGAATAAGGAATGGAACTTGGAAGTCACCTTCGTGTCATGTTTGGGGAGGGGAGGAGAGGGTCACCGAAACTGATAGTGATACAAATATGTTTAGCGCTAGTTTCCACCAAATTCATACGTACGTTTTTCGTCAATGATACGATGAATCAAAGTAATTGGTTCTCAGTCTTAACTTGATAGGCTACGTCCCTGTAAGTAGGGAAATGACAATGCATGCCAATGTGTCAAAATAAATACATTCATGACATGTCCAGATTGGTCATCTAGTTCCTACTTAGCATGTAATAACAAATAATTGGACTTAAGTCCAAATGAATTCACCAATCGGACTAAAGTCCAAATAATTGGCATATAATAATAATTGGACTTTCCAAATAATTGGACTTAAGTCCAATTATTTGGACGTAACTCCGCCCTATGGGCAAAACCAGACCTGCTTAATATCTGTTGGGAGTGTTTCTTATACAGTTGAATTGAACTTAAGTGCAAATGAGTTGTACATAAGTCCAAAATACCACATAATTGTGAATTCGGCGAGGAACTGGCGTCCAAATAGATGAAAATATCAGTATTAACACTTAAGTGTAATTCATTTGCACTTAAGTACAATTCCTCGCCGAATTCACATTATGTGGTATTTGGACTTAAGTCAAATTATTTGCGTTCAGGCCCCTATCTAGCATGTAATACCAAATAATTGTGATCATTGTGATCGTTCCACACACGTCTAATTTAACGTGTAAAATTATTATCATTCTTCACAAATATAATCGAGCTTGGCGGTATTGAATATTTTATATTAAGAATTTTGGACATTTTGATGACCGATGGCTGGTTAATAGGGGGTGTGTTAACCGAATGAAAACCTCGCTTTTTTGCGCAGATTTCTTGTCGATTTTTGGCCGATTTCTCTTCTTAAACACAATTTGCACATAGTTTGCATATGAAAACACGTTTATTGATTATCATTTATCACTCTCATAGTCGAGCTTGGCGGTTTTGAACATTGTATACTGAGCATTTTCGACTTTTAGGTGACCGACCACCGAACCGCCAAGCTCGAATTTAAAATCAAAATATGAAGCTGAATTTCCTGAGATTTCTTGTTTCTAAAACACGTTCCAGCTTGTTTTTATGTAAAAACATGTAAAATGATTATCATTCGTCACAAATATACTCGAGCTTGGCGGTTTTGAATATTTTATATTAAGAATTTTTGACATTTGATGACCGACCACCGAACGCCAAGCTCGAATTTTTAATCAAAATATTAAGCTGAATTTCCTGAGATTTCTCGTTTCTAAAACATGTTCCAGCTATTTTTCATGTAAAAACATGTAAAATGATTATTGTTCTTCACATATATACTCGAGCTTGGCGGTTTTTAACATTGTGTACTTAGAATTTTCGACTTTTATATGACCACTCACCGAACCGCCAAGCCAAGGAAAAATGATACCCAGACCAAACCGAGGCAAAATGATACCCATCAAATATTGCCAACGTGTACCCATTAATGATCGGCCATGCAACTAATCAAACTTGTTCAATTATGTTATATTCTTGTTTCGATGTAGCATTGTGATTTAAATGGCACGTATATAAGATAAGTTAGACGTGTGTGGAACGATCAAAATGATAATATACATGACTTCCAGAGGGCAAACTGTAATATAATTTAATTCTCCATCCACATTATTTTATATATAAATTATTGGACTTAATTCCAATTCATTTGAACTTATGTCCAATTCATCTGGTCAAACTCCATACAATTGCGTCCCTTTTGCCACGTGGCTTGTTTTCGGCATCGTTGAAAATGGTTCGAACCCGAATTGGCATCTTAATAAATGCTAACTGTATGCATGAATGAAGTAACAATAATTCACGATTTGATTCAATTGTTATTTGACAACATATACAGCAAGTGTGTGGTTTTTTTTGTCAGCCATTATTAGAGAGTTCAGAGAATAGTTTATGGGTTTATTTCGTTATGACAGAAGGCAGAACACACGCTATTTTGGAGCCTGCATGTGCAACAGAACAGAACGGAGAAAATTGCATGCTGAAACCTGAAATTTGGGTTCAGGCCCATATCTGTATAGTAGGGACTAAACCTAATTATGAAAGTTTCGTATTCATACGACTGCACTGCGAAAACGGGTGTATGTAAAGAGTGACATGGTGGCCACCCTACAATAAACACCCTTTGTTTGACATAAATATAAATATTTTCGAATAAGGAATGGAACTTGGAAGTCACCTTCGTGTCATGTTTGGGGAGGGGAGGAGAGGGTCACCGAAACTGATAGTGATACAAATATGTTTAGCGCTAGTTTCCACCAAATTCATACGTACGTTTTTCGTCAATGATACGATGAATCAAAGTAATTGGTTCTCAGTCTTAACTTGATAGGCTACGTCCCTGTAAGTAGGGAAATGACAATGCATGCCAATGTGTCAAAATAAATACATTCATGACATGTCCAGATTGGTCATCTAGTTCCTACTTAGCATGTAATAACAAATAATTGGACTTAAGTCCAAATGAATTCACCAATTGGACTAAAGTCCAAATAATTGGCATATAATAATAATTGGACTTTCCAAATAATTGGACTTAAGTCCAATTATTTTGACGTAACTCCGCCCTATGGGCAAAACCAGACCTGCTTAATATCTGTTGGGAGTGTTTCTTATACAGTTGAATTGAACTTAAGTGCAAATGAGTTGTACATAAGTCCAAAATACCACATAATTGTGAATTCGGCGAGGAACTGGCGTCCAAATAGATGAAAATATCAGTATTAACACTTAAGTGTAATTCATATGCACTTAAGTACAATTCCTCGCCGAATTCCTCGCGGTTCGGTGGTCGGTCATCAAAATGTCAAAAATTCTTACCATAAAATATTCAAAACCGCCAAGTTCGAGTATATTTGTGACGAATGATAATCATTTTACATGTTTTTAAATAAAAACAAGCTGGAACGTGTTTTAGAAACGAGAAATCGACGGAAATTCAGCTTAATATTTTGATTTTAAATTCGAGCTTGGCGTTTGGGTCACTATGAATACCGAACACAACCGAACATAACCGAACACAACCGAAAACAAGTCCAAATAAGGGTTAAAAGACCGAAATATATGAAATAAAGTTTATAATGATGTGTGTGTATATGTAAACTAGTGATATGTGAAGTTTGATGCAATTTGGCCGATTAAAAGTTACATTATTGAAAGTTTTATGTAATGTCACGCCTAGTCAGAGTCCGGCGTGATGGCGGCTAACTCTATGAATACCGAACACAAGTCCAAATAAGGCGTATATGAGGGAAATATATAAAATAAAGTTTATAAAGATGTGTGTGCATATGTAAGTTAGTGATATGTGAAGTTTGATGCAATTGGACCGATTAGAAGTTTAGTTATTGGTAGGTTTATGTACAATATTAGCTGTCGGCACGTAAACCAGAGTTCGGCATGCAAGATGGCGGCTAACTCTATGAATACCGAACACAGTTCAAATAAGGCGTATATAACGGAAATATATAAAATAAAGTTTATAATGACGTGTGTGTATATGTAAGCTAGTGATATGTGAAGTTTGGTACAATTTGGGCAATTAAAAGTTATGTTATTGGCAGTTTTTATAATATTTTCACGCCGTGCATTCTTGTGTTCGGCATGCATTCACCGTTAATAAATTAGCTTACAGATAATCAGTTGGCTGGCTATCACCAACACAGGATATTTTGTGTTATTGTCTCTTAATTTGTTACAATTTTAAACACTCTTTCTCTAGTTTTGTTCTAAATGTGACCACCAACTCACCAAGCTATGATCAATGGGAATTTGTGATTCCTCAAGTAATATAAAATATACAAATTCTCAGGTCTGCCTAATATGCTATAGGAGGACCATTGACCATCATTAGGCGGACTGCGACATTATGCAAAGGAAATCCGGTCTGCCTATTTTTGCCTACTAGTTATCTGGTGCTTTCATTGTTAACACCTCTCCTTGTTCAATCTTTTATCTATAAAAAGATGTTCAATCTTTTGTCTATAAAATGACATTCTGTCGATATTATAGTTTCATCATCGTGCGGTCGAAACATCCACAGCGGTCTTGCAAAAATAAACTTTTGTGGTTTTAATCGTAGGTCACGTTGGTCTGCTGTCATATTCACCCATATACTATTGTTTATTTTTAATGATATTGCCTGATTCGCTAATTAAAAATTTCCACAGCCATGTAAAGCACATCTAACGTCACGTAATTGATCGTCAACTATTTCTGATAAATTGTCTGTTAAGTCGCAACGGTTTCCACTCATTTTCCAATTTGATAATATGGTTTAAACTTTCACAATTATTATTGGTCCAAAGTTTGGAAATTACATTATTTTGTTCACGAGCCTCGAAGACTTCGGACCTTAATCTCAGCATGAAAGACTCAATATATATATACTTTTATTTTTCGTCATGATGTCAGCTTCGACCTCCTCGTAAACCAACTTACTATCTATTGTGGGGAGGCCTTTCTCACTATGAGATATCATATCACTAATCATCACCATATATTGTTTATTCAACCATTTTGGTTTCTATGAAACCTGTGAAACCTTGCTATAATATCACTGTCAAAACATCCCTGAAATCTTTTCGGTAAGCCAGAGTAATTAATCAGCAACAAAGGCTCTACTGCGCAGTGCAGGGAAATTAATTATCACCTATCGCTGACGCCTTAATCATCCCTTATTTCGACTTGTGTTCGATATTCATAGAAATCCTCACCGAACTCTCACTTACGTGCCGACTTCACATACCACTAACTTACATATACATACACATCATAACTATTATAAACTTTATTATATATATTTCCCTTTTATACTTGTGTTCGGTATTCACAGAGTTAGCCGCCATCTTGCCGAACTCTGGTTTACGTGCCGACAGCTAATATTGTACATAAACCTACAAATAACTAAACTTTCAATCGGCCAAATTGCATCAAACTTCACATATCACTAACTTGCATATAAATACACATCAGTACAAACTATATTTTATATATTTCCCTTATATACGCCTTATTTGAACTTGTGTTCGGTATTCATAGAGTTAGCCGCCATCTTGCCGAACTCTGGTTTACGTGCCGACAGCTAATATTGTACATAAACGTTCAAATAACGTAACTTTTAATCGGTCAAATTGCATCAAACTTCACATATCACTAACTTACATATACACACACATGATTATAAAATTTATTTCATTTATTTCCATAATATACGCATTATTTGAACTTGTGTTCGGTATTCATAGAGCTATAGCCGCCATAATCATTAAACGTGTTTTCAGATGCAAACTATGTGCAAATGGTGTTTAAGAAGAGAAATCGGCCAAAAATCGACAAGAAATCTGCGCAAAAAAGCGAGGTTTTCATTCGGTTAACACACACCTATTAACCAACCATCGGTCATCAAAATGTCCAAAATTCTTAATATAAAATATTCAAAACCGCCAAGCTCGATTATATTTGTGAAGAATGATAATCATTTTACATGTTTTTACATGAAAACTAGCTGGAACGTGTTTTAGAAACGAGAAATCGGCCGAAATTCAGCTTTATATTTTGATTTAAAATTCGAGCTTGGCGGTTCGGTGGTCGGTCATCAAAATGTCAAAAATTCTTCGTATATAATGTTCAAAACCGCCAAGCTCGATTATATTTTTGAAGAACGATAATCATTTTACACGATTTTACATACAAACTAGCTGGAACGTGTTTTAGAAACGAGAAATCGGCGAAAATTCAGCTTAATATTTTGATTTAAAATTCGAGCTTGGCGGTTCGGTGGTCGGTCATATAAAAGTCAAAAAATCTTCGTATATAATGTTCAAAACCGCCAAGCTCGACTATGAGAGTGATAAATGATAACCATTCAACATGTTTCGAATAAAAAACTTAGTCCAACTGGTGTTTAAAAAGAGAAATCGACCAAAAATCGACAAGACATCTGCGTAAAAAAACGATGTTTTGATTTTGTGACCACGCCCCCTATTAAACAACCAATCGGGGACATTACTGCCACTATTGTCGATTAATTTACGAAAATGGGCCATATAAGTAATTAACTGGTGCTATTCCCGCAAAAATTTGGAAGCCAAAGACGAAATTATAAGTCGACTAGAAGGAAAGAAGACACCGGAAGACAAGGAGAAGAAAGAAAAGAAAGAAAAGAAAAAAGATTAGGGTAAGCTCAAACCAAAACGCACCTGCACCAAACCCAGCACTCTCCCGGATTTTCAACCATCAACGAGCACTATCACTTACAATCCACAAACCCCAACCTTCAATTCACAACACATGTCCCCCTTAAATAGTCCTACAAGCAGAACTTCATCCCCCAAAGATGATAGGAGCATGGATTATACAAAACAACTAACCTCTGATTCCTTTTCTATCATTGACAAGGACGATTCCAACCCTATCCCATGGAATCTTAAAACTAATAACAAACGAACAAAGAGGAAATTGGACAACGAATTCGAAAGCAACAGCAAAAACCCACGATACAACAATAACCAGCCAAGTCAAAGCCAGAGTCAAAGATTATCCCTTACAACAGGTCAACCAATCCAAAAACTAACTCTATTTGCCGAAAATGCAACATCCGACATGAAAAATAGCCCATTTTTTCTTTAAAAAATCGTGAAAGATCAAAACTTTGAAATTCAATTGACAAAAAGTGGAAACCTATTAATATATCCAAGCGACATTAAGACAAAATTATATTTCATGAATCAGGATTCCTGGGACCACCCCATCCTTTCTAAAGTTACATTCCGCCCAACAAGAGGAAAAAGGGAATCACCTACTAACCGACATGTGGTAATATGCGGGGTCAACCCAGAAATCCCAATTGAGGAAATTCAATGGGCCATAGGACCCCAGTATGAAGCTAAAAGAATGCACTCTGCCAAGCACGATGACACCCCAACACATAAAATTAAAGTAACATGCCCGGATGAACCCAGCAAAGAAAGAATGCTAAAGGGGGTTCAACTTGGCGCCTATACAAACTGGTTCAAAGTAATGGAATACCAACCCCCAGCTCACATTACTCAATGCCTGAGGTGCTTCGGCTATCGACACAAAGTAGCCGGGTGCACAGCAGACAAGGAGTTATGCAAGAAATGCGCAGAACAGCATAATTATAAAACCTGCGAGTCGACAATAAGGAAATGTATTAACTGCGATGGGGACCATCCAGCCTCCTTCAAGGGATGTATAGCATATAAAGTAGAAGCAGAAATAAAGGAGAAAAGAAAGCTGACATACGCCGCCGTGGCAAAGAAACCAGTAGAAACAAGTGAAGCCATCAGATTCGCCGCCACAATCGTGGAATGCCTTATAGAAGTCAAAACTTGTATTGATAGCAACGCTATTCTACAAAAAGTAACAAAAAAAAGTAAGCCAACATTTCAAAACAAATATCCACAGTTCCTGTGTAAGAGATTACACCCGTGAAATAAACAAAATAAACCAGAACTAAAGATTAATTATTCTTCTCAAAACAATATCTACATTCAACAATATTTACATTCAACATTCAAACAATGAAAGATTTAAAAATATCTCATATCAATATTAATGGCCTCAGAGGTCACAAACAAGAAATAATAGAATATATCGAAGATTACAAACCACATATAATAGCACTTAACGAAACAAAATTAGACCATAAATCAAAAATCCGTTTTCCAGGATTTAACTTAATACGAACAGATCGAAATTGCCACGGCGGAGGTGTTGCATTCCTTATCCAACACGGCCTAAAATACAAACTTGTAGAAAATATCGCACCTATTGATAATGATGGAAATGTTATTATTGATGAAGTTATTGCTATAGATATCACTATTAACAACAAAAAAGTCACCATTATCTCCCTGTACTACCCTCCACAAATTACCTCTTCACCCAATCTAGAAACACTTAAATTCTTTAAAACAAGAAATACACAATGTATATTTTTAGGCGACTTCAACGACAAACATCAAATTTTTAATAGCAAAGCAACAAACAAACATGGAGACATCCTATTTGATATTAAAGAAGAATTAGAGCTTATTCACTTAAACGATGCTGGTGAGCCAACCCATTGTTCAACTCTTCAAGGGTATGGGATGTAATAGATCATGCGTTCGCTACGGAGGAAGCTGCCAAACTCTGCATCGAAACTACCATAGGTGCTGATGTTGGAAGCGACCACCTCCCGCTCGAACTAAAAATAACAAAATTCAAAAGCAGCAAAGCAAAAGTCAAACTAAGAAGAAATATAGGCAAAGCCGACTGGCAAATATTCAAGCAAGAAATCATTTCAAACCTGTCAAACTCTGACTTAAATTCACCCAGAGCTCTAGAATCAGCTGCAATAAATATATCGGAAACACTTAACAACGCACTTAACTTAGCATGCCCCAAAAAAGAGGTAAAATCTCATACGTGGAGGGTGTCCAGAGATACACTGAATCTTATAAGGTTCAAAAGGAAAATACGGAGACTCTCAGCGAAGAACCCCCATGACAATGAATATAAAACACTGTATAATAACCTCAATAGACAAGTTAAACAAAAAATCAAAGAAGAAAAATAACAACCAGTCTTAATGACCAAAACATGGATAGAAAATTCTGGCAAACATTCAAAACGCTTACGGGCCAAGGGAACAATGCAACATCAGATAATTCTAAATCACTAACTGACCAAAATGGAAAAAAATCTGACAATGACCAAGAAAAAGCCCAAATCTTCGCAGAGAGTCTACGCAAAATCCACACCACCCATGAAGGCGATATATTTAACAAACGTTTTAAACGTTTCGTCAACGATTATATCGATGACAACTCAGAAATCTTCGCACCACTGCTAAAAGATAAAGTCGAACCAGGCGACGACGATCTCCTAATGACCGAAATCGATTTGGAAGAAGTGAGAAGGAATCTGAACCGGGGAAAACCTAACAAAGCACCCGGTGACGATGATATCACGTATGGCGTAATTAGACAGGCGCCGAACGAGCTATTTATTCGTCTTACTAACCTATATAACAATTGCCTGAGACTGGGTTACTTCCCCAAAACATGGACAACTGCAATCGGGACAATGATTCCTAAACCCGGCAAGGACCATACTATTCCAACCAACTATAGGCCCATCAGCTTATTAAAATGCACTGGCAAACTTTTTGAAAGGATTATTAGCACACGTATAAAGACTCATTTAGAGAGCATTAATTTTTTCAACAAACATCAACGGGCTTATAGGAGCGGGAAAGAGGGCATAGAACATGTATATCGATTAACGGAAGATATCAGAACGGCAATAAGCAGACGCTGGGAAACTGGGGCCATATTCCTCGACGTTGAAAAAGCTTTTGATTCTGTATGGCACAATGGGCTCAGATACAAACTCAGAACACGTACAGAACTACCACAAAAAATAGTTAGACATCTATCATCGTTCTTAACACACAGAAACATAGCAGTTAAAATAAATGATGAAATTTCGGAAACAGTCAACCTTAAAGCCGGTACCCCCCAAGGGTCAGTCTTAAGTCCTCTCCTTTTTTTAATCTACGTAAACGATATACCATTAGAGTCTACACATAATGTACACGCTTCACAATTTGCAGACGACTTGGGCATATGGACACTAGCAAAAGGAAATAAATTAATTGAACTTAGACTGCAAAAACAACTCACAGAACTTGAAAAATGGTGTTCCAAATGGAGAATAAAACTAAATGCAAATAAAACACAGTTGGTAGTATTTGGGAACCTAATTCATAGATCAGAGCCAAAACTCACGCTATTTAACGGACCAATAAAACAAAATAAAGAAGCAACTCTACTAGGATTCACTCTAGATGAGAACTTCCGACTTATCAAGCATATTAAGAATATTTCAACTAAAGCTTTACAAAGAACCGCACTCCTAACGAGACTTCGGGCACGGGGTGGGGGTTAAACACAAGCACCCTAATCAAATTATATAAACAATTCATTCGCCCAGTCATGGAGGATATGTGGAAACATCTGAAGGAGGGCATACATAGATCTATGGACCAACACATACCCTCTAAGCTGATATCACCAAAGCAGAACACTCCATGGGTAAACTATAAGATCAAGAAATTGCTACGAAAGAAACAGCGCCTATATACACAGGCAAAGAAGAACAACAACTGGACCAACTATCGAGCCATGCAGAAAGAATGTAAAAGGGAAATGAGGAAGGCTGAGTGGGATTACATCAACGCTAAGATTAAAGAAGGTTTAGAACAAAAGTCGACAAAACCATTCTGGAGATACATCAAGAGCAGAAAACAAGATAACATCGGAGTGTCGCCGTTGAAATCGCAAGGCAAGCTGGTTGACGACCCAAAAGGCAAAGCAGAAATTCTGGTAAAGCAGTTTCAGTCAGTATTCACCAAGAAGCAACCACCACTTCCTGACCTTCCACCCAAATGCGAAAACATCGGCAAACTGACAGTGACAGTGAATGGCGTCGAAGCCCTGCTGAAGAGGTTAAACCCAACCAAAGCCTCTGGCCCAGACGGTATCCCAAACTCCATCCTAAAGAAGTACGCAAAACAACTGGCACCTGCCTTCAGGCTCATATTCCAACTATCATTAGACACAGGCACATTGCCAAGAGACTGGCGCAGCGCCAACATAGCCTCAGTCTACAAAAAAGGAGACCGACATCAAGCGGAAAACTATCGTCCTGTGTCCCTAACATCAGTACCGTGCAAGCTACTAGAACACCTCATATGCCGCCATATCCATGAACATCTGGAGAAGCACAACATACTAACAAAGCTAAACCATGGCTTTCGAAGGGGATATTCCTGCGAAACACAACTAGCAGTGACAACACAAGACATCCTACAATCATTTGACAACAAGAAGCAGATCGTAGTGGCCATCCTTGATTTCTCCAAAGCTTTCGACACTGTGCCACACGACAGCCTATTGACCAAACTAAATCACTACGGTATCACAGGCCCGGTCAACAGATGGCTAGCATCCTTTCTGAAAGAAAGAAAGATGAGAGTTGCACTCGAGGGATACTACTCAGAAGAAGTTGACGTGTTATCAGGAGTACCACAGGGAACAGTATCGGGACCGCTGCTCTTTCTCTGTCACATAAATGACCTACCGGACACAGTAACATCACAAGTCCGCCTATTCGCAGATGACTGCCTCCTGTATCGCCAGATAAACACCTACAAAGACCACGAAATATTGCAACAAGACCTACGCAAACTGGAACAATGGGCCACCAAATGGGGGATGCGCTTTAATCCAACTAAGTGCTACATTATGAGCCTAAAGCAGAAGACACAAAGATTTTACCAACTGGCAGGGCAGATACTCCAAGAAGTCACAAACAACCCGTACCTTGTCGTCCAATTCTCCAATGACATGCAGTGGCATCACCACATCGAGTCCACCACGAAGAAGGCAAACTCCACCCTCGGCTTCCTTCGGCGTAATCTCAGGTACTGCCAAATGGATCTTAGACAAACGGCATACATAGCATTAGTCCGCCCTCGGCTAGAGTATGCAGCAACAATCTGGGATCCTCACTATGAAAAGGACAAGACAAAGCTGGAGAAGGTGCAACGCAAAGGAGCAAGATTTATAAAACAGGACTACCGAACGAGAGAGACAGGCTGTGTAACATCAATGCTAAGTGAACTTCAACTACCATCCATAGAAGCAAGAAGAAAGGAACAGAGACTGACACTATTTTACAAAGTGGTAAAGGGATCAGCCCCAGGTATCAACTCCGAACACTACCTAAGAAACTACCGCCCAAAGAGGAAAAAGAAACCCACAAAATTCAAGGATTTTGTTAGTGACAACATCGTGGAGAAACTAACCACAAATAACGAAAGTGCCTACGAACCAATTCATACAAACACAGACCAATATAGATATTCCTTCTTTCCGAGGACTGTACTTGACTGGAACAAACTGGACAACAGCACAGTCAATGCCGCCGACCTAGAAACATTCAAGGCGGCTCTGGGAGAACAAAAATAGCGCTCCTCACACCGTCCTGTAAAAGCCAGCTTTGGTCACTAGGACGTAACAACTACAGATATAGATGGAATACGGGGCAATAGTTACTTCAAAATGCAGTCAAACAAACCTATGCAGAATGCAGCGGGCCCAAAATGAAGCACTTAGAAGAGCCCTTTTCGAAATAAGGTCAACACCCATTTCTGCCCTTCATTTGACTGCAGACGTCCCATACATAAAACAAAGGCTACAAGAACTGGCGGACCTAACTTTAACCCGTATCAATAACTCCAGTCTCATAACCGAACTAAATCTAAGAAAGTTACTCCTCAACAAAGACTAACCACCTAACACCTATTATTACTGAACTTTTATTTATTGAATATATGCATATTATAACATTGACTAACACCCAAATCAAAACATAGGTTAGCGGGCGCAAGCCCTAGATGACTCCTTGGGCGCTGATGAATGTCCTCGGGCGGTGTAGATACGCTTGTCGTGGCCGTAGTATAAGTCATCGAATAATTATCTCCTACAAACCTAACTAACACTCATTGTATACCGGCATTCGCCAATATTGACAACATGTACACCATTATATATTGACTAACACCAAAATCAAAACATAGGTTATCGGGCTCACGCCCTAGATGGCTCCTTGGGCGCTGATGAATGTCCTCGGGCGGCAATATACGCTTGTCGTGCCGTAGTATAAGCATTCGAATAATTATCTCCTCCAAAATCAACTAACACTACTTAATCGACAACACTTCCTTTACAGAAATTGTGTATATATATTCAATATTTTTACAAAATCTATTAAAAACAACCCAAAAAAATCACAAAAACCCAAAAAAATAAAATATATATATATTCACTGTATATATATATACATTCATATATACCATTGACTACCATCTTACATATTTTTTCAACCAATAAAATACAACAAGAACATGAAGATGATTTCACTTACGCCCGCGCCCTGGGAACCCATACAAATTGGGGGAAAACGCAATCATTTTTATAACAGGCACTGCCCGCCATCCGTATAATTACAAATTCACTTTCAGAAGCTAGCGCTCATGTCATACACATTCCACTCACCTAACAACACCAACCAATCGGGATCTTGAAAACCGACCCAGCACTAGCTTGGGGTGGGGTACAGGAACTACAGACCCATAAGTGGTCATAGCTCTCGACGAGTTAGGAGCGGCATATACCAAAATATGTTCGTCCCGCTTGCCGCTCTGACATTTCTTCGGGAGCAGGACGGCTCACGGCTCAAGAACACACTGACATGTACTAAATGTATACATAATTTTAACAAAATAAAGAAATTACCAAAAAAAATATAAAACCAAAAAAATCTATTGAATGTAATCATATATATATCTCTGTACAAAACCATTCACATATATTGTCAACAATTAAAGTCTATCTTGTACATTATCAAACAGATTTACTTCATTTATCGAAACCCAAATAACTCTGCACATAAAATTGTCAGAGTCTTCACTTACGCCCGTGCTATGTGATGTAGGGCGGTCCACAGAAACAACGAAATATCCAAAACATACTGTCTCTGCGCATTTGGCTATAGCAGAATCGCGGTATGATGGTGCATTGAATCACATTGAATCACACGCTCTGCCTTGCGGTTGTTTTTTTTAAATAACTAACAAACTAACACTATTTAAAATAATAACACAGACCCCGCTCCTTTTTCAGCGCACCATATGACACGCTCAGCTCAACCATATATTAAAGGGACCCACCGGGACACCCCTCACACCCCATATTAAAGCTCGTGGGCTCTTCCCCAAATAATCCATCCAATCAATTCAATCAAAGAGATAACATTAATTCAATTGTGTCCGCTTTTGTCGTGTTCAGACATGACTATTTTCTGTGTGCTATATCTCCAACATCAACAAAACGCGGGGTGAAGGAGAAGATCACTCGATCTTTTCGACCATCCCGGGCGCTTCGCGCCCATCTACTCACTCTCTCTCTCCCGCATAATTCACGCGAAAACAGCGTTTAAAAGGCTTTTAAAAAATTTCAAACCGCCAAGCTTGTCTTTTAGTCACCTGCCTTAAAAACTGCCAAGCTTGGCGCCAAGCTTGCATTTTAGCCACTCTCGCATCGTTTGTATAGTAGATTCGTACTCTTGAATAATCGTACCGATTAATTAGCGGCGTTTTGTTCCGCGACCGCTTTGCATCGGATTATAACAACAGGTGTCTGATTAGATAACTGAGTGCTTATATTTAACACGTTGAGTGAACAATGGTGACTTCACGGAGATTACAGTAGTGAGATTTTGTTTTCACATCAATCGTTGTGCTGAATTTGACTCGTTATTTTTACGACTACTATCAAAACTAAACACTAATTAGCTAGACGTACACAATGGTAGTGTATTGTCACCACTACAGTTTTAATCAACATGTCAGAATGAATGAGCCGTCATGAAAATGGCCACTCAGAGTTGAATGTATAGACTAGAAATTTAAACTTATAATGGATTCCCAGTCTAAACACTAAAGCCAACACGAGTTCAGCACCAAGTTTGTCCAATCTATCGCACATGAGTTCGGTTGGTATCGCTTTCCGCGTTCGGATTTCAGAGGTAAAAATTTATGTATTCGTTCACTTTTGGACTAGAAAAACCGTCCGATATTCGGAATAGAGAGTTTCCGGATTACAGAGGTAATTTTTAGTGACAATGCACTTGGGTGAATTCGGGACCGGACAATTTGGTCGGTATGGAGAGGGATTCGGTTTATAGAGGGTCCGGTTTGGAGAGGTTTTACTGTATAGGCTATATCTTTTATTTCAT
Source organism: Siphonodentalium dalli (assembly GCA_032622095.1). Classification (NCBI taxonomy): domain Eukaryota; kingdom Metazoa; phylum Mollusca; class Scaphopoda; order Gadilida; family Siphonodentaliidae; genus Siphonodentalium; species Siphonodentalium dalli. Next base: position 111,853,821 of record CP136061.1, on the reverse strand, counting down.
GTGCATGTTTTCACGTCTGGTCATCACAGGTAGGGACGCGGCGACAGGTGGTTGGGGTGCAGTATGTACCTTTTTTCTAATATTGATTGTGCCACTGTCGGGTCATTTGACATTTTAATGTGCACGTTCTCACGACTGGTTACATGTAGGGACTCGGCGACATGGGATTGGCTTGTACGCATGCACTTATATTGCATGGGACCATGTCTGCTTGAACATTTCATGTGCATGGTTTCACATGTCACAATATGTCCCATGTAGAGACCTGGCGACATGGGGTTAGGGTGTGCGTGCTTATATTGCATGGGGAAACTGTCTGGTCTATTTGATTATTTCTTGTGTATGTCATCAAGGCTGATCACATCGTCACAGAGGGGTGCAACACTGTCCGTTCAGTTAGAATAATTCATGTGTGTTCTCATGGCTGGTCACAGCGGCGTGGCTCGAGGGGTTGGGTATACATACTTTAATTGCATTTGATTATATAGGCGATATCTTTTATTTCATGTACATACTTTTATTGCATTTGATTATATAGGCAGCATCTTCTATTTGATGTATCCCAAATTGCATATGTATATTTGTGGTGACAATTCGATAAGCTAACGAATTCGGAATAATGAACCTCAGCATCCGTCTTGGATTTTATACTCTTTGCGTCATTAAAGTCTTTGGATAACGTTAGAGCCCGCATCTGTCCGGCTGCATATTGGATGTCACGATTTGAATCTATCGATCGGCAAACCATATAGCCCACATTTATGAGCATGTAATTATCAACTTGTACATGCACGATCAAGCTTCATATCTAGGGGTAATTTGGCCATGTAAGCATCGTGTGCTTGTTCGTGAGCACACCAGATATCTCGTTCTGATAGATGCGTATATTTGAATTTCTAATATTAACTTTATAACATTCCCCAATGTATGTGGCTATTATTTGGTAAAATTATTCATAGGCGATCTGATGCATGCATCCTCTTTTATTGTATGCACACAGTTTTGTGGTGTCGAATCGGATGCCGTACCGTAATCAGCCGAACATGCACAAGGCTTGTTTGGACAGTCGTCGTTACAATCATTCTTCATAACCATGTATACATCATGAATTTGCAAACATTCCTTGGTCAAAAGTAGGGTCTGATTTGTTTATTTTCAGAAATAAGTGGTTGTTGCTTGTTGTTGACTATTATTCCAATTAACCCGGAAATAATGAAGTTAGACAATTGTAATACTTTCAGACGACGTCGACGTATGTAAGTAGGGTTAATCGTAGCTGAAAGTTCAATGTCTTTAGCTGAAATGCCGGTGTCCTAATCTTCTGGGAATTATAACTCTGAGTGGACGACCTATAATTATGGGTCGTTGACTTTTAGAGTTAAATGCTTTGTCAAAGCGGATTATTAATTGTCCATCTGGTTTGATGTAAGCGACACATGTCCCAGTCAGATCACGACATTTGGTGGCTAAGGGCGTTGGCCATTTCGGCGGATATATACTGGGAGAGCCAAGCTCTCGGAGACTCTTGCAGAGACTCTTGCTCAGACTCTCGACTCGAACGCATTAGCGAGAAGTCATGTTATTATATTTTTCTCCGTGGCCGCCTGATGTGATGTTGTAAATATTTGTACAATAAATTTCATCAACGTGTTTCCGAGAATTCCAACTTAATGGTTAGAACCTGGGGAGTGCTACATTCCCGAGACGATGCCGTGAGCTAGGACATTTCTTGGAATTCTTGGACAGGTGGTCACAGAAGAAAAATATGGAGGAAACTAAATGGACGAAATAAGGTATATATGAGGCAATTTGCAATTCATTGGCTGGTTCACCTGGTTCACAACCCGTATAGCTATTAGGTCATTTATCTTTGGTTTAAAATTGTTGTGCCAATTTTCCCATATAAGGTATACTTAGAAATTACTGTTGTATCAGTGTTTCAATGTCGAGTTGTTGTTTCAAAAATTGTTGCGTCAATTTGAACCCCTCAGACATTAGGTAGATTTATCTTTGGCTTAGAATTGTTGCGTCAATTTTTCCATATTAGGTATGCTTGAAAATTACTGCTGTGAAAGTGTGTTTCTATGTCGAGTTGTTGTTTCAAAAATTGTTGCGTCAATTTGAACCCCTCAGACATTAGGTAGATTTATCTTTGGCTTAGAATTGTTGCGTCAATTTTTCCATATTAGGTATGCTTGAAAATTACTGCTGTGACAGTGTGTTTCTATGTCGAGTTGTTGTTTCAAAAATTGTTGCGTCAATTTGAAATAAATTATATCTGGTCAAATTTGTTTGTAAATTGGCCATTAATATTAAATCTGACAAATTATGCATGATATAGATATTGTGAAGAAGAAAATTCTCACATCGAGTAATCTGTCGATTATATTAGTTTTTAATTGAACAATATATGGGTAAAGCAAAAAAGTTGTTCAGAGAATACACAGTTGTAGTTTAAATTGTTGCATCAATTTTTCCATATAAGGGTTTCAAAAATCGTTGAGTCGATTTGAAATAAAGATTGTTTGTTTTTCGAGGTATTATTGTTACATGTACGCTCGGTGTGAATAGCCTAATTGAACAAAATGTGGTTAAAGCAAAAAAGTTGTTCAGGGAATATACAGTTATAGTTTAAATTGTTGCGTCAATTATTCTATATAAGGTATGCTTAAAATTTACTGTTGTGACAGAGTTTTCTATGTCAAGTTGTTGTTTCAAAAATAGTTGCGTCGACAGCTGGCGTCGATTTGAAATAAAGAGTGTTTGGTTTTCGAGGAATTATTAGTTACATGGACGCTGGTCTAAATTTTTGTGCAAATTTGCCGTAATAATTAAAATTGAAAAATGTTATCAGCTAGAAGAAATAATCGCTGGAATTATATTTGTGTCCATCGCTATATGGTTTCCTATAAATTTGATAAGATTGATGCTACAATCTACACGGAAAGAGATTCCAGTGAAATATTAAATGATGCATATATATACAGATGTAGTGAATACACAGTTAGTTTGTCTGTCGGCTTGTTTTCAAACAAGTTGGAGTTAGTTGAAAATTTCCAGATAAAGAAATTTGGCACAAGTTATGGTTAGGTAATTTAAAAAGTGCTTATTGAAGCCTATTATGGTATATATATAGTAGGATTTTGTCAAAAACAAAAAAATGTTCTTGGAAATTCTGGTTGAACAGGTATTAAATTGTTACACCAGTATACAGGTTATATAGATATGTAAAATTTACTGCTAATTTTAGCATGTTTTCCAGTTAATCCTCATGATTTTAGTGAGTTCTGGTTTTGAACGAATTATGATTGGGAATTTTGTTGAAATTGTTCTGTCAGTGAATTAAGATTAGTTTTATTGTGCTCGGATTATCCATTTGAAAACATTAGTTATTTATGACAGTTGTCAAGAGATTGGTTGCGTCCAGCGAGATATATCTTTAAATAAAAGAAATTAGTTGAAGTAATTCGGAAAATTTTAAATTAGAGACATTATAGTCACTTGAAGTTCGAAGTATGGTTTGGGAATGTTCAATTTAGCCAAATGATTCCAATGTTTGCAAGAATATCTACACGGATGGTCAGTGGTATTTTGTGTTATGACACACCCGGATTGGGTTAAAATGTCGATTTTAAAAATAGATAGATCGCTGTACATGTATCGCCATTGTATATGGGCGCTATCAAAATGGCTTTAATGTGTTCAAGTTTCGAACAAACCAAAGTTGATCAGAGTTGAAAGTCGGAAAGTCAGAAATGTAACTGAATAATCAATTATGGTATGCCCATACACGAAAAGAATGGCTAGAAAATTGATTATGCCATAATACAATCTGTTCCGGGTATTCTGAGAGTGTCTGTAAGTAATAAACCAGACTAACATGCTACCAGCATGTCTAAAATGTTTGTTGACGGCACCGAATACACGGAATAGTATAGAAACAAAGAAGGTACTTACCTTTAACGGAATTTAAATGGATCCGAAAATAATCCTATTAATTCCATGAAAATTATACTGTTTAAAAACATTAGAACCAGAGTAAATAAGATGAAATATTCCTTGAAAACAGGAGAAATATCTCCACCCCACAGAAAACTGTACACAACTGACTGTCCGATGAAAACACACTGAGCTTATGGGAGGCAATGCACTGTACCCATATGTAGCCCAAAACATTCCACAGCAGATGTCCGGTGAATATATTTCAATAGAAATGAAGCTGTGCCCCCAGAGTATTAATTATGCAAACTGATCAAAGCCGTCCACAGGACAGCAGTAGATTTTCACTGACCACACGGGAGAGATACATGGGCTCATGGTTATCGATGCATGCTAAGTTGATCGATGTATTACACCACTGAGAACCTGTTTTGTTGGTACTGTAGGGGCTGGAGTGGTGATTGTATGCATTTCGTTTATCAGTTAAGCTGTGGTCAGGAAAAATTAAAGTTCGTATGGTGACTTATCTATTGATTTTAGGTTTAAGTGGACGTATGAATTATAAATTAGCTTACGCATTTCGTTTAAAAGTTGTCTGAGGTCATGAAAATAAAAGTTGTATAGTGAACCATTGAATTGTTTTAAAGGGACATAACATATATAATAATGTAATTTAGGTTGTATTAAAAACCCATTTATAATTAGCTATGTTAACCAAATAAGCCAAGCGAATTGTCTCAGGGGTTGTACATTTTATTCCGTTGTTTCACAAGGAATAACTATATATGAAATATTTGACATTTATGTAAAATGTCCGTAATTGGTGTGGGTGTTACATGATAGTTGTTAGAGTTACTAGCTGACAGGCTATAGATTACTCGACGGGTATGCCCAAATACGGGGCCCGTGATATTTGATTTGGCGTTCCAAGTTTATGGAATCGTGCTTTGACACAAATGACGAGATTTGACTTGTCGGCGCTAATGATGTTGTAAAACGTTTATGTAATAGAGCATTAAGTTACATGCTGGTATACATGGAGATGTTTAGTTTGGCATTCCAGGTTAATGGATAGCGATTTTTACGTGACAGGCGTGATTTTAACACGCCGTGCCAAAGATTTCTAAAATCTCAGTTGATAGAGCATTTGTGCAAGATCGTTTTGTACCATGCTCGTATTTGTAGAAGCTTGGAGCCAAATTAAAATGTGAATTGGTTAGATTGTCATTTCAATGTTGAAATCGTGTTCTACACGTATAAGCATGTTGTAACGCTATTGACATTACCCAGATAATTCATTTCAGTTCTTACACAACGTATATGAAGTCCTTTCCACTAGACAGTATTGAACCTTTATTTATGCCCAAATTCAAGATCGAGTTGAACTTTATTCATCTTTCGTATCGAAACAAGGCAAATATAACCCTCCACAGGAAGTCAAATTCTGGATATTAAACCATATTGATCCTTTGTCAAATGTCGCCCGAATTCAAGGTCAAATTGAAATTCATTCCAATTTTCGTACCGACACAAGGCGATTATTTGAACATAGCTATTGCGATGGGATCGACGCCTCTATCGTTTGGATCTGGATCCGCTGGGTATTCGGAATGGAGCCAGGACGAACGGAGTTAATAGGGAGGCCACTATTAACTCCCAACACGGAATGAGAAGCTAATATTCCAGGATGGTGCCATTCTCCTGTTCGGAACAATTCCTGCTATCGACGATTCTGATTATGACATTCATGTGTTAAAACTTATGTTTTACTGTGTTACATGTATATTCCAAATGGGATAGTTTGGATCTCCACTCACGGAATTATCAAGTTTTTTGTCTTAGGACAAAAATCTTGAAAAAGGTGATGAGAGTTATGTAATACTTTCAGACGACGTCGACGTATGTAAGTAGGGTTAATCGTAGCTGAAAGTTCAATGTCTTTAGCTGAAATGCCGGTGTCCTAATCTTCTGGGAATTATAACTCTGAGTGGACGACCTATAATTATGGGTCGTTGACTTTTAGAGTTAAATGCTTTGTCAAAGCGGATTATTAATTGTCCATCTGGTTTGATGTAAGCGACACATGTCCCAGTCAGATCACGACATTTGGTGGCTAAGGGCGTTGGCCTTTTCAGCGGATATATACTAGGAGAGCCAAGCTCTCGGAGACTCTTGCAGAGACTCTTGCTCAGACACTCGACTCGAACGCATTAGCGAGAAGTCATGTTATTACACTTTTCTCCGTGGCCACCTGATGTGACTATTGTAAATATTTGTACAATAAAATTCATCAACGTGTTTCCGAGAATTCCAACTTAATGGTTAGAACCTGGGGAGTGCTACACAATATTTCTATGGCCAATGTAATTTCTCATATGAAAACAATGTTCGAAAGTTGGGGCATTCCTAAAATATTAATCAGTGATAATGGTACCCAGTATACCAGTGTCAATGAATGGGAATTCAAACATGTGACTTCTAGCCCATTGCATTCACATAGCAATGGACTTGCAGAAAGAATAATACAAACTGTGAAGGAACTCTTGAACAAAGCGCTTGATTCCAACTCTGATCCATTATTAGCGCTGCTGAACTTTCGAGCAACTCCAGGAAGTGATGGACTATCCCCTGCGACAAAAAACTATTGAATCACAACATTCGCACTAGACTGCCTACCTACCATGAAATTCCACCAGTCGGTCAAAAGAAGAACACACAAACTTCATAAAAGACAATATCAGATTTGCCAAATGATCACAGCGTGATAATTAAATACACTGATAGCAAACATTGGGACAGACGTGGTACAGTGATAAAAAAGGACATTAACCCTCGTTCCTATCACATACTCAGCGAGGATGGCAATACTGTACGTCGCAATCGAAAACATCTCATAAAACGAATGAACAATTCAAGAGTGAATCAGATTCATACATATTTGATGCTGTACCAGTGCGTGATGTAAACTCTGCCGATAACTTGAATAATGCTGAAAGTGTGTCAATGCCTGTCAATCATCCACCCGATTCATTTACAACGAGATCTGAAAGAACAGTTAGAAAATCTGTGAGGTTAAATGAGTATGTATAGGAGAGATGTTATGATGTTACGAATAGTAACGACCCGCTTCATTTTGTTATAAATGGTTCCTAGTTTTGTGTGTATTCTTTCCGGTCAATAAATATCACCATGGCCTCGTATCTCGACTTAATCACGACAATATTTGTTCCCGTCCTATTGTTATATGGACACACTGTGACTGTTTTGTCCAATAAACAAATTTTGATTTTAATTTGATTTAATTATATTAGCAAACAGAGAATAGTCCTTAAATAATGAATGGGCGATGCCATAAGCTTTTGCTCGTTTTTTTGTTTTTTTGTTTTTTTTATGGTTTCGGCAAGAAGAATTTCGGGGAATACAGAATAATAAAAATAATAGAATAGGTCAATTGTCAATGCACTTTACATCAATTATTTTTCAGATCATTACGAATATGACACTGTTGTCACACTCATGGGTTGCAATAATCGAAACATCAATATATGTATAATACTTACCACAAAAGAACTTCTGTCTTGAAATCGTGACGACAAAGTAATTCAGTGGAATTACACCGGTCCTCAAACCACCACCAGATTTTATAGTATGATCGGTTTCCATTCAAATCGATATAACAGCCACACGTTATGTTGTGAGTTATATAGGTAATATATTGACCATGCCTGAAAAAGATAAGGTCGTACCATTTGAAATTGTCGTAAATTATATTAAACTAGCAGTTAGCCCGCCACTGGTGGGATTTGTCCCATGGCTTTGGTCGATCCATTAATTTTTGTTTATCAAGGTAACCCCGTACAGGCACTACCCACACGTCCTACAGGGTAAATGACGTCGCCCGTTAAAGCAGCACCCTTAGACGGCATACAGATAAAGCCTCTCGGCGATGACGTCAATAACGGTATGATTACGGACAAACTAAAAAATTACCAAATTATGCTAGCCCCCCCCCCCTGCTGCTGAAAATTACAAGGTATTTTACATGTCTCGACACAGACATAAGAATCACACTACACAAAACAGGTTTCTGTATGATGTAGGCGAAGTAACTCTAAAATTTCGGCAAGTATTTAACCCATCGATTCCAAGGATGGTGGCAGGGGGAATGGTGAAGGAGTGCTCGAACGTTATCAGAAGCTGTGTAATGACCCGTGTTTTTACCCTTAGATAGGAAGTTTGGGCTCAAACGGTCGAGCCGTTTTCGAGTCTATAAAGGATATATATATATAGCTATATATATATATATATATATATATATATATATATATATATATATACATTCCAGCCGATGAGCCCGACGTTGTCCGGGCTATTCAAAAACCAAATTTCAAGTCGATAGCTCCACCAGCTCTACCCAGCCCGACGTTGTCCGGGCTATTCAAAAACCAAATTTCAAGTCGACAGCTCCACCCGTTTCCGAGATCTGGTCTGCGCATGCGCGAAGCTGGCGTCGCATGGGCTCGGCGACCCGATAAAATTCGTATCCGGGGCAAGATACATTCACATACCAAATTTCAAGTCGATAGCTCCACCCGTTTCCGAGATCTCGTCTGCGCATGCGCGAAGCTGGTGTCGCATGGGCTCGGCGACCAGATAAAATACGTATCCAGGGCAAGATACATTCACATACCAAATTTCAAGTCGATAGCTCCACCCGTTTCCGAGATCTGGTTTGCGCATGCACGAAGCTGGCGTCACATGGGCTCGGCGACCCGATAAAATTCGTATCCGGGGCAAGATACATTCACATACCAAATTTCAAGTCGATAGCTCCACCCGTTTCCGAGATCTCGTCTGCGCATGCGCGAAGCTGGCGTCGCACGGGCTCGGCGACCCGATAAAATTCGTATCCGGGGCAAGATACATTCACATAGCAAATTTCAAGTCGATAGCTCCACCCGTTTCCGAGATCTCGTCTGCGCATGCGCTGCACGGGCGCCGCACGGGCTCGCCAATACGACAACGTCCACCGCCTGGTCAAACTACACACACGTACCAAGTTTCGTCCCGATCGGTCGATATTCGTAGATTTGTATAAATGACAGACAAACATACATACAGACAAACAGACAGAGGTCTTCAAAATATATATGAGACTAGCCGATGAGCCCGACGTTGTCCGGGCTATTCAAATACCAAATTTCAAGTCGATAGCTCCCCCCGTTTCCGAGATCTGGTCTGCGCATGCACGAAGCTGGCATCGCACGGGCTCGGCGACCCGATAAAATTCGTATCCGGGACAAGATACATTCACATAGCAAATTTCAAGACGATAGCTCCACCCGTTTCCGAGATCTCGTCTGCGCATGCGCGAAGCTGGCGTTGCACGGGCTCGTCGACCCCTTAAAATTCGTATACGGGGCAAGGTACATTCACATACCAAATTTCAAGTCGATAGCTCCACCCGTTTCCGAAATCTCGTCTGCGCATGCGCTGCACGGGCGTCGCACGGGCTCGCCAATACGACAACGACCACCGCCTGGTCAAACTACATACACTTACCAAGTTTCGTCCCGATCGGTAAAGAATCGTATATTTGTATTAATGACAGACAGAGAGACAAACAGGCAGACAGACAGAGGTCTTCAATATATATATGAGACTAGCCGACGAGCCCGACGTTGTCCTGGCTATTCAAAAACAAATTTTCAAGTCGATAGCTCCACCCGTTTCCGAGATCTGGTCTGCGCATGCGCGACGCTGGCGTCGCACGGGCTCGGCGACCCGATAAAATTCGTATCCGGGGCAAGATACATTCACATAGCAAACTTCAAGTCGATAGCTCCACCCGTTTCCGAGATCTCGTCTGCGCATGCGCGAAGCTGGCGTCGCACGGGCTCGGCGACCCGATAAAAATCGTATCCGGGGCAAGATACATTCACATAGCAAATTTCAAGTAGATAGCTCCCCCCGTTTCAGAGATCTCGTCTGCGCATGCGCTGCACGGGCGTCGCACGGGCTCGCCAATACAACAACGACCGTGTCCGTGGGATTTTACCCCCAGATAGGAAGTTTGGTCTCGATCGGTGGAGAATCGTAGATTTGTATAAATGACAGACAGACAAACAGATAGATTGTATCAAAATATATAAGAGAGATATGTAAATTAGATAGATTGTTTCAAAATATATAAGAGAGATATGTAAATTATCTACACACCAGTACTGGTGTTTGTCAAAGTTTAGTGGGGTATATCAATACTCATTCACGATCATATCATTGAGGTCCGGAGGATGTGGGTTATCTCTCGAATACAGATTGTATCAAAATATATAATACTAGCCGATGAGCCCGACGTTGTCCGGGCTATTCAAAAACCAAATTTCAAGTCGATAGCTCTACCCAGCCCGAAATTTCAAGTCGATAGCTCTACCCGTTTCCGAGATCTGGTCTGCGCATGCGCGAAGCTGGCGTCGCACGGGCTCGGCGACCCGATAAAATTCGTATCCGGGGCAAGATGCATTCACATACCAAATTTCAAGTCGATAGCTCCACCCGTTTCCGAGATTTCGTCTGCGCATGCGCGAAGCTGGCGTCGCACGGGCTCGGCGACCCGATAAAATTCGTATCCGGGGCAAGATACATTCACATACCAAATTTCAAGTCGATAGCTCCACCCGTTTCCGAGATCTCGTCTGCGCATGCGCGAAGCGGGCGCCGCACGGGCTCGCCAATACGACAACGACGACCGCCTGGTCAAACTACACACACGTACCAAGTTTCGCCCCGATCGGTCGAGAATCGTAGATTTGTATTAATGACAGACAGACAGACAAACAAACAGAGGTCTTCAAAATATATATGAGACTAGCCGATGAGCCCGACGTTGTCCGGGCTATTCAAAAACCAAAGTTCAAGTCGATAGCTCCACCCGTTTCCGAGATCTGTAAATTTCAAGTCGATAGCTCCACCCGTTTCCGAGATCTCGTCTGCGCATGCGCGAAGCTGGCGTCGCACGGGCTCAGCGACCCGATAAAATCCGGGCTATTCAAAAACCAAATTTCAAGTCGATAGCTCTACCCAGCCCGACGTTGTCCGGGCTATTCAAAAACCAAATTTCAAGTCGATAGCTCTACCCGTTTCTGAGATCTGGTCTGCGCATGCGCGAGGCTATTCAAAAACCCGATAAAATTCGTATCCGGGGCAAGATACATTCACATACCAAATTTCAAGTCGATAGCTCCACCCGTTTCCGATATCTGGTCTGCGCATGCGCGAAGCTGGCGTCGCACGGGCTCGGCGACCCGATAAAATTCGTATCCGGGGCAAGATACATTCACATACCAAATTTCAAGTTGACAGCTCCACCCGTTTCCGAGATCTCGTCTGCGCATGCGCGAAGCTGGCGTCGCACGGGCTCGGCGACCCGATAAAATTCGTATCCGGGGCAAGATACATTCACATAGCAAATTTCAAGTCGATAGCTCCACCCGTTTCCGAGATCTCGTCTGCGCATGCGCGAAGCTGGCGCCGCACGGGCTCGCCAATACGACAACGTCCACCGCCTGGTCAAACTACACACACGTACCAAGTTTCGTCCCGATCGGTCGAGAATCGTAGATTTGTATAAATGACAGACAGACAGACAGACAAACAAACAGAGGTCTTCAAAATATATATGAGACTAGCAGGTTAGCCCGCCACTGGCGGCATTCGTCCCATGGCTTTGTTCGAAAAAGCAATTGCAACAGTTTCCGAGACACTTGTGCTGCATTTGCAGCAAATTTCGGCAAATGACAATTTTAATTTAATTTTTTGTTTTTCAATGAGTTAATTATTTTTTTGTTTTTAAATTTTACCCGATTTTTTTGGGTTTTTCAAGGAGTTAATTGTGCCTATTTAATTTTGTTTTTCAATTTTACCCGATTTGTTTTTGTTTTTCAATGAACCCGTCCATGACACTTCCCGTATTTAGCAAGTTTGAGCTCAATCGGTTCGAGTCTCTAAAGGACACACACATATATATGACACTTCCCGTAGGTAGATCGGCATTCCCTGGAATTTCCCAGTCAATATTTAGCAAGTTTGAGCTCAATCGGTTCGAGTCTATACTCATATATATATGACACTTCCCGTAGGTAGCAAGTTTGAGCTCAATCGGCATTCCCTGGAATTTGCCAGTCACCAACGCGGCGTAATTTTGGTACATATATAGAGACCAATTGTCCATCGGCTGTCATGTGTAGTAAAGATGTCTTATAAGCCGACATCGCCGTGGGGATGCCCGTTCCTACACGCGTTTTCGATTCTATGAAGTACCCACATATATACACATATATATATATATATATATATATATATATATATATATATATATATATATATATATATATATATATATATATATATATATATATTGTGCCAAATACCTGTGGTACTGTACTGCAAAATACACTCTATGAACGACACAAACAACATGGTGATTCTAATGAACACGAATTAATGATTCAAGTCATGAACTCATTTTCATGATAAATACCATGTTGTTTACATCGTTCATAGAGCACAAGAGCGTATTTTGCACTAATCCGTGGCTCAAATTCATTCCTTTGTTGCATATATGCTGTTGAGAATAATAGGAGATGGTCACATACATGGCCGGATTTAGTGCGGCCCCCTTAAAAAATATATGTATATTTCGAAATGCAGTTCACACCATCAAAACAAGTGAAACAGTAACCAAACTCATTGGTGTGTGTTATAACATCAACACGCATACAGAAAGAGCAATTCGTAATTGCATTCGGGGCATTTATACAAAGTTGGCTTAGAGTTATAAATATGACTACATGTAATTGAATATGAACAGATCAAACAAAAACAGATGAGCCACTAAATGGTGGATTCTCAAGATTTCGAGAAATGAATAATCCCTAACATTGTTATTCCAAATGTAGTCTGGAACCAATACATATAGAATATGTAGATAACGCTTCATTTAAAAAGTTCAAGAGACAGCATTTGTTACACATTATATTTATCGATCGCATCTGTTATTTGACTCTTGTTTTGGAACTTTTCTTCTTCTAATAGTTTATAGATATTTCAGAACGAAACAGATACTTCCTGTTTTCCACATTTTGTATCAATTGTGTGAATTAGGCATTGAAACATATTCCTATTCACAATGACGCCCTGTCGGTCGATTGGCGTTGGTCCCACTTACCTGCGCAATTTGAATATATAATTACTTTATGAAATAGTATTAACATAATACAGAGATTGACCTAATATACCTATGCTAACATAAAATAAACGTTTTTCGAGAAGACTTTGTGTAGGCAATGGAGGTAGTTAGCGGTGGATAAAAACCTAAAAATGTAACAATATTGAACGCATACTTTTACGGGAGAACTGTATCTAATTTCAACCGTTATCAAGTACCGGTCGCTAGTTTGCCTCGGTGTATGTTGTACAATATTCATTTCCATATTGTTTAGTTCTGGTATGGACTTTCTCCCAGCCAGGAACACTTGATAATCTTACATCCCCAGAGAACGCATGTCGGATCTTCGAGTAACTCTATTTATAAAACTGCATTAAATTAGGTTTAATATTCGTTACTAGATGCTTATAGTATAATTAATATGAGTCAATGATGAGAGTTAAATACACCCACTTACTCAAAGAACCACGTATGACAACCTGGTGGTTATAACAAAAATGAATAAAATACTTAAGCCATCTACTCATTTCATTTTAATACCATGGTGTTTTACATCGTCCGTAGAGTATATTAGTATATTTTGAACTCTTACCTGGCTCAAATTCATTCATTTGTTGCATATTGTCTGTTTAATATTGTAGGAGATGATCCCATAGATGGTTGGATTTAGTCAAAGTCTCTTTATTCGTATTGATTTATTTATCTGTAACGTCGCTTTCAGCAGAGCCAGGGCTATGTCATGACGTTGTCAGTTTTAATGGTTGAGGGAAATTCCGTGCACTATGGTACATCTAGCAATGATTTCATTGGAGGGGAGAATTACCCATTGTGTCTGGTGAAACCACCGACCATTGGCGATGATCATATTGCGATATGGGATACAAAGTAGCGATGAATCCACCTGGTATTGAACTCATAGTTCCAGCGCTGGAGGGAGAGTTGGCCTGGAACAGAGTCCCCTACCGACTGAGTCACCGAGCCCCCCCCCCGATACACAGTCTCCCTATAGTATACACGTAAAGTCATATGGTTATGAATGTTTAACTTGTATGGTACTTATAGTGCTGATGTTTGATAGTAATGACTCCTGTTCGACATACCTTCTGTAATGCTGACAGTTCGCAGCGCAGTTTGGCCGCCTTGTGCTGTATGCTGTTGGCTAACCTAGAGAGAGCGTCTCTTGTTTTGGCTGCTTCGTCATTCCCGGTTGTCATTTGATTGTCATTCCCGGTTGTCATTGGATACCTCGGCACGTATTGTCTGATTGATTTGTTGTTATAAACGAGAAGCACTACCACCACCCCGACACATGTTAATGAGAGAATCTTCCAAAATAATCGACTTTCCGGCATAATGTCTGCAATAAAAACAACACCTTGTAACACAACATTTTTATCACAGGGGCTATTATAATGTGCTTTGCTGCCCCTCTCACAGTGCCCTTATGTGCGTTGACGCGCCTGCAATATGTGACGGTTGTGTGCAAGGGACGGAGTGTATGCCAGCTGCGCAGCTGCAGCCAAACGCCAAAAGTGGTCGTGTGACCCTCTGTCCCATAGTAGGCCGTAGATCGTTGACTCCATGTTGGGTAACGCTGGTTCAGAGACAGTTTAAAGGTTTCACAATCTTTATTGAATCCAGAATATGGTGTATGGATATAGATATACCACAACAATTCTTAAGACCAAACAGTGTCTTGGGGCTATTCGGTTCCTTCGAGAATGTACGACCAAAGTCCAGTAATGCAGCCTGCTGAATTCAAAAAGCCTGCATTAATCCGTTCCCACACACCTATTGATTTGGTTGTAACTGGTCCCAATAAATTATTCTGCCAAGACTTTCAGGCAAAATATTAATCCCGCTATTCCACTATGGTACACTACCTACGGTAGAACAAGTTGAAAATAAATTGATTGAAGGACAGAATATGACAGGAATCAAAACAAAAGTTATTTATTATAATATAATCCTACATTTGGTCAAAACAGTCTAATGTTCCCTAATATATTTCCTTGAAATTAGATTGATTACTTTTTGCAAATAAAAATTATGTGCCGGGAACAAGCACCTGCCAGTCAATAATACAGTTGAACAGCAGTTAGTTTTGTCCAGAAGCAAAGAGTCAATTTATGGGAAAGTAAACATTCTCTGTTAAAGTTTTTTTCTCAGCGGATTGAGATTCTGGATGACATGTGCTTCAATTTCTGGATGGGTATGGAGTTCACACCCTTGAGAATTTCCTAGAAATCAATATGGCGTCCAACATCATCGACGTATTATAAAATAATATGATTCTACGCTAGCGTAATTAACGAACCAAAGCTAAACCACTCACATTGTGGTAACTGCATGTAGCGTTTAAAACAATTCTTATCAAAATCACTTTATAGCTTCCCACCAAATAAGATTCACATGTACAAGGCTTACATTTCGTGGGGTAATTATAAAGAGTTACATATGTTGTCGAGAGTGGAACTGAAACTAACCATTATATTACGTGGCGTGCTGGGGTGGGCTCTCCGCTTGAGATACTCAGGCTATATGGAGAAGCCTGTCCATTTCATAATGTTCATTTCATAACATGTCATCATGTAGATTTCAACGACTGTCGACAAACAACGTCATCGTGTAACTTTGCCCACTGACCGAATTCGCGAGGAACTGAATGTATCTCCTGCTCTGTTCATAAGTATGTATTTTCATTCTATTCAAGAGCATAGGATATGTATATGGATTATCTGATGCATGTATGTACTATGAAGACTTTTGATAACAACTAAATCCATGTTAAATATTATGTTATTGCCTTTCGCACAGTCACAATGAGGCACCTCGCACCGGTGTCAAAATAAGGCTTAATCAAACATGGCTATAGCATTAAGTAGGGTTATGTAGTAGATATGTGGGTAAAGCGGTGTTAGTTTATTTAAAATAATTTAAAAGTTCCTAGATACGTTGTTCAACTGACAAAACTGTCCGCCTCTGACGGAGATGATGATGACGATGTAAGTGACCCCATTGTATATATGTACATATCCATGTTCTGCATTAATTTGCAGCGTTAGCAATTAAAGCATACATGCATACAGAGCTAGGGTATGATAATTTGATACAATAGAGTGAGTAGACCAGTTAGAAATTCATTAGAGACCTACTTGCCCTTATAAAGAAAAACATATACATGATTTTATGACGTTTATACAAATAGGAGAATGTTGCACGTCGACTGATTTGGGTTGGCCGCTTCACAGCCGATTACGACATTAATTATGTATGCCCATCGTTCTACTGTGCGACAAAAGTGGTCGCATCTAAAAAAAATCGCTCCTCGTATTATGTAAAAATTGGTGACGTCACAAAATCAGATAGCCTATGTAAGAAACAATGCTTTGTTCCATTATGAACAAAGTCAGATGTATCCGCATTGTTGGAGACAATATCTCATGAAATGTATACATCATTTAGAAACTATTACATTGTACTACATTTCATATGAAAAATTGGTACTCCAATAGCAAGATGGCTACCAAAATAGTCACATGGACTGCCTGCTAGCCACATATCAATGTGAAATGAACACATCTGAAGGAGTTAAGCCAACCAGTGGAAGTATTACCGAAAAACTTCAATCTCATTAGGGCCTGAAATGGTTACTTTGGTTTATGATTGCTGTCAACATGGCGGAAAATTTATAGAAAATTCAATATTTCGTCCTTATTCGTTTATATGTTGTGGTTGATGCGTGGAATTGGATAATTTGCATTGGAGACAGTGCACTTGTTAGTTCTTTGGTCTCAGTCCATGTTAGTCCCTAAACAAATTGATCTTGATAAAATTTTGTGTTTATAATCACGAATATAGCATCAGATTTCTCCCCAGATATACCGTTATAAAGCTACTGGAATCTGCCAATCTATACTATATATTTTGAGAACTACGTATATATATATATATATATATATAGCTATATATATATATATATATATATATGTATATATATATATATATATATATATATATATATATATGTGTCTTTTGGATGGTGGAGTCAATTGGGCAAAATACATGTGTACAATACCACATTAAGCTCTGAATTACTGGACAAAACGGAGTTTAATTCACAGTGATCAGATAAGTTCTAGTCCACAGTTTGCTATATAGTTTAAACATATTTATTCGCCATATATGCATATACATACATTCGGAAACGGGATTGAAGAACAAGTGCGGGCTAGTTATATGCTACTTCTCTCCCGGTCACCAAACACTCAAGTAGCAAAATGGAAATGGCATTAAAAAGTGATATATGGTATTTACATGTATAATGATATGTTGTTGTTGATGGTGCTAGTCTCTCCCCACTTGTTCGAAATTGTATGAATCGAAAGTATCTGGTTGCGGTAAAATATACTGTGGGCATAATTTACAAAGGTAAGGTAAAAACAATAGTGGCTGAGTGTTTAAGGATTTTTGACTGTAACAGTTGTTAACTATATTCAGAATTATTATATTTCACCCCAGGAATCTATAATGCACTTGGAATGAACACAGCACGTTTGAATGTATTGTTCATTGGCTTTGTCTGATGTGATTAAGGGTGTGTTTACATTGCTGTATATCGGTACACATATCTGTGTGAAGTCCCGTGTCACAGTTTGCTGTGATCACAACATGATTACTGATAGTGAACGCGCGCTCATCAGTACTCTGGTTATTGACAATTCGCTATGAGTCGTGTCAGTTTAGGCCAGACAAAAAAAAATAATCAACTATCAGCAGACCAAAGCAGTTTATTCTTACACCAGTTGATAATGGTTATGCTATACTTTTGCGCCCGCCCTGTTGTTCACTGATTGTACTAAGGTATTACCAAACTCCAAGAAGAACACATATTAATAAGATATACTGTATAGTAACCACTTTACTTTAAGTACTTTGTCACCAAACGCACCAGATCACATGTTCTCGCTTACACAGTATGAAATAAATGAGTTGAAATGACAAAGAAAGATTAAGCACATTCGACAAGCCCGAGTAATAATTAATCAAATCAGACTTGCCTGTAGAAATTACTCGGCGTTGATCGTGACTTATAACGGATACGATTTTTGCTCACACGAACTAATACCGTTTTCTTTCTGTGTGCATTTCTATATCAACCCGTTTACACTAGTATGCTTGTAGAACTGTATACAGATATACAGCAATGTAAACACACCCTTAGTGCACTGGTGTTAGGCTACAGGGAGTTTATTTGATAATTTTTATTTCTGCTAATGAATTACGTATGTTATCATCTCTTCTAAAATTTGGACAGCCTTGAAAATTTCATCATTATCGAAATTTGATAATCTTGGATCTCCAACCATTAAAGATTTTAATGAATAATTATTGAATCGTAATAGTTTGTTCTGCAAATTGTTTCATAGAATAATATGCAATTAACATTCGAATTATTTTTTTAAATGCCATTATCACATCTACATTTGATGTATTTCTGGCATCATGGTTATTTCGGTCGCTGACTTTATGTGGTATAAGATCTGTCAAATATGTAGGTGTATTTTAATTTACGATATTGTGGAATATTAAAACATGTTTGAAATATCTTCGAATTGCTAACGTCTCTCAGCCTAATTCGGTATGAAGTCTAATATTTGGAACCGATCTGGTTCATAAGGGATTGACCATGAGATAAATAAAGGGTTCGAAGAATTTCGCGATTTAACAGTGTTCTTAGTTTTCGCAATTGCGACAGGCGCGAACCCCGTTGGGTATACATGCACATTACTTATGTGTGTGTTCCAAGTTAGGTTGTCGTCTATATCCAATCCTATAGGTTTGCGGTTATTATAATATTCTATGGTTATCCAGTCAAATATTGGAAAATAACATTATTAGTGCTATTCAATTGGACACACCAGTTATCAGCCCCGTCTCTGATTTTGTTCATGTCACTATTGACTATCGATTGAGGGTTGGAAGTATCAATATCAGTTATGATTAAGCATGTGTCGTCAGCGTAATTAGGTATTGCGCTGTATTTATTTCCATCTGCGATATCAGTAATGCAAACTAAAAACATTTACTAAAATCATGTTAACTAAGGTCACTATCGAATTATCTCTATCTTTTGTTGGTTATTATTGTAATAATAATTTGAGCGCTTTGGGCCTCATGGGACAAGGCGCTTATCAAATTATATACATTATTATACTTCCATGTGTTAACATGGAAGTATATTGTAATTCTTCTGGCTTTTATTTTGCTTCTTCTTCTTCTTCTTATTCTTATTATTCCAATAACATGCTTATATCTCAGGAACGGCTGGACCGATTCACATGCTGTTTTTGGTTTCAGTATATAACTTTGGAAGTTCTCTGAAAATAGCCTATTGAGAATTTCGTCCGACCTTGACCTTCGGAGTTATCGCCATTTTGTTGATTTTTGGGGGGTTTTCGCGCTACCAAAATGACTTGCAAAATCGAGGTTTGATTTCTTATATCGTCGAAACGGCTTGACCGATTGACTTGAAATATGGTACCTGCATAGTCATTGAGTATACGCAGTCGATGCATCAATAGGGAATTTCGTGTGACCTTGACCTTTGGAAACAAAGCTCTTTATCGGTTTTATTGTTTTTTAACGTATCTCCTCCGAAACGGCTTGAGATATCGATTTCGGACTTTTTTAGTTATTTGCGCATGTATGTGTGTTATGAACCGCCGAAAAATTATAGGGTTCGCACTTCCGGTTTAAAAGTTCGCTACTGGTCGAAGTATAAAACAACGCTCTTTATATGGAATCTAGAACGACTTGAGATATTGAGTTGGGACTTTTTGCATTATGTGCAGCAAACTCTGTGCTATCGAACGATATATATAGTTAACGGATATCACTTCCGGTTCGGGAGAGCGGGCGTGTGGGTATGTATCTCAAAACTATTTTAGCGCATATTTTGATGACATTTAGTAGACGTCATCAGTAGATGCCACTGATTGCTATGCAACTCGAATTTAAAAAATCGGACATAAACTTCGATAGTTATGGCTGTTTAAAAACCTGGTTTATTTCCGACCTTGACCTTCAGAGTTATCGACATTTTGTTGATTTTTGGGATGTCTTCGCGCCACTAAAATGACTTGCAAAATCGAGGTTTGATTTCTTATATCGCCGAAACGGCTTGGCCGATTGATTTGAAATTCGGAACCTTCTTAGCCATTGCGCATTGGCAGTCGATGAACTAATAGGGAATTTCGTCTGATCTTGACCTTTGGGTACAATGCTCTTTATCGGTTTTATTGTTGTGAAGAGATCTCCTCCTAAACGGCTTGAGATATTGGGTTCGGACTTTTTTCATTATTTGCGCATGTATGTGTGTCATGAACTGCCGAAAAATGATAGGGTTCGCACTTCCGGTTTAAAAGTTCGCTACTTGTCGAAGGATAAAATAACGCTCTTTATAGGGAATCCAGAACGGCTTGAGATATTGAGTTGGGACTTTTTGCATGATGTGCAGCAAACTCTGCGCTCTCGAATGATATATTTAGTTAACCTAATTCATTTCCGGTTCGGGAGAACGGGCGTGTGGGTATGTATCTTAAAACTATTTTGGCGCAGATTTTGATGAAATTTGGTAGACATAATCTTTAGTTATCGCTGACCACTACTCCGCTAAGATTTTTAAAATCGGACTTAAACTTCTCGAGTTATTGCTGCTTAAAAACCTGATTTTTATGGGGTTTTCGGACCCCTAGAATGACTTGCAAACCTGCAAAATCGATGTTTGATTTCTTATATCGTTGAAACGGCTAGGCCAATTGATTTAAAATTATTACCTCCATAGCCATTGGGCATTCGCAGTCGATGCACAAATAAGGAATTTCGTCTGACCTTAACCTTTGGAAACAACGCTCTTTATCTGTTTTATTGTTGTTAACGTATCTCCTCCTAAACGGCTTGAGATATCGGGTTCGGACTTTTTTCATTATTTGCGCATGCACATCTGTTATGAACCAACGAAACATGATAGGGGTCGCACTCCCGGTTTAAAAGTTGACTATGGTCGAATATTAAAAGAACGCTCTTTATACGAAATCCAGAACGGCTTGATATATTGAGTTGGGACTTTTGCGTACCTTCATATCCATTGAACATACCCAGTCTATGCACTAATATGGAATTTTGTATGACCTTGAGCTTAAGAAACAACTATGAGCTACAGTATCTCCATACTGATATGGACGCTCTATCAGGTGACACAATTTCAGTCATTGGTGAACATGGAAGTATCGAAATTGCTGTGCAATTACAGTTTCATTCTAGTTATTATTATTATTATTATTATTATTATTATTATTTTAAAGGCACGGGCGGCGTTCGATGTATAAATATTCATATTTGTTCAAATCGCCATCAACAGAAAGAATTTAAAAACATATATAGTTTTGTTCATATGCCAAACATAATCCATACTTTATGCCAAATAAATAGTATATTGTCGTCAAGACGAACGATGGTGTACGTAAACAAGAGCTTGATCGTGTTACAGAAGTTCTGCTTCTGTTTACATAACACAGCGCAATTCTATTGGTTAATCACACACAAATTATATAAATGCTCTTTATGATTTATATATCAGGAAAACAGTAACAAATGTCGCTCTGTTCTTCTGTTTCGACATATCCTGACTGTTCGTAGCGTTGTGTCGTGGTTCGTACCCAATCTTCCATATTTGATATATTCATATTATATGTCCATGTCACATTATATGATGACACCAGGTGCGAATGAAGAGTGTGAGACTGTGCGCTTGTGACTGTGGGATAGTCCCCCTGCCCTTGAAGTATCTTATGCTAATGTATGTCTATGATATTCCGTGTAAGTTTTGCTATTCAATAAAAATAAAATGACGCTCTGTATGTTTACCATATCCGGATCCAGGAAATGTAACGTTTTTTGCTTTGTTTACAAAACAAAGGAAAACATTTGACGATAACATACTGTTTATGCCATATCTCTGATTGGTATAAGAACAAAGTCTGTCTATATTTTACTATTCTTTCTGTCTATGGCGGTTCTTGACTTAGGTGAATATTTTAACAACATATCCACCGCCAACGCCGCCCGTATTTTTAAAAGGGGTTGTCGGATTGAATATAAAAGACTGATGTTATATTTAGTATACTATTTATTTGTTACAGAAAGGGCTTCTAACATCAGACACAGGAGCGTATTGTTCCAACAGCATGGCGTCGCACCAAACAGACTTCGCTCTCATCAAAGAACTCATTAACCTCTTCGAAGGCATGCGTGTCGGGAGTTTCGGGGACGGAATGGGAGTGTACAAGACGGAAATTCTCAAATCTGGCAGAGTTCCGGTATATGACGCATATGACGGGAATCCCTATTGCGAAGACTTCACAAAGGGGAGTGTAAAATTTATGGACCTGGGTATCCCGCAGTACGGATTACCTCTGTATGATTGGATCATTTCACTTGAAGTGGGAGAACACATTCCAAAACAATATGAAAGCGCATATATCGATAATATTACAAGACACTCGAAAAAAGGGATTGTGATAAGTTGGGCGCCTCCGGGACAAGGTGGCTATGGCCACGTTAATAATCAGCCAATGGAATATGTAATACAAGTACTGGACGCCCACGGGTTCAGACTTAATGAGACCATCTCGAAGACTCTAAGAGCGGCATCCACCGCCCTCCACTTTAAAAATAACGTAGTTGCGTTTGTTCGGAAATGATATGTTGCTTCGAATGGCTGTTTTATTTAGAAAGCAAACACTGTTTAGATACATACACATGTTCAGCTCTTATGTGGTTACATTTCTCAACATTTCATTAACATATGCACGCCATCTATCACACTTTCATCCATCACATATCTAGGAAATAGCTTCAAATGTCAGACGCAGAGGCTTATTGTTGCAATATGTCGCCTTATGATTTTTCCATTCTTAAATAAGTCCATAACTTCAGTTCAAGTCAAGTACCGGCAATTGTGGTAATACATTATTCACAAATACAGGTCTTTTAACTGAAATTCTAACGCATCAGAGATATTGATGCCTCAGTCAACTTTTTTCAAAGGAAATATATCTCCTGGATTTGAATAATAATTATTCTTTTTTTCCTTTGGTCCTTTGTAAATTTAGAAATTCTGTACGAATATGAAAACATCTATTAACATGAGGACCATTGTGCAAATAAATCTGTCCAATGTTATCATCGGTGCGATGGATGAATCTTATTACACCTCGTGGCCACTTTGTTATTAATAATATATATATATAATTCATCAAAGTGGTTCCCAACATTCATATAAACGAATGATACCATTTATATTTATTTATTGTATGTTTTCAAATGCTATAAAAAACACATTGTTATATTACATGTTATTGTCCATATATATATCTATCTATCTATCTATCACAAAACGTGTTCCTAATTTGTGTCCTGATGAGAGAACAATGTGACCTGCTTTGGTTCTATATCTGGTTCCCAAGATAGAACCACAACACGGAACCAAATAGTTCCTTTGGGTTCGCCATTAATTTTGGTTCATTAATTGCTTACTAAGAACAATGAGTCCTTGTGGAAAACATGTCCCGTGACCCTACATGTATATGTGTAGGTTATAAGATATGTCCCGTGACCCTACATGTATATGTGTAGGTTATAAGATATGTCCCGTGGCCCTACATGTATATGTGTAGGTTATAATGTCCCGTGACCCTACATGTATATGTGTAGGTTATAAAATATGTCCCGTGACCCTACATGTATATGTGTAGGTTATAAGATATGTCCCGCGACCCTACATGTATATGTATAGGTTATAATGTCCCGTGACCCTACATGTATATGTGTAGGTTATAAAATATGTCCCGTGACCCTACATGTATATGTGTAGGTTATAAGATATGTCCCGTGACCCTACATGTATATGTGTAGGTTATAAGATATGTCCCGTGACCCTACATGTATATGTGTAGGTTATAAGATATGTCCCGTGACCCTACATGTATATGTGTAGGTTATAATGTCCCGTGACCCTACATGTATATGTGTAGGTTATAAAATATGTCCCGTGATCCTACATGTATATGTGTAGGTTATAAAATATGTCCCGTGGCCCTACATGTATATGTGTAGGTTATAAGATATGTCCCGTGACCCTATATGTATATGTGTATGTTATAATGTCCCGTGACCCTACATGTATATGTGTAGGTTATAATCACGTGACCCTACATGTATATGTGTAGGTTATAAGGCCTAAAAAAAAAATACATTTGTTTCCGCTAACGAGCTGAACAAAATTAGGGTAGGTAGGTAGGCTTAACTTCTTCTTTTTTGTTAACTGTATTTTTTTCAGTATCTTTAAAAATAACTGTATAATACTTGTCAATAACCCACACTATGCACTTCTTAGCCCCAATCAGGTTAACCCAAATGACAGAGGAACTAAAAACTCCAATTCAATCTTACATATGCTTCAATATTTACATATATACTAGTCTATATACTAATATAGTCTTTGATAATCCTAATATTTCCCATATGGTCTGGTGACAACTGGAGTCAGTCCAGCACCACTGCACTGTCACATATTGGAGTGACCGTCTTGTATCGATCTCTTAATGATGGCTTCACAACCCCACCTTCTCCTCCGCATTCAGTGAAGGATCTAGGTATTTTTTGGGGACACCTGTTTTTGGGCAATGATATGCCAAAGACATAACCTGAAAGCCTGAGCGGAGGAAGGTTTGGGAGGGGTGACCCCCTGCTGATGGTGGGGGTTCCCACCCTGGAATTTTTTTGAAAATCCATTGCATTTAGAGCTAATCTCGGGCACTTTGAGTCAGTATTTTGAATTTTACTGAGAGGTCAATTTGATCAAGTTTCTCAAGCATAACTTTGGAAATGTTTATATATGTATGGATTGGAAATGCTTATAACTTATTGTCAGATATCTTTTGGTTCAATGGATTAAGCTTATCCTGCTTGAAATGAGACTTACCATTATCACTCTAATTAATATAATAGGCTATTTTATAAAATTCAAGTGAGACATATACATAATATACTACATGTAGTACAGAAACAATGTATATTTAGTTAGTATTTACTATTTATACATGTAGTACTAATCTCTATGTTAATTTTTCATTTGGTATTATGATATCCCACCTGATAACCAGGTTGATTCGATCAAATTGTTAATGTTCCTGTACTGTATTTGATTGAAATACTGAAGTCTGAAGGCTGAATCATAACAAACCTGAACTGAAACTATTTGAAGTTTTCACAGATGAAAGCTAGATAAAGCCAAACATACTTTACAGTATGATTCCAACTGTTAAACTTAAATCTTTTTGTAAACTAAAATTTCTTATGTCAATAAATATAAATGTTTTGCATCTTGTTATGATATGAATTAGGACCTAAATTTTTTTTATTTTTTTTGGTCCAATTTTGTTGTTGTTGCAATGGCAATAACAAGTTTAGGGTCGGGGGTTTAAAATAGGGTCGGTCGGGTTAGCGGAAACAAACGTCTTTTTTGTTTAGGCCTAAGCATGTCCCGTGACACTACATGTATATGTGTAGGTTATAAGACATGTCCCGTGACCCTACATGTATATGTGTAGGTTATAAGACATGTCCCGTGACCCTACATGTATATGTGTAGGTTATAATGTCCCGTGACCCTACTTGTATATGTGTAGGTTATAATCACGTGACCCTACATGTATATGTGTATGTTATAATCACGTGACCCTACATGTATATGTGTAGGTTATAAGACATGTCCCGTGACCCTACATGTATATGTGTAGGTTATAATCACGTGACCCTACATGTATATGTGCAGGTTATATAAAGCATGTCCCGTGACCCTACATGCATATGTGTAGGTTATAATGTCCCGTGACCCTACATGTATATGTATAGGTTATAAGCATGTCCCGTGACCCTACATGTATATGTGTAGGTTATAAGCATGTCCCGTGACACTACATGTATATGTGTAGGTTATAAGACATGTCCCGTGACCCTACATGTATATGTGTAGGTTATAATGTCCCGTGACCCTACATGTATATGTGTAGGTTATAATCACGTGACCATACATGTATATGTGTAGGTTATAATCACGTGACCCTACATGTATATGTGTATGTTATAATCACGTGACCCTACATGTATATGTGTAGGTTATAAGACATGCCCCGTGACCCTACATGTATATGTGTAGGTTATAATCACGTGACCCTACATGTATATGTGCAGGTTATATTAGCATGTCCCGTGACCCTACATGTATATGTGTAGGTTATAATGTCACGTGACCCTACGTGTAGGCCGGATGGCCTTGTCTATAATTTATAAATAAAGAATACACTGATGATTGTATGAATATGATATTCTCCACAAAACACACTTGTGTGAGCGAGGTTTTTTTTATATACAGCACATAACGAGTGGTCGATAAGCAAAACACTCAACACCGTGGTGATTATTGTTGGGAGATTGATTCATTGTGATTTGGTGTTTGGACTCATGGCGTTGAGAGTTTACAGGAGTTCGCAAACCATGCTAATTCGATACACCCTAATATTCAGGTCGATTTGAGATTGAGCTCGGAATGTATCGAGTTCCTAGATACGTATGTTAAAGTAGGTGACAATGGTGATTTGTACACAGCCTTATGTGTGAAACCGACAGACAAAATGCTTTACCTAAATAGTAAATCGGATCACCCGGTGCATGTGAAACGTTCAGTTGTATATGGAATGGGAATCAGGATCAGGCGTATATGTGAAAAGGATGATGATTACAGAAGGAACAGGAGAATGTTGAAGATCCAGTTTAGGAAAAGAGGATATAGTGGAAAGTTTATAGAGAAGCAGTTAGTGAAGGTGGACAGAATGGAGCGAGATGATCTTCTGAAGCAGAAGAGGGTTGGCAGAGTTGCGAGGAGTGACAGAGTTCCGATTGTCACCACATATTCTGCGTTGCTGCCTGATATAGGAGGGATCACAAGGAAATACATGAATGTCCTAGCTAGCTTATATACTACCAAAACTTTTGGTCGGTTTCTCGATGCCTGACACTTGTAAACGCTTGATCGGGTATATAGTACATGTATGTGAATTAATTCAATTAAAGATCTTATTAGTGACACACCACTTCACAAGAGGCTAGACATACATTTGTAACTACAGTAATGCTCTAATTAATCGACTCCTTAACCACAGCAGAATTATGGGTAACTCGGGGAGAGCTTTCCGATGAATGGCAACAAGCCATATTTCCGACTAAATCCTGAAAAGTTACACATTCATAATTCTGCTGTGGTTAAGGGGTCGATTACTTAGGGCATTACTGTATCTGTTTTAGTGCACATCAAATTGATTTGTTGTATTTCCTCTTGTAATTTGTCTTTGGTTGTGTTCGCCATTTCGATGGACTACATGTACTGACATCAAATGACTGAAATGAGTCAAAATTTAGCAGTGCAGCCAATTATATAGATAAACAGAATAAAATAGCATCCAAATTCCAAATGACCATAAATGATAAAACAAACTTTATTGAGCACACTTTTAATACTAGTAATTACAGCTACAATGAAAGCATACAGTTGACTTTCTTTATAATACCACTGAGTTAGGTGATGTTTTGATATTTTGGTTTGGACCCCTAATAAAAATTCTAAGTTTGGTAAAACTGTCTGTATACAAAGTTTATCTGACCGTGATGAATAAACCCTATAAATGGGATCATATACATGTATGTTAGATATCATTACATGATTATTTGAAAACACATATCTGTATGGAAAACAAAAATTTTACCACTGGCCAAGTGGTCCTGCTAATATGCTATGATGCTGGTGGTTTTGTTGAATTGCAATGATGCGGGTAGCGCAATCATAGCAATCAGCAGGACCCAACCGCATATCATAGCACATTAGCAGGAACACTTGAACAGGGGTAAATTTACAGTGTCAAATCGAATGCGCATCTTTTAACAATATTTTTTAACAATTTCCTAGAAGTGTTTGAAAATTGAGAACTGAATTTATATTTTTTTTATGAGGTTTCGATTGAAAAATTTCTAACTTAGCACATCAGGATTAACAGACTATCAGTATGTTTGGTATATTTTTCTGTAATCGACACCTGCTGAGGTGGGGAAATATCATCCATTGTCGCACAGCTATATTCTCTTTCCCAACAAAGTCCATAGAACATACATGTAAAATTACAGCTATGCTTTAATTAATCAACTCGCCTTATATAGACAGAACACAACGCGCATCTCAATCGAGACTCTTTTATCGAATGAGTTGCGGATGGCGCAAGGATATATTTCGCGAGAGCGTAGCTCGAGCGAAATGTAACTATGCGCCGTCCGCAACGAGTTCGATAAAAGATTCGAGATTATGATGCAAGTTGTGTTCTGTATTTATTCTACGCCGTTCAGTCAGATAAGTTCAATCCATGAATGTCACCTTCATTTTTACTATAGCTACCTTTATTGTGATTTAAGTCTGATGAATAACCAGTAATTGTGGGGGGATCACCGGAAGCGGATGATCGACGTAATGTACGTCATCTTTCTTGGCGACAACGTCAACAAGAATAGTTCCGGCTTGTATTCCACTAGAGGTATACACTAATATCTTTTCAATGGCTGGGATTACGTTGAATACATGTGCTTCACGTCGATGGGTGTGGAATAAAAAGGTTGACCATCGGGTATTACTGCAGTATTCAGGCGTGTTCATGCGATAAACCGCAGTCAGTGATACTGCCGCATAATGTGGTCCACCTCACATTTGCCGTTAGGTTGTATTTTTCATGCGATGTTTAAATGAATTTTTTTTTAAAGTTGACATTGTAGCCACACCATAATTTTTTTTAATGTTTCAAAATGTCTAGATAGAATTCAGAATTTTTGTGGTAAAACAATTAACTTGGTTATCACTGTTAACACATATTACTGTTGTAAGATTACTTGCGGATACCGCATGTCAACAGGGACTGCATGCTCTAATTAATTATCAGGTTTAACATGTTTATACTGGATACAGTTCATCGAGACTTAATAGTGACCCAGAAAAATTTGACGAGCCGACGGTCTCAGACCAAATTGCAGATGAAGATGGATAACTCTAAAATCAAGAGGCTTTGTGTTGATAATAAGGCCAAACTTCGTCGAACAGCATGTTGATAAATATAACGTATCGGGCAATTTTATACTATACATGCAGTTGACAGTGGTTAGCATTATTTTTGGGCAATTAATTGATTCTGATAACTGAAGCAGCATTTCTAAAATAAATGTTGTTGGAATCTGATTATATGGGGACCATCGAATCTGGTTGAGCACCTTTAATAGTTAACTATATGAGCTAAATACACATAAGGCGACACTAATTTTTAAGTCCGGTTTACGAACACCTCCTACAACTTTTTTTCCATTTCATGAATTTTTTTTTTTTAATTTTTTGTCCCAAAAGATTTTACACGCGTACTGATTTTCATGTGTTGTCGCATCCGGTTCTTCTTATGATCATTTACAGATCCATATTTTCATGTATTTCATGACATACTAGAGTAGCTCATGGTGGTTTTGTATGCACTTGTATGTCCAGAGCAAAACTCTTCATGAATCCACTAATTGAAGGTACACGAACAATATTTGGTTGGTAACACATTTCCCATTGACGGCGAAATGGGTCAAATGGCCACGCCCCTTTTTGCGTGAAGTACTACCACCCGTCGTGACTATATCTCCAGAACCGTTGGACATATGGGGGTCGTGTGACCACTCAAAATGTGCGGAATGGCCACATTATGGGGGGGGGGGGTCAGTAATACATTTTCATATCCAAAAGTCAATGGTTTTTAAGATAATTGCC
This sequence comes from Siphonodentalium dalli, assembly GCA_032622095.1. Lineage (NCBI taxonomy): Eukaryota > Metazoa > Mollusca > Scaphopoda > Gadilida > Siphonodentaliidae > Siphonodentalium > Siphonodentalium dalli. Next base: position 111,823,699 of record CP136061.1, on the reverse strand, counting down.
AAAAACCAAAAAAAAACATTTTTGAGGGCCTGAACCACAATTTTGGGATTCAGCACTTTTATCTCAAAGTTGAGCCCCCAATTATAATTTTATTGACCTATATCCATCGGTGCCACATACAGGTATCATTTCTGATATTTTCTGTACCATTATCGGATGGGATTGACCTTCAGGGAGCTCTTGACCCTGAAAATAAGGTTTTTGGATGGAATATATTGGTCGTAGAATGAAAAACAGACATTTTCCCAATAACAAAGATGTTGAGGAAATCATCAATTACAGGGTATTTGATCAGTAACCTAAAACTCCTACAAAAAGGTTACCTGGTGATATCATTTGATCAGTTGATATGCAGATATAAATACATACAAATCTACATTCTGCAGGTAGCCATGCATGCTATACAATCCTCCCTCATGTTTCAACTTATCAAGGAAAAATGATCACATTACCAATGACTATGATAGTCAGTTTTTGTAGATTTTGTAGATTTGTGGATGTTGTAGATGTTGTAGATTTGTGGATGTTGTAATGCAATATAGATCTCCATTATAGTTGCACAAATTTATTTTTCATTTCGTCCATGTAAATTGACTTTTATTTTTAATGTATGTATATGTGCCACTCCAAAATGTCAGTAAATGTACTGTAAACCGTTTGGTTTGATGTTATAGGCACAGGATATATATATATATATATATATATATATATATATATATATGGTCCAAGATTGATATAAGACATGTCTATAGAAAATAATTCATTTAATTAAAATGTCTATAGGCCTTTCGTGGCATTGCCACTGTTCAATAGACGACAATAATGATTATGACGTCATAGCGTCAAGGGAGATAACTCAATTTAGAGAGAACGTCATTTCCTGAGTGCATTAAGTTTACACTTGAAATGTTTCATATAAAAGTCTTCTCTTTGCTGTCGGACTGTAGTTTTTGAAACGGGAAAATCGAAAAGTTCCTACCCCCGCATTCATCCAAGTGTGCACTGAGCGGAATTTTTCGATATTCTGGTTGTTTAATTTGCTGCTTGTGAATTCTCGTTCTTTCTCGCAGTGTATTGCCCGTTTCTCCGACGTAACTTTCTGAACATCCATGGCAGACGATACAATAGATTAAGTTTCTTGTCCCACAGTCCATAGAAACATTCGGATACATTTTCATACCATTTTTTAATTTTAGGTTTTCGCCTGTATGGATATAATTGCATGTCCCACATACTGTGCACATGCTATACTAAACTGTGAAATATATATATATATATATACTTTACATGTCAAATATTGTGAACCCTGCAGGCACGTGTATGTGTGTCAGTCGCCTTATGTGTGTGATGTCAATGCAGTAACTACATGTATATTCTAGTGAAATTTATGGTCTGCACTCTGTAGTATTTCAAAAACATGCTATGGCCATGCCTACATATACATATGTACACTGATTCTAACACAATGATTGTCAGGTTATAATCTATGTTTGAGGAAAGTTACTATGTATTTTTCATTTGTGTTGCATTTGTCAATACTAGATGTTACTAGTGCAGAGCCCATTTAATTTTCATGTGACTGGTGGACTTCATGTCTATATTCCTAAATAAACATGACTCTGAGTCTTATCAGACCAAGACGGTATTGTGTAGGTTTTACTAGAATTATATTTAGAAAAGACTCAACCATTATTTTTCCACTACCCTATATATCACAATATATTCATTTGGCAGTATTCATCCCAAGTTTAGTGGTGATGCTAATAAATTTGGTATGATAGTCAGGTAGAGCATAGCGATCTGAACAAATCGAGGATAAGCCACTATGTGTAGTGTACATTAAAAAACATGTAAATTGCGAAATATTTTAATAATGGCTGCTGGTTTTTTCAAACTGGCCATAATTGAGATGACTATTCCTGTTGTTTACTAAACATCAGCGTACACATTAAATATTTTGAAGTATATATGTTCTTGAATGTTTCATACAGACACTGACTTTTGCACAAATTCCTCGGATTAGCCAAACAATGCAAAAAGAACCAACTTTAGGTAAAATGATGGTACTATTTCTTAACAGAATCGCCTTGACCTACAAACAACGATCATAGCAATCCAGCAGTACCCATCAGCAAAATATAAAATTAGCAGGACCACTTAACCTGGGGTGGTGTTGAAAATGAAAATATCTTTAAAATGGTAAGTTATGAGGGCTATTAGCTATTATGAAGAATTATGTTAGTGAAATTATAGACCCTCATCTTCTCCAACCTGCAACTATCATGGCCAATCAAAACTAATGTGGGACTGACAAAGGCTCATTCTACTATTGATTGAATAGTGATGATTCCATCATTTCCTAAAACTTTTTGTGAGATGAGGTGTCCTTTTGGAAGAATTGATTACTTCTGAAATATATATTGGTATATATGGTCATCTCCATTCTGATTACAACATGTTTTTACTATGCCCAGATGCAATACCCATTTTAAGATCGCAACATGTGACTGCTGCATGAAGCAAACAGCTGGTCATTCCATTTAGTAAAAGTGTTTAGCATGTTTCATAGCTTGGTCACTTAAATCAGATCAGCTGTTAAATGTTGATAACAAATTTTGAAAACCTGTTTTGTTCAATCTGTACATTTCTGTTGATTAGAGCACAATTGTTACCTGATTTGTGGTAAAGCACACCAGTTTCCAAGGCATGTTCAGGCGGGAAGAGCTCATGTTGTGTGTCGGGGTCAACACATCCTCAGCAGCAATTTCCAGCTAATCCCATTGTGTGTGGTCAATTTTGCTCTTAAGTTGATCAGAGAATGCGATAGTTCTTTAAAAAGTGTCCTTGTGGTATTGTATACTTGTGGTGCATTACATGCTGAAATCGGTTTTTGGCAATTATCTTAAAAACCATTGACATTTGGATATCAAAATGTATTACTGACCCCCCATAATGTGGATTTTCAGGGTCAAGAGCTCATTGGAGGTCAATCCCATCCGATAATGGTACAGAAATTATACCTATATATGGCACCGATGGATATAGATAAATAAAATTATAATTGGGGGCTCAGCTTTGAGATGAAAGTGCTGAACCCCAAAATTGGGGTTCAGGCCCTCAAAACTGGATTTGTTTTGGTTTTTGGCAATTATCTTAAAAACCATTGACTTTTGGATATGAAAATTTATCTTACAATATAGCTATATTTCATCAAATACACGCGAAAACGACTAGGCGGTTTCCGATCTTGTATCCTGGATGGCAACAAGGATATCTTCGATGGCAACAGCTGGTGCACGTGCGTTTCGACAACTGGCTTGTTTTCAAAACAAAACGTCTAAATAACCAACTAAAAGTCGTAAAATAATATACTCGTGTGCTACTACGAATGTAAAATAATCAATAATTAGTTCAATAAAGTTGACAAAATGTGGAGACAGTGTCCAAAAAGCTCAAAATAACCACCCAAAAATGTTTGGAAATCGAAAAAGGAACGAAGTTTACACATTGTTTACAGCGCGCACGAATACGGACTATTTTGACAATTTCTATTGTAGCGAAGTAGGGAATTCCCCGTAATTCAGTACGGTCTTGATCAAAAGCTACTGAACGCATTTTTATTCGATAAAATACAGAAGGGAAAATCAAATTAATTTTATCTTATGTTAAGGATATAAAACAGAATACTTACGAAAAGTCCGTGATTTATTGCATTTCCTCTAAATGGGTTATTTTAGTGCGAGTCAGAACTCGATTGTCGAAGTGTCGGAAAGTTCAAAATTCACCAAAACTCTGAATGGACAGTCATCTCCGGCAATGCATCTCGCCAACACTATCACTATCCAAGGAGATTGCACCATAAAATAATACAATTATCCTGTTAAAAGTGACAATTATGTCGAACATATGAAACGAAAATATCGTCGCCTCTTCATTGAATCGGATTCCAGCCAAAGTGAATTTGAATAGTGACGTGAATTTCTCAGAATTTGACTTATCACAAAGTCGTGTGCTGAGAATTGTGTACGTTGTGTGTTGCGCGTAATAAAATAGTTCCTGTTTTAAATTGAGTTTTATTGCATTTTTATGGGACGAATTGTAAGATAAATTGGTTATCATCACCCTGTGTGTTTCCGAGATCCGTATTCAAGTCTCGCTGCCTTCTCTGGGCTGTCTATCGACTCGTCGTACGGACTCGTCGATAGACTGCCCAGAGAAGGCAGCTCGACTTGAATACGGATCTCAGAAACACACATGGTGGTGATAACCTATCTGTATTACTGACCCCCCATAATGAGGCCATTCCGCACATTTTGAGTGGTCACACGACCCCCTATGTCCAACGGTTCTGGAGATATAGTCACGACGGGTGGTAGTACTTCGCGCAAAAAGGGGCGTGGCCATTTGACCCATTTCGCCGTCAATGGGAAATGTGTTACCAACCAAATATTGTTCGTGTACCTTCAATTAGTGGATTTATGAAGAGTTTTGCTCTGGACATACAAGAGCATACAAAACCACCATGAGCTGCTAGAGTAACAAGAAATGTCTTGTTTGGTTCAGAATTTCATTCGAAAATTTTTTTTTCACAATTTTTGTTAAATTTATGTAAAATTTCAAGATTTACTTGATATAAATTGGGGGGACAATTTTTTTAATTTTTTTTCCTCCTGCATCTACTTTTTTCTCCCCACATCAGCCCACATGTTCGTAAACCAGACTTAAAAATTGGTGTCGCCTGATAGACATTTAAACTATATTTACACATTCCCATCTTAAAAAATTATTTGATTTCCTGTATCGCAATACACATGATATCATGATGTGCGTATCTTTGATAGTGTATCCCAATACAATGCATGAATTCGCTATGAATCATTACAGTCCCACAAAAAATGGGAACTGCAGTTATCTCTCAGTGATTTTAACTCAACAACCACATAATAAATTGGAAGTTTTCCATGGATATGTGTGTTGTCGATTAGTCTACTTCGACTTGATTTTTTACTGTCGATTAGTCAACTATGAAAAACCCAAGCCATTTCAACGCTAATGCAGTATCTGCTGGTATTAAATCTTACTGCAGTAATATTTGTTTTGTAACCAAGTGAATTACTGCAGTGTTTCAACCACGGTACACCGCATTAATTTTTCTCATGACCGCCTTTCAGCCAGATCATTCTTTACAGTACTTATCATGTACATGTACCATATGTTCTATTTGGGGATAGACCATGATATGTCACTTTGTGGGTTTAGTTTATAGAATTGGTGCAGTTGCACACTGCATCACTGCCTAACTCATTGCAAATGGAGGTCTCTTAATACATTTACATGTGTATAGTTTCTCAGTGCAATTTGGCTTTTTGGATGAAAACCAAAACTCGATAAGTCCATACAATGGGGACAATTTGATTGAAATTTAAAGCAGATATATAGCTTGGAGCAATTCATAGGGTCACAGAACCATTACCGCAATTATGTACATTATTACATGTACCTCAATTATATTTATGATGATTCAATGACAGTGCGTTAGACCGAGTGGTCATTACTAGTAGTGCGATGGGTTCGATTGTCAAGAAGTTTGAGGGTTCAATAGTCCAAAGGTTCAATGGTGCCCGGATTGAGAGTATCAATTACTGTCGTACAGAGTTATTTACTTGAGACATAACATGTATTGTCGATATACATGTACACAATGAATGTTTTATCCAATTGATATTTTATGAATACATCTACTCACAAGCCCCTGGAGAAAAATACAATAATACCAATATGGACTATACCAGTGACTGTTATACTCACCGTATAGTCTATATTGGTATTTCAGTTTTGTTCCCCAGGGGCCTGTGTATGTAGATGTACTGATAGATGCTTCGGGGAAGATATTTTATGTATACTCAGTTGGGTGTCCACTATGTTACCTACATGTAACTGTCACTATAAATTAGGCATGAATATTACAACTTTGGAGACTATTATTATTGCGGCCTCATTGCAAAAGCTATACATGTGTTTAGTTCTTCGTTGCAATTTGGATGAAAACAAAAAATCGGTGTCGATACAATTGGAACAATTTAAATGACATTTACTAGTAAAACAGAAAAATTACTTGGACCAATTCCTGATGTCACATAACCATTAACTCAATCATGTACAGTGCATTAGTCAGAGTGTTCATTACTAGTACATGTAGTTCGATGGGTTCGATTGTCAGGAAGTTCAATAGTTTGAGGGTTCAAATGGTCCAAGGTTCAATTGATGGTACCTTGGTTTGAAAGAATCGATTGTGTTTTACAACACATTAATTTAGTCAGTTATATGCATGTATGGTAATAGTATTACCCTCATACAAAATAAATTACCCGAGACATAACATGTATTACCCATGAAAATATACACAAATTAATGCAATATTTATGCAATTTATAGTTTACGCATACATGTACTGATGCTTTGGGGGAGATATTTTGTGTGTAAATGGGTGGCTATAATTATACATAACCTGACTGTCTCGCTATAAACTGGGCATGAAGATTACAAATTTTGAGACAATGTAATAACCAAACACCCAGGTTATCAGACTCTCGGACTAATGCACAGTACTCATGATTTCGCTTGGATCTCACATATTTGAAAATAAAAAAAATTGTTAGGTGAATCAGCTACATGTACTTGTACAGGTACATGTACTTGTAAATGAAGTAAATTGAAAACATTGATGCACAATTTTCAGGTGGCACGCATGATTCATACCCCTCTGCTAATTTGGTAGTCGGGATTCATTTGCGCAGTTTAACCGGTATTCCGGATTCAACAAAAAGGCTGGTTCGCAGCTTTTCTAGCACAAAATTAATTTTGTTTTACTATTTTCCAGCCCAAATGACATTTATGGTGTAATTGTCCCTCGAAAATTTCGGGGGACTATTAAAATAGCCGGTGTCCGTCCGTCCGTCTGCCCCGAAATGGTTTCCAGATGATAACTTTAGTTTCGGTTATTAGATCAAAAGCAAATTTGGTATGTGAGTTTATCAGACCAAAACAAAGATCAAGTTCGAATATGGGTTTGCTCTGCCCATTTTTGCGGGAGTTATGGCCCTTTTATTACTTAGAATTTTGTAATTTTCTGGTTTCCGGATGATAACTTCAGTTTGTGTGATCATATCTAAAACAAATGTGGTATGTAAGTTTATCAGACCAAAATACACGTCAAGTTCGAATATGGATGAGCTCCGCCCATATTTGCGAGAGTTATTGCCCTTTTTCGACTTAGAATCGTGTTAATTTCAGGTTTCCGGATCATAATTTTAGTTTGTGTGATCATATCTGAATCAAATTTAGTATGATAGTTTATTATTCACCATTTCATGGGACACTGGTTGGATTGTTCTGAAATGTAGTATCGGATTTAGGGTCCTTGATATTTTTTTCAGACAAGCTGATGCCCCAATGAAGCCACTTTTTCGGGGACACTGTGGCCGGACGGCCTTTTATTCAATCTATTATCTATAGGTATGTAGAAGTTATGGATACAACTTCAGCAAATACCAGTACACGTATATGAAAATTATATTATTAGTGTAATATTAGTTTTCATTCAATATTTTCGTACTTGTAACTGGTACGCATGATTCAACCTTTTACATTAACTGGTATTGGGGCCAGGGGGTGGGGGTGGTGACACATTCCATACTGGTGTATTCAATTGTGAGTGGCCTTTATGAGGGTGTTACCTCCCTACCACACATGAATACTGAATACCAGTTCACAGTTTTCTCACATTTGCTGAAATAGTATTCAAAACATCAACATATCAAGAGGTATTAGATTGAATTAGATAAAAATATATCACTTGGGTCTGAAAATACTCAAAATTTGTATAATTTTCTGCTACCGGTATTATATCTGCATACTAGCCTTTTTGCTGAATCATGAATGCCGGTTATATTACCGTGTGAAATCCTGGTACCAGATAACATTGGGTATGTATATAGCATACCACCTGAAAATGGCCTGAATATCGCATACCAAAGCGGGGTGGGTGTGTGTGACACCCTCCTTGATCATAGTCTGTATTCTACAGGGTATGTTAACTGTTTCGAGTTGGTGCAATTAATGTGATTGTTTAATCTCTACCATCTGAAATCTATTTTTATAGCATATTTTGCTATCTGATCAATTGCTACTGATATAAAAAAGGATAAAGATGGTGTGTCTCTTTCCCAAATGTTCTGTTTACATGTACATTTGGGGCCTCATGTGTATACTCACATCAGTTTATGTAATTCAAAGGGAGAAACACATTTAGAAAGTTTAAATGAGACAAAACTACCTCACTGTAGATGTAGTTGCAAGGTACAACATGTACATGTATACTGGTAAATGACATTGGAACTAAAATAATGATTTTTGTGTCCACCGGTATGTCATGTACCGGTATACATTGCAACTACATGTACATGTAACTTGATAACATACCATATACATGTATGCAGAGGGAATTTGCAAGTGTTTTTTAATCAAAATTTTAACCCAACTCTTGTTGTCAGTAAGTTTTAAACCCATGCAGTTTAATGAGTTTATATATTTATGTATTACACGTGTTTCTATACATGTATTTTATCTTTAGTTAGTTTGTTGTCCTTGAATAAACTTGTATTGCTGCACAATCAGTTTCCTTAATGTTCTATTATACTAAAACAACTCAATTGGTAACAATACCCTTGCATCCCATCCAAACCTACTTCATTGCCATCCTCATCATTTCACTTTGGTATCCTCACCCAGGTGTACCTTGGTGTTATTCACCCAGGTGTTCCTTGGTGTTTCCTATCCATGTGTACCTTGGTGTTTTTCTTACCCAGGTGTACCTTGGTGTTTTCCTGCCCAGGTGTACCTTGGTGTTTTCTTACACATGTGTACCTTGGTGTTTTTCTGCCCAGGTGTACCTTGGTGTTTCCTTACCTGGGTGTACCTTGTGGTTTTCTAACCCAGGTGCATCTCAGTGGGAAATCCACCTGGGTAAGAAAACACCAAGGTACACATGCGTAAGAAAACACCAAGGTACACCTGGGTTGGAAACATCAAGGTACACCTGGGTGGGGAACACCCAGGTAGGATACATCAGGGTACACCTGGGTGAATAACACCAATGTACACCTGGGTGGGAAACACACAGGTATGAAATATCAGGGTACACCTGGGTGAATAACACATAGGTACACCTGGTTGGGAAACACCCAGATAGGAAACACCAGGGTACACATGTGTGAATAACACCAAGGTTACCTGGGTGGGAAACACCCAGGTAGGAAACATCAGGGTACACCTGGGTGAATAACACCATGGTACACCTGGGTGGGGAAACACCCAGCTAGGAAACACCAGGGTACACCTGGGTGGGGAAACACCCAGATAGGGTACACCTGGGTGTGGTCACCTGGGTAATTACACCCAGGTTTATCCATACCAGGGTTTTTATCCAGTTTCAGGTGGTTAAATCATGGTAAAACACAGGTTTCAGGGGGTCTTGAAGGTTGGTGGATGTCTTGGTAGATATATTTATACCTGGGTTTCGGCCCAAAAAACCTGGGTGGATTTACCCAGGTACATTTTTATATGGGTCCCATACCGTTTCACCAGATTGACGGTTTTTTACCGTTATTTTATGCGCCCATGAAAATTGTCTAAATTAAATATTTTCGTGATTCAAAGTCATGGCGTCAAAATTCAATAGTATATTTATCGGCGACCATATTATATACGACAATGACTCCATACAGTATGACTGAATCTTACTCTGCTGATATTTAATATGTATTATTAATCCGGCATTCATTCTGTGTTATGCGAGGTCCGTACGGATTATCATGAGTACGGTACGTTCTTCTCATTTCGAGGTTAAGTTCCCGCTTTAGCACTCAGCTAATTTCTTCGCCATTTATCGCTGATAGTAAACTATTGTTTTTGTGGAAACTGTTACCTTTTCGATTGTGGACAGTTGTTAAGACGGTCTGATTTCGGTTCCTTTGATAACCGGAGAAGTTTCACTTCTGCTAAAACCGGCTTAATCATTGACAATTTCCACTAAATTCTAGAGTAGAGATCCATGTCAGTCATGGCATGATACGGGGTCTGACTTCATTCGACTCAGTGCTGATGTTGAAATTGACAGTGTTGTGACTTAGTATCAAAACACTGGCACATTTACTGACACAGAGGATACATGTACAATTGACACGAGCTTCGATGTCAACCAATAGTGACAATAATAACAACAACGACTCATCGATCAGCTATTACTATTAGAATGTTGACAATCCAGTTGACAGTGTTCTTATTCTGATTGTTTCAAAGCACATGCATGTATTTACAAGAGAGGATATACATGTACATGTACTGTACGCACCAGTGTAATTCACAAGAGATTCAATGTCAACAACAACACCGTAAACAATGAACTGACGCCGCGCAGTGACGGATGATCACACATCTTCAATTCCAACTTTACAATTACATGGACAAATTCATCCCGTGTTCATCAATTTTCATTGAGACGTGTGGATATGAGACATTGTCAGCATTCGCCATGTTATCGCCAAGTTATTGCGACAATTTACCGGGAGTACACTATTTGTTGGATGTTCTTATCAAGCTATCTTTGGCTGACTCACTGATATTGATATTAAGTGTCGTGATACCAGTATACAGTTTGATGCATCGTGCGACTACAGGAGAACATTGTCGCCAAGTCATTGCGCACAGTTATTATGGGATCTTCTGTTGTCTTGAAGGTTCCAATCCCAACTAGCTGTTATTGATATACAGTATCAGCCAAAAGAAGTGGTATATTAAGCAATAATATTGCAAGTAGAAACGCTTATAAGCATGTCGCTTGTGATATTATTGAAATATTTTGAGCTTAAATATCTCAATATTTTGCACTTAATATTGCGACATCTTGCGCTCAAAATTGTGACATTTAAATCAAACTATTGCTTCTTCTATATTGTTTATTGTATAAATAGAGACAATGTCTAGATATGTATATAATTATACTTGTAAATGCTATATGTACACTATATGTACACTATATGCAGTGTATTTATTTAATATAAATATAACACTATCGGGTCTGTATGAAATTTAGCGCGCTTAGCAATATTGCAATAATAAGCGCGACAGATTTTTGGTATTGTGCTATAATCACGCCTTTCACTAAATTAAGTGCGCTCAATATCGTAATAAAGCAGCGCCTAAAAATACCACTTCTTCTGATTGGTACTGTATTGTCATGATGTACGGATTCACTTGTTAAAACAAAAACTGTGTTTACAAGTGACTGGACAATTTCACGCCTTACTTGTTACCAAAAAGTATGCCATTAAGATATTTTACTTTTACATGTACATAAATTTGAGTTTTAACTGTGAAGCTTTGTTCTTTTTACGACTTACAAGAGCATGCCGATTCATGTTTTAGAATGGTTGAAATTACTATTACTAATAACTGAATAGTGATGGGTTTCATTTGGGTTGGCTTATCAGCTATTACTAGTATCGTTTTTTATTTACAGCCATATTAATACAGTAGCTAGCAAAAGGCGAACACATTACGCTTGCGCAGCCTTTTCCGGATTAAATTCTACGAGACAGATAACAAGCTTGATCCTCTGCAAACTGCAAAGTTTCAACAGTAATGTCTATCACTTTATGCATTGAGGATTTACATTTTATCAAAACTATGATCGTAACATAAGAACTAAGATGTATTTTTCAGTTACGAATAATACTAGTTTCGACCATTCGAAATCATATGAATCGTAATGCCTACCGGGAAATCATATTGTCACCATGGGAACCTGGCTAATTCTATTGTAAATTAGCAAATTAAGAGCACAAAATTGGTGTTGACCCATGAAAAACACCATTGGTCTGACCTTTATTAGTTACGGTCTTGATATTAATTAAACGGTGTTGAACCGTAACAAAAAAATACAATGGTCTGACAGTTACTGGTTACGGTCTGCCAGTTACTTAAACGGTTTTATACCGTGGAACATGTTACGGCCTGGCCGTATGTTTAACGGTCAAAGGTTGGCAGCGATGTTGCGCGGTCTCAGACCGTTAAAGCGACGGTATCTTTTCAAACAGTGTACTAGGTGAAATGAAATTTCGATGTTGTATCAGAATTCCTTCGGGTATGAGCCCTGCTAATAACATATATGCTAGCCCTCTGTGCACACGTACCAGACGAAAGCAACAATTACCCACGCTAGCATTTGAAAACAAACGATCAATTGGACCATCGTCCTGAAATATAAAAGCGTGCATTAGGCCAATATAAATAGATTGCTAGATTTACATCCAAATTTTTCAGAGAAATGAGGTGGGAGGGCGAAATTTATTTTTTATATTTTATTCTTACAAATATGAATGCCATGGACAATTCTAGATATTGAAGCAGTATCCTTTCCTATGTGATACAAGGCGATTTAGATAGTCCAATTGATCAAAATAGACTGATTAATGGATCATTGGAGTTTAATTTGACGGTTAAGGCATAGAGCAAAATTTACATAATAACCAATACAAAAAAATGAGTGGACTAAAACAGGGTCGGGAGGGGATGTTAACCTAGCAATTTTTATATTGGCCTTATATTTCAGAGAAATGGTCCATATGACACTCAAAACCAATTGAGTATATGCGCAAGATCCTCCATGTGGCTGAAAACTAATTGCAAATAAGAGAAGATGGTTCATAAGGCTTATATGGATGCAGTTATACATAGGCTACTTGAGCAATCAATAATTCGAGGTCTGAGTGTCTGACTGGCTTTTAACTCCTGCTTGTGAATGATGGATTAAATTATAAGAAATAACTCTTGTTTTGATTAAGGTTCGTAAGTTATAACCGAAAGTTGAAGACAAAGTTACTATCACGCGCGATTAATATTGTCTTCAAACTTTTTTCGAATATAACTGCACGACCTCAACCGAAACAAGAGTTGTTTCTTAAATGTTTACATAATTTTACATGTACAAATAATGTTGCTTCCGCATGTTCCACGGCGTTACGCTAACCACGACGCCCCCTCCGAATCAATCGTTATCTGTCAATCCACGGAATAATATAATACAAATGGTTGTCACCAGGTAAGATACATCCTGAATTCCACTATTAAAACGAACCAAAGTCGGACGCTTTGGTTCGTATATAGACTACATCTGATTTTGTGATGTCATCAATTATTATCTAATACGACGCTGATGTTTTGAATTTCGCGAGCGCCTTTGTCGCACAGTAGATCGGTGGGCTTAAAGTATTAATGTCGTAATCGGAAAATCTTGTTACTGTGTCTTTCGATTACTGGTATTGCAAATGAGAATTATGAATATTGAATTACAATGTAAGTTCATTCGTTGCGTTAGTTTACCTTTTATTGAGAAAATAAGACACAATAAATAACGACATTATTGTAACTACAGTCTACACACATCGGGGCGAGTGAAAAGTGATCGACATTCCTCATGTGAAATATAATAAGAATGTCATCACGAATTTACCGTTCTACTGGGCAATTAATGTTCAGCACTTGATACGGTACAGTACTGTGCGAAACGAAATAGCATATATTTAATAAGAAATGAATTGTTATCATAAGACTATATAGTACATACATGCATGTGATAATCCATAAATATACTATTTTCGCCATGGAATCGAACTGAAACATATAATTATGAACAAAGCAGAATATACATTCAGGCGAACTCGGTCAATGGGGAAAGTTACACGATGACGTTGTTCGTCGATTTTCGTTGAAATCGACACGGTGACACCTTTAAATGAAATGAACAGCTATGAAATGGACAGTTTTCCAAAACTCGGCGTGGTAACACTTCAAACATTAAATTACCTAAATTCGGACACATGCAAAAATTACTTGTTCGTACAGTTCTAATAAGTATGCTTTTGATTATTTTGAGCAATGACGTGCATAAAAATCCATGTCCGCGTGAGAAGGAGACATTGTCAATTTTCCATTATAACGTCCGAAGTCTAAGACACAAATTGTCGAAACTAACTGAGCATATTGATGAATATGATATTGTTTGTTTTACAGAAACCCATTTAAATGTTGGTTTTCCAAGCGAAAAAATATTGCTTCCTAATTATCAGGGGCCAATCAGATTGGATAGAAACGAACGAGGAGGTGGCCTAGCAAGTAACTTTGCTGACGTTCTTGTATTTAAACATACCCCTCAGCTCGACTTTGATGCTGAAATACTCTGGTTCGAAACAAAAAATTCTGCTATGTGTGACTTATTGATCTGAGAAGGAATGCATAGAATCATATTGGGAAGACCTGGAATCCTCTGTTGAAAACGCTCTTTCGACAAATCCTTCCCTGGTTATTGTCGGTTACTTAAATTGTAACCTATTGAAATAATCAGGACCATTGCACGATATAAAAAGCAGATGGGCTCTAACGAACGCTATCACCAACCCAACTCGTGTGAATGGAAGCTCCTCGACCTTGATCGACCCAATTTTGATAAGTGATGCCATATCATTCGTTAACGCATCCACTATTGATCTGGGCCACTCAGAGCATTATGCGACCACCATAGAGCTACTTACACCCAATCGTAGATTAGAGACATGCATACGTCAGGTATGGAATTATACCAAAGGTGATTACTTAAGTATGATTGCAGAGATCCATGCAATAAATTGGACAGATGTTAATACAATGGTAACGATTTTCACAGACATGTTCCTTAATATTGCAAAAAAACAAATACCATTTAAAACAATTACAATTAGGACAAATGATAAGCCATGATTTGGTAGCTCTATTAGATTACATATAAGAAAAAGAGATCGCTTGAGAAAGAAAGCTTTAAAATCAAATACACAAATGCACTGGGACAAGTATAAACAAATTCGAAATAAGATAAACAACATGAACAAAATTACAATACAGAAATATATGTTAAATCTGGATGAAAATTTGAACCTCAACAGCAATTCTAGCACGTCGTGAAACAGCTGCCTAACAATTTTTCTAATAAGATTAAAATCCCAACTCTAGAGTTTGATATCTCAGTTTATGATTCTGATGAAGAAAAGGCTGAACTGTTGAACAAAATGTTTATAATGAATAGCACCATAGACAGTTCGGAATCTGACATTCCCAATTTGGCAAATAGAACATCATCAAATATGAGCTCGATAGAAACATCCGAAGATGAAATTTCAACTATTCTCAAATCCTTATCCACAAATAAAGCCAATTGTCCGGATGGTATAAGTAACAAAATGTTAAAGAAAAATCACAGCTCAGTATGCAAACCACTCAAAATAATTTTTAATAAATCGCTTAAGAGCTGTTGTTTTCCAGACATATGGAAATGTGCTGATGTCATACCATTGTTCAAAAAAGGAAAATCACAAGAATGATTGCAGACCCATTTCACTTCTCAGTTGTGTTGGAAGTCGTTCACATAAATGTTTTACACATTTGCAATCCAGAGATCTCTTATATTCGAACCAGTCTGGTTTTATCCCCGGTCATGGAACGTCATACAACTGATATCAATTATTCATAATACAGTAGAAGCGCTTGATAAAGGTGATACATGTGCAGTATTCTGTGATATTTCCAAAGCCTTTGACAAAGTGTGGCATCGTGGTCTTATACATAAGCTCGATAAATATGGTATTAAAGGAGATATTCTTATGTTTCTCGTATATATCAATGACATTGCGGACAATTTGGAGTACCGAGCTAGAATATTTGCCGACGATATATGTCTCATGAATGCAAACTCTGATCTACAAACTTTAGAATCGTCGATAAATAATGACATGCGGAAAATCAGTGAATGGGCTGAAAAGTGGATAGTCAAATTAAATAGTGCCAAAACGAAAGTACTGCTGTTTACAAGTATAGAAAATATTATAAAACCAGATATAGTTGTCAATGGAGCTACCCTTGATTATACGTACAGTCACACACACTTGGGTATTGAAATCTCAGAAGAATTATCATGGAATATTTATATCGAAAATATATGTACTAAAGCCCATGAATGACTTTCCCAAATGAGAAAACTGAAATATCTTCTCAACCGTCAGACTCTCGAAATATTATATTTATCTCACGTCCGTCCATTAATGGGGTATGCTAGTTGTGTGTGGTTTGGAGCACCTGACTATCTATTAAAAAGACTAGATGATATACAGATCGAAGCTGCGCGTATAGTTACAGGATGTACAAAATCGGTTCATCATGATCGGTTGCTTACTGAACTCGGATGAGAGAAGCTGGAAAGTAGGGGGTATGTTAAACGAATTAGTATATTTTACAACACTTCTCGGTATAGTATAGTATCTCCGCCGCAGTGCTCACCCAGCGTCAAGAAAAGAAATAAATTGGTTAAATTCATTAAAGATGTTCCCGTTCCCCTCTCGACAAGGTATAACTATTTTCACTTTGATGTTAGTACTAGTAGTTTATAACCATGATTAGTCAAGCTGTCAATCAAGAGTACCCGGAATTCGAAGTACGATCTGCCTAATTTATACTCGAAATTACGATTGGGGTCCATTCATTCGACGAACACAGGAAAACTAGCCTTATGTGAATCTTATTTATAGGGAATACCAGGGAATCTATAAACTGATTTTGATAAAAATCTCGTGTGAGTGGTTTTGCTTTTGCGTTAATTACGCTAACGTATGATCATATTAGTGGTATTCCGCTATTATAGTGGTATATGACCATCACATATTCATGTTTCATTTATGTGCGTCGGGAATAGAAGGCGGTGCATACCTTTGCACAACCAAATTTCACTCGTAGCAATATCGCAACGAACAAACAGTCTTCCGACCGAATTCGTCGTGGAATCTTTTGCGCCAGCTTTGTTATTCAATAATATTACTAATATTTGAATATATGCCTTTCTAAATGACAATAACAGGATGATTCAATCGCTCCTTCATAACAACATTTAAACTAATTGAATGCTAATTGAGTTGCGTATCATGTGCCGTCATGATTAACCATTTTCCTGGACAATATATATTAGTATGATACCGAAAAATAGGGCGACACTGATTTTGAATAATTTGTGTGAAATATGATTTTGAATTATCCCTCTTTTATCAAATTCACAAAACGGTAATGAACATATACCACTATGATAGTGTAAAACCACTATAATAGTGGAATTCAGGATGTGCCTGACCTGGTCACACATAATCATTTCATGAGTAGCTAAATTTCTTGATTACTTTCCGCTACAGCCTGTTAATCAATAACCCAGAATTATACAGCATAATCGAGTAATATGACCACGTCTTGCGGCATAAACCGAGTGCCTGGTGCCTAACAAATGTAAATAAAAACTATTCGATACTTTCTACGTTTTAGAAGGGAACTTAGATAGCATTGGAATTATTTCGGTTAGGCGTGCAATTGCATGATCATTTGCGACTATCCAAATTAAAACGATGAATTGATGACGCCGCTCGTTTATTTCTACCTTCTACCTTCTACTTCCGAATGGCGGCTTAAATTATAAGAATATTAGTGTATTTGGCAAATCCTCAAATATATTACAAGCACGAACTGTATACACATAATATTGCTTCCGCTTTTCTCACGGCGTTACACTAACCACTACAACCCGAATAAATGCGTTCATAGACATATAGACATATTAACGCCCATTACAGCCTTATAATCCTATTACCACAAGGTTATTTCTTGATAAACCATATCTTTTAATTACTTTCCGTTACAGCTTGTTAACCAGTTAACCAATACTTCTACAGCAGCATCGAGTGTTATGACCACGCATATACCGAGTGCCCAAAAATGTAAATGTAAACTATTCGATACTTTCTGTATACGAGATAGAAGGGAATTTAGACGTTGCATAAAAATTCCTCCCGGTATGAGTGTCCTGGCAATAACCATAATGCCAACCTTCAGTGCACAAGAACCTAGAGAAACCAACAAGCTGGTACTAAGACTTGAACAGAAATAAAACTAACAGCCGACATACACAAGAAACACGCGCAACGCAATTGCGATATCACTTGCCACTAGCCAATCAAAAACGATGAATTGATGACGCCGCTCGTTTATGGTGGTTATCCTGCGAATGGAAGATTAAAGGTACTGATTCCGATTCGATGGTCCCCATATAATCAACATTTTTGAAATGTCGCTTCAGTTATCAGAATCGATTACTTGCCCAAAAATAATTCTAACCACTTCAACTATAATATAACATTGACCGAAACGTGTTATTTATCAACATGTTGTTCTACGAAATTTGGCCCTATTATCAACACAAAACTTTATCCACCTTCATCCGCAATTTGGTCCGAGACCGTAGGCTCGTCGACTTTTTACTGGGCCACTATTAAGTCTCGATGGTGGAAAATAATAGATGTCAAAAATCGATATCTAATAACTCTGAGCTTTGATATGTGTGTTCCTCGACTCGAAAAAATATTTTTACCTCCAAATCAAAATAAATAGTAATTGAGGTGCGCATTATCGGATTACGCATCTTTAACTTATAAGAAATAGATCTTGTTTCGATTATGAGTTATAACCGAAGCGTTTGATGACGCGTATATAATTTGTCTTTTCGGTTATAGCTGAATGACGTTAATCGAAACAAGAGTTATTGTTTATGACTAGGATCGTAGTCTATGTTGCGAAACTGCTGCTTTCATATAGAGCGTATTTGTCAAATCCTCAAACAGATAATAAAAGTACAACCTTCACTGAGAAATAATTGTTCGTATTATAAACCAAGCTGACACTCCGCTGCTAACAAAACGTATGTACATGTACCTGTTCGTGTACGTCATTTGGACTTCAGAGTGCGAGTAAGGTTTTGCCAAAAACTGCTATCGTCATCGTTCCCTTGGGGATAAGAGAACTCGGGATTGAACGCCATCTCTTCTTGGATAACGGGTGGAAGTCCATCGCGTTCCATTGGTCTGTATTCGACCATAAGAAGCAAGCGCCCCCTGTTATTGTACACGCACTCTTCGCGAGCCATGTTGAATTCCAGCATGCACCATTTACTACGGAGGTAGTGTTCAGTAAGAAGAATGATAACCCACTTACTGTTGCTTATCGCCCCTGCTATTGCTTACTCGATCGGACAACCAAGCGGGAAATCTCTGTGGTGTATGCACAACTTAAGTCCAGCCTCTTCTTCGAGTTTGTCAACGATGTCGTTTTTAACAAACATGCGATCTTCGTCTGCATACGATATGAGGGCGTCATAAGGCGTGACGCTGCCATAGCTGTCTTCCAGAGATGCATAGCCGTTATTAAACTTTGCTCGACGTAAGTAGTACAGGTACTTCAAGCGTCGCCTATACTTGAATACTAGCGCAACCGCTATAACAAGTAAAACGAGAGCGAAGCTACCAGCGGCGGAGAAAGCTATGACAGTCTCTGAAACCTTTGCACACTCTTGTACCAAATCGTGGTAAGCTTGACTCATTGGCTGACGTTTCCCATTACTATCAAGGCACTTATATTTCTCAAGGTTGTATATGTTGACCGGGGTTTCGTAAAACCATTGCATTAACTTCAACTTCTTATCGTTACAACTATCACACTTAAAATTGTTGTCGTCCAGATGTACAGTCAACTTTGCTCCGATTCGATTCATATCGTCACGTGTTGTCTCTGAAATCCAATCTAAACGGTTGTTGCTCAGATGAAGTACAGACAGGCGTGGCGTTCCAGATAGATCAACGACAAATCGGCTCAAATCATTTTCTCTGAAGTCGAATGTTTGGAGATTTCTCAGATTTTTAAGAATGTTTGGATGCAAATAGAACATGTGATTATATGCCATACTCAAATAGTTCAGGCCTGTTAAATCATTGAAAACAGTCCCATTTGAATCGCGACCAATCGACCATAGCGCATTGTGATTCAAGTTGAGAATAGTAAGCTTGGGCATGCCTTTGAAAAAATCTGTGTCAACGTGATAGCAAAAGTTATTAGATAAATCTAGTGACTGAAGTTGAGAAGTGCCCACCATGGGACCTTTCCATATATACAACATGTTATTGCTTATGTTGATGAATTTGACAGAGTTTCCAGTGAAAGACACTTTTCCAAGCTCCCCTCTCAGGCCGGCGTTTGTCATAAACAGTTGATTCAAAAGTGGTGGGTAATAGGAGTAACCACACATGTTGGAATTTAACACAGCAGTGTCCTCTTCTCCGTAATTGTTTGGAGGGGATATATCAAAATGAGATATATCATTCAATCTAAGAATTTTCAATTCTCTGAGACAGGACAGTTCTAAGATATATCGCCCTCTCAATGGCCTATTCCCGTCCAGAACCAGCTTTCGGAGCGACTTTGGGAAGTTATCTTTCAATACGTTATCTTCGATTAATTCCAAATTGTTGTATCCTATGTTTAGTTCGACTAGAGATGAATTGCGCATGTGCAGCGTATGTTCTATTTTTAACATTGTTCCGAGATAATTCTCTGGGTACATTCCAACCATGTTCAGCTTCCGTATGTGCGAATTTCGCAACCCTTCTGTCACGTCAGCCAAACCAGCGAATGTCAGGTTAGTGTTCCATGATAAGTCCAGTATAGAAATATTCTGAAGCTTCGTAAAGGTATCCGGGTCTATCGATGATATGTTGCATTTTGTCAAGTTAACAGTCTCTATGTGTGGAACAAACTCGAAAAATCCAGACGACAAAGTGTTTATAGAACAGAAGCCATCTTTACCACCAGCCATAAATAGTTGTTTCAATTTTACATTTGACATTTCCAGAGTGAAAGTTTTCCTATTGATCCCGTCGATATAGAGCGTTTCCATTGCTACCAAATCAGACAGAGCTATGCTTGGGTAATCGAAATCAGACGACGTATGCTGAATATTGTGTATAAGTGAGATAACTTTTAAATTATGTAGTTGTAGGAAAATTCTTGGTTTGTATGTTTCGTTGTTCATCGGCAAGTTATTATACGATAAGTCCAGTTCCTTCAAATTTTGGAGACCGTTAAACGAACCCATCTGTAGTGTTGATATCAAGTTATTACTGAGATTCAGGATGCTTAGATTAGTAAAGTTTGAGAGTGAATCCTGTTTTAATGTCTCCAACTTGTTTCCTGACATTATGAGAATGGTTATGTTTCGTTGCAGTGGTGGTATCTCTCGTAGGCCCATGTTAGAACAATCTGCGATCACATCGTTCTGATGGTGATAAACGTTGCATGCGTTCGACCTTTCGAAGACGCTGCCACATAGACTAACCTGCCAGAACGCACAACAAAACACGATGTTGAATAATACCGCGTTCATTGCAAAATGTACAGCCTTCTCCTCACTCAAGATTCACTTAGTCGTGTTTAGGGTATTTTGTTTTGTTGACACAATCAAACTGAGACACCATGTATATGGCGCTAACATGAGGACTTCAGAGCCCCGCTCATTGTGGTGATGACAGCACAAGACGTGATTGTTGTGTGTGTTGGTTAACAATGTTATGATATAGTATCTGCCATATATATATCTTCATATGCCTGATCTTGTTAATAATTATGCTTCTGGTATCTTTTTCCACATTATCTGAAAAAGAGAAGTTTCGTTTGACATTTATTTGTTGTTATCGCTGCACAGTCAGTCAAGCCACAAACAAGTTTCTCAAAATGATAAGAAGTATAAAGGCGGAATGGTTGATGACAAAATTTGGCAGTTATCATACATCCATTTGAATGTGAAATGTAAAACTCGCATGCTGATCTACTGGAAGCGACTGGTTTGACTTTTTAAAAATTAATTTTAAACATATCTTATTCTCTAAATCATACATATGAATGATAGCAAATAGTATGAGACAAGTTAGACAACTCAATGATTTATTCGTACTGGATAATGAGATTTGGCAGTTTCGGATGATTTTAATATTGACTTTTTGAAATACAGGGAAAACACCAAAACTAATGAGTTTGTTGACAAGTTTTCTAACGTTTTTGTTCTGCCTTTAGTAACAAACAAAAAAACAACGCGTATGCCGAACCACTCGGCAAACCTGCATACGAATAATTTCCCATAAAACTCAAAAATTCGAATCGTAATTTCAGATGTATCAGACCACTTTGGAACCTTCTGTTTTGCGTATAGCATGCGACCGAACCAACCTAAAACAGGCAATTCATGTAAATGGAGTTTCTCGATAGCAAATATAAATATTTTTAAACGAGCAATGTTGGCTGAGGATTTTACCCAATACTGACATTAAGCTGCTCGGAAAAACAAAATCGTATACAAACTTTATGAAACTCATAACCCGGTCATTAAATTAAGCTTTCCCATATTGCCCAATACAACCCAGTGCTAAACATGTCAGAATACAAAAGTGGGTGTCTGATGGACGTCTAATCTCATCAAGACAAAAACTGAAACTATATAGAATGTATATAAAAATCGCCCATGGAAACTAATACCACAAATCATAAGGATTGTTGCAGGTTAATCAATAAATTCAAACCTGAATGTAAAGCGAAATATAGAGAGGCCTTAGCTGAAAACAAATTTAAAGATACGGGGGGTGTTGGCGGTGGGTGTGCTGTTACAATATTCACCTCAGTCAAAAACCGCCATTAACAGAAATAATAGTAAAATATAGACTGACTTTGTTCTTATACCAATCAGAAATATGGCATAAACAGTATGCTATCGTCAAATATGTTTCCTTTGTTATGTAAACAAAAGCAAAAAACGTTACATTTCATGGCTTTTGTTTAGATCCGGATATGGTAAACACAAAGAGCGTTATTTGTTACTGTTTTCCTGATATGGAAATACTAAAGAGCGTTTATATAATTTGTGTGTAATTAACCAATAGAATTGCGCTGTGTTATGTAAACAGAAGCAGAACTTCTGTAACACGATCAAGCTCTTGTTTACGTACACAATCGTTCGTCTTGACGACAATACACTATTTACGCGGTGATTATGTTTGGCATATGAACTAAACTATATATGATTTAATATTCCTTCTGTTGATGGCGATTTGAACAAATATGAATATATACACATTGAACGCCGCCCGTGCCTTTAAAGGCCCACTTAAATTTCGAACCCCAGATCACATATACATGTATAACATATATGCCATAATATATACCATTTGGAAGAGGAAGCTCCAAAACATTGTATTATAAACTGTGAACATGTCGTTTTTGTTGAGTTACCGACGTATTTTGTGCTGTATCATCTGGATTGTAGTGCGCAAAGTGTATTGTTTCCAATGGAGGGGGATAAGTCTATATCTTAAATAAAGAGTTATTTCCCTTCCATTGCAAATACATTTTTACCTTGAATTATGTTGCATTCTGGGAACCATAACGGGGGAAATCTTTCTATGAATCAGCAGTTTTCTATTTATCTATGGGCATCTTCTGGAACAAAATAATTCTATTTTGATCATATTTTATGGCATAGATTGTTATTAAAACAGTATACCAAGGCACTATATATCGGCACTCGAAAATTAAATCGGCCTTTAATAAGAACAAATGCTGGGAAGCTATACACCGTGTGAAATCAAAACACTTTGCCAGCAACATTTTACATAAATGGGTCCTTGGTCGGTGACCCAAAACCATTATCACAATGTTTCAACGATTCTTCGGAAGTATAGTACTGAATGCATGCTCAGATAAAACCACTGGTACCTTAGTACCCACACTCGAAGAAATAATTTTCCATTTTTAAGAGGATGAAATAAAAACAATGGCTAAGACTACCATGACATGTCAGTGTTTATCTCATATTATTTACATAGCCCGTCTGTGTTACAATAAATCCCGTTGGTGATTGGTCAACTGCCAATTGAGTGACTCAATTAATAATTTAATAATTAAATGATGGATACATGTTTGTGTTACTAAAATACTCTTATTATTTTCATTTTATAGCGAAAGCATCAAGATGTCTATGAATACACAGTCACACAAGCACCATCAGCAAGTTACCAACAGCCTAGAAAAGATGGTTAGCAAAGTTCACAAATCTCTGATATCATCCCAATTTCTAGAAGATCAGCCCAGGCTACAAGTTGCCAATGCAACACGCTGGAATTGCCAGCTATAAATCATGATCGCTCAATTCTACGAACACCTATCCTGCACCTAATACATTGGCTGCTCTGTACCAAGTGTGCTTCATTATTGTGCTTCTTCGTGTGTTTTATCTTGCATTAAATTTATGTTTTGTTATCAAATAAAGTTCATATAAATAAAAAGTGTTCCTACTTCAATTCTGTACTGAAATGTAATTGTAATTGAATTACATTTCAAAGTGATTGTAATTGTAATTAATTACATTGTGAATTAGATGTAATGGGAATTGTAATTGTAATTGAAAAATGTTGAAGTAATTGTAATTGTAATTAATTACATTCACAAGCCTGATTGAGTGACCCGTGTCATACCCCAAATAGCACTGACCGTAACATGAACACGACGTCACGAATTGTTTATCTAATCTGACCTGTTCACTAAAAGCGGTCAGCAGAATTGCATCTGAAGCCAATTATTTATATCGATCACGTTATCGTTGCCAAGTGCCTGGAAATCTTAAGTTTGGCTGACTTGATGTGCTGCGTGTGCTAGCCTCAAATTATCGGCGGATATTTTGAAAATAAATAAGAATCCATTAAGCTCTTACGGGAATAAATCATCAAAAAGCTACATAAATATAAGAAATGAATGTAGGTGTGTGTGATATTAGGGTATACGGCGCCGTTGTCGTTCGGGATAGTAGTTAATGAGAACCGCTTCATTCAATGCGCCCCAGTCACCACAGAGTCGTATTCCCCAATAAAACACACATTCACTACATTCATTTCTAAATAATCAACCGATCATTCGAAACTGGTATAGTACGGCGTATATAAATTATGAAGAAAATAGCCACGGTTATTCCCATTTATAAATCAGGAGACAATCATAACTTTTGGCCGGTAAGCATATTGCCAACTTTTTTCAAAAATGTTAGAGAAAACAATTTTAAGCCGATTATCAAATTATCTGGAAAAGAACCTGAATATTCTATACAAACACCAAGATGGGTCTAGATCTCGCTACTCAACAATTATCAAGATCCTTCATCTGTTGAATTATATAGCTACAAAAAAACCACTAAAAATTCCACGAACATAACTTTGGCAACCTTCATGGACTTGTTCAAACCATTTGATACGATTACAATTATGAAATTCTTTTACGAAAACTTCAGCATTACGGAATTAGAGTTTTGGCCAATATATGGTTTCAAAGTTAGTTATTCACTAGATCGCAATACGTCGACTCAATGGTCACAAACCCAGAACGAAACAACTCAGGTTTGGTGTGCCCCCGTTGTGGCTCCCAGCAATCAACATAATTCAAACTAAAAAATGTATTTTCAATTCAATGGGAATAATTCTATCTTTAAGATATAGAGCTATTCCCACGCCCATAGAGAAATAGAAAACAGATGGCTCCCAGAATGCAACAATTCAAACTAAAAATGCATTTTCATTGGAAGATCTTAAAGGTAGAGTTATTCCCCCTCCATTGAAAATAATAATTGTCTCGCATAATCTGAAAATGGGTCGGTAGGGCGTGAAAATACAATAGCTCAACAAAACAAGACAGACTTTGTTTATCAGTGCTTCTAAATTCGCTACCCTGAACGATATCTGAACAATGTCAATTTTCTGCCTATACATGTAGGTTACAAACACCTAATTATTTGCCATAGGCGACATTGTTAACTAGAAGTCCCGCCGGTCATGGGTTAAGGCTATTTGAACTTCAAGTGGTCAATTTTCCCTTAGAACGTCATTTTCTGTATCAGTCTGTGACAACAAACGCGCCCTTTTCGTTATTTTTTCCCAAACGATAATCTTGCATTACCACAACTGCCCCATTTACTGCACAAAAATCAGCAGCAAAAAAATACCCAGACCCCTTCCATATCTTCGGACCCCACCAGACTCTTCCTGGACATCTAAACATACATGATCGCCATATTTACGTAGGCTATAATTTTCTGTTCCCGCTTAGGGATATTTCCCTCAATGATAATCAACCAATCAGCAGCCATTTTGTTATGCTGACTCGAATTTCCCTACACAAATTCAAGAAGCGTAACTCTGTGTAATTAGTTGCTTGTAACCTCTAACGCCCGTAGAGATCATATTCCACCAGTACAAAACCCGGGAACGTTTTAAAGTTTTGACAGGGAACCTTATTAAGTCGAAAAATAACGCGGGTGATGTATTTTTTTGTTAATACCTGTTGCTTAGTGATTTATTCATCGGTACGTGAAGTTCCCAGCTCGATATTACATTATTTACGTGACTTTTGACACCCGATTCCGCGATAGATATTTATTTCATTCCCTGCAAATCAAAGTATACAGATTATATCGTAAGCGACCAACGCGGAAGCAATTCTGATTGGTCGATCGCCAAAAGTATAACTTCCCGCAACTGGTTCGCAAAACTTGCCAAGCTCCCGCTCCGTAGCAATCACGAAGGCTTAATACACAATCCAATGCGACGGTTGTCGCTGTTATTGGGGACATCGCGGGCCGCAGGATACAGATTTCTTCACAAAGATTATTATAATTTTGTGACTTTAACTATCTTTTTCGTCGTTTGTTCAGTTTGTTTTTGTTGAATTCATTGTTAAATCACTCCGGGGTCTTATCTCACAAATCCTAATTTCCTTGCATAACATCGGGCAATTTGGCGAAGACAAAGATAACTAGAGGTCAGATTCCATGGAATCAGATATACTTCCATGGTATCCCATTCCATGTGTGTGTTATGCGTACATATATGTGTTCCTCTTCACGCGAATGCATATTGGTGTTTTGTGATCCGATGGTGGAATTACATTGACATTTCTAAATAAGATATATATTCCAAAGGTTTATGTCATTTGGTTCGACCCACCGTGGATGCTTAATGGCAGTCTATTGCATCATGGTCGTGACCAACTGAGCCACCATTCACCCCAGCCAATCAGTTAATTTTTATTCGGTAGGGATATATTTTAGAGCTAATTATAAGCCCTCCCCAAGACGCCCATATCAATTTCAACGGTCACGAAATTTGGCATGTCTGATTATATCGTAATCGACATGTAGATCAAAAGGGTGTAAAGCATATTAATTATACCACAACTCTTCAGTTTCGGATTCAGAATCTTTTAGTTTTAATGGCGGAGGAAAGACCGCGCGGTTAATTAATTAATTAGTATTTCAGTGCGTCATCGCTACACTATAGTCATATAGTCATTAACGTCTTTGTAATAGAGTTAACTGTAATCGAGAGATAACTATATCACAATCGATAATGCTAGCTGAGTGTTAACCCGTCCGCTCTGAAACTAATGTTGTCCTTATATACTACCAAACACATGCAGTGTTCAAAATATAAAACACTTGATTCGCGATTTGCCATTTTTTCCCGTGTACGATTTACCGTGGAATTTGCCAAATGCCTCGACCCTCCCCGGGGCGTACGCCACCTCTCCGTTGGACAGGTTACTTTTATAGTAGAGCGGACATACCTATAGTATATCGGTGAACATATTCATGCATTTGCCTTGCTCCTTGATAAGTCTGTTTGAATTTGCGTCATAAAGAGTGGGTTTGAATTTGAGTAATATATATCACCCGTTAACAACGTTACACGCTACCAGGGTTAAACCGTCCACACTGAAAAATTTCCTAAAGTCTCAACCCACCCGACTCGCATTCTCCGTTGGACAGGTTACTTTTATAGTATAGCGGTCAAACTTTTGGGACGTACATATAGTATGTCGATGTACCTGCTACGACATTATCTTGCTCTTTAATTAGCCGGTTTGGATTTGTCGGGAAAAATAGGTGCAATATTTCCGTACCCCGTAACGCGGAAAGTCCTGGGAAAAAACATTTTTAATCGGTATATTCGGGTCCGGATCACTCGTTCAATTCGGAATATGCAATAAAAAATTTAGAGCGCTTGACTTATAAACAAAATAACTCGATTTATACATCCTGGTGTATGGTGTATGCCTATCTATGGGCGGTAACTCCGCAGGGAAAGCGCGGACACAAGTGTTGATGCCCGTGGACAGTAGTGCACATCGAGGTGTCCATATGGTCCACATTTGGATGCCCCGCTCCTCATAATTTCCGAGATAGTAAAATGACATTTTTTTCAGATAAAGGGAGATAACTCTGCGAGGAAAGAGCGGACAATATTTCTTATGCGACTAAGGCATACAACTCATTTGTCCCAAGATACTTACCAACTTTTAGTTTTCTACTGCTCATACTATCCGAAATATAGTGATTATAAAAGTGTCGAGTAGTTTAATAATAATAATAGTGAAAAATATAATTTTTTAAAAATTTCACTCCGTGGTGAAGCGTTGGGCCGAACTTATGATATCTTCATTTTCTGTATCCCTTAGATGCCTACATTCCCTAGAGATTTCACGGTCCTCCTCCCATTAGTTTCTGAGTATTTTCAATTAAACGGAAAACGGCCCCAAAAACAATATACTTCCTTGGTTACACCATGGAAGTATAATACTAGGGCGAATATTGAGCTGAAAATATCGTAGTTTAGGGACGGAAAATAGGAAGTAGGATGATTATATCACGTCCTTATCATGTTTATGTTGCTCTCTATTGATTGGAAGTGACCCCACCCTGCATCGAAATTGGCTGACGGACTTGGGAAATTGTCAACCCAGGCCCAAAATGCGAATTTTGAAGACCCGTAACTCCGTTATTTTCCAATGGATTTTAAAATTGTTTTCAGTTTTGTGATCTGATGCTCACCTCGATTGTATGGAATGCATTTCATCTGAATCGGAGACGAAAAACATTTCGGTTATTGGAAACATATGGGCCCAAGTTCAAACTTTGAGGGCCCAAATCTCCGCCATTTTCCAACGGATTTGCGATCTGTTTTAAGTTTTGTGATCACAGTGTATGGTAGATGTTATATTCCAAGTTTCATCTGATTCGGAGACTAAATAAAATTTGGCACCATAAACCACCCCTCCACAAAACCACAATACTGAACAGACACTGGCAAAATTTGGCACACACCGAGCACTAGTTATTCTGGATACTTAGAAGTGTGTCACTATCTCCAATTATTGTCCATTTTAAAGGAGATACGGCGACAAGCCGATTGCCCCAAAAAATTCAATTTTTGAGGGCCCACAACTCTGGTATTTATACTCAGATTAAAAAAATCTTTCGCGGTATTTGATCAGCTTTACGCGGTAACTCCGCAGGGAAAGCGGGGACAAAAGTGTTGATGCCCGTGGGCAGTAGTGCATATCGAGGTGTCCATATGGTCCAAATTTGGATGCCCCGCTCCTCATAATTTCCGAGATAGTAAAATGACATTTTGTTCAGATAAAGGGAGATAACTATGCGAGGAAAGCGCGGACAATATTCCTTATGCGACTAAGGCACACAACTCATTTGTCCCAACATACTTACCAACTTTTAGTTTTCTACTGTTCATACTTTCCGAAATATAGTGATTATAAAAGTGTCGAGTATATTAATAATAATAATAACTAGAGGTCAGATTCCATGGAATCAGATATACTTCCATGGTATCCCATCCCATCCCATGTGAGTGCTATGCGTATATGTGTGTTCCTCTTCGTGCGACAACGCAATGGTGACATATGATCTGATGGTGCACTTGCATTAACATTTCTAAATTTAATATATATTTTGGGACGTCTGTCTGTTTGTTTGTCTGTTAACTATGACCGGGAAAACTGCTGGACGAATTTTGACAAAATTTGATAAATATGGGTACTTTTGTCCAGGGAGTGTTTTGGACGGGTCAAATCGTGACCCGACCTGACGTTGACCTTCAAAAAGGTCAAACCAAGGTCAAATCTGGTAAACAGACGGATTTCAACAAAATTTGACACCAATGAGTACTTTTGTCCGGGGAGTCTTTTGGGTGGGTCAAATCGTGACCCCGACCTGATATTGACCTTCGCAATGGTCAGTTCAAGGTCAAATCGGGTAAAACGAACGGATTTCGACGAAATTTGATACCTAGGGAAACCTTTGTCCGGGGAGTGTTTTGGACAGGTCAAATCGTGACAATACGTTACTTTTATAGTAGAGCGGGCATACCTATATAGTATATCGGTGAGCATGTTCAAACATTTGCCTTGCTTCTTGACAAGTCCGTTTGAATTTGCGTCATGAAGAGAGGGTTTTATTTAGAATAATATATATCACCCGTTACAACGTTATACACTACCAGCGTTAAACCGTCCAATCTAAATCTTTAAAAAGCGTACTAATCTTGCGTTTAGATACTACTTATGACATCCACTCGTCGGAAAGTTTTTTATCTCAATATCTGATTTTCGGAGTAATTTTCCCCATTCGATCTTCGGTGGAATTTGCCAAATCTGACCCCACCCGACACTAAGACTCCCTTGAGCAGGTTGCGTTTATAGTAGAG
Source organism: Siphonodentalium dalli (assembly GCA_032622095.1). Classification (NCBI taxonomy): domain Eukaryota; kingdom Metazoa; phylum Mollusca; class Scaphopoda; order Gadilida; family Siphonodentaliidae; genus Siphonodentalium; species Siphonodentalium dalli. The sequence goes on along the minus strand of CP136061.1, from coordinate 111,793,106 downwards.
CGGTCAAATTTTGTTGGCGTACCTACAGTATACCGGCTTACATGCTCCTGCGTGGAACTCGCTCCTACGTTAGCCCGTTTGGATTTGGGGCTAAAAATCGACTAGTGATAGACTACATAAGTATACATATTTATGATATATAGCGTTGTCACGAGTAAACCGTTCCATCTGAAAATTAGAAAATTGCGCTCTAGATGCGCGTGAACACTAGCCATCAGATGGACTCGTCAAAAACAATTATCTCGATGTTTGAATTTTCCCCCCTTTGCAATTTTCGTGGAATTTTCCTAAAGTCTCAACCCACCCTGACACGCATTCTCCGTTGGGCATGTTACATTTACAGTATAGCCGTCAAACTTCAGGCACGTACATAAAGTATGTCACCGTTCTTGCTACGACATTATCTTGCTCTTTAATCAGCCGGTTTGGATTTGGCGGAAAAAATAGTTGCAATATTTCCATACCCCGTAACGCGGAAAGTCCGGGGTAAAAAACATTTTTAAGCGGTATCTTCGAGTCCGAATCTTTCGTCCAATTCGGTTTATTCATCCCGGTGTATAGTGTGTCCCTGTTTATGGGCGGTAACTCTTCAGGGAAAGCGCGGACACAAGTTTTGATGCCGATGGGCAGTAGGGCATACCGAGGTGTACATACGGTCCAATTTTCGATGCTCTGCTCCTTATAATTTCCGAGATAATAAAATGACATTTTTTCAAATAAAGGGAGATAACTCCACAGGGCATACGCGGACAATATTCATTATACGTCGATAGGTTAGAACTCTTTGACCCCAACATACGTACAAAATTTGAGATTCATACTCCTTATACTTTCAGATATTAGGGAGTTGTAAAAGTGTCGAGTATAATAATAATAATAATGAAAAATAATCGAAAAAGGGCCATAACTCCGTCAAAATCCATTCGGCCGAGTTTCCGATACCATTGTACTTAGTAGACCGTGGATGCCTACAATCGCTAGAGATTTCGCGTTCCTACTGCCCTTATTTTCTGAGTATTTCCAAATAAACGGAAAACGGCACCAGTACAAAAACAATATACTTCCTTGGTTACACCATGGAAGTATAATAATAACTAGAATGAAATTGAAATTGCACTGCAATTTCGATACTTCAATGTTTACCAAGGGGAAGATCTATCGCAACCATTTTTGTTTGCGTGTAGCAGATGAGAAGACGAACCTAATAGAGCAAGTCCGAACTCGATATCTCAAGCCGTTCCGGAGGAGATGAGCACACAACAGTAATCAACATGAAGAGCGTTTTGTGCCAAGGTCAAGGTCGGACGAACTCCGCACCCAGTCCAGTCAATAGCCAAGGACGGGAGCTATGTACGTACACAAAATCAAGGCAATCGGTAGAGTCGTTTTTGGATATATTCGCCTTTTTCAAAGAAATCAGCACATGATGAGAGGAAACTAATAATGCAAGTCCGAACTCGATATCTCAAGCCGTTCCGGAGGAGATACGTTTACAACAATAAAACAGATAAAGAGCGTTGTTTCCAAAGGTCAAGGTCAGACGAAATTCCCTATTAGTGCATCGACTGCATATGTTCAATGCCCATGGAGGTACGGAATTTCAAATCAATTGGCCAAGCCGTTTCGACGACAAAAGTAATCAAACATCGATTTTGAAATTTTTCAAGGCATTTAAGGGGCACGAAAACCCCATAAAAACCAGGTTGTTAAACAGCCATAACTCTCGAAGTTTATGTCCGATTTTTAAAATTCGAGTTGCATAGTAATCAGTGGCAACTACTGATGACGTCCACCAAATTTCATCAAAATCTGCGCCAAAATAGTTTTGAGATACATACCCACACGCCCGTTCTCCCAAACCGGAAGTGCAATCCATTAACTATATATATCGTTATAGAGCGCAGTGTTTGCTGCACATGATACAAAAAGTCCCAACTCAATAGCTCGAGCCATTCTGGATTCCTTATAAAGAACGTTCTTTTAACCTTTTCGGTGGTTCATAACACACATACATGCGCAAATAATGAAAAAAGTCCGAACCCGATATCTCAAGCCGTTTCGGAGGAGATAGGAAAACAACAATAAACACCGATAAAGAGCGTTGTTTCCAAAGGTCAAGGTCAGACGAAATTCCCTATTTGTACATCGACTTCGTATACTCAATGGCTATGCATGTACCAAATTTCAAATCAATCGGTCAAGCCGTTTCGACGATATAAGAATTCAAACATCGATTTCGCAAGTGACTTTTGTGTCGCAAAAAACCTCCAAAAATCAACAAAATGGCGATAACTCCGAAGGTCAAGGTCGGACGAAATTCTGAATAGGCCATTTTACTAGAACTTCCAAAGTTATATATTGAAACCGAAAAAATTGGGTGAATCGGTTCAGCCGTTCCAGAGATTAAGGCATGTTATTGGAATAATAAGAAGAAAAACAATAAATAATAAAAGCCAGAAGAATTACAATATACTTCCATGTTAAAACATGGAAGTATAATAATAATAGTGAAAATATATATATTTTTAATTTCACTCCGTGGTGAAGCGTTGGGCCGAACTTATGATATCTTCATTTTCTGTATCCTTTAGATGCCTACATTCCCTATATATTTCACGGTCCTCCTCCCATAAGTTTCTGAGTATTTTCAATTAAACGGAAAACGGCCCCAATAGAAAAACAATATACTTCCTTGGTTACACCATGGAATTATAATTACACCATATTAAAGGTACTCAATCCGATCAGAGGGTCCCCATATCACCAAGTTACAACAACAACAACATTTCTTCAAAATACGCCTTTGTTACCAGAATCGATTAATTACAACAAAATAATGCTAACTGATGTCAACTATGATATCAAATTTCCCAAAACGTGTTAATTATCAACATGTTGTTCAACGAAATATGGCCGTATTATCACTTGCGTATCAGGAAATTTGGTCGTATTAACACTTGATTTTAGAGTTATCCATCTTCATCCGCAATTTTGTCCGATACCATCAGTTTGACGGTTCTGTTCTGGGCCACAAAGAACTACACATTTCGAGAAATAAAAATGTCAAAAATTGATATCTGATCACTCTGAGATTTGATGGGTGGATTCCTCAACTTGAATCAAATATTGTTCACCACCAAAGACAAAGAAATAGTCATTTGGGAGCGTTAATTCTGATTATGCATTTTAAATATTTGGTGAAGTAGATTAGATTAGATTAGATTTTATTTTGATAGTTCAGGTTATACATGTGTACATGAATACATATTATGGATATGTTTATAAGTTGAATCAATATAATACACAACAGTATATACATATTATAATTATAATAGTATATATTAAATATAAATATGTTATATGTTGGGTTCTGATGAGACAGTTAGAGTTTAGACTGTGTAAATAATTGATATATACCGTAAGAGGATTTATCAATTTTCTCAAGAATTAAATCATTTTATTTTATAGAGGTTGTCGTCAGAATATAAGGTAAATTATGTGGCAGAAATCTGTATAAAAATAGAAATACTCATGTGACCTGAGACCATCAGGGATAACGCAAAAAGTTCTCTAAACGAGAACTTAATTCCATTGCGGTCCCTGGTGGCTTTCGGCACATGGGCAGTGAGTGAAGTTCGAAACTTCGGAGCACAATGTATAAAAGTATTTAAAATATATAAATTAAATAAAAGCCATTTCAGAACGAGACTTATATGGAGAGGGAAAAACTAATAAAATAAGTGAATACGCAAGCAATGTAACTTCAACAGCCCTTCGCCACTTGCATACACGCACCACTGCCATGTATGGCCGGCTTTGGACTGGTCTGTCCATGACCGACAGATGGAAACCCGAAATACAGGCAGCAGTAACGATATATGCAACTGGCCAAATACTGTCATCGTACATTACAATATAAATTGAACTGCTGTATTGAGGAAATTCTAGTTAAAAGATGATAAAATAGATTGTTCCTAGTAAAAGGCAAATGGATTTTCTTCTCTTTTCATCAATTTCTCTAGTAGGTGTTTTTTAATGCAAAATTTCCAGTGTTTGAGATCAAAAGGGGCACGAGTATGGTATACTTTATCTAGACCATTCCACAGTTTCGCTCCTGTAAAATAGAAACTGTGGATGCCCTTGGATTTTACAGAGGGTAATGAGTATTTCAGGGTCCCTGATCGAGTTACATATGTACAATGAGTACTAGCTAATATAAAATTATTGTCTAGATATGCTGGAGCTTTCTTTTCCGAGATTTTTAGTACCATCAGTATTTTTCTGAAGTCTACCCTATCACTCACTGGAAGCCATTTAACATGTTTAAATTCATTATAACCAATATGAGTCATGCGATCTAGTTTCATGATAAATCTGACAAGTCTGTTTTGAGATGCTTGAAGACGCTTTTTTTGTTTTTACTGTCAGACTAGAGAACCAAAAACCACTTGAGTAGTCAAAATGACATTGAATAAGAGCATTAATTAGAAGTTTTCTGCATTTTTCATTCAGATAGTTTGCTTTTCTGTACACAAATTTAAGTTTTGCATTTACCTTACTTAGAACATGCTCTGCCATCATTTCACCATTTAGCCTCTGATCGAGGAACACCCCTAGATATTTAACAGATTTAGTTGGTGCGATGTCAACGCCATCGCAGCAGACCCTCAGTTCAGAGTGTTTTACAAGTTTCTTTCCAGGCCCAAACAGAATTGATTCTGTTTTCCCTAAATGTAAGGACAATTTGTTGTCAACCAACCATAATTTCAGTTTATTCATTTCTGAACTGAGCCTCCGCTCAATAGCGCGGACATCACAACCTGAAACCAAAAGGGCAGAGTCATCCGCATATAGAAGGAGGTGACAATCCACAGCCTGGCTAGCATCGTTCACATAGAGTAGAAAAAGAAGGGGGCCTAAGAATTATCCTTGAGGGACTCCACAGGTGATACGTTCAAGTTTGGATAGAGTACCATATATATCTACTGCTTGCATTCTATTTGTTAAATAAGACTCCATCCATGTCAGAGATATTTTATCAAATCCAATTGCACTAAGTTTTGACAGTAAAATTTCATGGTCGACGGTATCAAAAGCCTTCTGAAGATCAATTAGAACCATTCCTGTCATATTTCCTTTGTCCATTTCCTGACGAATGTGGTCAGTGAGATATAGGAGACAAGTATATGTGGAGTAACCAGGGCTGAAGCCTGATTGATGGCCATATAGAAGTTCTGCATTTGTTAGATATGTTTCAATTTGTTTGTAAACGATTTTCTCTAGAACTTTGGATACTAAATTTAGCACTGATACGGGACGATAATTTCCAGCCTGTATCTTGTCACCCTTCTTGTATATGGGTACAACCCTGGCCATTTTCAATTCATTTGGGACCTGGCCCAGATGGATCGATAAATTTATAATATGAGTCAGAGGAGAAGCAAGGATATGGGCACCATCTCTTAGAAATCTTGCAGTAATGAGGACAGGTCCGGTGGCCTTGGATGGACTTAAATTCTGTAGTAATTCCAAAACTTCAGAATCCGATATTACCGAAATGTGAAATTGTTTTGATCCTATTTTCTCTTTATAGAATCTGATAATGGATTCTTTACAAAATATACCAGGTGCTTTTGGAAGTTTCGCAACCAGGTTACTAGCTATACTACAGAAAAAGTAACGGGGCTGCTTTTAATAACTCAAACGTTCAATAGGAAAATCACCCGTTGCTACCACTGCAGCAGGCTAAGCACATATTACATTACATGTTGGTACTTTATACACAATAAGTTTGTGCTGAAACAGCTCGGGCCCGGATATTAAACAAAGAAAAAAGAGAAAAAAAAACATAATCCGCGACTATATCTAAACGACCGACGGAATATATCCCCATTATACTTTCAGATGTCATAATAATTATGTACGATTGCCAGACAGTTAAATGTTGAACTAAATTTACAAGACAATTGGGGATATTTGGGCTTCTAGAGTTTGGGCGCCATGAGACACGTACCGGGTATATCAAAACTATCATCGATATTTCCCTGATGTACCATATTATGTAGCTCGTAGCCGATGGCCATGCTCGGCAACTATTGGTAGTCGCGATTAAAATAATCTTATTGCAGGGCGCTAGATCGCGAACAGTGCATTCGAAATGAATAAAACATTATTATAGGTTTTATAACTTATGAAATCTAATACAATGTCATTATGTTAGTAGAGTTAAACTATTGATTATAAATTCTAATACAATCATATTTATCCTGAATTCAGTATTTAGAGAAAGTTAACATACACTTTACTAACTTAAATTTATATTAAATTAAAGTGCTCAGATCTCCAGAGACAGTTTAGTAAAATACGCAGGGAGAGAATGACCCGTTTTCGTGGACCGAAACCACAGCTTGGCGATCGACCAATCAGAATTGCTTCCGCGTTGGTCGCTTACGATATTATGGGTGTACTTTGATGACAGGAAATAAAATAAATATTTATCGCGGAATCGAGTGTCAAGAGTCACGTAAATAATGCAATCTCGAGCAGGGAACTTCACGTACCGATGAATACATTAAAGGTACTCAACCCGATAAAACTCCTCTCAATTACTATTTCAATGGCTTCGGGGGTCAAAAATATTTGATTCGAGTCGAGGAAGTCACCCATCAAAGCTCAGATTTGTTAGATATCGATTTTAGAAATCTATTATTTTTCATTATCGGGAATACTATCTGGCCCAGAACTCAGTAAAAATTGCGTTAAAATTACCACTTGATTTTAGAGTTATCCATCCTTGTCTGTTTGAATAGATTTGGAGAACACATCCAGAGCAGATTACGGCAGTTAGTAGTACTGATCTCGAGTTTATAACAAATTTCAAAAATCAATATCTAATAACTCTGAGCTTTGTTTGATGGGTTCCTCGACTCGAATCAAATATTTTTTACCCCCAAAGCCAAAGAAATAGTAATATAGGACCCTCCGATCGGATTGTTGTTGTTGGAATCTGTTGAGATGGGGACCCTCTTTACGGGTTGAGTACCTTTAAGCAACATGTATTAACTACTGTGGCTGAGATACGACATCCGATCTCGTTATAACGACTTACTCATCTCGTTATAACGAGAAACGATCTCGTTATAACGCTATAACGAGAAACGATATCGTTATAACGAGAAACTATCTCGTTATAACGACTTAGTTTCTCGTTATAACGAGATGCGTATGTCGTTATAACGAGAACGGTTCTCGTTATAACGAGATAGTTTCTCGTTATAACGAGATAGTTTCTCGTTATAACGAGACGAGTAAGGTTCCCTGTCAAAAATTAAAAAAGTTCCCGGATTTGTACTGGTGGATTATGATCTCTATGGGCGTTAGGCAGAGATTCATGACATGACCTATGAAGTAACCTGATAACAAGGCAAGAAGGCTTATTCGAACTGCCTAATTTACCGACAAAATATCTCGACATATTCTCGCTTTTAATTCCCATCATTATGGAACAAACAGAAAGATGAATTACGAAATCGCATCTAAAACGCAAGCATGTGGAGAGTTATACATCGGAAATGATTCTGAACGTGTGTTATACATGCAACACCCCATACTGACGGGCGTGTTGCCGAACCCATGCAGCTAGCATATAGCCTCAACTATATCAATCAATTTTCAATCAATTATCCAGTAGTGAGACAGCTGTATTTTAGTCCATGTAACATTCCACAGCGGTTTATTTAGTCGTCAGTGAAACACAAAACAGACATGACATATTATTGTCAGTATGTTAACTGAGGTAGCTTGATGTGCGAAATAATTTACGCTTTGTGTTATTTAGAGTTTATGAACATAGTATAGTTCACCTACCATTGAACAGGATATCCCACCACGACGTATGTTTGTTGTTGTATGGCGGGCGCAGATAGAAGTGTTGCAAGCTAAACCTGTCCATATATCTTGGAATTATCACCAAATGTTTACTGTCCATATGACACGACACAACAGGCCTACACTGCTTCATGTGCGTAAACACAGTCTGATTTTAATCCAACTGGTATTGTTTAGAACGAATCAAATCAAGCTTCAGAATTCACATGGGCGCCTTGTCTATAACCCGGATAAATGTAACATGTGTATCGTTCGCGAGTGTAAGCCACTATACCAACAAAGACGGAAATCAAGAAGCGCAAATAAAGTGTCGCGATATAAAATGTATTATGACCATCACAATGAATGCCTCGCATATGTGTAACATGCTATTGCCTTGGTGCAGCATAACGTATTGTATGCGCATAAAACCACCATTGTGTTGATAGAATTCCCCGTTTTTTGTTGCGAGCATTCTCACCGAAGCACGAATAGTTGTCCAGTTAGGTGCGCATGGTGTTCACATAGTCTGTGTAAACATAAACTCATAGTCATAATATATATATATATATATATATCTTTTATTCCTCCATTTCTGAAGAGTCAATATATAATAAAGCAAAATACGTAGAATATAAATAAGGAATTACACAAATATTTCAAGCAGAAACAATTATGTACAAACACAGAGACACAAGACATTAATATAATTGGACACACACATATATAGTGGCCTGAAAACCGCAAACATGCGCATATACACGTACAAGATTCACGATGGAAAATATCAACGCAGTGATGGTTAGAGAAGGAATGAAATATGGGGAACATTACAATGGACTAATGTCTATTATCCCCGAACATCCAAAGGTACCAAATTTGAGCGGCTTCTCTCACCATAAAATCGACAATCTCCAGGACATCATCAGGGATGCCATGGAGAGAGTTTGTGATATACCCAATGAACATGAGCATTTGTTTGTCCACCGGGAGATTATCAATGCACATATAACAGTCTACGTGGAAATGTGAGAGGAAACGATACCATGTGTCATTTCTTGAGTCTACCAGAGAAGAACAGTCGTTAAAAACATGATTCACGGTAGCATCATAAATTGCCCCACATCTTATGCACACAACGTCCTCAACGAAGTTCAACATGCATAGTAATTGCACAATGAGAAAGTAAAATTTCTTGTGTCTGGAGTATTTGTGGCATGCTTTCCAAAGGTGGGACATGTGCAGGTTTGTTTGGACGGTAGCGAAACGACCGAAGTCACTCTGTGTTGATACAAGGTGTTTCCATTCGTTTCTAGAGTTGGACATCATTGCGTTGTTGACCAGGGACTTCCAATGGTGTTTATTAGCTACTTTTGCTTCTGATGAAAACTCCTCATACAAGTGAGCAATCGTCAGATCCTTAAGGTCTGATTCAACTTTTCTAATGAAAGGACTCCCCTGTGCGAAGTGAGATTCAGATGTGCGATAGTAAAAAAGTTGCTTCGTAGCCTTGTCACTACTCATATTGCATAATGAGCGATACAAAGACAGTCGGCGTTTGGTTATGAAGTAACTGAGTGACTGGATACCAAGCAACCCCTCTACCATAGCCGTGCGGGTCTGGGGATGCAAGCCCTGAATACGTTTCAAGCAAAATCGGTGAATGCGTTCAAGTTTAAGCTTATCAGTATTAGTGATATCAGTGATGAGTTCTGTTCCATATAGACCTCTTGGTAATACAATAGACTAAGTGAGTGACGGAGGTAACTTCGGTCATTTCGTTTCGACCAAGAGTCCATTTCCTGTGAGATCCAGAGTGGTCGGCTTTTGATTCATTGAAGACTATTGTGTAACTCTTTGATGCATTGTATTTGTAGCGCCAAATAGAGCTGTATGAACTGCAAATTGAGCAGAGTGATTGTAACCCAGTTGGAGTTAACGACATTAACAACATATCATCTGCATGAGTTGGTGAACATAAATTAATGCCACCTATTTTCAAACCACATGCCGCCCGCTCAAGATCCCATAGTAACTGATCAATGTAGATGGTGTAAAACATCGGGGAGAGGGTACCCCCATGTCGGGCTCCATGTAGTACGTCAATCCATTTTGATTGATATCCGTTGTATATAAGTGAACATTTCATTCCAGTTAGGAGATTATTAATTATTCTAAGACTTTTTCCCTGGATATTACGTTGAATGGGTTTGAACAGTAGGCCATTTATCCATACGGTATCAAATGCCTTCCATACATCCAAGAAACATGAACATAATTTGCTGTGGTTCTATGATGTATAGGAGACACATTCTTGCACCAAATATGATGTTGCCATGCAACTAATATTCTGCTGGAATCCATTTTGCAGGGGGTGAACCGCAATAGAATATGGAACGTTTTGTTTCAAGCGTGATAGTATAACCAGTTCAAATAATTTGTAGAGAACTGGAAGTAGAGTTATTGCCCTGTAACTGTCAAATGACTCTTTAGGTTTCGGAGCGCCTTTATACGGTGAAAATATAATGCCAAGTTTTGCGTTTCGAGGAACGTGACATGATTCGAGCATTTTTGAAAATAGGTGAGCGAGGGATTCGGCTAGTTTTTCGCCTCCGAAGATAAAATGTTCGTAGTTTAGAGCATCATGTCCGGAAGCTTTGTTTCTGCTGAGCGTTTTGTATTCAGATAATATTTCTGATTTGGAGACCAGATAGCACAAAAGATCATCGACTTTTGACGTGGTTGTGCCCGAAAGTTCTGCTCCAACGATTTCAGACACACTAGAATAGTGATCTTGATCAAATGAGGTATCACTTAATTGTGTTGAATATATTGACTCATAGTATTGTATCCATTCTTTTGAGATTTCTTCATCATCACGACCGTTTGATACAACATATGATTGTGACTTAGTACCTAAACGCGCGCGTTTTGCATTGAGGAGTCTGAAGAATGCAGCTTGATCTATTTCTGCATAGGTATCTATCTCATTCATGCAATCGTCAAGAAAATTTTGAGAGCATTTACGATATTCTCTTCGGAAATCACATTTGGTCCGTTTGTATACCATGTACACTGCGTTGCTAGGATCCGCGGGTCGACCATGCTGAATCCAATTAGTTCTGGCATTAGTCATTTCACGGTGCAGCGCAGTCAGCGTGGCATTCCAAAAGGGTTTCAGGTGGCTTTTGAAAGACTTGGATGGGATTATTTCTCTTGCTGCTCTATTTATCGCAGTGACTATTTAATTATATAACGTATCAATATCGGATGAGAGCAATCGGTTTGTATTCAAGGGAGGTAGATATGTTTCTAGTCGCTCTACGTACGATGATTTGACATCGCAGTCATCTTGGAATTTTTTACAGTTGTACCTAATTGGCGAATTGTGCACATTTTTGAAATCGCGACGGGAGAACTGCATGTCGATCATGACAATGAGAGGACGGTGGTTAGATACATTGGCTGCGTCATCATCAAAAACATGATAGGATACTATGTTATGCTTATCATTTCGAGGTATAATAATATGGTCAATCGTCGAGCAAGCTTGGCCCATAGCCGGGACAAATGTCGGAATATATATGTGGGATGCAATCTCATTGACAGAGAATAAATTTTTTTCTCCAAGAACGATTTGAAGGCATTTGATATTGCATCATGCCTAGAAAGGTCAGCGTTGAAATCGCCCATCAGAATGATTTTTCCAAGACAGAAGTATTTCTCATAAATATCTGACAGTTTGTCCATATATTCTCGGTAATATTGAACAGAGTTATTAGTTGTCGGTAGATAAACTTGGAATACATATATAAAGCTGAGAGCCGATAATTTCAATTGAATACCAATTATACGATCGTCTTCAATAGCAAGTTTGTTGATACGTCCATTAAACTTTGACTTGTTCCAAATAAGTGCTACGCCGCCTCTGGGGCGACCTCTCTGGAAAGGCAAACGCATAGTATAGTCACTTACAGCATGAGACTCGAAGTTGACATGAATATTGTCTAGCAGGAATAAATCTTTTTCCCCAAGCCAATGCTCAGATATCCCACATATATCGACATGGTGTTGATCTAACATCAAGTGTAAATAATTAGATGACGACAATGCGCCTGTCATATTCCATGTAAGGAACGACAGCATATTCAATTGAGTGAATGCAAGTACAGTAAGTTATTATAATGTAGGCAATACAATTAAGACCGCCGTGTTTAGGCGCGATAACTTTGGTTAGCCGTGTAAGGGCTTGGTTCCCATTGTCTGTATGTAACACCTTTCGGCCAGAAATTCACTTTGGACGAACTATCATTTGAAATGTTTACTCTGAGAGTTGCATCATTAGCATGACCAGTATGCGAATTATAGAAAATTTTACACCTCTGTTCGTTATATAATTTGCTATCTTGTTCATGTCAACGTTATCAAGTACTCCTTCGAGAACACGTCGTGTGGTTATCATAGGAGATTCGTTCCTGTTGTAAAAGAATCTTCTCCTGTCACGCATAGGTTCATAGTGTTTGTCTTTGGGAGTAGTAGGTGGACGCTCATAACTCGGAGGGTTGGAGTCGGTATTAGTGATGCGGATCGGACCGGACCACATTGGGTGGTCCGGTCCACTGCCAATGCGGTCCAGTCCGGTCCGGTCCAGGCAATTCCGGTCCGGTACACATGCCTGGACCGGTCCAAAACGGTCCGGTCCACCCATATTAGGCTATATGTTAATGAATTCTCTGTTTTCTCAAAGTTTTTACTCTGTATAGTACAAACTATAAGGTTACTGAGTTCAGTGCATTGCAATGAGTCCATATATGTTAAAACTTAAATTGTTTGCCGATTGTATGCATCATTGCTGTCTCTGGTTGGATATACTGGGAAGGATGCACGGTAATAGTATTTCTAGTAATGCGAACATGCACTAATTAAATGTATTGGACATATATATAGCTAGGGCAGAATGTGTTATAACCAATCTAACATGGCACTCAACTGATCGTATGCATGATTCGTATCATACTTATTTACATTAAATTGAAATTTAAACGAAATAACTATACTGATGACAATTATACAAATGTGTACGAATATTTATTTCACGCCGTAGCTTTATTTGCCCGAAATACGCCTAAAAATATGGATATTTGAAACGTTCAATAAAAAAATCTGTCTTCTTCTAGAAGAATACAAAACTGACAACGAACTATTTAACACGTGCATTTTCGCGCAATTCTTAAGCTGGTTCTCCCTCGCGAAAGCGGATTGGACCAATGCAAACGCATTCAACCAATCAGAGCGCACTCGTAGTGGAGTTGTAAAATCCGAGTGGGCGGACCTCTGAACTGTCGAATTCTTCGGTGATTCGAAGAAAATAATTACGATTAAAATTGAAATACTAAAGAAATAAACGTTATAAAATATGACTAACTGCTGAAATAGAAATAAAAAAATAAATTCCATGCTATCAACACTCTTACAGTGCAATATACGTTAATTTAGTTTATTTAAAAAGCGTTTTATGACGATGTTATCATCTGCAACTATTTACTTCTTCGTATTTCCCGTAAATTGGCGTAATTCAGAAATAGAAGAAAATAATATTTAAAATGAATTCACCTTTCCCGTTGGGAGATTTTTATATTTGTGAATCTGGAAATGAATCGCTGACTGAAAGTGACAAACGGTTCGTTGAAAGCATCCTAGCTGATGACTTTTATTTCGTTGAAAATTCTCAATCAGACCAAGAGGTGCCCACTGTGACTGCCTTTGTCCCGGTGACAGCGACACAAAGTGAAAATCAACACGACTCCAATGATCAGCATGAAGTATGTGAACCATCAATAGCAACAAACAACATAAGGGATTTACGAAACTACATAGCAAGTCAGCGGCATGAGATTGAAGAACTTGAAGTGCAAGGTACGTGTAATACAGTGCCAGAGTTGCAAGCAGACAGTACTAGTAATAATTCTGAGACTGAAGAAGTTCAAAATAAAGAAAATCAACAAACAAATGATGAAATATTACTTCAAATACAAGTATGTCAAGTAATACTGAGTTCGCACCGGTGTGCAATGTATCTGATCTGAAGAAGTATGTGGCGAGTAAAAGAAACCCGAATACAATTAAAAAAACTGAGTCCTGCATCAGAAAGCTAACAAAATGGTTGCAAGTGAAGGGTGAGGGCAGGGAACCAGAACAGATTCCACCGACTGAACTGGGTACATATATCGGTGGTTTCTTGTTGACGGCACGTAAAGAAAAGGATCAGAGTTCGAGCCAGATAGCTTAACAGCTTTGCACAGAGGAATTCAGAGACATTTGAAAGATGCAGAATATGGAGAGGAAATATTGACGTCTGATAAATTTCAAATGAGCAGAGATGTACTGAAATCGAAGCGAAAAGAGTTAAAAGAACGGGGGTTTGGGAACAAACCGAACAAAGCGGAGCCATTGATAGAGGAGGAAGAAGAGAAACTGTGGGGGACAGGGCAGTTGGGGAGCAGTACACCAGAAGCACTATTGAACACTTTGTGGTTTTTCAATACAAAACTGCTAGGATTTTGCGGGTCACATGAAAATTCACAATTAAAATTTGGAGATATTGAATTGAAAGTGGACAGTAGTGGGACGAATATCTTGAGTTCAATGAACGCCTTAGCAAAACAAGAGATGGAAATTCAACAACGAGGCCATTCAGTCCAAAAATATTTCCAAATGAAGTCAACAAAAACAGATGCCCAATAGAAATGTACAAACTCTATGCAAGAAACCGACCACAAAAAATGATGGATTCTGGATCTCCTTTTTATATTTCTGGCAATATGCATTGGACAACGGGACCGAACATTTTATGGTTCAAGGCTCAGCCTATTGGTGTAAACAAAGTGAAATCTATGGTGAAAGACATGTGCACAAAGCAGGAATCCCTGGAAATAAAACCAATCATTCGCTGAGGAAGACGATGTGCACACAATTACTCCATGCTGGTGTGAACCCCCAAATTATCTCCCAATTATCGGGTCATAAAAACGTGAACAGCTTGAATAACTATGCCACAGCTTCCATAAATCAGCAGAAAGGGATGTGTGCTATTCTGCAAGGCAACAATCCAAATACCGGTAATACAAATGTGATTGTTCCCAGAGCATTATGTTCAGCTAATGCAGCGACTACCGGTTCTCATAATTTCAAACCACTGATGCCCGTAGCCAATGAAATACCCATCAGTGAAAGTTATTGCAGGGCTTTACTGCCAAGTACTAGTACCGGGATGAGAAACACTTATTACAGTGAGGCCACTACTCGTTTGAAGGAAGTAGTCCCCAACACAGATACCAGTACAAGTACAACATTGAGCAAAGTAGCTACTAGTAACACAGTTGAAGAAAGATTGATGCAAGGTGTTTTCAGTAATGCCAACATTTCTGGTGGTACATTTAAAATAACCGTTAAAATGCCCAGGGCCAACAGTGGTGATTCAGATACAGAAAGTTCTAATAGGCACAGCAAGAACAAATACAGGAGAATTGCACGTATTGAATCAGACAGCGACACAGACTAATTATTGTAAAATTCACTAATTGTTATTACATACATGTACATGTTGATATTCTATTTAAGAAGAAAATGTTTTTATCTTGTATTTCAAATGTAATTTTATGCCCTTCCCTGGGGACAGCAAATAGGCAATCTTTCCCTCTACTATTTTAATAGTATGAAAAACTGACCAAATATTTTTTGGAAGTGACACTAATTTAACATTTGAATTTATAAATTAATTAAATGCCGAACTAATCAGAATGGTTAAAATTGTTCTATTATCAGCCTTTTTTTTTAATTCAAAATCGTTGTACGCCGTATGGTATTTGGTAATGTCGAATGACAAACAGTCCTAATATTGATATATGTAGAATTTAAAATTTTCTTCTGCACCACTACTGGTAGTACTCAGCTGGTACTAGACACTAGTTAGAAAAATATGCCTGAATTAGTGAATAGTAAACATTTCAAAAAAATAAACTGAAAAAACTTATTAATTATATTTCAAAAATTTGAATAATTCATTGACAAATCATTCAAATGACAAATGGATTGGAATTTTGATTGTTAACTCTTGACATGTATTTTTTTCTGATTTATTTAAAGAAAAGAAAAACTTACCTGAAAGTGAAAGTGAAGGTTGAAACATTTTGACTTTGTATTTTCGAAAATCATTAGTTTTCCAGAATTTCGAGTCAGAATTGGCCATGATGAGGCAAGTTTGATGGAGATTCTCCAACTCCATATCTAGATCCGTTCGATAGATTCAAGAATTTAATTTTAGTTGATCATAGACATTTTGTCAGTAAACGTTCTCTCTTAGCTGTGTTGCACCGTGTGAACTCGAATTTTCCACGCTCGAAGTCAAACATTGACTAAATCACAAACTTTTCATTTTAGAATTCTCGGAATAAGTTGTCAACTTGAGTCACTCCTCCATGAAGAAATACAGATTATCGAACTTCGTTGCTCATTAAATCCAAAAGATACATAACCATCTCCTGTCAGGTCCCAAAATACTTAATTTTACACATTAAATATTGTGAAATTGCGAACAATTTACATTTGAGGCGGCATCCGTCATCAAGTTGAAGGACGCATACCGAGACATTGGTAGACTGGTTCCACGGCAAAAATTAAGTTCCAACGGATTAACTCCTCTTCTGCCGTGATTTCGTTTTCGTTTTCATAATTATTTAAGTTTTCTCAAATCATTAGCATTTTTTAACTCGATCGATTTTGGCGGAAGGATAATATTGAACTCGAAGCCTGCGGCTTCTCGTTCAATATTATCCTTCCGCCAAAATCGATCTCGTGCAGGAAAAAATGACAGTTCGAACGGGAATGCAGTTCTGTCTATTTATTGCACACCAACTGGCTTATTTGTGCGGAATACAGCAAAATACAGATTAATTCAAACGTTCAATAAAAGATTGTGCATTGTTCTAGAATAATACAAACCGATTACGTCAACAACGTCATTGGCGACGTCAACTTTAACAGAAAATTTCTTCACTAAATTATGAAGAATAGCCTACATTAAGTGAGCGTTTGTTTAATTATATGAAAATTATCAACGTGAATATTATTATATTAAAATACACAATCTTCAAAGTGTGCAATAAACATAGAACAACACAGTGTTGTGAACATGTTAACGTTATTGTACTCGTTTGTCGTCCCGCGAGGTAAAACTCGAACCTCCGGTTCTCATTTTACCATCGCGTCACAACAAACTCGTGCAATAACGTTAACCAGTTCACACACTTGTGTCGGTCTATCTATGACTACTACATTAATATTGGAGTCTTGGAGATTGTGATGGCTGATTGTATAGTCCTGACAATTACAGTTATATACCTAAGTACAACTACTATTGGATTAATGTGACTGTCTTTCATTATAAGGAAATTGACATGTACAAAGTACATCTATACATTGTGTTCGTGGCATCAAACGTTTAATAGATATTAACCACTTGAATACGTCAATACATCGTTGCTAATTGATATGACGGCAAATACGCAATAATATTAGCGATAGTTTATTATAACTGAAGTAAAATAGTGGACCGGACCGGAGAGTACCGGACCGGCGGCAAAAAGCGGTCCGGTCCGGTCCAGTGACACACGCTCCGGACCGGACCGCGGTCCACCCCTGGACCGCGGACCGGATCGGTCCAAAGCGGTCCGGTCCGCATCACTAGTCGGCATGCCCAGGTGCGGCGTGTACCCCGGCATCATTTAGCTGTATATCACTAACATCGTTACCTAATTCAGAAGGTGAACATGGGATACTGTTGGGAAGTGACGAGTTCTGGTCATAATCACCACGATAAGATCTGGAAACCGTTTTACGCGAAGGTTTGGATAAAACTCCGGACGGCCGGAATTCCTTCATATTGTCTACATCTGACATCACGGATGTAGCTTTCGAATTCCTTCACCATTGTTCCCATGAATTTAGATAGAGTATTACCACACATTTCCTCACATTTATTTGCACAGTCGCATTTCACAGTATATGGTTTTGTCTGTGCAACTACTTTCACTTCCCCTCTTAGACAGCTTACAGCACTGGTGATGGATTTATTCTGATGGATGGACTTAAGAAGAGACTCCGATAACTCAGCGATATCTTGCTTTACAGTTTTTAAGTCGTTTTTCAGTTTGGCGGTGCCGTCGTATTTATCATCTTGTAGCCGTTCTACTGTGATTTGAGCTGATGTCGCGGCCACAGAACTTTCTTGTGTCATATTTTGAATTTCCTGCACTTTCTTATCCATTATGATCAGCCTATTTTCCAGAGAATCTTGATTAGCCGTTAGTTTCGGAACTGATTCGTGTAGCATGTGTTCGGCTGCTTGAGCGCGGCCTTTCAGGTCTAGAATATCGGCTTTGTACTGAATTGAATAGTCAATAAGAATTTTCAGGCCCCAACCTTCGTTACTAGTTTGTACGTTTTTGGCTGTGCTTGCACCGGTTGATTTCGATTTTGAACTTTTTTGTAGCAGTTGAAACAAGGCCCTGTAGACATTCTGGATGTTCTTCTATCAGATAATAGAGCAAATTGTAGATATCATTGGAAAGTTTGTTCGATATCGTGTCACCAGACGAATTTACTCTTCGTTTAAGGGTTGAATTCTGCTCAAACGGAAACGACGACAGCTTCTTGCATTCAGAGAAAACAGCAGAACGAATCAGGTCTAGTTTTAAAGTGTTTTCTAGGCAACCTGTTTCTAACATTGCAACAAATTTGTCCTTGGTGAAACTGTACAGACATCCCATTGCCCAGAGCACGTACAGCGAATATTCATTTGGTTTATGTTCTTCGACTTTCGAAGCGAGGAGTTCGATAACCGATTCTGGATCAATTCCCGGTATAGGTTTGTGATTATTAAGTGGTTGACTATCAGACGCCTGTGCTTGACAGTCCATATCAATTAAGTCACCGCTTGTTTCACTAGCCATTGTGTTGATGATTGAGTCAGTTATGGTAAGTGCATAACGGCTGTGTGTTAAGCAGACAATTCATTGTTTATCACACCTTTCCTTTGGACTGCATATAGGTGCATTGGTAGCACTCAATTTGAACAAAGACAACAAAGTTGGGCGTAAGTTGAATGTTGCATGGAAAATGGCGTCGTTTGAAAACACAATATGTAAACAAAGAGGCGAGAAGGGAATATAAGTTCAACAAGAATACTCCCTCATGGTGCCATATCCAAACATAATTTATACATCAGATGAAATCGGAAGACATCACGAAACATAACATGCACAACACATGAAACAATATCGACAGAAGTAAGACAGTTTATGACATATTGTCGGAGCAAAACGTAAACAGTTTGATCAATTCCACAACCGCAATGGGATGCTTTCTATTCAAAATGCTATTTCCTGGAATCGTGCAGGCCTCCCCAAATTACGTCACATTGAATGCGATACGTCAATCGCTTCGATTAGACACGTCTGTCTTGAGGCTACAAATCGTGAATTCCTAACAGTTACATATTATTTAGAGCGATTATATCCCGCGATTTACAGTTATATGATCAGATGGTGTTCTCGGGAGCTGCGCTGGTGCAGCATTAAAGAACATGTGCCAATGCAATTTCGTATAATTGCCAATCTCCCATATGGAGCCTCGCATATATAAGAGAATGCACTGGCTTACAAGGTCAAGATAACTATTGTTATGACAATGTATTCTCTTATAGATGCGAGGCTCCATTGCACAGTGATTTCGCAAAATTCCAGGACGCTCCAGTCATGGGAGAGAGAGAGAGAGAGAGATAATGTTTATTCCTCCAACACATGAAGATAATATATACATGAGTGAGTTGCACCGTCAATGACATGACCAGTGCTGTACAAACAATAATTATATACAGAAAGAGTGCACATGAATGTTATATGCTATTAATCATACATGGATGTGTCAATTAAGCACAAAATACATATAAATGTGAGGCAGTCCATGAAAAGAATTTCCTCGTCACATAATTGCGTCATAATTGGGTGACTGGTGCCACCGGCTGCATATGCGAGAAACGTTTCTGGTGTGAGATTGTCTAGCAATGTGTATACTTGCACTCCGTGTTTGTTTAGAATTTTGTACCAGAAGGCGTTTCTCAGTTCTTGAATGTGAGGGGAGAAGCAGTGAAGAACATATGTGACATCAGGTATGAATACGAGGAGTGACAGTGTTTGCACACTGCAGCGTTGTCATATGTAGTTTTGGAGAGGATGTTTGCCATGCAAAGAGATTTCGCCAATATTTTGGGTTTTTCTCTAGCGATCAACCAACCTCTCCATACTGAGTTTGGACAAGGCTTTACCGTGCGGAAAAAGTCAGATGTGCATTCGTTAAGTTGGCAGTAGCTGTTGCGTTAGGGGTATTAATATTCAAGTTCAAGTTCACGAGCTCCTTCCAGTGGCTTTGCAATGGAAACATTCCGCTATTTACAAAGGTAGTGAGATATTGGTATAGATTATACCTATGTAAAATTGGAAATATATCCCTTGCGAAGCCTATCAACGGCCGGTTAAACATGAGATGACCATACACATTGAACAGAAATATTTTTAGTGCTTCAGCATGACCGTTCGGCAAGTTTATGAGCGAACCCATGAATAACAATTTTCTCTTATCTATTTCAACTCGAAGAGGCGATAGTCCGAGGAGTGATAGGGATAGCTCGGTACTCGTTCTCTTTGGTAGGCCCTGAATAATTTTGACACACATACGATATGACCGTTCGAGAAGTAGGTAGTGTGCTTCACTGAGACCGTACCACATTTCACAGCCATACAATGCCTTCGGTATAACAACAAGTTTAAATAAAGTAATAACAGTTGAAGGTGTGAGGTACTTGGTAACTGGTGACCTGCAAGCAGCGAAAAATGTTCGCCTCATCATTTCGCATGCCCTGTCAATATTCTTTGAGCGATTTGAACGATTATTTTGGGGAATGCCCAAATGAATAACGGTTTCAGCCTCCTTTAAAGGGTGTGGTCCCAAAAACCATTTTGACACATCAGTTTTTACATTAGAGCTTTTGCCTGTATTGCTGTCACAAAATACGACTATTTCACTCTTGACAATCGAATAATCAAATTTCCACAGTTTGCTATATTTGTAACAAGTTTCCAACAGTCTTTTCAACCCACCTTCAGAATACGACAGAATGCATACATCATCTGCAGTTGTTGGGCATGAACATGAAATGTTGTCTATATGAAGCCCTTCTGGTGATCTGGCAAGTTCGTTCAGAAGGTCATCGATAAAGACGAGATATAGGAACGGTGATAGCACGTCCCCTTGGCGAGTGCCTTGTTCAATATTAAATATATTAGACAGATGTCCTTGATATCTCACCATGCTTTTGATATCTGTGTACATAGCTGCAACAACTCTAAGCATACGCCCATCTAAGCCTTTCTGCATTAATTTATATAGCAGGCCTTGGTGCCATACCCTATCAAATGCCTTTTGTGAGTCTAAGAATGCGGCGTATACCTTAGAGCTGTTGCTGTGTGCATACTGTACACTTTCTTGGAGGATGAAAGATGTGACCGTACAACCAACCCCTTTCTGGAAACCAAATTGAAGGCGATTGGGGAAGCTAGCAAACTTATCAGAACTAAGTAGTCTTTCGAGAAGAATCATTTCAAATAGCTTATAAATGATTGGTAATAGAGTTATTGCTCTATAGTTATCCGGGTTGTCCATTGGTTTTGGATTGCCTTTGTATATAGGAACAATTATTCCCGTCTTCATGGTTGAAGGAATATATTCCAGGCGAAGCATACCGGAGAATAATTTACAAATTACTGCAGTTAGATCAACGGTGGCAAATAAGAGATGTTCGTTCACGATACGCGTGTGTCCGCCAGATTTATTCCGTTTGAGTTGCTTCAGACTGCGGGTAAGTTCATCGGGTGACACATCTCTACAAATAGAGTTATCCCGACTGGGTATCTCCGATGCTACATTCAGTTGAGCGGCTGTATTTTCCACAAGCGTCTCAAATGTTGGGACTTCGTGCATACTTCTACTGTACAAAGTTTGGAAATAACTTCTCCAACCATCCACTATGTTTTGGGGATCTCTGAAGATTGTGTTTCCGAACTTAATTTCAGACCCAGGGTTGGTACCACATTTATTCTGAATCTTAGTTGATTTCCAAAAAGAAGGTTGGTCATGTTTGGCGAGGTACTCAATATTATGTATGTGCCTTGTTTGGAGAGCGTCCACCGCCGCGCGATGTCGCCTCCGAAATAAGCGTTTTGAATCCCTATATGCTTGGAACGTACAATCAGTAACTCCTTTCGGGCGCCCTTTCGATATCCAACACCTCCGACATTGACGCATATCTGCATGTAAACTTTTCAGTTCTTGGTTCCAATAGGATTTCGAATATTTTTGCCTTTTCGCCGTAAATTTTGGGCTCGCTTCACTTGCTGCAGAGTTGAGGATGTGCACTATACATGCATATAATGCGTCAATATCTGAAGTGTTCGATATCCTTGTTTCAAGCTTCTGGATTTGTCGCCTCAATGCTTCCTGATATGCCGGTATGTTAATCTTAGACCAGTTTACGGCGGGCTCGGTAGGGGGTGCGTTGGTCTTAGATTGGATAATGAATGACATTGTACAGTGCACAGGCCTGTGATTTGAAGTGTTTAGTGCTTCATCCGAAATTATTTCGATCTTTTCAACCAGATCCAATTTACATTGTGGGACTACTATGTGATCTATCAACGATGGAGAGTGTTCCGTGTTATACGGCACGAACGAGTACTTAGGACCCATACATGTGTTTAATGTGACGAGAGATTGTAGATAATGTGAGTCCAGGAAAGACTTGAACATTTTCGACCTGTTAGCACGCTTGGGCCATTCTTTTTCTGCGTGTTCTATGTCAGGAAATATATGGGCATTAAAATCTCCCATAATGACTACTGTACCTTGAGACGAGTACTCGAAAATAAAATTACTCAGAGAGGTAATGCAGTCACTGTACTCTTCGTCAGTATAATTTGTGTTTGGGAGATATACCTCCACAATATATGCAAATTCTTCAAATCCTAATCGAAGTTTCACTCCAACCAGACGCTCGTTTTCTAATCGCATATCAGTGAAGCATGAGCGATGCTTCTTATTAATAAGAATGGCGACCCCGTCTTTGGTATACTTTCCGCCAGATTGCGTTGTTATAGTTCGACCAGGTTTACCAACGCTGATATACTGTTCGTGAATCCGGTCGAGCTGCACCAGGCCATCCTCATTTAACCAGTGCTCTGATAATCCAATAACGTCATAGCTCTGACCATTTTTATTGAGCAGATTGGTCAAATAAAGAGAGCCTGATGCCAAGCCCGTTGAATTCCAACACAGAAGATTCAAATGTGTGCGAGTATGTGCATATGAATTAGTGCGATTACATGTATTGATAGATGTGTCATCCATGATTAGACATTGATTTATGAGAGTTTCTGTCAGAGTTTTGGTATATTCGCCACTGTCTGCAATACATATCTTGTGGCCAAAAATCAGGAGAACAAATTTGTTCCGCACAACTTACCGGTACCGTTATGCGTGCAGCCATAAAGTCTGGATTCTTACTGCTTATCACTTTAACATACGTTGGGTTAACATAACACGCAGTAAGGTAGTCACGAATAGTAGCCTGTGTGGAAGAAAGCGGAACACAACCCACGTAGAAATTTCTTGATTTCGTGTGGTTTCCGTTTGGTGGGATGATCGAGCTCTGTTTGTCATTTCGAGACTCACCCATGCTCACAGGTATCGAATTATACGACTGAGCCAGTGATTTCTGGCGAACAGGTGTTGACGTGGCTTGTGGTGAACGAGGAACACTGTTGATGAAACTCTCATGCACCGAAGATGGTGTCGGAGAAGGAACGCTGCGTTTATTCCTCACATCACAGTTTACGTCGGCTTTGTTTACGTTGATCGGTGAGTAATTCATTGTGGAATGCGCAACACATCGGTTCACATGTGTAGCAAGAGAATTGAATTTGTAGGCTTGGTCACAAGCGAATACTTCAAAGAGATTCTCGAATTTACGTTCGGCGGAATAAACATTTTCCATTGTTTCTGTTGTGAGTTTCTTAATATTTTCGGAAAGCTGGTTCATTTGCGATTCCAGGACGTCATATTGAGAAACTGAGGTCGTTAAGCCAGTAAGTCTGTCCAACGTTTCTTTGCAAACAGACTCGGCAGATTCAATTACTCTATCAATGTCAATGGTGGGGGTAGGGACAGTTCTGATATTAGAGTTGCTGGTGTTATCTGGTGCGTGAGTTGCATTTGTCAGCTTCTCTCTCAATTCTGATATGAGGGCTCTAGTCGCCCCACTCTCGTTTCTGAGTACAGATAATTCTAGGCGGAAGTTTCCGATATCCACCTCGAACTGGTTTATTCTGTCGTTCAGCTCTCCGTTCATGCTTGAAGTGGATGATTTTATGGACTCGATATCCCGTTTTAATAGAGTTATGTCCCCTGCAATCGAAACCACCTTGTCTTTGGTGCACTCAGACTGTGAAGCAGTATTAGAGACCTTTGTCTGTTGAGATGATTGCTGGGCATGATGTGGAATATCCAGTGATAAGGGTGTGACTATTTCTCGAATATCGTCGAAGGAACCTCCGCGGAAATATATCACTAATTGATAGATATCCGTTGCCAGTTTCGTGGTCAGTGGCTTCCCACCGGCTCTCTGGTATCTTTGTTTTAAGTCATAATTGGTTACTTCCATAAATGACCTAGCCTCATCGAAGATACGCTGCCTGATGGACTTGAGTTGCCCACAATTAGCATGCACCTTGTTTATTAGTTCTGATATAAATTTATCTCTTGGGAGATGAAGAATATCTTTAAGCTCGGGTGAGTACAGAACCGTTTCTTGAGCCATGGCTCCATTGAATGAATTCTGCACTGTGTCGTATTGCTCAAAATTTATAGATGAGTTGTTGGCCACGCCGGAGGTGGCATTCTTCAGTTTAAAGTCGCCTATTCAGACAAGAACAAATAGAACAAATGCGTTGCTACTTATCACAATAATGGTGACATTGGAAACACAATCGGTATAACCAGAAAGTATCATCACTATTCTATATGATTTCAATTATGAAGCATACATTTTTTTTTTCGTCTCTATTTTGCAGAAAGTCAATTGATTTGCCAATGACTTGGAGTCAACGACCTTCACATTAGTGTAAACGATATTTTTATTTCGAACAAAACATTCACAAACAAGCAAGTTGACATAAGTATACAACATATATGTTAACGGCGCACATTTTGGCGCCTTCGTTGAATTACAATAAAATACCAGTTTGATCAAAACTATTAGTATACCACACAATTATAGCGACGTTTGTTGACAAATCAGTGTTACAGTTTGTTTTACATAACAATGGGTTAAAAACTCGAACTTGCGTTATTAATTGGAGAACTATCAATATTGAATACACAATGTAAGAACACAGTTTATCACATGATTAGCACTATTTTCCGATGTAATATTCGAGCGTAATAGACACGTGTAATATCGTCGCGTGCAATGACGTCACGCTGCTCTTTGTGACAATGTTCGCTGGCTGCAGTTAATTGTTGTTCTTTTCGATAAAATTTTAGCGATTATATGATCATGTGATAAAAAGTATCTCAAACTCGTTCTATTTTATACGGAATTTATCAACCTCGTCCACTAAATTCTATTTGGGCCTCGGTAAACCTCGGCTCAAATCGAATTTAGTGAACTCGGTTGATAAATTCCGTATAAAATAGAAGCTCATGTGAGATCCTCTATTTATCTATTTTTCCTGGTTCTAACCAGTGGTGATGTTAGTACATATTTGTTTTATTTTTGCACATTTACCCACTACGAGTGCATTGAGTCCCTTTAAAACTGGCCATGAACACTACATGTAGGGAAATATAAACCCTCAATTGAGTTCATATTTACTGTGAAATTTCAATGGTTCGGCTATTTCCGCTTAACATGAAAATAACCTCACCCGTATAATATCCACCATATTCGTGTAGGGCAAAAATGCTACACGGCCATGTTATCTCATATATATTTTGAAGACCTCTGTTTGTCTGTCTGTCTGTATGTTTGTCTGTCATTTATACAAATCTACGATTCTCGACCGATCGGGACGAAACTTGGTACGTGTTTGTAGTTTGACCAGGCGGTGGACGTTGTCGTATTGGCGAGCCCGTGCGGCGCCCGCTTCGCGCATGCGCAGACGAGATCTCGGAAACGGGTGGAGCTATCGACTTGAAATTTGCTATGTGAATGTATCTTGCCCCGGATACGAATTTTATCGGGTCGCCGAGCCCGTGCGACGCCAGCTTCGCGCATGCGCAGACGAGATATCAGAAACGGGTGAAGCTATCGACTTGAAATTTGGTATGTGAATGTATCTTGCCCCGGATACGAATTTTATCGGGTCGCGAGCCCGTGCGACGCCAGCTTCGCGCATGCGCAGACGAGATCTCGGAAACGGGTGGAGCTATCGACTTTAAATTTGGTTTTTGAATAGCCCGGACAACGTCGGGCTCATCGGCTAGTCTATTATATATTTTGGAAGATCTGTGTGTGTGTGTGTGTGTCTGTAATCGATGGACTCGAAAATGGCCCAGCCGATTTCGATGAAACTTGGTATGTGGGGGTATTTTCGGCCGGGGACGAACATAGGCATATTAATTTGTCCGTGCGACGTCACATTGTCCTTGAAATCGGGTCATTTCAAGGTCAAACACCCGAATATCACGGGATTTCGATGAAACTTGGTATGTGGGGGTACTTTCTTATGGCGAGTCTCATAAGCATATTCATTTTCCCGTGCGACGTGACCTTGAAATCGGGTAACTTCAAGGTCAAATCGCCAATTTTGATGGGATTTCGACGAAATTTTATACGTGGGGTTACTTTTGTTCACCGATTGTTTTGGACGGGTCCAATCGTGACCCCGACAGACCTTGACCTTCAAAATGATCAATTCAAGGTCAAATCGGGTAAAACCGGATGGATTTCGACGGGCACGTTTGTCGGGTACTTTTGTCCGGGCAGTGTTTTTGGACTGGTCAAATCGTGACCCCACTTGACCTTGACCTTCAAAATGGACAATTCAAGGTCAAAGCCCGGACGAAGTCGGGTCACCTTCTAGTCTATTATATATTTTGGAAGATCTGTTTGTGTGTAATCGATGAACTCGAAAACGGCGGACCCGATAGATTTCGATGAAACTTGGTATGTGGGGGTATGTTCGGCCGGGGAGTAACATAGGCATATTAATTTTCAGATCCGAGGTGAACTTTTCACGTGCCGAGGTCAAATCTGTTTTTACGCTGTGTTACGGGACTTTCATTTGAGTTCGGTGCTTACAAATCGATTCGAAACAGCGCGAATAATAAAATGCCAGTCATAATAATGACACTGTGAGAATCTTTCGTGTTTCCTCTTTCCAACGATATATAATGCGTATGTATCCGTTTTAGTTATCTGTCTCAATTATCAAGAAGAAGTGGTACTATCTTCCATCAGGATAAAAACAATGCGTAACTACTATGACGTCGTTAGAGGTCATAACGTTAGATCACGTTAACGCTTTAACCGGCCGATGCATTTGACTGTTTCAGACGTCTTGGCGATATCTCGGGCACCGGTGGTAATTTATCTTTACGTTGAAACTTGATAATTAATGAGCGTGTGTATATGAGGCGCGTTTATATACTTGAGTGGAAATCAAATCGGGTTAAACTGGCGGATTTTTACGGACGAAATTTGATGCATAGGGTATCTCGGTATCCGCTGGGCCGATTTCCCGGTATCCGCTGGGCC
Source organism: Siphonodentalium dalli (assembly GCA_032622095.1). NCBI lineage: Eukaryota > Metazoa > Mollusca > Scaphopoda > Gadilida > Siphonodentaliidae > Siphonodentalium > Siphonodentalium dalli. The sequence goes on along the minus strand of CP136061.1, from coordinate 111,765,316 downwards.
GATTTCCACCATTTTTGGGGTGTTGGTGTTTGACCCCACCTGACCTTGACCTTCAAAATGGTCAATTCAAGGTGAAAGCCCGGACGAAGTCGGGTCACCTTTTAGTCTATTATATATTTTGGAAGATCTGTTTGTTTGTTTGTTTGTGTGTGTGTGTGTAATCGATGAACTCGAAAACGGCCGACCCGATTTCGATGAAACTTGGTATGTGGGGGTATTTTCGGGTCAGGCGTAACATAGGCCTATTGGTTTTCAGATCCGAGGTCAACTTTTCACGTGCCGAGGTCAAATCTGTTTTTACGCTGTGTTACGGGACTTTCATTTGAGTTCGGTGCTTACAAATCGATTCGAAACAGCGCGAATAATAAAATGCCAGTCATAATAATGACACTGTGAGAATCTTTCGTGTTTCCTCTTTCCAACGATATATAATGCGTATGTATCCGTTTTAGTTATCTGCCTCAATTATCAAGAAGAAGTGGTACTATCTTCCATCAGGATAAAAACAATGCGTAACTTCTATGACGTCGTTAGAGGTCATAACGTTAACGCTTTTAAAACCGGCCGATGCATTTGACTGTTTCAGACGTCTTGGCGATATCTCGGGCACCGATGGTAATTTATCTTTACGTTGAAACTTGATAATTAATGAGCGTGTGTATATGAGGCGCGTTTATATACTTCAGTGGAAATCAAATCCGGTTAAACTGGCGGATTTTTACGGAAGAAATTTGATGCATAGGGTATCTCGGTATCCGCTGGGCCGATTTCCCGGTAACCGCTGGGCCGATTTCCACCATTTTTGGGGTGTTGGTGTTTGACCCCACCTGACATTGACCTTCAAAATGGTCAATTCAAGGTCAAATCGGGTAAAACCGGATGGATTTCGACGGGTACTTTTGTCGGGTACTTTTGTTCGGGCACTGTGTTTTGGACGGGTTAAATCGTGACCCCACTTGACCTTGGCCTTCAATATAGACAATTCAAGGTCAAAGCCCGGACGAAGTCGGGTCACCTTCTAGTTGTTATATATAACGAAATTTGTGAGAACGCAGAGGGTTAAACAAGAGAAATAAATAAATAATGCAATAAAAAGCAATAAACAGTAAGAAGTAGTAATAATTAATTCAAGTTAAACAGACGAGTTTCCCTTGAGGGCCCGGAAGTATACTTATGGTTAATCACGTGACCGAAATAGTCCCGCAGATGTGATGTCTGTTTGTGGGAGAGGTTATTTCCATGCGGAAGCTGGTTTGTTATGTGTGGTAAATGATTATGCGCACAGCAAACATTCGCATTGGGTATCTGAATTGTATAGAATCCGTCGAGCGGAACAAAATAAAAACGTCCAGGGTGATAACAAGTCTTATCATCAAGCTCATAACGCCAGTTTCTTGTGTTCGTGTTGCATAACAAACCTGTGAAAATAAGTTATAACGCCTTCCTTCTCTCGTGGCGTCGAGTGAGTATAACGTCATAATGTTTTGCTGATTCAAGTTGCTGTCTTTTTGCAGTCGAAATATCTTCCACACTTTATAACTTTATATCACAATAAAATGTAACTCAATGAAGGGGGTATTAACAAATTTGCAGGAAGGTATGCCGGGTGGGTGGTTGGTCCGAGAGGTAATTTTTTTTTTACAACATCATGCAATTGTTTTCTAAACACCATTTTGTCCATATCTGACATTTGTAACAGTTTAAAGGCACGGGCGGCGTTCGATGCAGAAATATTCATACTTGTAATACGACCCTGCCTAACTATGCTTAAAAGCCATGTCCTGATTGGCCAGTGGCCCGAGTTACCATGGCTATCTCGTTCCAGTTTTGTGGTACAATTCTACTTTTTCCAATTGTACCACGAAAAAAATCGGTTTATTCAGATCGCCGCACGCGACTTTTCCCGTCTTTTCTAACTCCGCGCAAACGGGGCATCAACGGGGTACACCCGCACCGGTAACCCTTTGAATTATTTTGCTACATCTTGACAATCTTGCGAATTTTCTAGCGATTTTTCGCTTGAAACCAGTTTGGTTGCCAATGAATATGGTCCAAATGATGTTATTATATACTGATATATGTTACGACCAAAGAAAGTTACTTAATAAGTATATTAAATGACAAAATAAATCCATGGGGCGGGCTGTGCATTCGTCGATTCGAATCTCGATCATATTCGATATTTCGGAATCAAGTTGAAAATGAAAGCGCTTGTTCACCAGTACAGAAGGGGAATAAGATTAGTTTAGTAAACTAGATCATTTAGATCGCTTTGTGTAAGGAAAATGGTCCATAGTCGATGATAATATTCATGTTGTCGGAGTTGTCCCAACAACGTTCAACACAGAAATGACAGCAATCGTATTTCCTGTACAATTTAAATGAAAGGCACGGGCGCCGCTGAAAACACATCGTTTTTTAGCCAATCACAACGATTATTTACGCAAACAAATTACTAGAGTACTCCATGCAAAGAATCGAGTACGCCCAATACGAATTACACCACGAAATGTTTTCTCACCTGAGACCGAAAAAGCGCAGTATTTCGTTGACTATTCAGTCGAATTGTGACCATAAACTTTCAGTCGTATTACAAAAGAAATAAATACACGGTGTATCGGTGTGTATGGTCAAGTTGTACCACAAAAAACTGATTGTAGGACTCCGCTACGCGTCGTCCTACAATCAGTTTTTTGTGGTACAACTTGACCATACACACCTCTACACCGTGTATTTATTTCTTAATTGTTCAAATCGCCATCAACAGAAGGAATATTAAAACATATATAGTTTTGTTCATATGCCAAACATAAATAGTATACTGTCGTCAAGACAAACGACGGTGTGCGTAAACAAGAGCTTGATCGTGTTACAGACGTTCTGCTTCTGCTTACATAACACAGCGCAATTCTATTGGTTAATCACTCACACATGATATAAACGCTCTTTATTATTTCCATATCAGGAAAACAGTAACAAATAACGCTCTTTATGTTTACCATATCCGGATCTAAACAAAACCCATGAAATGTAACGTGTGTTGCTTTTGTTTACATAACAAAGGAACAACATTTGACGATCACATACTGTTTATGCCATATTTCTGATTGGTATAAGAACAAGTTTTGTCTATATTTTACTATTCTTTCTGTTTATGGCGGTTTTTGACTGAGGTGAATATTTTAACAGCATACCCACTGCCAACGCCGCCCGTATCTTTAAAACATATTATAACTGCAAAAACACCATATTTGTGTTACTGGGACCTCATATGTCTCTTAGTGGAGATGACATTAAACTGTGGAATGTTGCATAATTATGTGACGGTGACGTAAACAAGTCTTTCCGGACACCCTTCGGAAAGAAGCTTCAAGAAATGTCAAACTGAAATAAATATGTCCTGATGTAACAAAGACCGTTAAAGCTAGACCATTGTCTGCATGGAAACAGCGAGCAACTGTCCCATACATTAATGTGACTATCAACGTTAGAAAATAACTGTCATCAGTGCATCGGCGAATTATTTGTATGTGTAACAACTCAGATGACACAGCTGGTTCTGTCAGAATACTTATACTGAACGTTTGCGGCCTGAGTAACCGATTGAAATGCCCAGAATGTATTGCACTGTGCAATAACTACGATGTTTTATGTTTTGTTGAAAGTAGGACCTATGATTGCGACGAAAGTATGTTGTCTGGTTTCTCCTTTTCTATGAAAAACCGAAAGCGCTTTAATCATAGAAAATCTGGCGGATTTGTTATAGGGTATAAAGAGAGCCTTTCAGATAAGATAGCACCTGTATTTACTGACTCCAAATTTGTGCATTGGGTTAAAATATCTGGGTATTTATGTAGGAACGTAGATGATGTTATACTTGGCGTAGTTTATATACCCCCTAGAAATTCCAGGTATTCCAATAAAGAGTATTTTGGTCAGGTAGAATACGAATATCTCAGTTTTGCTATTGATTATGATCGTGTACTCGTCACCGGCGATTTCAACACACGAACAGCTAGTGAGCCTGACTATAAAATATTTGATACATCTTCAGACCACAATGATGACATCGATGGCATTAATCCTAACTTTAAAGAACTGCTGGATTGTGGCTTATGTTTAGATCGTACCAGTTATGATCCGGTTATTAACACATACGGGAGAATCCTCTTATAATGATGTCAAAATAATCATTTGTATATAATGAACGGCATATTTTGTAACGAAGCCGGGAAGGGGGAGGTCACATGTAAAAAGGGACTTCAGTTGTCGATTATGTTATTTGTAATACGCACTGTGTTAATCGACTCATTTCAGGTTATGAATTTTAGTAGTCTATTTTCAGATGCTCATTTCGCCCAATTTGGGCGGTTGTATATGATGGTGGTTTTTCATCTGATGTGTGTGTCGGAATAAATGAGGTGGAGGATTTCTGTAAATGTTAGCCCAAACTACATTTCCAACGACGGTTTTGTTGTTTATTTTGAGGAATCATACCACATCAGATGAATTCAGCCCAAATACATTAACAGTTGTCATGTAAAACATTTGCAGTAGGTTAGCGTTATTTGGTATTTGCGGATGTCGTTTAACATGGGGAAAATAGACTACTACGCTTGAACGGGCATGTGCATTTGTCGTTTTTAATGTATAGCAACTTGATAATCAATAACAGAGGCCTTCTCTGTCAAATACAGTCGCTCTATTTACGATATTAATTGGGGAACTTTCTAAATTAAACTACGCACAAACGGATACCTGCTGCAAATTAAGGAAGCTTGCTCACGATTATAAAAGGTGCCGGAAACCGGCCCACTCGCCCCAGGGCCCACTCACCCCAGTCGACCTGGGCCACCTCGGGACACACTATAAAGTGTATGCCGAGGCCGAGGCCGGCTCGGAATAAAAGGTGTATACGGGGTGTTATACGGCGTTTGGTCCGTTGTTTCTCAATAAATATTATTGAAATATGTCCGGGCTGGGACATGGAATACAATAACGTTTGAACTGTTTTTAAATTCACAAATTTGTTGATTTTATTCAACTTTTTCGTTCTGAAACACACTATAAAGTGTATGCGGCCGGCTCCAAATTAAAATGTGTAAGCGGACTTGATGTCGCATTATCTTCTTTGTTTATAAATGGACATGACTGAAATTTAGTACATATGTCCGGGTTATGACATGGAAAACAACGTTTTAATTGATTTTAAATTCACAATTTTTTTGATTTTATTCAACTTTTCGTTCTTTCATTCTATAAAGTGTAAGCGGCCGGCTCCATTTAAAATGTGTAAGCGGCCTATGTGTTTAGTGTTACATGCAATCGGATTAACTAATTGGCGACTCTAAACTATTGTGTTTTGGGGTATTTGAGGTTTTTTGTGAAATAATAATTTAGAAAGTGAATACATTTATTTTAAATGATAACTTTATTTAATCATAGTAAACACATAAAATAATATAACAAACATGAGACATACATGATTTATAAACTGTTAACAAAAGATATCAAACTCAATACATGACAAAGATGATTCAATGAAGTTTATAAAGTGCACATACAAATATTAAGGTAAGAATCTTTTTAAGTAAGCCGATAAAATTATATTTTTATTAAATTTAAAAGTGGCAATTATTAATTTACTGTTTTAAATATAAAAATATTATTGAAATTATGATGTCAATTTTGTTAATTAATTATTAATTTACTTTTTAAAAATATATATAAACTTTATTATTCATATATATTGTTGTCACCGATTTAGGTTGTCTTTTGTCTATAACAATAAAATATTATGTCGATATAATTATAGTTTCATCATTGTGCGGTCGATACATCCACAGCAGTCTTACAAAAATCAACTTTTCTGGTTTTGCATTTTATTATGTATAGAACGGTATAGAATGCAGCAAAAAGGGAGATAACTTGCCAAATGTCATTAAAACATCCATAAATCTGGTGTATAGATCGAAATTGGGTACAAATGATGAAACTATATATCGATCGAATATACATGTCTCAAAGTTATCGGGGCGGAAATGCCCTTAACAACAATTTTTTCAATCCCATCATTTTATAGACAAAAGACAACCTAAATCAGTTGAACAAGGAGAGGTGTTAACAATTAAAGTGCAAGATAACTAGTTGTGACTGGTATGCACAAATTAGGCATTTCGATTACACCCTTTTACGACCGGGTATAGCATCATATCGCACGTTCCTAACTTGATTTTCACGTGCCACAAATGTACATTTTTATATTTCCACAGCCAATATTGCTACTTGTACTAACAAATATTTATTAAAATGGTCAAATGTCACAGTCAATATATTATAACTCTTCAATGGTTAAATTCCATTTTTTTTAAAGCACGGCATTGTGATATTGTTTTAATCTTGTGATTGGAACTTGGGATTGCAACTTATGTTTTTGCCTTTATTAATGCCCAGTTGTGGCAATTATACACTAAACTCAGTTACAATTTCTTATCATTTATTCACCAACAACCCCACCCACAAGTATGGCCCCACATATTTTGATTAATCACATACACACATACCCGTTCACATGTCGTATCAGTTTGCAAATAAGGTCGACCATTTTGAATTTAAATGGGACTCATGGAACCTTCAGTTATAGAATCAAATCGGGAACGAATATCTACGAACCGTGCACAATGTAATTTGCTGAATAGACATGATAGTTCATATTTGGTATAGAAACTCGTGGAGAGAAATTGTTGCCTAATTGACTCATTATTGTTTAGATTTAAAACGGCCGACCGCGCGTCTTTGCAAATACATTTATTCTGATTGAATATTGTGAAGTGAAAACCACCGATGTGTGTCGCGTTACGGAACACTTTCTATCAGTTGATCTTGAATTTTACTATTTTTATGGCTAAATAATTTGGTTGATCCTACAGACGACATCCCTTGTGCGATTGTCAACAGATTCCACAATGATATTCTGGATAACCAGGATGAGAGTAATCTAATTACGTTCATAATGTGATTCTGTTTGTCCACATTTTATTACTTTAGATTGTATGGTACATTATCCGTCATCCGTGTGTTTTACGAATTCCGATGATCAAAATAAAAAAATATTACCACAGGCAGCAATTTTGTATCTTACTCTTTGCATGACTGAATTATTTAGCACCTGTACAGACCACATCCCTCATCTGATAGTCACCAAACTTCATATTGATCTTCGGGGTGACCACTAGATGGGAGCTATCGAATGCTTTGAATTTCTTTGGAAAACATTGTCGCCAGCAGTCATCTTCTATTTTGTTTTTATATTCATGTATATCTCTTCATGCGGATAGCCAGTATTACTTAGGTAGTTCAACTTTCCGTATTCCTGTCATCATTTGAAATATAAAAACATACGTGATACATGTAGCCCAATGAAAATTAACAAGAGTCCATAAATTAAATTTACCTATGATCCTATTATTCCTCACAATCACATGCACCCTTCAAAATTTTGTTTCGTCGTATCTATTTTTAATTACCCCTATGGTAATATTGATATAGATACATTTGTCAAACATTTCTTTGTACAATATACAGGAGATGAGGGACCATGTAGGCTGATAAATTAAATAAGTCGCTCTTCAAAAGCTTTCGGCCTCAGGCCTTCCTCAGTTGATATTATTCAGACAAAATCACATGATGGCATTCAGATAAACATACAAACAAATAATAATGGCGGATATTACACAACGACGTTAAAGGTCTCTCATCAGAGGACGTCAAACACCAAGCAACGCTATCGCAGCATCGACATCCAGAAGTTGGCGCCATTTCCTCTGGCGTTGAATCCGTGGCCAGTCCGGGTTTTCAACTTTGATATCCAATGGTCTTAACGTATCAGTCTCAGATGTTTATTCCCATTGACCTTTTCTAAAACCGATACCCTTATGTTGTCAATGGAATGTACCGGTTGATTAAAATGTCCATAGGCTGGCTTATCATCGTGAAGTCTAATGTCCCTCGGATGTTCCAGAATCCTTCTCCGACAATTGTCTCTCTGCCTCGCCAACGTACACAGCGGATCCACATATCAAACAGCTTAAACAATATATCACATTTCTGGTTTTACAATTACTATTTCTACATACTTTATATTCCGCATTCCGCGTCGTATTTTTAACTTCATCCAAACTCACAATTATGCAAGTGGCACACGAATCCGTACATAACTGCGATGGCATCGACACAGATCTACTCGTTTTACGATGAACCAGACTATCTCCCAAATTACTGTCTCTTCTGTATGATATTAAAGGCGGCTCGGCAAAAACCGCCCGCATCCGGTCTGATTCATATAGAATATCCATATGCTTCCTGGTTATCTGTCCTAAGCCCGTAAATACAGAAAACTAATCAGTATCAAATGATAAAATGTATATGTAACGAGTCTATAATACAAATGAAAAACTTGGGGAGGGTGGGCGATACGGGGAAATATGGGTTGATACCAATATAGAGTTGAAGAGCGATAATGACCAATTTTGATATATTATGCATCTCAACTCTATTGTTGCGACAAGGCTATACAATAGAGGGGGTATCAGTCTACTATCAGAAACTTACTAGTAGTTATCTCTATATAGTGCCAGAATAGTTATTTATCGACTTCTATAGTGGTACAATGCAAATTAGAATCAAATTATGAAATATGTATCTAACATAACTATACCAATGAAAAGAAAAATAATAATTTGCGCCGGGATTAGATGTTGGGTTGGTTATATGGAATAAAAGGAGTTCATAGCGATCAATGTTGCCATGTAATGCATCGCGACTGTACTGTAGCGACAATTGTATAAAATTTGGGGGGGGGGGGGGGGGTATGAAATTATCTCTATAGAAAGGAATAGCAATTGATATACATGTACGTATACGGCATATAGTACACGTAATACCATAGACATAAAAATATGTACATAACTCGACTATACCGATGAAAAAAATAATAAATTGGACCAGGATTAGAGGTTGGGTTGGTTACATGCGGATAATTGGATATGCGGTTAATACAATAGACCGATTGGGGTTGATACGATAGACCAAAATAAATTTGTCGAGTGATAGTGACCAATGTTGACGTAAAAAGTAATGAGACTGTACTGTCGCACAATTATCAGGTAGAAATTGTCAAATATGTACCCTGACCAGTGTCCAATATGGAGCACATCAGAAAACATTCGCAGGGCCCTAAAATTTATTTAACACAGGATTTCCCATTCAAATCGATTTATGTCGATAAAACTCTTATTTTTCAAAATTTTAAGCTGAGACTTGGTGTGTCTGCGTGAAATATTTATATATTCCTAAAATGACAGGTTCCAGCACGTAATTATGTTCTAGATGGCAGAAAGAATTTTTTTTCGATGATAAATTTTAATATAGGATTTGCCATTCAAAACGATTTATGTCCATAAAACTCTTATTTTTCAAACTTTTAAGCTGAGACTTGGTATATCTGCGTGGAATATTCCTAAAATCACAGGGTCCATTACGTAATTATGTTTTAGATGGAAGAAATGAATTTTTTTCGATGATAAATTTTAAGGTCGGATTGTCCCATTCAAATCTATTTATGTCGATAAAACTGTTATTTTTCAAAATTTTAAGCTGAGACTCGCTGTTTCTGCGTGGAATATTTATATATTCTTAAAACGGCAGGGTCCAGCACGTAATTATCTTTTATATGGAAGAAATTGATTTGTTTCGATGATAAAAATCCAGCGTAAACAAATTTAACAAATCATTTTTCCCAAGTGTCGTTTTGGTCAAAATATCGCTTTCTCGACGGGGAGATCTGATCCTAACAAAAGCTAAGATGTATTTAGATAGACTTATTGAGAGAATTTGACAGATTATGGTGCATTTTGAGAGAATTTTAGTGGAGAAAACGTTTGCTTCAAACATGCGAATTCAGTCTATTACAGTTGCAGACAAGCGCTGTCACTGTCAGAATCAGATTGACAACACATTGAACAAATGCAGGCCTGAAACTCACCTTTTTGGGAGGTAAATCCAATAAATTAGATATTAAACAATCCTTCCTAAGCACATTCAAAGATATCCCGCAAGTTTTTTAATATCTTAGGACACAGAAACAGTCAAAATGAATGAATTTAAATCAGCTTCCGAGACGAAGCGAGACATGTACATGTGTATATACGATTTGATTTTGAGGCGCCTTGTTTACTATGACGTCATTTGCGTTGCTTCCCAACCTTAACCCTTTCCACTCTCAACGACATTTCAATTGGTTGAAATTAAAAAGTTCTCAAGTTCCAGCTCAACCTGAATCTAGTTTACTCAATTGGTAGAAATACTTTAGCAGTAATTCTTAGTTTTATAAGTCATAACTCTAATTTTATTGATGATACGAGCTCAACATCATAATATGTCACTGTTTATGGCGGTGTTATCTAAAGGTGTGCTTTGATAGTGATTATAATTTTATTTTGCGATCAAACGTCAGTGCAGCTCAGCAGAAACGCATAGGCACTAGTTCAGTTCAGCAGAAACGCATGAGTCCTACGATTATAGACACCCACTGGACGCGCTTCGCGCGTCGGTCAGTGGGTGAAAAAACGGCCAATATATATTCAGTTTGTTAAACTTATCATATAAACTTTTCCGATTGGAACTACATGCACCGCCCAATGAGTATTTAGTAAGGAAAGGGTTATAATTATTATTTTTATTATAGTGTTCTGTATTGGAGCTTGGATAGGTTTATTTGGCTTTATCGTTGTTTCAGTCCCTATAATCCAAATAACAACGGTGTCGGTGTTAAAACCCGGGTAACCGCTCAGAGGACCAATTATAATGAAAAATCAGTCCATTGCATGTAGAAACAACCGACACAGGAAAAAAGCAATTGACAACCTTGCCCAGATAAATAAATCAGGTAATCTCTTGTGCGTGGATCACAGAACGGCGCTTATCTGGGCTTTATTCGGTTTCGCCAGGCGCCAGTGTTGCGCGGAGAACATATGTTGACCCAAAATGATTCACGAACCATCAACTGGGGTGCTATTCACCGGCTGGGTTTATAATATAATTCGCTCAATGCGAAGCTATTGGTGGACATGTCGACGGGAAGACATCGACGCGCGGTATAGGATTATCCAATCAAAGTGATTGGCGTCAATAATAGATTGACCACCGGTCACATAAACATGATGCGCGTAACAGTACACGTTTGGTTCATTTCAACAATGAGCAACCGAGGAAAAGGACGTGAGGCAAAATATACCACCGACGACATGGGGGGGGGGGTCTACAAAACAAATTCCGTATATAGGGCGGGGGTGTGCGGGTGGTCCAGAGGCCGAAACAATGGTGCTTGTAATTCCAAAATGGGGTTTTTTTTCAAACAATTTAGAAGTACTGCCCATGTAATGTTGTTTGTAAGCATGTTATTATCACGTTTGTTAGCATATGGCTATATAGACAGCTATAGTGACTAGTTGGCCTCAGATTTAGCAACATTCTGGATTTCACAGGATCCCGTCCCACTTCACAATGGAAAACCGTAATTAATATATTACCCAGTTGTATTACCCCAATAAAAGTAATAAAAAAAAACAAAAAACTGTATCACAAATACTACATAGTGAATCATGTAGATATCATTAACCCGATTGTTGCATAACATGAAATTGAAAAGGGTATCTCATAAATTTCTAATATCTGTAATACTGTCTTGTTCTGGCATGCAATCAAATTCATTCCTTCCAGTTATTTCTCATCTTGAATTGGTTATGATGAATGACCGTTACTGTTTATTGTTCAGACAATCCCAACTGAAGGTGACGCTATTCTCCTTGAATTTACGAACTTCGTCTTGAAGCTTAAATACTGCCCAACAAGACTAAACTAAAATACTAATTGTATAATGTTATGGCTTACAAATAGATGAACTGAAATAATGTGATGCTTTGAGAAATGACATTCTTCAATGTCTTCAAAGAGTTCAAACTAAAATCAAGAATACAATCTGACTGAGACTATACTGCAGGCTCTAGTGCACAAATATACATACAAATGGTTGAGTTATAATAATGCAAAATGTGTTTACGGATGGAACCAGGTTGGTAGCTCTGGTATGCATCGACAGGCGAAACCTGTGATATGCAATCATATTTGCATGCATCCTGCCCCTATCAGTCAGGTCTATCACCATACCAAACCACTTCAAAATTCGACAACCGACACTTCAACTTATATTGCAAAAACTTTGTACTGACTGAATTTCATAAACAGGGCCCATGGATAACTCTGGTATGCATTGGTGCTCACAATCCGTGATATTATGCATATTCGTTCCCCATTTCTGGTCCGTCACATGTCATCATAGAGCATCAAAATATGACAACCGACTCTTGAGTTGTGATGCAAAATGTTTGTACGGACGGACGCACGGACGGCTCGAGACGTCAACTATATACCCGCCGACTAATATCGGGGGTATAATAACCATATATCTATGTGTATACCTAACCAAAACAATTCCCCTCCTCACCCACCCCGGTGGATAAGACTAAAGAGTTCTTTGATCATGCACACACAATTGTAGAACCCCTGACCTGTTTACCACTATTTACCTGGCCAGTGTTCTCTGTCAGACTAAACACGCTCGATATATTAAGGCTGTAATGTGGTCTAGGACAATTTGTGACATACAGTGTACCCACACAATGCTTTATTAGTGTTGTTAGATACTGGAAATACAGTTTATTTTTCGTTTTTCTGACCTGTGCTTTACCGATTAAGGATGTTATTGCTTGAGTCTTAATTTTACACAGTTTGCACCAAAAAAGGATAGTGGAATGGGATTGAAAGGCAGTTAACACAGTTATTGAAGAACGGTTTTTGAATAGCCCGGACAACGTCGGGCTCATTGGCTAGTATGTATATATTTATGCATCTCAGCATATATCCATGATGATTAGTGACCATCATAAAGGGAAGCTATAACATGATTAACGTGGATTAGTGGCCATCATAAAGGGAAGCTATAACCTGATTAACGTGGACTAGTCGCCACAATAAAGGGAAGCTATAACCTGATTCGTGTGTGTGGGCACGTCTGCCAGTTACATGCGGGGGCCGTGTATATGGGAAGTACCAGATAAAACGAGTTGAACCTTGTTGAAAGTTTATAGCAATTGAACAATGTGCTGCACTCATCTGTTTATTTTATGGGAAAAGATAGCGATATGCAAACACTTATTGCAAATCGATATTTCCTGGGTTTTAGATAAGCGGATAAAGTGTAAACAAATTTAACAAAAGAGATTAACCCTATGCTCTTAAAGTGATGCAAGCCTTCGATGTGGGTTCATGCGAAATAAAATAAAGGGAACAACAATTTGTAAAACAACTATATCGCATGAAACCCCTATTATGATCATTTTTCAGCGTTTAGCGCAGAGCACATTAGCCGAAAAATATTGTATCCAATTTTTTGGTTTCAAACATTTGAGTAATGTTATGGATTGACGGGTCAGTAACATAAGGATGTTGAAACTATATTCATGCGAAATAAAATAAAGTTAGTAACAATTTGTAAAACAACTATCATAAACATTTACATGTAAATAATGTAAAACTAGATCATTTTGTTCTTATTGTATTTTGATTTGATTGATTGATTTATTGCACAAGTCACATAACAGTGAAACAAGCAAAACGTATATACACTATGTACACAACTTTGGATATCACATTAATCATTGTTCATTTCATATACACATGCATGTTTATATATACAGCAGTAATTAAATTAGATTACACAATAATAGGCGATAAACTTAAGAATTATGATAATTACATGTGTTCACCCATAACAATAAATGATTTCGATTATATAGAATAAGACACCTTCTTAAAGGCACACCTTAGGAATATGCATAGTCTTTTTATGAGGCTTATATTTTGAAGAAATAGGAGACCATGGAATTACTCTCTCGTAGGGTTCTTCCAAACGTATTCAGGGATATATTGTTTTCTGATTTCATCCAAATGACTGCGTATAATAACTAAATGGTATTCGTCTCCTAAATATTCTCCACATATGGTGCATATCCTATTATCATTATCATTCCGGGATTTCTTCCATCTTGTGCATTCTACAGGCAGTTTATGATTTGCAGTTCTGAGCTTCAGGAGGTATATCGATATATTAGACGGGAAAATCTTCAAGTAATTTGGGTAACCGTAGTCAGTTTTAATAAAATTATAAAATTGGGCCCTCGATGAAGCAGATGTGTTTATGTCAACGAGTAGTGCGTCCCAATGACGTTGTTTGAGAAAAGTTTTTGCATTTCTCAGTTCAATAGCGGTCAGGCCCGTCAATATTACAAACTCTTCAATACAGAGTTTTCGCATATTGAAACCAGTTTTATGTAAAGTTACTATATGTGCAGTGACATTACCATGCAATTAAAGTCAAAATAGATACCCACGTTTAAACAAAACGTTAGGATAAATATTGGAAAAATTCAAAGCATTGAAAGATATTCTGAAATTAATATTTAGACTAAAGTGTTTTAACTTACTACGCGATCAGCGATGTTTATTGACAAATCACTGTAACCGTTTTGTTTATATTGCAATGATTTAAAACATTCTTTATTTGAGAGCGATCATTTTTTTTATTTTTTAAACCATTGCAGCATAAGAGCAAAGTTTATCTATTTATCCATGTTCTGTTTGTGGTGATGAATCCGAGGAAACAACTATTCATGCTTCGGCGAGAATGCTTGCACTTGCAGCAAAAATGGGAAATCTATCAAGAACAGAGCGGTGGTTTTATATACGAGGCTATGTCATTTTATATCACGAAACTAAATCTGTTCATCTTTCTTGCTCTCGGTAGTAGCTTACACTCGTGATAGATACACATGTTACATAATTTGTGTCTGAATGAAGATGTCCAAATTAATTCTAAACAATGCCAGTTTGATTAAGATCAGATTTTGGTCACGCACCTGAAGCAGTATACGCCTGTCGTGTCAGTGTCATAGATACAGGTATGTTCCTCAGCGAGGACATCCACAAGTAAACATTTGGTGAATACTTCAAAAATATATGGACAGGTTTAGGTCTAAAAACTTATAACTGCGCCAGCCAAACACCCCCAAACTATGCTATTATATACGTCGTGGTGGGATATCCTGCCAATGGTATAGGTGAACTATAATACGTTGTTGAACTCTATATAACACCGAGCGTGCATTATACGCCACTCGCGGCCATATTGGATCTACCAGTGTAAAGTTCTGGAGTAGCATTTCCATATACGGAAGTCTTGAATATTCAAAACATCCATACATGGAAATGCTACTCCTGATCTTTGACCTGCAACACTAAAACCACAGAACCGGGGCTGGATGAATCTATGAAGCCACGGAACCGGACCAGGGGATCCAGTATGGCCACGAGTTAATGACAGAGCGTATTGCGCACGTCTGGCGAGTCGTGGCGACCCCAGTTAATACTGACTATATAACATGGTTCGTCCGTTTCTTGCCTCACCGACGACTAAAGAGACCGGTGTGGAATGTTTGTTGCACGGACTAAAATAGTTGTTTCACTATAATGTATATTTTTATTCTTAAATACATGTACGCAAATTCTGATCTTCATGTTTTATTCGGCTCAAATGTCGATTGGTTAATAACTTGTAATATAACTCAGTTCTATATCGGTTAACACCACCCTTGTATGACTTCAAGTTACAACAAGCGGTCTTGCATTACGATTGTCGAGACACCACTCAGAGAATTGAACCAACATAATTTTACCATGCACAGTTTGAGAGTGATGTAATAACATCTGGACCTAGCGGTCGTGTAAGACTTCAAGGATTTCATTCCGACCACCACGAATGCACTATATATGCCAATCGTAATAGTTAATCTATCTATTTTATGGACTAAGCTGGTTTTAAAGACGTATAACATTGGAATATAGTAAGTTTCTCGTACAGGACACGTATATGTGGATATAAATGTATGTGCAACAGTTTTATTTCGAATAAAAATTAGGCGTAAATTTAACGTATATTTGAAATTTAATTTCATTTAAACGTCGCGCATTTTCCATTAAATGTCTAGATTTATGCATATATGCATAAATCTAGACATTTAATGGAAAATGCGCGACGGATCACGTACATTTACATACATTTGATATATACTTGGGATTTACGGACACATATATTCGACGTAAATGTGTAAGAACAGTCCGTAAATCCCACGTATATTAAACATTTGTGGAACTTGAATTTACGTGATCCGTATATGTCGTAAATCTAAAAATTTAATGGAAAATACTTGACGTTTACATGAAACTAAATTCAAATTTGGTGCAGTGACATGTGTGCTTTATTAATGCGTTGTGTTCTCTGAAATGGTATTGCCGATGTGGTCGGAAATTTAGAAAATCTTAGCTGATTGCTACATTCTTCCAGAAGATATATAATGTGTGGATACTAACTTATCGATTATATTCCATGATAAAAAATATACAATGTGTGGATACTAACTTATCGATTATGTTCCATGATAAAAGATGTACATGTATAATGTTTGGATACTAACTTATCGATTATTTTCCATGATAAAAGATGTACATGTATAATGTTTGGATACTAACTTATCGATTATGTTCCATGATAAAAGATATATAATGTGTGGATGCTAACTTATCGATTATATTCCATGATAAAAGATATACAATGTGTGGATACTAACTTATCGATTATGTTCCATGATAAAAGAAATATAATGTGTGGATACTAACTTATCGATTATGTTCAATGATAAAAGATGTACATGTATAACGTTTGGATACTAACTTATCGATTTTGTTCTATGATATAAGATATAATGTTTGGATACAAACTTATCTATTTTGTTCTATAAAATAATGCAATGAAATACAGTGTGTCTATCAGCTGTGTCTATCGCGTTTTTTAATTATATCGTCAGCATCCCGCGATCATGTAGAAATTAAATCCGCGATAAACCCTCACGCGGACTCATTGCGGCCATGCCGGCCAACATATGGACTTGCTTCTCGGCAAAGATGATCGCGGCCACAACAAGGATCGTCTCGGTCTGAGGCACGAGCCATTGGTGAACATACTAAGAAACCAATATAGACTATACCAGTGACAAGGTTAAAAAGATCGATTTTCGCTAAAACCACACCAACTATCAAAACCGTATTCAATTTTATAAATCGATCATTTCAGCTAAAATATCCTCAGGTGGGTCGTATTGGCAACACAGTTCACTTTCAATTGACATATAATTCGGCGAAATTGAAAGAAAGGAAGTCGAGTTATCGCATTAGATAATACCGATATCTATCTAAGAAATCGAGCAATGTTTGTCGCGAACGTGTATACTTAAACGCGATGACATAACCTATAAAAGCTCATATGTGACCCGCCATATCGAATCCAGTCGTAAGTCGGGATTGTTTTACCCTGTGCCAATGCATTCTCTTATATATGCGAGTTAACCATGGGTCGCCTCGCATATATAAGAGAATTCATTGGCCTAACAATTTTTTATCATTTTTTTTAAATAAATGTTTCTTACAATTTTTAGGACATAAAATAAAAAAACATCCACTACCCTGTATTTAGAAGCATATAGCAGAGTGTCGTCTGCTCATGTTTGTCTGGGGCTCTGTATGGGTAAAATTATAAAATTGTTAAAGAATACAAGAAAAAAATATTAAAATTGTAAAAAATTGTTAGGCCAATGCATTCTCTTATATATGCGAGGCGACCTATGGCCGACTCGCATATATAAGAGAATGCATTGGCACATGGTAAAAAAATCCCGACTTACGACTGGATTTGATATGGCGGGTCACATATATGTTCCGCAAGTCATTCCGAAACCACCCATACCTTTTTTATTTCACGCGATGTTTCACGCACATGCTTTATATTAAATGTAAATTATGCTTGCAGCTTACTTTCCGATTTATAATGAAAGCGAAATTCAACCTGCATGCCTGCTGGGTAAACAAATGTTCGTCATTGCCTAAGAACGATAGCAATTATAGACCATGATTTATCATTGAGCTCTCTACCTCGTGTACCGTCGGAAGCTGTGTCATCACCGCTTGAAATTAAGAATTAAAAGTTATTTTTTTACCCTGTGCCAATGCATTCTCTTATATATGCGAGTCGACCATAGGTCGCCTCGCATATATAAGAGAATGCATTGGCCTAACAATTTTTTATCATTTTTTTTTAAATAAATGTTTCTTACAATTTTTAGGACATAAAATAAAAAAAACATCCATTACCCTGCAGAGAGCCCCACACATATATAGACGCATATAGAAGAGTGTCGGCTGCTCATGTTTGTCTGGGGCTCTGTATGGGTGAAATTATAAAATTGTTAAAGAATAAAAAAAAAATTATTAAAAAATTGTTAGGCCATGCATTCTCTTATATATGCGAGGCGACATATGGTCGACTCGCATATATAAGAGAATGCATTGGCACAGGGTAAAATATACGGGTTATTATATACGGCAATAAAGACAAGAAACACCGATCTATATAGTGTCTGTATACATTTATACCTTAAAATTATTTGTTTAAAGAGAGTTTGATAGAAACATCCGTCAGTTCAACAATGTTATTGGTGTTGTTTCTAGTCAGTGAATAGTCCATGTGTATATCACGACACTACAAGTGCCTTGTAGACAATTCGATAGAAACAACCGCCAGTTTTCATATTTCACCCGCTGGTAAACACCCGAGTCAATTTTCGGCATGTTGCGCGAATACATGTAGGTCCCCGTTTTGATGAAAACTAGCCATTGTTGTGGCCGTCGGCCGGTTTTCGCAGATGTACGTTCGGTCCAGTTCACATACAAACCGAAATAAAGATAGGAACAGAGCTCATATAAGCGTCTTGTTGTCTGGCAAATCCCATTCTCCAGTACGAATATGTCAATGAATTGTCTAATACCGCGTTTGTGATAATTCATATGTATGATTTAGAGAATAAGATATGTTTTATCCCTTTACCCAACCGAACGGCCCTGTGCCAATGCATTCTCTTATATATGCGAGTCGACCATAGGTCGCCTCGCATATATAAGAGAATGCATTGGCTTAACACATTAAAAATTATAAAATTGTTAAAGAATGTAAGAAAAAATGGTAAGAGAATGCATTGGCACAGGGCATAACTGTAACCATCACAATGTGGTCAAGGAGCCGGTTCCAATGATATCCACATTTGTATGGTTCTATTGAGACAGACCGAAGATATTTTAGGCTGTTGAAGCTTTATTTGGCCGGTTTTGGCCGGTTTGTTGGGTAAAGGGTTAATTAAATAAGATAAAAAAGTAAAAAGAATCGCATCCAGGAGTTTGGCATGCGAATTTTATATTTCACATTCAATGCGTTTCTGATATCTGCCAATATTGTCACCAACCATGCCAGTATTGATACTTCTTATAATTTTCAGAACATTGTTGTGGCTTGAATAACTGTATAGCGATAACCACAATTAAATTTACTTTGATCACCAAATAGCACAGCCTATCTACTGTGACTCAGACCATGAACAACATGTCAAATAAAACATGTCTTTTTCAGGTAGTGTGGAAGGATGCAAGAAGCATATACCAGACAACGTATATGAAGTTATGTATGGCAGACACTAAATCATAACATCGCTAACCAACGACCCGGGCATGAATTCCAAGAGGGCAGATAGATACACATTATACAAACACGCACGTCTTGTGTTGACATCACCACACTGAGTAGCGAGCTGACGTCCTAGCGTTAGTGGCATATCTATAGTATCTAAGATTGAACGCGTCAACAAAATATAATACGAGAACAGGACTAAGTGACTGTTGAGTGAGAAGAAGACTGTACATTTTGCAATGAACGCGGCAGTATTCAACATCGTGTTTTGTTGTGCATTCTGGCAGGTTAGTCTATGTGACAGCGTCTTCGAAAGTTCGAACGCATGCAACGTTTATCACCATCAGGACGATGTGATCGCAGATTGTTCTAACATGGGCCTACGAGAGATACCACCACTGCAACGAAACATAACCATTCTCATAATGTCAGGAAACAAGTTAGAGACATTAAAACAGGATTCGCTCTCAAACTTTTCTATTCTAAGAATCCTAGATCTCCGCAATAACTCGATATCAACACTACAGATGGGTTCGTTTAACGGTCTCCAAAATTTGACGGAACTGAACTTATCATATAATAACTTGTCGATGAACAACGAAACATACAGACCAAGAATTTTCCTACAACTACATAACTTAAAAGTGATCTCCCTTATGCACAATATTCAGCATATGTCGTCTGATTTCAATTACCCAAGCATCGCTCTGTCTGATTTGGTAGCCATGGAAACGCTCTATATCGACGGGATCCATGGGAACGTTTTCACTCTGGAAATGTCACATGTAAAATTGAGACAACTATTTATGGCTGGTGGTAAAGATGGTTTCTGTTCAATAAACACTTTGTCGTCTGGATTTTTCGAGTTCGTTCCACACCTAGAGGCTGTTAACTTGACACGATGCAGCATATCCTCGATAGACCCGGATACATTTATGAAGCTTCAGAATATTTCTATACTGGACTTAGCATGGAACACTAACCTGACATTCGCTGGTTTGGCTAACGTGACAGAAGGTTTGCTAAATTCGCACATACGGAAGCTGAACATGGTTGGAATGTACCCAGAGAATTATCTCGGAACAATGTTAAAAATAGAACATACGCTGCACATGCGCAATTCATCTCTTGTCGAACTAAACATAGGATACAACAATCTGGAATTAATCGAAAGTAACGTATTGAAAGATAACTTCCCAAAGTATCTCCAAAAACTGGTTCTGGATGGTAATAGGCTATTGAGCGGGCAATATATGTTAGAACTGTCCTGCCTCAGAGAATTGAAAGTTCTTAGATTGAACGATATATCTCATTTCGATCTGTCCCCTCCAAAACCGTATAAAGAAGAGGACACTGTTGTGTTAAATTCCAACATATGTGGTCACGCCTATTTCCCACCATTACTGAGTCAACTGTTTATGAGAAACGCCGGCCTGAGAGGGGAGCTTGGAAATGTTTCTTTCCCTGGAAACTCTATCGAGTTGATCGATATGAGCAATAACATGTTACAGAGATGGAAAGGTCCCATGGGTGGCACTTCTCAACTTATGTCACTTGATTTATCTAATAACTTTTGCGACCACGTTGACAAACATTTTTTCGAAGCCATGGCCAAGCTTGCAGTTCTCAACTTAAATAACAATCGGCTCTGGCGGATTGGTCGAGATTCAAATGGAACTGTTTTCAACGATTTAACACGCCTGAAGATTTTGAGAATGGCAAATAATCACATGTTCTATTTGCATCCAACCATTCTTGAAAAAATGAGAACACTCCAGACATTCGACTTCAAAGAAAACACTTTGAGTAGATTTGACGTTCATCTATCTGGAACGCCACACCTGTCTGTACTTGATCTGAGTAACAACCGTTTAGATTGGATCTCAGAGACAACACGTGGCGATATGAATCGAATCGGAGCAAACTTGACTGCAATTCTGGACTTCAACATTTTTAAGTGTGATAGTTGTAATGACAATAAGTTAAAGTTATTGAAATGGTTTTACGAAACCCCGGTAAACATATACAACCTTGAGAAATATAAGTGTATTGACAGCAATGGGAAATATCTTCCAATGAGTCAAGCTTACCATGACCTAACACGAGAGTGTGCAAAGGTATCCAATACTGTAATAGCGTTCTCCGCTGTTGGTGGCGTCGCTTTCGTTTTACTTGTAATAACGATTGCACTTGTATTCAAGTATAGGCGACGCTTGAAGTATCTGTACTACTTACGTCGAGCAAAGTTTAATAACGGCTATGCATCTCTGGAAGACAGCTACGGCAGCGTCACGCCTTATGACGCCCTCATATCTTATGCTGATGAAGATCGCATGTTTGTTAAAAACGACATCGTTGACAAACTCGAAGAAGAGGCTGGACTTAAGTTGTGCATACACGACAGAGATTTTCCGCTCGGTTGTCCGATTGAGGAAGCAATGGCAGGGGCGATAAGCAACAGTAAGTGGGTTATTATTCTTCTTACTGAACACTATATCCGTAGCAAGTGGTGCATGCTGGAATTCAACATGGCTCGCGAAGAGTGTGTGTACAACAGCAGGGGGCGCTTGCTTCTTATGGTCGCATATAGACCAATGGAACGCGACGGACTTCCACCCGTGATCCAAGAAGAGATGGCGTTTAATCACGAGTTATTTTATCCTCAAGGGAACGATGACGATACATGTTTTTGGCAAAACCTTATTCAAACTCTGAAATCGAGATGAGGTGGATATTTCTAGTATATCAGCAGGAACATGTTAATACATGCCGTTTGCAGCAGATTGTCAGCTAAATGGTTCCTATGAACAATTGTATATCTGTGTACAGGTTGTGCTTGTTTTATATGCGACGATTTGACAAACTGTATACGCCAATATGCATGCAGCAGTTTCACAACATATACTTCCATCCGAGCTATTTGAGAAATAACTCTTGTTTCGATTAAGGTTATAACCAAAACTAAATTTTGAAGACAAATTCTAAACGCGTCTTCAAACGTTGCGGTTATATGACGTTTAACCGTAATGGAAACAAGAACAGTCAGCTGATTTTATGGCGCCAACACCACTTGTTTGTTTATTATTTTATGGCGCCAACACCACTTGTTTGTTTATTATTTTCCGCGAAACTTGTAAAATAGTCGAGAACATAGAAGGCGAGACAACTCTATTGTGTTTATTGGTCGTTCTGTGCTGATCAACAGAACAGATGTTACAATGAAGTAATTATTCCCCAAAGGCCTCAGTGTTAAAAAAAAATGGCCTGCATCCATGAGTATCCACGCATAGTGATAAGTGATTTCAAGATCACCAGGATTGGCATCTGGGCAAAGTTTATGCATGAAAAACATCATATCGTCGGGCATGGAATATACCTTTAAATTTCGGTTTATATTCTCGAGTCAGTATTGCATGAAAAAACTATTGACATTTGTTTACCTCACATACAAAAAAATTAAAACTAGGAACCACGTGCTTTGCAATATGCCAATGTTTTGTTTGGCATCTGAAATTTCAAGAGGAGTGATTGCATGTATTTTATATATTTAAATATCAAAACTACTATTTATCAACCACAGCCCTGAATTTGTTTAATTCTCTCCTGCATCACCAAACTCCGTTGGAGGGCGCTACCAATCGAATTACTTCACTGTTACCTTTAAACTTTGCGCATATGCCAATTATGCTGATCATGTACTCATTTACCACAATTCGTGGATACTCAGGTATGTAGGTCATTATATATTAACATTGGGGCCTATGGGAAATAATTACTTCACTGTAACCTAAAACATAAATATTGCCATTTTTAACATTTCGGCCCAGTGATGGATTTCGTATCAATATTGACCAACAAACAATTCGGGAACTTGTACCACGTCGCACCTTATATTATTTGAGTCGGCGGTAATCAATAATAAGCCAATATTAACCCATCAGGGGAAATTTTTTCTTCCAGTTTTCACCTCGAAAATCTCCATTGTTTTGTCATTTTGGAGCCCATATACATTGTATATACCTTTAGTGAATGTGATGGTATCCATTCACGCGCTGTACATCGCTGGTCAATACAAAACTGTAATAGCGGCTTTTAGACGAGTCATAAGAGCGAAGTACATCGTTATCTGTGGCCAGTCTCTCAAATTTGATGTAAAACTGGACCAGGGCATTGTTAAATGGCGGCCAATTGATCTGTTTTAGGTGGCTTGTCGACAAAATGTGCAACACAGTGGTGTACGAGTGATGTGGCTGGTTCCGTGCAAATATGTGTTAACACAAAATCATTCTTCTGCACTCACAAAATCAGCGCTAAACATATTGTTCATCTTGTTTGTGTTCTTCTCACCCTCTCGAGTCGAATGGCCCCACTTGTGACACCTTGTGGAATCCTTAAACCACACATTTAGACTCCTGATATCATTGAGATTATTATTGATAAGTTTGTAAACCAATTTGATCAAATTTGGTGGCCACTAACCCCCATCGCTCACCCAACCAGCTCCAACATGGCGTCTTTAAATCACACGATCAGACTCCTCGTATTATTGATAAGAATGCGTATCACTTTGGTCGAAATTGGCGCTAAAATGATTGCGTTTCAATTTTGGTGCCCCTCTGCCTTTCAGTTCAACCCTGACTCGAATGACGCCACTTTTGACAAATTTAAGCCATACCATTAGACTCCTCATACCATGGGGATGATAGTGTATAAGTGTGGTGGCAAATGGCGACAATTTTTGTTTCTGACCCTCCCCCTGTTCTGCCCCTGACAACAACGGCGTCACTTTAGAACATTCTAACCATCACCATTATCTTTCTCGTAAAAAGTTACCCCTAGTAGACCCCTTTGGTGCCATATTGATGGTCCCATGTGAATTTCTATAGAACACAGACAGACAGACATTCGCAAATATAGATATAGATTCGACCCAATTGATACACATTACCTTCATGATACGACTAATATAATCATGTGATTTAAAAGACGTCAAATTGGTGCCGTTTGTATGAGATGGTGGGGGGGGGGGGGTTGCTAAATTTTTATATGAATGTGTTTAGTCGCCGATTACCACCAAACTTTTACATACCCGTCTCCATCGTTTATTGTTTAAATGTGTCAAAAGTTGGGCCGCTCGAGTCAGGGTGCATGCAAGAGGAGCGGGATATCAAAATTGATAAACAATATTTTGGCGCTGATTTCATCCAAATTGATACACAATCCTTTCCGCCATACGCGGAATATAATCGCGTGGTTCAAATACGCCAAATTTGTGCCGTTTTAGGTGAGAGATGGGGAACTATAAATTTGATACCAATTTGTTTAGTCGTCTTATTGTGAGGTTTAATGATGTCAAATATGCGCCGCTTGATTCAGGAATTGGGAGGGGAGGGTCACCAAAAACTGATAAAAAATATGCATAGCCCAAATTTTCACCAAATTCATACACTTTCTTCTCAAATGATACGAGGAAACAAATCGTGTGGATTAACCCTTTCAGTGCCAAGTCAGATTTTTATATCAACCCATATTTCCTTGATCATTTTTCAAATTTATTTATTATAGTAATGTGATACATGCATCAATGTATCACATTATTATAATCAATAAATTTGAAAAATTATCAAGGAAATATGGGTTGATACAAACATCGGACTTGGCACTGAAAGGGTTAATTAAAGACGCCACATTTGGAGCCTATATTTGCGAACGTCTGTCTGTTTTCTATATAACTGTACGTAACTTGGACCATCTAAAGGGCATACAATGGATCTAACGGGGGGGGGGGGGGTGGGGCACTTTTGTTAAAGTTTTCTAAAGTGACGCTTTTGGTGCCAAGAGCAGCAAACGAGGAGGGCAAGCAAACATTATGAACTATTTTTGTCACCGATTTTCACCAAATTTATTCATTATCTCCATGATATGGTGCCATTCGAAGTAGGGGAGCACGTAGGTGCCATTCGAAGTAGGGGAGCACGTAGGGGAAGATGGGCACCAAAATTGATAAAACACATTTTTAGCGCCGATTTCCACGAAATGTCATTATACTACGTGGTTTAGATATGTCAAAAGTGGCGCAGTGTTGCTAATAGCGAGGTTATACACAAGTATATCTGAATATGTATTCCATATATCTCGCTAATGTTCTAAATAAGCCATGTTGACCACATGTATATATGTAAACAGTGTACAACTATTCATATCTCGATACTTGCATCAAGGAGAAAAAATTAATTAATTGAAACCGTCTTAAATAATTCGAGATTTTAGGCCATACATTAATACGAACTATAGCTTCTGTCACTTAGAACGAAACTAAGTGGCGGCTACAACCGTGCACCATTGCAAATCATGTGCCAGTGCATTCTCTTACGTGTATATACGCGAATCTCCCATAGGGAGTCTCGCAGTTATAAGAGAATGCAATGGCTTACAAGATCAAGGTAAATATTTGTTAGGTCAATGCATATATATTCGCTTATATTTGGGAGACTCGCGTGTATAAGAGAAATCATTGACACGGGGTTTTCGCAAAATTTCAGGAAGCCCCTGACAATGAAGCGTTAAAATCGTCTGCCGACTTGCATAGGGGAAAATTGTGCGAAAGTTCAAGGTTCAGGGTGTAGTATTGTGTAAGTTCAAAGGTATTACCATCAGATAATGTCACGAATCTCTACATTTGGTCATATCCCACCTGTTCAAAACCTGAGAACGTTTTGATATTCCGACCTGTTCTGATGGGGACATTTATAACATTAAGGGAAATAACGCACGGGATATATTTATGTGTTAATACTTGTTACTTAATAATTCATTTCACAGTAAGGGGTGGTCCCATTTCGAGATTGGATGATTTTTGTGAATGTTGTGAGCCGGGCCGATACCGAAATACACATTGAATTTATTAACCGGGAGAAATTCCATGATTGTGAACGCGACGCAAAGCAAAATCGCTTTTCAAATTCCCTTAAATTATGAAATCTCGATCTGGAACCTTCACCTACGTAGAAATACATTATTAAGGAAACAGTTATTAACCAAGACAGATAGTTTCTGCTTTGTTTTTCCCTGTCACAACATCAAACAAGTTCCCAGCTCGGTTTTGAACTGCATGGTACACGTGGAGTATGACCTCTACGGGCGTAATATAGATTCATGACATGAACTGGATTACCATCTAACATTGATATATTGGATGTATCGCGGTTTTATCGCTTTAAGGGGCGGTCAAATGACCTATTTTGAATGGGTATTTCCATGCAAATTTCCGCAAAACTGACAGAGTTGCAAATATTTCTGAATGTTATGTTATTGAAAAATATACATCCGTACATCCATACATACATTTATCTGGCTTTGAATTTGGTCCGGTTAGAAGGTTATTGTATTTATTTTTGAATTTTATATTGATTTATTAAAACTAGGCTAAATGTTGTCATTCCAGAAATAGATTCTCAAAAGTAAATTTGTAGCAAAAATAGGCAATTAACCTAGCCCATCCGCCAAGTAAATGATACGTCTGTTTAATGATATGAATGCTTTAGTTCATAGACAACTGCTTCATATAACATTCGCTGTGGAGAATTGCATGGAAACCCCCATTCAAAATGTGTAATTTGACCCCCACTTTAAAGGCACGGGCGGCATTCGATGTATAAATATTCATATTTGTTCAAATCGCATCAACAGAAGGAATATTAAAACATATATAGTTTTGTTCAGCGCGTAAATAGTATATTGTCGTCAAGACGAACGATTGTGAACATAAATAAGAGCTTGGTCGTGTTACAGAAGTTCTGCTTCTGTTTACATAACACAGCGCATTTCTATTGGTTAATCACACACACATGATAGAAACGCTCTTTATTATTTCCATATCAGGAAAACAGTAACAAATAACGCTCTTTATGTTTACCATATCCGGGTCTAAACAAAAGCCAAGAAATGTAACGTTTTTTGCTTTTGTTTACATAACAAAGAAAAAGCATTTGACGATAACATATTGCTTATGCCATATTTATGATTGGCATAAGAACAAAGTATGTCTATATTTGACTATTCTTTCTGTTTATGGCGTTTTTTTTACTGAGGTGAATATTTTAACAGCATACCCACCGCCAACGCCGCCCGTATCGTTAAGGTAAGGAATACCATGGTCGCGGTCATGTAAAGTGGAAGAGTTGAACACGACCATTAAGTATTGAAATATCACATGTATATGCCTCGCCCTGGGTTATTTTTCAGTCTTAATGTCTTGTATATAATGATGTCGTATTGACTAATGTCTATATTCAGTTGTTTTTAGTATATTTTCTACATATAATTAACAAATCTATCAGCTGAGCTGAGGCAAATATATGACGTATGTTCCTCATTATATATGATCGAATGCATATTGTTAATTTGCAACATAACAAAAACAATTAAGCGGTATGTTAATTATTTATCTTGTCTGATAAGCAGTTAGCCAGTTGCAAATCAATTTGGAGGTTTGTAGATGCGTCATACGGGAGTGTACACGAGTCGCAATGACAATAAATCACAAACTACCAATTGAACAAGGTTCTTGGCTAAATACTGACTATTCAACCAGAGTACGTACACTTTGTACCAAACGAACTAGGCGATGAGTATCACGTTATCCTGAAGTGTACAGAATTACATGAACTCAGATCGACATATCTGAAACCATATTTCTATAGAAGACCGAATGCACACAAAATCTCAGAACTCTTCAAGACTAGAAATAGAAAGACAATTAGGAATCTGTCAACTTTCATAAGGAAAGTCCATGATATTTTCGGCAAGTCCACTTGAGGCTATAACACTGATATTCCATGAACCCACCCCTATTTTCTAAAGGACCTATATACACCCCTGACTATAAAGTCCCCGCCCACAGTACCTGAAATCATCACCCGAACGGAAACCTACCATGTATCTAATCATGCACTCATGTATTCGTCGTGTGAAATTTATTGCTATGTCTTATTTGAATATCTTGATGTCATAAATATGTTGTCTGTAATATCCACATATCAATTAACAGAATAAACTGAATCGAAACCTGAACAGTAAAGGACAGTTGATAGTATACTACGGGGCCTTGTGCATGGACGAAGAAGATCACTTTATTTTTTCGACCATCACTGGCGCTTCGTCCATCACGGGCGCTTCGCACCCTGCAACTCATTTTTATTTTACTACGGAGCCCGGGCGGTGACAAGTGGGCTCTTTTTTTTCTATTTTGTTAAAACGAAATAAATATTTTGTAACGAAATATTATTTCATTTTTGTTCTAATAAATTATTTTATCTAAATAATTATTTCAATATATCGCTAATGAAATAATTATTGTCAATGTCACTGCAGCTTAGTCCAAGTCTTCTCGTACTAAAGCCGGCTAAGATATCGCGACCGGCACCTCCATCCCGATATCTTAGCCGGCTTTAGTACGAGAAGACTTGGACTACTGCAGCTCAGCTCATCTGTGACAAACATCTGTCACAATACAATTTCCTTCGACATAAACCAGCTGGTTAAATCGTTTGGGATAATTCTGTTTTATGCTTTCTATATCTGGGTTTATCGTTGTTGACCCGCTGCGCTCATATACATCCCCAAATAGCAACATGTATAATAAAATGTCACAAGTGTGACATGAAACCGGTTTATTCCACATATACTATTATATTTGTTCTGAACTACACAAGACTTGTCAACTGAGAGAAACTGTTGTAATGTAATGTGGAAAATATATCGCATTCTTTATATAAATACGAACTCATTTGACCTCGCGTATAGTCACACGGAGGAACCGATCCCGGGAAAACAAGGATATCCCGGGAAAACAAGGATGGCCAACGCGGCAACAAGTAAAATTTGTGTTTTCCGTGGCGGTGAAATTGAGTTTTCGCCGCCAAAGTCCGTTTGTTAGGACAATGGAACGGTACGTATCACCTATCATTGATTTATCCCAGTGAACTGGTTATTGTGAAGAGTGCTGGCAGTGGTTAAATGTCTGAGTAAACGATACACGCTGCTGTAGTGGTGCCACCAACTGGATACCCTTGGCCAAAATACCGGCATTGTTGACAAAACATCCATCATTTTTTCAAAAATATACACTTATCGGTGGGTGTGATTGAGCCGATTCGAAGCCAAACATCTCCCAAGCATTTCCACAAAATTTCAGTGCAAATGTCCCACAAATAAGCATTTTTTATTGAGCATAACGTGAAGGTGGTGCAACGATTATTTGACAACGCGGGTGACGAGGAAGTGCCAACGCGGAACACAAGATACGAATGTATTCAAATATGATGTTCGAAAATAGGTCTGTGCAGCTATGTGGTACATATATCACTATTGTTGTTGATATATATGCCGTAAGATGCAAATCAAGTATCATAGGATTATTCAGCTATGGAAATGTAGTAGTTATATAGCTATGTGGTATATACAACACGTGTACGCTTTGTCAACAACCCATATATATGCGACAAAGTTAAATATGTTAACTACTTTTATATTTACAGAACGAGATAGAATAGTGTCGATATATATGTCCGATATGGATGGAGTCGCTCCACTTCAAGACATAGACGGGATAGATGTCGAGGGAATATTCCTTGATCAAACCAATATTTACAGAACGAGATCGAATAGTGCCGATATGGATGGAGTCGCTCCACTTCAAGACATAGACGGGATAGATGTCGAGGGAATATTCCTTGATCAAACCATTCCGTTTGAGGATGAAGTTGTTATGACATCAACACCAAAGTCGTCAAAAAAGTCAACCTCTGAGTCTGAGCCTGAGCTTGAGAGTGCGTTAACATGCGGATATGTGAGAAATCATTCAAATCGGCGATTCGATTAAATCGACACACGAAAAAACATTCGGGGAAAATGATGGCATGCGAGCATATTCATATCGGACATATCGGCACTATTCGATCTCGTTCTGTAAATATAAAAGTTGTTAACATATTTAACTTGGTCGCATATATAGGGGTTATTGACAAAGCGTACACGTGTTGTATATATATATACCACATAGCTATATAACTACTCTCTGAAAACTACTGTGTAGGTATAATGCCATTGGCACTGGACACATGGTGTGTACCTCCAATATCTATACAGTATTGTATACATGTGTATACACATGTTGTGTATGTTTTTCTATATTTACACATATATGTGTAAACACTTGAACATATATGTGTATCGAGTACCGGTATTGGCCAGGCATGCGCACTGATAAAACTCCATCTGCACGCATTGTATCATGGTAGCCATATTGGTTTGTTGGTGTTGATCACAGTTTCGACTCCAATAAGGACCAAGACCACTGAATTTGAGCCGTTATACTAGAATATTTTTAGTAAAGGTGAGAATATTTATGCAAACATACGAAGAACGTAATTAGATACTTCGTACAGAATGTTGATTGAAGGTAAATTCGACGAAACAGTAGGCTAATGCTAATTCGGGAATTTACACTCAACTCATCATCAATTGGTAATGTTATATTATACTAGTTGGAACTAATAACTATATATCCAAATTTCAAAAGTTATTTAGTCTAGTATGGAAGCCGGAATCCGGTAAATGTATCGAACAAATGTGTCCGGAAATTACCTTTCCCTGCGACCGGAAACCTTGACCTTTCTATTTCTGCCGTAAAAATTCGCATAATTTCGTGTTCGATAACACGTATACTGCACTTTCTGCAGTATTATTCCTTAAATTATACTCAGTTCTCAACAATGTGAAGTATGCTTACATATTAATTTTTCTAAATGAAAAAAACTCCAACAGGCTGTCACTCACTGACTGTGTAAAGTGTGTTCACTGGCAACCTGCACGCACAGCCACAGGCATTCTGAAACTTTCACTGAAAGTTCTGTCGAGTTCTGAACAGTGAGTGATAAATAGTTAAAATACATTTATATTATTTATTAATATCTGCCTATAAGTGAACATAAAGACGACCATGATACAATCGTATATGACAGCTGACTGACGTAAGTGGAGGAATCGTGGCCCGATGAGATCATGATTGCGATGTTGACATCATGTTGTCGTACATGATGATATCGAACTAGTACTCGAACCCGCTGGACTTTCAGACAAAACAATTGGCACCACGTTGTATTTGCCGTTCGGCCGCGGAGTCGAAGAGTTTGTAACTGTAGCAGTTGAGCACTGCAGCTGAACGGCAAGTGAACCGTGGCCGAACGGCAAGTACACCACGGCCGAACGGCAAGTATATACACTGCGGCCGAATGGCAAGGCAACTACAATGGGGCCGAATGGCATGTACAACATGGTTATATTTCTAGTTTGTATTGTCTTTTTTCAGTTTAATGAACGTACACCGTGGCAACTACATGTACACCATGGCCGAATGGCAAGTACACTGCGGCTAGGGTCCTGCGAATTGGATATTTTGATCAAATCGAATTCACGAAATCGAATCGAATATAGAATCGAATATCGAATCGAATCATATATGTGTTTTGCTTCTCAATTAGGCATGTTTTGTTAACGATGTGTGAAACGTTCTATGAACTACATGCATGAAGTTCCATCACAACTTATGTGGCGATGAACCGTCGTTTGAGATACTATTAACTTCGATTTATAATTGTTGAGAAAAACAAACAAATTAAAACGTCCATGCTGCCATCACAACAATTAATATATTACCACTAAACGGATTATCGGAACTAAAATCACGCAAAATTTATATAGTCTGCATGTACATGCAAAATTGCAATTCGGCATTCGGAAACACTCGTTATAAACTTGAAGACGCAACAACAGTCGCAGGGTAGATGATTCCATAGATGGGTAGTTGTCCCAGATGCTTGCGTTTTATACACCATGTTGCATTCATCACACGTGTAAGTCCCTGCACTGCCTGAAGCTTTATCATGTTTAAAGGTACTCAATCCGAACAGAGGGTCCCCATCTCAACAGATTCCAACAACAACAATCCGATCAGAGGGTCCTATATTACTATTTCTTTGGCTTTGGGGGTAAAAAATATTTGATTCGAGTCGAGGAACCCTTCAAACAAAGCTCAGAGTTATTAGATATTGATTTTTGAAATTTGTTATTTACTCGAGATGAGTACTAATAATTGCCTTCAACTGCCATAATCTGCTCGGGATGTGTACACCAAAATCTATTCAAACAGAGAAGGATGGATAACTCTAAAATCAAGTGGTAATAATAATGCAAGTTTGACTGAGTTCTGGGCCAGAAAGTATTCCCGATAATGAAAAATAATAGATTTCTAAAATCGATATCTAACAAATCTGAGCTTTGACGGGTGACTTCCTCGACTCGAATCAAATATTTTTGACTTTCGAATCGAATATCGAATATTCGCAGGAGCCTAACTGCGGCCCAACTGTAGTTAGTAGGTGGAGCATCGGTGTAGAAGGTTTTGCATTTTGGCCGCGGTGGCAACGCTAACCACACCACGGTTAAGTAGTGGAGACTTGTTTTGTCAAGCTGAGTAGGTTGTTTGTATAGCATGTGATTGACCAGTCTGGAGTAAACTACATACCCACATATACAAAATAGTGGCAGTATGAATCTGAGTGTATGTTTACATAGACTGGTGATTGACTACCCTGTTATCTTTCCAGCCAAAATTTTTATGTATACACGACTGCGATTACGTCACAAGTGGATACGACACAATTTTGAATCTAAAATCAAACGGTGCTTGATATTATTTCTTGACTTGTGATTTTGACGTGAGCATGCGCAGTCTAACTATCGGTTACTTCCTAGGACGAAAATCCTTCCACTTATGATTGAATCGTGGTTGTCTGAAAGCTCACTAAGTAGATAATATTATTTCATTTCCAATTTCCAACAACACCTAATTTCGAATTAATGGAATATGCACAAGTCATCAAAAGCCAAAATTAGTTTTTGCACCTTTTATAGCTCGAACAAGTTATTACAGACCACAGTTGTTGGAAACTTGTGTCGAAACCTCGAAAGAATAAATATTTCCACCTCTACTAGTACTTATAATACTGTCAATAGCAAGCCCACGGGTAGCCATGGGGCTTCGTACCCTTTGAACGAACTGCCCTTTTTACTGCAAGTGCCCGGTGGTGGTGATCGCCATTCAGGTGAACATGTCATGTGCAGCATTTGCTGTGCGGCAATTACCGACAGGGACCTCTCTTCGAACGAACGATGTATATACGCACCAGTATATAAATATAGTCACATGTACTTAATGCAGACTTAGTCTCGACAGAGACTGGTGCACACAAATTCAATAAATACAAATGTATAGACTGCCAACCCATGTCGGTATAAAGCTGCTATTACAGACATGCGGCTGATGCATGAGGCTACATGCAGATGGGTTTTTATATATAGGCACAACGTTTCAAATCATATATATTATATCAATCACTGGGTTTGTGGCTGATGCAGTTAAGCACATATTTAAATCGAATGGGTTTAACTGCATCAGCCACAACCTCAGTTGTCGCACGGGTCAGTCGCAGGTCTGTGAAAACAGGAATTCGACTTGCATAAAGTAGCCTGACAGAATCACTGGATATAAAGACCAATGTATACAGCAAAAGGGTATCGTGTAAACTATATCCTTCGAATGTCCGGCGAATATCATATTAGCCTATAGCCGGGGCAGAGACTGGTAATGCTAAATTAACCTATGTCCATC
Organism: Siphonodentalium dalli; assembly: GCA_032622095.1. Taxonomy (NCBI): domain Eukaryota; kingdom Metazoa; phylum Mollusca; class Scaphopoda; order Gadilida; family Siphonodentaliidae; genus Siphonodentalium; species Siphonodentalium dalli. The sequence continues at coordinate 111,730,844 of CP136061.1, read as the reverse complement.
AACCGTGGTCAAAATTTTCAACTGTTCTAAATATCGTTGAATTCCAGACATGTACTAGTAATTTCACAAGAAACAATAGGTTGAAATCTTTTTGTAGATTGATTATCAAACAATCTATTAGTGTGGAATAATTTGTGTTAGACCAACAGATCAGGTCTGATGTTTCTAAAACCTTGAGGCTACTCAATAGATGCTATAGGATTTTGCAATTTGTATGTTCAAATTTCAAATGTTCTCACACGGCCCAGTGAATGCTGTGTCACCGATCACACAAGGATGGAGTTGTATTAATAATAATAACATGCGTGAGCGTTATGTTTTATTAACAGCCCTTGGACATATTTGTGGTCCTTGACTGTCGGGACATTATTTAATGCCCTCCAAAATTATTATTATACCCCCCCCCCTGCAAGTTGTGGGGGGTTATACTGGAAACATCTTAGCCCTCCTTCTGTCCATGGACACAAATTTGTGCAGAGTATTTCTCAGTCATTTTTAATCATTTTCCATGAAACTTGGCACAGACAGCAACCACAATGATAACCTGTGCACCTGTGATTATGAAGTCTGTCCAATTGTTTTTAGTTATCCCCCTTTTTGACTTAAAGGTACTCAATCCGATCAGAGGGTCCCCATCGCAACAGATTCCAACAACAACAAAATTTTATCAAAGGTCACTTTAGTTATCAGAATCAAATAATTATCCAAAAATAATGCTAACGACTGTGAACTATCGTATATAATTGCCCAAAATCTGTTGTATAGCAACATTTTGTTCAATGGAATTTAGTATCGAGAGTATGTCAGTCGGCTTTTTCAGGAAACTTCTGTGACAGAAAGTATTCCTGATAATGAAAAATAATAGATTTCTAAAATCGATATCTAATAAATCTGAGCTTTGATGGATGCCTTCCTCGACTCGAATCAAATATTTTTTACCCCTGAAGCCAGCGAAGCCATTGAAATAGTAATTGAGAGGGGTTTTTATCTGATTGAGTACCTTTAAGAAATGTTTTAATATATTATACAGGGGTATTACTTTGAGCTTTTGTTCCTATAAATTTTGGTCAATTGTTTCAAAACTTTCAGACATTTAGTACCATGGGAAACTGCATTATTCCTACATTTTTTGTTAAATTTTTTTAAATGGCACAGATATTTATTACCATGGGAATCTGTGCACCTGCGATTTTAAAGTCGGTCAGAGTGCACTTGCACTTTACTTGCTACCAAAGCTCATATACAGAGAATACTCTTTTTTATTTTATCTTCTTTTTTTCCCCGTTTCATGCAGAACATAACTCAACATTTGAGTTGAGTTGCTATGGATGCTTGCGACAAAAATGGCCAAGATAAGTTCATTATAAGTTATTGTTGTTAAAGAGACTGTTCAGCAGACATTCTACTAGTACTTATGTTCCAATTCACAATTTTAACTGGCTCCAACTTGATTGGTTTGGTTTATTAGGGTTTATTGTCATTCTAGCCGCTAGGCCACACATGATGTTGTCAATTTTACTGGTGGAGGAAAGACCACGCAGAGTCTTGATTTCACCAAGAAATCGTCCCACTGCGTGTAGAAACCACCAACCCCCAGAAAGCAACTGACAAAACTTGCCCAGATACATGATTCCAGTCACCCTTCCTATGACGGGGTTCGAACCAGCTTCGTCAGCGCTGGACGGCCTGTGACGGTGTAATCCACCTGGCACTCTACCGATTCGACCACCGGGGGCTCCTGCTCCAACTTGAAAACAAATTTGACTTCTTGTCTGATATAATACAACATGTGTTGGATATTTTAGGAGGTGGGTGTGGGGAAGGGTTGCTTTATACATTTCAAATTCAAGGTGCATCCCTCCCCAATGGAGACGCTCCATCCACGTCCCTGATGAATGTTGGTGAAGTACATATGTGATTTTATAGCCCTGGAAGTTATTGCTGTGGCCAATTTTCAGATTTCATGTGTATGTATACAATTGCAATTAAATAACTAGTCTGAGTAATAGCTTTTTCTAATGAAAACAATATTGTAATAAGTGTTTACTAATTTTTGCAGATAACCTCAGCTTATCGTAAGAATGAGTGATGTGATCCTCTGAATTTGCTGCAAGACAACTTCGCCATAATTCTGGAATTTGTGAGAGGACAAAACATTTCCAATGGCAGTCTGTGTCTGTGAGTAAAATATAATGATGTTACTTTGCATTTCAACTAATCTTTTAATTTTGCGGGGCATTGGGGCTACATGATCGGACTCACATGTATCACAACCTACATGCACATGTACAGTCGGTCAGGATGCTGAAATCAATCATCCAGATGAACTACTCTCATAATGAGGGGGTGCTTACGACTCTACGGCAATGCCATCGATGTGTGCTTCTTACGGAACACTCATTTTAGCACTGCGAAGCTCAACAGGGATATTATATAGATATATTTTTCGCTGATGTTGAATCAAATATGAATCATATACAGCATGTTTAATTGAATATGATTTTTTTAATATTTGCAGGATTCTAAAATTAAGTTACCCCTAGTGTCATCGAGAATCTTTTATCAAATGAGTTGCAGAAGGTGCATGGATATATTTTGCGACAGCAAAACTCGAGCAGAATGTAATTATGCACTGTCCACCATGATTTTGATAAAATATTTGAGATTATGGTACAAGTTGTGTTCTGTATTTATTCTACACCATTGTGTCAATCTATGAGTCAGCTACCTTTATTGTGATTTAAGTCTGATGGATAACCGGTTATGATCGGGACATCACCTGAAGCTGATTGTTGACATACTAAATGTACCTATAATAGCTGTTTGTCACCTTTCCAACATCAACAAAAAATAGTTCCGGCATCTATTCCACTAGAGGCATACAATAATAGGTATTCAATGGTGAGATTTGGTTGAATAGTCAATAGGTGTGAAATAAAGCTTTATTTTATTTTACTTCTAATTACACAGCTGCAATATTTTGGTCTATTTCGTAAATTCAGTTACATTGTTGGTATAATTTTTCAGCTTGTCCACGATAGTGCAATCCTGATGTCATTGAGACTCGCAACATATTTGACATCATGCATGACAGCCTATCCAGTACCAGAGAATTAATTTAATTTCTTCCCATGTTCAATATATAACTAACCTGCCTAGATAGTGGACAAATAGTATTACTTGATTGAATATTGGTGTGTAGTAAATACAAAACCAAACCACACCTGCAAACAATTGTCCACTTATCTGTTATGTTAAAGTGTTATTCTGCAAGATGCAATTTGACACTGGCCACTCATGTAATATTTCACGGAACTTGAGCCCCAACAAATTGGTGCAATAACGTTCACCGCATTGACAGTCTGTATACTAACTATACTCACATGTTTATTTAATATTTGGAGTGATTATTTATTTTACTTCATTGTATAATAATTATATAAAGCATTTCATGTATAATTTAGCGTGCAAACTCTCAAGTTGATTCAATGAACCCCATATATTCAGCTTCCAACAACATATTTTGAAATGCTGCTTCAGTTATCAGAATCGATTAATTGCTCAAAAATAATGTCAATTATAGTATAAAATTACTCAAAATGTGTTATTTATCAACATGTTTTTCAATGAAAATTTTGCCTCAATTATCAACACAAAGCTACTTGATTTTAGAGTTATCTTCATCCGCAATTTGGTCCAAGACCATTGGCCCGTTGACTTTTTCCCAGGCCACTATTAAGTCTCGATGGTGAAAAATAGTAGATTTAAAAATGAATATGTAATAACTCTTAGCTTTGGTGGGTGGGTTCATCGACTCAAATCAAATATCCTCCCACCCGAATCCAAATATATAGTAATTGAGCCTTATTGAGGGGCATCTAATCGGATGATGCATACTTAACCCTTTGAACCCGTAACACCGATATTTAGGTGCAAACGAACCGTGACTATACCCCGTAACACCGATATTTCGGTGCAGCGACGACATGATTCGGTAGCAAATTTATATATAGTATAACGAGCGTCTGATCCACTGATTTATATTTAAATTGCCCCAACATAATTATGTCAGCGGCGCCCATGGTGCCTATGGAATGGTTGACCGCTACTATCGGGTAGAAATATATGCGCATGCGCACAGCATATAATCTACAAAAACATACGATATTTTAAGCGAACTGTGCCGCTATATTTACGGCATATAATTTCGTGTTCCCCGTGTGTGTACAGAACAGACATAATTTAGACACACAATTTCAGTTTAAATTACCCTCGCGTATATTAACCAGTGTTCTGCTACATATGGGGAAGGGTCTATCGCATATGAAGTTGATTTATTCGCGCATGCGCAGACTAGCGCAATGACAAATAAATGGTTTATAACGTACTTATACACGACATACCCACTAATATATATATTTAAATTGGCCTATTGAAGTCAGCGCTGGCAAAGGTGTCTATATGGATTGGCTGCCCGCTAGAAACGGCTAGGAAAATATGCGCATTGGCGCAGGCTATAATTCATTTTTTTAAATGCGTTTAAGTGAAATGTGGCGCTGTATATGACATTTTGTTGCATGTTTCACATGCTAGTACAGTAGACACAATCTAGACAGCTTACTTGAACAATGGGGCCACGATATGCTACGGGAAATTACGTTGTTTCTAGTCTCTGTAATGTCAGTCTCTGTTGTGCCACATGCAGCAAAAAGTCTATCGCATATCAAGTTGACTTACTCGCGCATGGTCAGGCATGTCTTAATTTCACATTAGGATATTGGTTGCATCGAAACGCAATTCGCTGATGTATAATTACAACGTTATAAGCTAGAATTCGTTTATCCTGCAAATTTCAGGTAGTTGCCTAGTAACCGTTTCTAAGGCGAGATCGGGTGGCAAAGTATCCCGATCTTACAATGATCAGTGGTCCGTGCATGTATATATCATGCCTGCACAGTTTCAGGTAGGTGTCCCCTTTCAACATAACCAACACCATGCGACTAGACACTGTCTAAATTAAGGCAAAACATACCACTGAATGGTTAGTGCAATTATGTCATTCGATCAGTTGTGGTATTTGCTTAGCAACCGTTGCTACCCTTAAATGGGATATTTGGTTCACTATTCTGGTCGGGTATATCTCAAATTTCACGTTAGGGTAGTACCTGCATCAAAAAACGCAATCACTGAGGTTGAATTACGACGCTATAAGCTATATTTACATTTTCCAGTCAATTCCGGGTAGTTGCCTAGCAACCGCTACCAAGGAGTTGCCGCGAGGCAAAGTCTCGCGATCTTATAATGATCGCTGATCCATGGGGGACAAACCTGTAAAGTTTCAGACCGGTGTCGCAATTTGAACATAATCAACACCATGCTACTAGACACTGTCTAATTTAAACGGACATACCACTGGGAGCCCCGGGTCAGGGTGTCGATCACTGTGGAGCGCCAGGGTTCAAAGGGTTAATATTGATTATATTTAAACAGTTTACAGCTCTGTTTGTTCTGAGCAATAACTATTTCTAAAAATAGTGACAAATATATGTCCCACAGGGCAACTTGATAGTCACATTATATAAGGAAATCAATATTAATTGATAGTAGTGTTCCCAGGTAGGTGTTTTTGATTCATTTCTCTTATGTTATACTGAGGAAACTATATACTTGTTGTGGGAACAGATAATTCATCTTTAAACTGAAGCCTGGAAATCATAGAGTGTGTCATTTCATGTTTGGGAAATATGATTAACATTGGTACAAATGACCTAGATAGCTGGAACCTGATTTGTGGATTTTCATCAACAAGTGGGGGGAGGTGTGTCTGAAAATGGTTGGTTAAATATTAAAGGTACTCAATCCAATTAGACCCTCATAAATTACTATTTCTTTGGCTTCTGAGGTAAAAAAAATAATTGATTCGAGTCGAGTAACCTACCCATCAACCCTCAGAGTGATCAGATATAAATTTTTGAAGTTTTGTTATCTCTTGTTTCTGGCCCAGAACATGCCGTCAAAAGGAAGTTCTCAGTGCTTCATTTTAGAGATATCCATCTTCGTCCGTTTGAATAAATGTTTCTGTTGCAATTATTAGTACACATCTCGAGAAAATTACAAATTTAAAAAAAGAATCAATATCTGATCATTCTGAGCTTTGATGGATGGGTTCCTCAACTCAAATTAATTATTTTTAACCCCTGAAGCCGAAGAAATAGTAATTTAGGGGTGCTTAATCAGATTGAGTACCATTAAGACCCATGCTATAATAGATTTTTTTCAGTTCAAATCATGACATACATAAAAAATATTTTAAAATTCTGACTTCATATATTTATTTTTTCAGGATGACTACAGAATCAGATATACAATGTGCTATATGAGGAAGTAGAGGTCTACCATACAGTAATGATATGTTACTACTTCCAGCTTCAAAATGCCATGAGTTGAATTTCCCATTCAAGGTGGATGACAAACAGTATTTATGGACCAGTTCTCAAATGTGTGACAATCTTCAGCCGTGTAATATCATACACATGCTTTGTAAATTACCATGCAATGTGTTATTGTGAAGGAGGATGGATGATAAGTCACATTATTGTAATTGATGATCTGACAATCTTCAACTAAGGAATTTTCTGTTCTCTGTTCATTAAAATCATGGTAAAAGAAGCCTTGATTTTGGCTAACTACAGGATTGGAGCAGTGGTCATACTATTATTCCTCTAATTTATTAACTGACTGAAACAGCTGAAGTGGTCTATCTAATAACATTTCTCCAGTGAACATGTCTGCTTGTACCTCAACTGTAACTGTAGTGTCAACCAGAGTTTGAAGGCTCCTGCAGCACATGAAATATGAATTTTCAGCTTCATTTGTTGGATATGTAGTTATATACCATTAAAATAAAGTTCATGTAAAATAATTATACTCTTTGAGAATAAACTTTCCTCTATCAAAGTAATGGTGGTACATGTAACATTGTATTGAAAAACGATGTCAGTTTAATATAATATGGGTTTATTTATCTACTGAAAATAGGATAAGTCAGTGGGGTGTACAATTAAATAACATCAAATAGACCATATTTTATCTTGGTGTTTGGTGTGATGACACCTTATCAGTGTTCTGTGTATTCTGCTTCTGAATTGTAATGTACATGTAAGCATTGATACTGAATCTTAATTGCCATGATACACCATGAAAGTAATAGAGAAGTGATTCCTGTTCAATGACTGGTGGTATCCTAACTACAGTATATGTAACGCAACAGAAATTGCTGGTCCCACTTTTACTTGTAACTTCTTTCGTAAATTTTAACAGTACTTATCTGACAGTGCTGTCTCGTCAAAAGTTCAAAACAGATAAAAACGATAAATTTAATATATGCTCAGTTTTCGAAAAATCCTCATGTCATTGATGCGGGAGAGGTGGCTTGGAATCATTCCAAAGATCCTCATGCCCTGTCAATTGAAGAGGTGACTTCGATGCTGACTCCAGAATAAGAGCAATTATTAAAATGCATGTAACATGCATGTAACTCTATTCATAATAGCATTGTTTGTATTGTCATTGCCATTTTATTGTATCGGTATATATGAATTTCAATGCCAAATTTCTCTGAAGTTAGTTCCATTCCACAAATCCGTTATACATGTATATGATAACTAATGGGTTGAGAGTGTTGTGTCCTCTTGTCAAAACTTATCAAAATGATATTTTCATGCTCACTCAGTTTTTGAAAAATCCTCTTGTCATTGACAAGGGAGAGGTGACTTGGAGTCACTCTAAAGATCCTCATACCCTGTCAATTGAAGAGGTGACTTCGATGCCTTATCCTGGATGCAAGCAATTAAAATATAAACTTGACTGCATCTAACTTTTCCGGTTCAATATAATTGTTTAATTGCCAATTTATTTTACAGGCAAATGACAATGCCAACTATGGGTGATGTTCGATCAATTAAGCGTACTGGATGTATATCTAATAGCACATTCCTCGGGATTTTATTCTGGGTAACAATGCTGTGTTTTCTCAACAAAATTTATCAATATGATACTTTCATTCTCAGTTTTTGAAAGATCTTCATGTCATTGACATGGGAGAGGTGGCTTGGAGTCAATCCGAAGATCCTCGTGCCCTGTCAATTGAAGAAGTGGCTTCAAAAACTGTGAATGAAAGTATCATATTGATAAAAAAAATTGAGAAAACACAGCATTGTCAGAAAAATGTTACCCAGAATAAAATCCCGAGGAATGTGCCATTAGATATACATCCAGTACACTTAATTGATCGAACATCACCCATAGTTGGCATTGTCATTTGCTTGTAAATAAATTGGCAATTAAACAATTATATTGAAACGGAAAAGTTAGATAAATAGTGAGTTAAACTTTTCTTGCCCATTTCATTGTCATTGCAAATTTATTATACCAGTAAATGTAAATGCCAATGTAATATGAGGTCCATTCAGCATATATAACATATGATAGCATGTTTTTCATGATTTGTTTTGGCTAATAAAAAAAAGAAGTAATAATTATGGCTTTCAATATCAAATATTCTTACTGTGATGGCCTAAATTCAGTGGCCTCAACCATGCAATTCTGATTCGACATTACAGTTGCTACATCACCCAAAAATGTCCAATATTTGCAAAAAGAATGCATGTAAATTTATTACACATAGTGTATAGATTAGTTGGTACACCGTGTGTGTACCAAATATGCACAATTCTGGGTACTATATACTACAAAATTGTGTAGGTTGTTACACAGATGTGTATAAATAAAGTACACACTACTGTGTACTATGTACACTAATGTGTATAAATAAAGTACACACTAACTGTGTATTATCTGTGTACTAACTGTGTAGTAACTGTCTACCAACTGTTTACTACACACAAGTGTATAGCGACTACACATACATGAGTGTATAGAGCTACACATATTGTGTATACCAAAAATTGCTCTATACACATACATGTGTGTATAGAGCTACACATATTGTGTGTACCAAAATTGCTCTACAGTTTCTACACATAATTGTTGGAGAGCAGATGTTACACATATATGTGTACAAAGTGTGTAGCGTTTCTACACAGTGTTTTTTAGAGAGTACTACATTTCCATAGCTGAATAATCCTATGATATTTGATTTGCATCTTACGGCATATATATCAACAACAAAAGTGATATATGTACCACATAGCTGCACAGACCTATTTTCGAACATCACATTTGAATACATTCGTATCTTGTGTTCCGCGTTGGCACTTCCTCGTCACCCGCGTTGTCAAATAATCGTTGCACCACCTTCACGTTATGCTCAATAAAATGCTTATTTGTGGGACATTTGCACTGAAATTTTGTGGAAATACTTGGGAGATGTTTGGCTTCGAATCGGCTCAATCACACCCACCGATAAGTGTATATTTTTGAAAAAATGATGGATGTTTTGTCAACAATGCCGGTATTTTGGCCAAGGGTATCCAGTTGGTGGCAACACTACAGCAGCGTGTATCGTTTGCTCAGACATTTAACCACTGCCAACACTATTCACAATAACCAGTTCACTGGGATAAATCAATGATATGTGATACGTACCGTTCCATTGTCCTAACAAACGGACTTTGGCGGCGAAAACTCAATTTCACCGCCACGGAAAACACAAATTTTACATGTTGCCGCGTTGGCCATCCTTGTTTTCCCGGGATATCCTTGTTTTCCCGGGATCGGTTCCTCCGTGTGATAGTGTGAATTAAATATAAACAAACAGGTTAGGCGTAATAATGCGGCATTCTCTATGCGCAATTTAACATCGATTAAAACTGACAAAAAAGTCCCTCCGTGCACTGGATCTGGGCGTAAAGTCTGGCTTACATCGAAGGAAACTTGGACTATCACACTTGTATGTATTTTAAGCCAGCATGCAGTGGCCGGTCGATAGACGGCATTCAGTGGGCGAAGTCGATGTTGGTCCCCTTCCCCGATGCCTCTGGAACTATATCAGGGCTGGGAACCTACGTCAAAATTTGTACGAAAATGGCGGAAAGATATCATAACTGGCCATTTCAAGATTAGCGTTTCCTATATTTTCCAAATTTAACTCTTTCATGACTGGGGCGGCGCTGGCGAAGCATTAAATATAATGTGCCAGTGTATTTTCTTATATATGCGAGTCTCCCATAGTGAGCTTCGCATATATACAATAATACATTGGCTACTTGTTCAAGGTTAATATTGTTAGGCCAATGTATCATCGTATAGATGTGAGGCTCCCTATGGGAGACTTGCATAATATAAGAGAATGCATTAGCACAGGGTTTTCATAACATCTTAGGAATCTCCAGTCAGGGAAGGAATAAGTTATCGACATGCTATTACGTGTAGGTTAATGGGCTAACACAATTTATTCCATGATCCTATCATTATTCCATTCAATAAACCCATTCTATAAATTGTGATATTAAACTTTCGTTTAATAACAGGAAATAGTGCCAGGCGACCTTTGACTTCGGTTTGTCGTCTGTTTACATTCTGCACGCTACGTCTCAAAATACGATGACTTCCAATATTTTTCCAACAAAAATGAAGAGTTTAAAAGTTATGCTGTTAAATATACGCCGTTAAATACCCCAAGGGGTCCTTTCTTTATCTGGGACTATTTCTTTACGCAGGCAAACAACGCATAGTTACACGAAACGTCATCGCATGCCTTATAGAAGCCGATGTTAGTTTCGCGTCCCATTTGTTGATTTATATATGTTTTGTCGAGGTTTTGGATCATGTAATAACAGTAATATATAGAATCTACAACTCGTACCCAGTTTATAGTCACCAATGGCTCGGTCCAGACCTAATTTGCTGGACTCTTTTTGAAAATTCCGCTATAAACTGGAGACTCGTTGTAGATCTTCTATATACTCATCTCGGATACTGCAAAATCAGAATATTGAACACAATTTTGTTAATGACAATTTGGCATTCAAATTTCAGCATCTTGAAAAATGGTGACCAAAGTCACTTGACCACTTATATCTTCTCAACATTCATAAGTATACGGGGACGGGATTCACAGTGAGCTAGTACACATTGATACATATATAGCTCATTCGCTGTCTTCTTTTATTGAGCTAGTTGTACAGGTAAAGAAAACGACGAAAATTCACTTCGAATTGAGACATTTTGGGGCCATTTTCTAGTAACTTATGACATATGTTCATGGCCATGTATAATTATGCATGTGTAGGCCTAAATAGCTGCATACGGCATATGAAGTCAATTATTCAAGTGATGTGATTTTTTTTATGCCGACTATTTTCCTCGGAATAATTATCGTGGACGATTGTATTATGACGTCATTTGTTGTCCGCTTTAATCATGTCGGCTGCTTTCTCTGCAATCATTATGGTTGGCGCGTTGGTGTTACCAGAAACAACGTCCGGCATAATGGATGCGTCTATCACCCTCAGTCCTGAAATTCCTTTGACCCTGAAAAATAAGTTGTCACAGGAAAAATTATTTGACCTACAAATGGATCACCCGTAATCACCGCGAACCTTCTACACACGTATAACGGGAATCGCACTACATTGGTCAACAATTTCCACAGATTGTCATGTCCGCGGTCACTAAAGGCTCACTTAATTTTCGAGTCACCGATTATGAACTTAAAGATAGAGTTATTCTCCTTCCATTGAAATTACAATTTTAGTTTGAATTCTGTTGCATTCTGTGAGCCATAACGGGGGAAATCTTTCAATGATTTCAGCTGTTTTATATTTATATATGGGAATATTCTGAGACACAAATGTTTCAAATGGTGATGAATTATAGTATATCAATTTTATCTGATGGCATATATTATTATTAAAACCGTATATCAAGGTACTATAAAAAATAATAATTGGTGACTCGAAAATTAAGTGGACCTTTAACAGTTTGAACAAGTCAAGACAAGACAATACTTATCAATATTTAGTTAATACTGTTATAAATACATCGCGATTGCGTAATATAGTGTAATATAGTGTAATATAGTGTAATATAGTGTAATATGTTGTAATATGTTGTAATATGTTGTAATATGGTGTAATATAGTGTAATATGTTGTAATATCCTGTAATATAGTGTAATATAGTGTAATATAGTGTAATATGTTGTAATATGTTGTAATATGTTGTTGTCGGTGTTTGTGGCGATTCTCAGAGGTCCGCCATTATTCTTGGTCCGCTCCACGTAAGTTCTCAGTGGATCACTAGGTCCTCATGGACGGGTGTTGTATGTGTACAGCGACATGGGAGAATATGGAATAACATTTGCTCAATATAAAAGTTTATCAACTTTACCAACTGTATACACTAATGAAGACAAGACACACAGTGTATGTGTCTGTGGCACGAACCAGACGACTGACTATATCTTAGAACTAACAGAGCTATCCTGGATATATACGTTGAGTTAACGATAAACCCGTCTGATTATTTTCTTATATATACGTAGTTTAGTTTATTTCAGTTGAATGTTCGTTGATACACACGTATATGGAAGTTATCTACCTGTGTATGCCTGCTATACCCAACATAATCCTACACACATACCAGGTATGTTGAACAGTATACACTCCAAAAAAAAATTGGGTTAATATATAACCCAACTCTAACCCAACGTTTAGTCAACCGAATCCGACTAAACGTTGTTTAGAGCTGTTAACTAAACTAGTTTAGTTAGAAAAAGTAAACAAACATTGTGTTATGGTAACCCAACTTTGGAACCACTCGTTTTGTTTCATTACCCACATTGGGATTGAAGTAACTAAACATGGGGTTATATTAGAGAAAACCTATGTCAATACATATAATTATATTCATTTCAATGGATGAGTTTTGACCATATAATCTGATATTCTGGTCATTAATTAAGTTACCCAAAAAAATAAGTCCAATCAATGGATTCAGTTCGGATCTTAACGTCTGAATAAATGAGAGATATAAACATCGACACTAGTTTGTAAATATTTAATGTATGAATGAGGTGTAACATATAATGACTTCCGTTTCTGGAATAAATTAACAGCATGGAAAATAATACTGGTACCAAGCAATACTACAATTATATCAATCCAACATAACATAATTATGCATTCACCGTGTATCTCATCGAGTTTGACATACCAATAAAGATAAGAAAATATGACAAACAGCTAGAGCTCACATCCCGCGAATCTGTATCAAGGGGCGCAACTGAAACCCAGTGATTATTAACTATAATAAATCTAACCCTACAATCTAACCCAATAATTGAATGCAACTTCTGGAATTTGACCCAAAATTAACCCAACTTTGGATAACCCAAAAATGTTAACCCAATTGTTTTAGTGTACCCCATGCGATGTATCCAATTGACCAACGCCATTCCTTTTGAGTTGAATTTAATTAGTCATTATAAACGTATACATTAATGCTGAAATTTAGTGTACTCAACAACCACGTGTACCGTATGTGGGTATATAAACTTACCTCAATCTAGGGTCTACGACGGCTGTCGGGTCGTTCGCTCCGCCCATTTTACACGTTGAAGTGGGGTGATAGACAGTCGATGCCAAGTGTCGGATGTAGCACTCCCAGTATTGGTCACTTTCACTCACGTGATGGGAGCAGGCCTGGAGCGTTTTAACGATAGTCTCAGCCCCGAGTTTACTGAATACTTGTGTCTTCATTAGTGCAAAGGTGAACTTGATACCTGGAGATGAAGTGTGAAGAGGCTCAGATAAGGAGGAGGATTAAACTCAAAAACACTTCTTAAGTCGCGATAGAGCGGAGAAGATATAATATCTGACGGCCATTATCTTCTCATTCAGGACGGAATGAAACTTTTGTACAATCTAATCTTGTTGATAACATACAAGCCTGAAAATACTGTGTCGGTCATTTTCAGAATGAGGTCCACTGAGGGTGAATTTGGTGATGCTGGAAACCTCAATCTGCTTAGGCCTCAACTGCTATATATGGGAGACCTAGGATCAGATTGAAGTTCCCCAGTTTAAGTAAGTGATGTTCTCCCATTAGTCACCTCCATTATGCCTTTTATCTTCTGAACATTATGGGATATAGAAATTTCACAGAAAGGGAAAAAGTAACTAAAACAATGTTATTTAGATACTTCCCAGAATATGAGGATTCAGAAGAATGAGGTCCCGGAGGGTGAATTTGGTAACGCTAGCCCGCTGTTTCGTCGGCTAGTCTCAAATTATCGGCAGATTTTGTGAAAATTAGTAACAATACATTCAGCTTTATTATGGGAATAAATAATAAAAAAAAACTATCTAAATATAAGAAACGAAGGTAGTGGTTGTGTGTTATTGGAGAATACGGCGCTGTCGTCGTTGGGGGCACGTTTAGTGAGAACCCATTCGCCGTGCTCAAAGTGTGCACCAACGATCATAGCTCCGCGTCCCACAATAACACACACGCAGACCCACAACATTCATTTCATAAATAAAATGTTTAACCTTGTCTATAATAAATGGATTATCCCACCACGTTATAAACGTGTAAATTGGAATGATCTATTATTCATTTGAAGGGGTGTTCACGATACATAAGCTGACGTTAGAAAAAAACAGATAATACAAGAGAAGGATAATTCATATTCATTGGTGTGTGGGAAATATTCAGATAATAAGTTAAACAAACATCATGCTGAAGTGATTATCTAAACGTTTCCTATAAGATAACTACTCATCAATCATGCCTAGTATCGACAGGATTAAAGTAAATAGTAACTATACCGTGTTGACGATCATTGATCCCCTTTATCAACGTTCAGAAGATGATGTGTACTTCCTGGTTATCTTAACATTTAGGAGTTCCTTGGTATCTTATTTCTTGGCCCACGGTGCTGATCGATATCACAAACAACATTGTTTTCTTGAAAGACGCGAATTTGACCAAATAATCCGGAATTTGTGTAGATGTAGAGGATCTCCAACAAGTTATGTTGGGATATGAGATTTTATGAAACGAGTTTTATAAATTTGATTCACAACGAGTCGTAGACAATTGTGAATCAAATTTATCAAACGAGCTTCATAAAATCTTACATCCCAAATAACGAGTTGATGATGATCTTGTATATCACACCAAAAAAAAAGACTAGATCTTTATTCCTTTTTAACAAATCAAAATCCTTAAAAGAAGTAGCAAAATACATATCTTTGGATGCGACGCTTCACAACCGTATACGATGGTATTGCGCTCAGGGCTGGCGATAGAAATATAACCCCCCAATTTGCCTCTTTGTTTGTGTGTCTATTTTCGTTAGTGCAACGAAGTCATTTTTGCATTGTCTGCGTTTGGTGTCATGCGCGGCTTTTCGAAATAGTATTAATCCGCGACACGGTCATTTTTTTGGCGCGATGTCAAGTCATATGTAGCACGCGCCTGTTCATCACTAGTGACATAATGAAGTATGTAATGGCTTCTAATGGTGTAATAGGGGTTTCGTACTTGCGATACGGATAGATATAGTAATTGATCTAAAAGTCGGAGGAAAAAACATTATACAAAACACTCTGAAGAGCTTTTGACAGAATGGACATAATCACCTTTCACAAATGTTTTCAAGTCTCTGTCGTCTGCAAGGTACCGTGGATTGATAACCGGGTGATCAAATGGGTTCCGTGATCGTAGAGTTATCGTCCCTGTGCTGTGTGGTTTCAGCAATGCAGTCGTTATATACATGTATGTTGATCCATGCAGTGTTCGCGGCAACCCGCGTTCCACCTCAGCTGTAAACTGAACAGATAGAAAATAAAGATGGGGACGGCATCGACACGTTACAGGCAACTCAAGGTTATACACAACTATAATTGTGTCCCATAGGCGACACTGTAAACTATAAATCCCCCCGGCGAAGGGTTAAAGACATGTTATGTAGTTATTCGGGTGCGTAAAACTGATAAGTTAGTATTCAGGCACTACGCCAACTGGAGGAATGTAACATTCTACTAACATCGCCGAAAATCTGAAGCTAAACGACCCTACCACTCCATTATGATAGAAAACATCGTCTGAACTACGCTCAATTGTAAATATTTACTACTCGATTCGGACCGCATCTATCTGCAATACACTAACGAAAACGATTTCCCAATCGAGAGTCACTGCAATTAAGTAATGACGGTGTGTGTAGTCAATTTGTGAAAATTACTACTTTGAACAAGATTATTCGCTATTTCTAATCGATCACCCTGCTGTAATGTTTCACATCTTGGAACAAACGTCGCACTACCAACGACTCGAATTCAATTCGAATTAGACTCGAGTTTAATTCAAAATTCGTCTGTTGAAACAAACGTCGCATTTAATTCAAGACGAATCTAACTGATTTCTTAAAATGGCATAAAGCGTTCATGAGGGTTTTGGTAAAATATGAAGTTATATATCAATTTAAAACGTAAAAGTTAGTGAGAAAATGTGGCTTTTGACTTCCAAGCGACGAAATTAATGTTAATATTCCGAGGAGTGGAAATTATTGGTTTTACATCGCTAATTCGTAGGTATTTGACATATATTTTAAGTCGGACATGATTCTTTAGGTGGTATTTTGCTCTGAACTTGTCTGAAAGAAATCAGGTCAAGTTTATTTTTTATACGAAAACGTTGTACCTTTTTAACAATTTAATAGCAAGTTGAGGTCAACGCGGCATAACACTATATTGCGTCAGTATTTCTATCTAAAACCACGTGGTAAAATAAACATGGCGGGCAAGGACGAAAAGCTAGCGGGTCTCCGTTGGGGGTGGGGACTAATAAATTTGCGTAATTCAATTTGCACCCCGCTTGGCTGTTCCTTCACATGCCTGGTCGATAGCCTGTTCTGAATGGACCAGTAGACGTGTGATCATGCACTGGGTGGACCATGGTTCTGCCAGTAGAAGAAAAATTAGAGATCTGAACCTGAAAATCCGATCATAGTTGGGCATGGTGGGAGAAAAGTTTTGAAATCTGAACATGAAAATCGCAAAAACCTATAGGATCTAAACTGGCCTCAAGCTGTCCAAGTGTTGGAAATTTCCAACCTGACACGCCCCAAGAAGGTTGGAAAATTTCCAACTGATGACCATTTAAGTTCATAATTTTTAACACAAGCGACGTTTGTTTCAAATAAATGCGAGTAGACGCACTACCGACGAAGAATGCGTGTTGCATGGGCAACACGAATCTAATTGCTGATGCGTCTGAGATCCGTGTTTGAAACAAAGTCGCATCACCGTCGACTCGAATTTATATCGGAGAAATGCAAACGAGCTGCATAATGATATGCTAATGTGGGAATTCCAATTGAAACTGGAAAACACCAACGAGCATGACGTAATTTGGTGGTATTTGAATTCGAGTCGACTAAAGTGCGACGTTTGTTTCAAATTAAATGCGAGTAGACGTACTTAATAAATATTTATTCCGTTTGGATATACCCGCTACTATGCATGGACGTGTGCAAATTTTATATCAACGATGGGTTGAAATTGTTCTTGTAATTTGATTTTCCAACAATGAATTATTGGGGAATTTGTTGTTTTTAGACCAACATTTCCTACTTTTGGTCCAACATTTTGACTGAAATGTCCATCAGTCGGGAAGCTTGTGTCCTGGTCCATCATGGCCCCCGTGGCCAGCCAAAAAACTGCTAATTATTTTCCTATGCTTTTGTTCAAAATTATGAACTTAAATGGTCATCAGTTGGAAATTTTCCAACCTTCGTGGGGGTGTCAGGTTGGATATTTCCAACACTTGGAAAGCTTGAGGTAAGTCTTGATGCTATAGGTTTTTTGCGATTTTCATGTTCAGATTTAAAAACTTTTCTCCCACCGTGCCCAACTATGATCGGATTTTCAGGTTCAGATCTCTAATTTTTCTTCTACTGGCATAACCATGGTTCACCCAGTGCATGATCACACGTCTACTGGTCCATTCAGAACAGGCTATCGACCAGGCATGTGAAGGAACAGCCAAGCGGGGTGCAAATTGAATTACGCAAATTTATTAGCCCCCCCCCAAACTGACACCCTCTAGCTATACGTCCCCGCCCGCCATGTTTATTTTACCACGTGGTTTTAGATAGGCATACTGACGCAATATAGTGTTATACCGCGTTGACCTCAACTTGCAATTAAATTGTTAAAAAGGTACAACATTTTCGTATAAAAAGTAAACGGACTTGATTTCTTTCAGACAAGTTCAGAGCAAAATATACCACCTAAAGAATCAAGTCCAACCTAAAATATGTGTCAAATACCTCGAAATAGCGATATAAAACCAATAATTTCCACTCCTCAGATTATTAACATCAATTTCGTCGCTTGGAGTCAAAAGCCACATTTTCTAACTAAATTTTACGTTTTAGAATTGATATATAACTTCATATTTTAGCCGTTTTTATCAAAACGCTCATGAACTCTTTATGCCATTTTATGATTTTAAGAAATCATTTAGATTCGTCTTGAATTAAATGCGACGTTTGTTTCAACAGACGAATTTAGAATTAAACTTGAGTTTAATTCGAATTGAATTCGAGTCGTCGGTAGTGCGACGTTTGTTCCAATGGTAACTATGGCCCGCCCATTGCATGGTTACAAGTCTACTGATCCATTCAGAATATAGGCTACCATCCAAGCTTGTGAAGGAACAGCACATTGAATTACGCAAAGTTATGAGCCGCCATGTTTATTTTACCAATAGGTTTTAGATAGGCCCACTGGCGCAATATAGTGTTATCCAGCGTTGACCTCAACATGCTATTAAATTGTTAAATTTAAAGTTCGGAGCAAAATACCACCTTTAGAATAATGTCCGACCTAAAATGTGTGTCAAATAGCTAAGAAATAGCGATATAAAACCAATAATGTCCACTCCTCAAAATATTAACAAGGGTCATTCGTCGCTTGGAAGTCAAAAACCACATTTTCTCACTAAATGTTACGTTTTGGAATTTATATATATAAAGAAATTGTTTGGCTAGCGGTAGATTAGCCTTTCCCAAATTGTTTACATATATTTGAATGACCGTTCCATTGATGTACTATACAGTGTACCTTGATATTTTGGCCGTTTTGACCAAAACCCTCATGAACGCTTTGTGCCATTTTACTCATTCAGATTCGTCTTGAATTAAATGCGACGTTTGTTTTCAACAGACGAATTTAGAATTAAACTCGAGTATAATTCGAATAGAATTCGAGTCGTCGGTGGCGCGACATTTATTCCAAGGGTCACGTTATGGTTGCTAATTAGTGCTTGGCAATCTTATATTGAGCTAACTTACCCTTGGAACAAACGTCGCACTACCGACGACTCGAATTCAATTCCAATTAGACTCGAGTTTAATTCTAACTTCGTCTGTTGAAACAAACGTCGCATTTAATTCAAGATGAATCTAAATGATTTCTTAAATGGCATAAAGCGTTCATGAGGGTTTTGGTCAAAACGGCTAAAATATGAAGTTATATATCAAGTCTAACACGTAAACTTTAGTGAGAAAGTGTGGCTTTTGACTTCCGAGCGACGAAATTAATGTTAATATTCTGAGGAGTGGAAATTATTGGTTTTATATCGCTATTTCGTAGGTATTTGACTCATATTTTAGGTCGGACATGAATCTTT
Source organism: Siphonodentalium dalli (assembly GCA_032622095.1). NCBI lineage: Eukaryota > Metazoa > Mollusca > Scaphopoda > Gadilida > Siphonodentaliidae > Siphonodentalium > Siphonodentalium dalli. The sequence goes on along the minus strand of CP136061.1, from coordinate 111,711,180 downwards.
AGGTGGTATTTTGCTCTGAACTAATTGTCTGAAAGAAATCAGGTCCAGTTTACTTTTTATACGAAAACTTTGTACCTTTTTAACAATTTAATAGCAAGTTGAGGTCAACGCGGTATAACACTATATTGCGTCAGTATGCCTATCTAAAACCACGTGGTAAAAATAAACATGGCGGGCAGGGTCTCATTTGGGGGGGGGGGCTAATGAATTTGCGTAATTCAATTTGCACCCGTTTGGCTGTTCCTTCACATGCCTGAATGGATAAGTAGAATTGTGATCATGCACTGGGCGGACCATGGTTCTGCCAGAAGTAGAAAAATTGGAGATCTGAACCTGAAAATCCGATCATAGTTGGGCACGGTGGGAGAAAAGATTGAAAATCGCAAAAAATAGCATCTAGACTGGCCTCAAGCTTTCCGAGTGTTGGAAGTTTGAAACATGACACCCCCCCCACGAAGGTTGGAAAATTTCCAACTGATGACCATTTAAGTTCATAATTTTGAACAAAACCATAGGAAAATAATTAGCAGTTTTTTGGCTGGCCACGGGACCAGGACACAAGCTTCTCTTCTCGACTGAAGGCCATTTCAGTCAAAATGTTGGACCAAAAGTAGGAAAATATGCAAATGTTGGTCTAAAAACAACAAATTCCCCAATAATTCATTGTTGGAAAATCAAATTACAAGAACAATTACAACCCATTCGTTAATGTGAAATTTTCACACGTCCATGCATAGTAGCGGGTATAACCAAACGGAATAAATCTTTATTTAGTGCGTCTTCTCGCATTTAATTTGAAATTTCGTCGACTCGAATTCAAATACCACCAAATTACGTCATGCTCGTTGGTGTTTTCCAGTTTCAATTGAAATTCCCTCATTAGCATATCATTATGCAGCTCGTTTGATATAAATTCGAGTCGACGGTGATGCGACGTTTGTTTCAAACACGGATCTCAGACGCATCAGCAATTCGTCGCCCGAAAACTATACTGTTCTAAGTCCTAAAGTTAGGTAAGAGAGATATGGCCATTTGAAAATTTGGGCCATCCAAAAAGTCTGTGTTTGACCATTTAGGAGTATGTACATGAGATAGTGTGGCTCCTGGTTGTTTATGGGAGTGATTTATCGTGGAAAAGGGTAACATATGCTCGAAAATCTTCGTGAAAGTCGATTTTACACCTGGAGATAGAACACTGTCCTAAGCTAAATGACCCATCGTCTGACATTTTTCGGATATAGATCAGTATAGAACTCAATTGAAGAACAAAATGTTTTATTATTAAAATGTAACGGCAATACAAGAACAACATAATCGGCGTATATTTCTATCTAAATGGCATGTGTATATGGTCCCATTATAGTACACTGCGAAGGTTACAGACTCGCGTCAAACGAAATCAGATCTTATTAAGAGAATGGGGTGTGGAATATCCCGCCAAGTAGGACGTACTATGTTATATTATTCTCTGTTTGCAATGGCTGCACGGGAATTTCTACTTGAAATCGATAAAATCATTGCCAAAGATACGCATCCACCACCCCGGAATAGATAATCGAAAATCTGGTGTGCTTTAGTTTCTGCGAAGTTTGTATATATATGTATATACACATGTAGTGATGTTTCAAATAAAATTCGTCACGTAGAACCAAAGTAATGTCTATATATAGAGAAATTGCGCATAGAAAATTATATACGGATCTATACAATCCTGACAGGCGAGTTTGGTAAATTACGCTGCATAACTTGAAAAATATGTGTATATTTGATACACATCTTGATGAAAATAAAAAGAAAATAACAGTAAAACAAATTCTGATTGAATTATACGATGGATGGTGAAAATTCAAAAATCCACATTCGTATGAATATAACCATAATTATGTGTGATATTATTCATAGGGCTATGTGATCATATACATTGATTTACTTAATGTATTCATTTCCTGTGTATATATCATATACATGTCTGCTTATCAATGGTATTTGTATATGTGTCACACCATAATAACGGATAATAAGTATAACCTTTTCGATAGTCATACTATTAAGTATAAAAGTCATCCGATTTGGCTTTGTGCGAATATATGGGCGATTTGTCGTGGGGAGTGACCAATTAGCTTAAATTCGTCTCAAAACTCGTGCCATATATATTGTAATTTTTATGCTCGCAATGCTATATACCTTAATAAAAATAGCATCGCGAGCACACATGTGACAATATATATGGCACGAGTTTTGAGGCAAATGTATTTATCACTACCAACGATGAATCACCATATTCTCATATTGCCAACTTGGATGTCCTTTATACATATAGAGTATGACGATAATTTTACTCCCCGTTGTCTATATAATTGTTTAAACAAAATGCAGGTGCCGAAATGTCTGCGCGACCCGTCACAATTAATAACAATTTCAATTGTTAGTCTGAATCGGAATCACTAGATTGATCTGACATTTCTGGTATGATAGCTTCATAATATGCCTTATCACCAGGTGGCATATATTTATACATTGAACGCAGGTCGTTCTTCTTTTCCGACGATAACTGTGCTCGATACAACCACTTGATTAGCATTTTTCAACATTTTTGACTTTCTTGTACTCTGAGATAATGATGACAACAGTTACTGAGTAATTGTGTTCATATCAGGGAATATATGTATATAGATATAGATAAGATGTCACCTGATGAGATGTTTCAAACACATCGAAAGGCCTAGTGACCTAAATATATACTTTTATAGAAGCCATGTCTTACTTTCATTTCAATAGAATAGACAGTCGGACGGACATACATAATAGTTCGAGCGAAATGTAACTTTGATGGCCATAGTACTATATCAGCGGCACCTCAAAACATTTTGCGGTCGTTTACGGTGAACGTGTATAATATTTAATGCTGCATATATAATTAACCGGCGAAGGACATGCATTAAGGACAGGGCCGGTGCCGCTTTAAATTATGTTTCCTGTATCCTACTGAGTACGGAGATGTAACATGCTATGAGGAATTGTTCAACATTATACTGTTCTATCTCCAATGAGCAAGGTGATGTGGGTCACTATATATTATCAGCGAAACATGAAATGGTTAAGAATTATAGTGCACTATCTCCAGTTCTACGCCACGCGGTATGACCTTCCTGAGTCCTATACTGTTCTATCTCCGAGGCTGATTTCAAACTCAAATATTTCCATAAACGGGACTTATAATGTATAGCACTATATGCTATTATCTACATTGATATAAAGTTACTTACCAAAACATGATGACATCCTTTTTATAGCAGTTGTTTCATATATAAAACACATTGAGAATTGTATACCGCTCCTATTTAGCCCACCGGAATTTTATCAACAAATTAGCACGTGATTAGATCGCGCGTTCCTATTGGTTATTGGAGATAGACCATTATAAAGGTGGATATATAACATTATAAACCTAAAATCCATGCCATTTTTCGTTTTGTATCACTTGGATAATGGGCGATAAGTCTGGGAATTGTAGACCAATCGCGCCGGACATGCGCCCAAAATGTAGCTCATGTTCTGCCGATTCCAGCGATACCAAACACTCATTTTTTTCAAAAAAGTGAGTTAGGACAGTATAATTCTCGGGCGACGAATTAGATTCGTGTTGCCCACACGCATACTTCGTCGGTAGTGCATCAACTCGCATTTATTTGAAACAAACGTCGCACTTTTGTCGACTCGAATTCAAATAATTGAATTCGAGTCGTCGTTAGTGCGACGTTTGTTCCATGGGTTAGGGTGGATACACACATGCATGTAATGTCTGTATGTAAAATGCATGTATTTTACATGGCCACACCAATAATTGACAAAATTAATCACCTGCGCGCGAGAGGTCAATTTCACCAGTGAGTAGTTATAAGCCATTATCAAACAAACTGCCATCAAGAAATTTCAGGCCAGTCATAAACATGTCTTCTTTCATGGATGCCGAAATGAGTAATTCTTGTCTGATATATGTGCTGTTATTTCACGAGTTATAATTCATTTCGATTGCAAATATTCATTATAGCGCCAAAATATAATGCAGGTACAGCGTTGAAATTAAAAAGAGTGACCCCCCCCCCCCATTTATATATATGTTTCTCAAGCCAAAGGTTGAACAAGCTCCTAACTGTCACAAGCTTTAATTATAACATTTTCGACCATAATCCATGATTGGGGAGGGGCTGGTTATCGAAAGCTTCCAATAACTATGGGAGTTAATTGAATGTATCAGCCGGGATTATCTGGGCAAGAATTACAATATAATGTTTTACTTAAATATTCTATAGTTGTAAATTTTGCGTATACATGTATAACAGTATAACACAAGAAAGGAAAGGTGACGTAGTTGGGAACTTGTAGCTAGGCAACCCTTTCGCCGAATGAAGACAAACAGCAACACCATGCATTCAAATTTAAAGCTGTATAATATGTTCATAATTATATGAATATCATAAATTGCTGCATATTAGATTAATCACTCGTAGAAAACAGACACGACAGACATGACTACGATATTTATAAAGCAGGGTGTCAGGACTCAGGGTGCTGGATGCACACCCCCGTCGAGGAAATATGCAATGGTGAATTCGGTAGCTTCTGGGATAATATAGCTCCCCGTGCATGTTGGGGGTCATACCCCCCTGCGTTGGGGAAGAGGCCATCACTGGTATTAACATCAATAGAAGACTGACAATGATTTAAACAGAACGTCGACCATTTGAGTTATCGCGCGAATAATTATTTTAAGTGGCCTGACGACTTTGTCCCAGTCAACGGCTCTTCGGCGGTTCAGAGTTTAACTCACTGTGGTCAAACACAGTCGCAATGATTGGGTTGTCAGCGGACACATATTACACGGTGTGTATGATCCATGTAAAACGCCAAATACACGATATTAACAGAGATTACGTGCATGTGTGTATCCACCCTTAATGTGCTGCGCGGGCTACTCTCAAATTCTCGGCAGATTTTGTGAAAATAGATAAGAATACACTCATCTTTGTTATGGAAATAAATCATCAAAAAGCTATGTAATTATAAGAAATTAATGTAGCGGGTGTGTGTGTGTTATTATGGGATATGGCGCTGTGGTCATTGTGGCACATTAAGTGAGAACCGCTTCGCAGTTCATACAATGTACCATAACGACCACATCGCCGTATCCCTCAATAACACACATCCACTGCATTACTCTCTTAAATACATATTCTGCTTGTCGGGAGCGAAAGCTCGTGTAAGTTTCAAGAACTTGTCATCCAACCCCCAATTCTTTGTATTGTATAAAACAACTAACAGATACGTAAGTCATATATTACATACGGCTCAGATTACAGGCCTGTAACTTACCTCCTCGCCATAATTCATCAACTGTTCTCCAACCCAGGGTTCGAGCTTCGGAGGAAGACACATATGGAGCTGTATATCCCCACTCTTCAATTCCTTTTCAGTCTTGTAGAACAGATTACCTACCAATGCGCCTGGACTCGAAAATGGACCTGTAATTATCACACATATATATGGAACGCATAATCCGAGGCACCAATTCGGTTAATAATAAGTCTCATTGTTGTTGAAAGTGTGGTCTTCGTAAATTTGTCAAGTTACCTATCCTGCACTCTAAGAAAACAGCTCCAAAGTTGGTTCCCCGGAGAACCAAATACCAACATAGAACCAACCAGTTTGGTTCCACACTCCTTTGATTCCATCTGGAACCACATCCTAAGTTTGGTTCTTCGAAGATCCCTCCGAATTCAATGTTAGTGTGGGAACACGACCTAGCTTAAATGTCCTAGTCTAAAATTTAACAATATGTCCACGACTAAATAATACGGGAAATAATACGGGATTCCTTTGAAATACAAATGCACACATCCCTAGACTGTTTCGAGTCATATGTATACGCTATTATAACTAATGTGTAGGTTTTCTGCACACAATGTGTAGCCCTGCTAAAACAATGTGTAGCCCTGTTAAAACTTCCATGGCGTACACAAAATGAATAATGATTGTGTAGCCCTGCTACACAATCATTATTCATTTTTTATCTTAAACATATTTGTGTAGTATATGTGTAGTTTTATGTATGTACACAAATTTTGTAAAAAAATTTACACAATAAATGGGTCAATTTCTACACATTTATACACACCGGTGTGCATAAAATCAACATAATATCCCTTACACATTTTGTGTAGATTCTTACACATAGAGGATCTCACATGAGTTTCTATTTTATACGGAATTTATCAACCGAGTTCACTAAATTCGATTTGAGCCGAGGTTTACCGAGGCTCAAATAGAATTTAGAGGACGAGGTTGATAAATTACGTATAAAATAGGACGAGTGTGAGATACCTTTTATCACATGATCAAATAAACCCGAAGCAACGCGAAATATTCATCGAAAACAACAATCATGAACTACAGCGATCGCAAGTTATTTGAAGAACGCCGTGACGTCATCGCACGCGCTGATATTAAACGTGTCTATTACCGATAATTATGAAACTGCTTTTATGGCCAAATTATGTGATAAATACATATCGTAGATCGTAGACAATAATATAAGTTCAGTATTCCGAACTGTGGGTATATAGTATTGATGACATATGAAGATTTATATGTTAAAACTTCCATGGCGTTCAATTGCAATGGTACGTAATATTTTGTTCTGTGATGTGTGAGTTTTCGTTTTAAATGAACAAACCAGGGTCGTGGCGTGGTTGCATAATATTAGTATTATCGTATTACAACAATCATATAAACTAGTCTAAGGACATGCAGTATTCGCCATGAAAGTTTTAACAAATAAATCCTCATATATCATTAATACTATACCCACAAGTCGGAATTCTGAACTTACATTCCTTGTCTACGATCGCTGTAGATTATATTCCAAAATCTATACTCAAACAATATGGCCGTCATTGAACCAACATCGTGTAATACTCTGAAGTGTGGCTTACTATGATATGTCATACATGTTCTATACGTGATGTATATGTAAAGTGTCCCTTACTATGATATATCATACCCGTTTTATACGTAATGTATTCGACTAGAGCTTTCACCGACCGCCAATTGGCGCTCAGAAAGTTCGTGGATGTGTTGCGGAGGAAGAAGTTGTTGATTAGCATCATGTGATCCTGCAGATTCCGTCCGACTGGAAGATCGATAATCCCAGGAATCTGTAAAAAAAAAGTATTATAAATTACGGACTGGCTAGAGTGCCGTATACATCGCTCAAGGGCTGTCCTGACCAGCACGTTCATATACGAAATAAAGAATAATTATTCAAAACACAATTATGTCTGTATAATCGCGTGGCATGTGAATCAAAATATAGGCCTACGGTACTCTAGTCAAACTGCTAAAGTGTCGTATATGGTACTTTAGCAGTTTGAATAGAGTTTGGCTAAAGTACCGTATACGGTACTTTAGCAGTTCGGCTAAAGTGTCGTACATACGGTGCTTTAGCAGTCCGGCTGAAGTGTCGTATACGGTACTCTAGCCACGGCCTATAATTTAATCATAAGCTGTCAATTTTCAAGAAATACCGAACAAAAATATGGTTCAATTAGCCATTAATGTAATAACCCATATTTTAATAATAATCTGTTACTCCACGGAATAATATATCATAATGTGTTGTCACACATTTAGCCATTAAGGTTATTTATCGATAACCTTAATTTCTCGATTACTTTCGGCTTCAACCTTTCAACCAATTAACCCAGAAATCGACATAAGCAGCGAGTGATATGATCACGCTTATATACAGCATGCATAAAATGTTCATGAACACTATTCGATACCTTCTACGTTTATAAGTGAATTTCGATGTTGCATCATAATTCCTTCGGGCACGTCTTCCACGTCAATGACCGTACTGCTACTCCTCAGTACACAAATACCTAGATAAATTAACAAGACTCGTGCTAATATTTTCAAAGAAATTAAAGACATATTATGGACTTGTTCGGATACGTGAAACTGATCACTCAGTATTCAGGAGCTATGCCAACTGGAGAATGTAGCATTCTCCTAACACAGCCGAAAAGTTGAAGCAAGTCGACCGTACCACTCCATAGAAAACATCGGCTGAACTACGCTCAAATGTGAATATTTACTTCTTGATTCGGGACGCAACTATTGGTGATAAACTAACGAAAAAGATTTCGCCACCAAGAGTCACTGCATTTAATTAATTCATACAAATGACGGTGTGTGTGGTCAATTCGGATATGATAATTGTAAAAATAATACTTTGAGCAAGGTATTCTCCATTTATATTTGATCACACTACAGGGGTGTTTCACATCACTTTAACTAGCAACAGTCAATATGTATTAGGAACACGTGCAACGCTATTTCGTGAACACTGGCCACTAGCCAATCAAAAACGATGAATTGATAACCGAAAATTTGAAGACAAATGTACTATAACGCTCGTTATGCAACTAGAGTTATTTCTTAAATAAACTCCATTACTGTCGGTCTGACTCGGTCATTCGTACAGAATGCACAAGTGTGCGAACTAGTTTCCTGTCAGTATCCGCTCACCTGTTTGGAAAGATGATATCTTATATAATTGTATTATTATGCATGTAGTTAATTATTTGTATCATATTTCACAATTGTACACGTAGAACACTATTGCACAACGCAATTTCGTGAACACTTGCCACTAGCCAATCAAAAACGATGAAATGATGACGCGACTTGATCAATCGATAATTATAGGTCTGATTGAAAGCGTGTCAAGTGTTAGCTTTATGTGTGGTTTTCTTCGGAAATTATATCAGCATGTTTTGTTCGTTTTACTCATACCTTCTACTTATTGCCGTTGTCCTGCGAATGACGGATTAAATTTATAAGAACAATAACTCTCGTTTCGATTAAGATTATGAGTTATAACCGACAATTTGAAGACAAATGTACTATAACGCCCGTTATAACAAATTATGTAAATGTTTCGTTAATAACTCATAACCTTAATCGAAATAATAGTTATTTCTTCAATAAACTCAAATATACTGTCGGTCTGACTCGGTCATTCTTACATAATGCATAGGTGTGGGAACTAGTTTCCGGCCATGACTGCATGACAAACGAAAATAACGAAATTCCTTGCATCTGGATACTTGATTGACATGTTCGTTCAAACTCCATGCAGGGTTTACCCCTCTTGATGATTCGGTAAGACCGCTGCTACCGGCGACATTTTACCCACATTTGGTGGACTTCCGCGATATTAAGATATATCTCATATATATTTTGAAGACCTCTGTCTGTATGTATGTTTGTTTGTTTGTTTGTTTGTCTGTCTGTCTGTCATTTATACAAATCTACGATTCTCGACCGATCGGGACGAAACTTGGTACGTGTGTGTAGTTTGACCAGGCGGTGAACGTTGTCGTATTGGCGAGTCCGTGCGGCGCCCGCTTCGCGCATGCGCAGACGAGATCTCGGAAACGGGTGGAGCTATCGACTTGAAATTTGCTATGTGAATGTATCTTGCCCCGGATACGAATTTTATCGAATCGCCGAGCCCGTGCGACACCAGCTTCGCGCATGCGCAGACGAGATCTCGGAAACGGGTGGAGCTATCGACTTGAAATTTGTTATGTGAATGTATCTTGCCCCGGATACGAATTTTATCGGGTCGCCGACCCCGTGCGACGCCAGCTTCGCGCATGCGCAGACCAGATCTCGGAAACGGGTAGAGCTATCGACTGGAAATCGTCGGGCTGGGTAGAGCTATCGACTTGAAATTTGGTTTTTGAATAGCCCGGACAACGTCGGGCTCATCGGCTAGTCTATTATATATTTTGGAAGATCTGTCTGTGTGTCTGTGTGTGTGTTCGCGATGAACTCGAAAACGTCCCACCCGATTTCGATGAAACTTGGTACGTGGGGGTATTTTCAGCCGGGGACGAACATAGGCATATTGATTTGTCCGTGCGACATGACCTTGACCTTGAAATCGGGTCATTTCAAGGTCAAACGCCCGAATATCACGGGATTTCAATGAAACTTGGTATGTGTCGGTATCTTCGGCCGGGGAGTGGCATAAACATATTAATTTGTCCGTGCGACATGACCTTGACCTTGAAATCGGGTCATTTCAATGTCAAATGCCCAAATATTACGGGATTCAATGAAACTTGGTATGCGGGGGTACATTCGTATGGGGAGTCTCATAAGCATATTCATTTGCCCGTGCGACGTGACCTTGAAATCGGGTCAATTCAAGGTCAAATCGCCAATTTTGATGGGATTTCGACGAAATTTGATACATGGGGGTACTTTTGTCAACTGAGTGTTTTGGACGGGTCAAGTCGTGACCCCGACCTGACCTTGACCTTCAAAATAATAAATTCAAGGTCAAATCGGGTAAAACCGGATGGATTTCGACGGGCACGTTTGTCGGGTACTTTTGTCCGGGCAGTGTTTTGGACTGGTCAAATCGTGAACCCACTTGACCTTGACCTTCAAAATGGACAATTCAAGGTCAAAGCCCGGACGAAGTCGGGTCACCTTCTAGTACTATATAAGCGAACAGAGCAACATGCTGCCATTGTCAAGAAAACACAATATCGAACAAATTTTGTGTAAATTTTGAACCTTAAAAGTCCCACTAAGACCTTGAAAAGTCACACTAAAACAGAAGAACTATATTTCGAAACGGTATGATTCGATTCTCCGATTATTTTATCAAAACGCACGTGTACGACATTGTCACGAATCGCACGACAAGAGTTTTAATTTGCTGGAATTTTGACGAGTAGCTTGCGAAACAAAACTACTGATCTGATTTTCCATTATGGCATTATGATTTAGTGCGGGAATTGTTCTCAAAGCACATATAAATTTGACTTTGGAGCGATCGTGTTTCCCCATTTTTGCTGGAAAACCCCCTGCTAAATATAGAAACACAGACTAGTACCCAGTCGGTGACAGAGTCAGTAATAGCCTCGGTATTAATTGGATCAATAGTATATGGTAGTACCATCACTATCCATTCCAATTTCAGTTCATCATTGTAACCATACAATTGAATGGACAACAGCTATAATATAAACGACAGAACTAAATTTACATCTTAAACACTATATATGTTGAAGAGTTGTAGTATGACCACGCACGTTATATATCCGAGTAGATATTCACGATTTCCATTTAAATTACGGAGTAAATACCAGTGCGCAAATGATATTCATAGAACGCCATTATTTCAAGTCCATTATGAAATTGTGGTTATATCGCCCCAGCACTGTGACTGCATCCCCGAATGACTGTTGCTTCGCTCGGTGTCGTCACAACTGATATCAGCCGAGTTTAGTGGGATGTCAGCTGTGTTTGGAGGGTCGATAATAGGTAGTTCAAGGAAAAAATGTGATATCTAATTAAAAAATCTTTTTCTGTTTTCTGTAATATACTATTTTTATATCAGACATATCTTAACTGTTTTGACTATACATGTATATAAAGGACAAAGGGGCGCAAGTAGAAAATTGAATCATCGAGAACTAGATGCAATTGTGTGTTCACGGCCTCCGGGTCTAACTCACCCCCAATTTCTTCAATTCTTTCTCAGGACCTATCCCGGATAGCAGTAGAATTTGAGGCGATCCTATGGTACCCGCCGACAGAATAACCTCTTTATCGGCGGCCACAGATGTCTGTTCTCCGTCCCTGTAAAACTCCACACCAACTGCGCGCTTATTTTTCACCATAACCTGCACAAAATAATATGAACTAATAAGTAATACACAAGCCTCAAACTAAAATATGGAGTGATATATACATGAACTGTTCATTGTGCCGAATATATGTGAAGTGATTATGGCCAATATATATATATAGTAGATATGTCCAATTTTGGTGCAGGAAATATATGTTATGCATTTTGTAACCTGGTTACAAAGTTACATTTGGAAGTCGTTTCACAAATGCGACGTGTTTTCGCGGTTACGGTTACATTTGGAAGTCGTTTAAAAAATGCGACGTGTATTCTCGGTTACGGTTACAAATGATTAGCAGAGAATAACTCCAACTAGAAAAATGAAAATATTTCACCTGTCCTTGTTAAAAACTGGTTACAAAGTTACATTTGGAAGTCGTTTCAAAAATGCGACGTGTTTTCGCGGTTACGGTTACATTTGGAAGTCGTTTAAAAAATGCGACGTGTTTTCTCGGTTACGGTTACAAATGATTAGCAGAGAATAACTCAAACTAGAAAAATGAAAATATTTCACCCATCCTTGTTAAAAACTGGTTACAAAGTTACATTTGGAAGTCGTTTCAAAAATGCGACGTGTTTTCGCGGTTACGGTTACATTTGGAAGTCGTTTAAAAAATGCGACGTGTTTTATCGGTTACGGTTACAAATGATTAGCAGAGAATAACTCCAACTAGAAAAATGAAAATATTTCACCCATCCTTGTTAAAAACTGGTTACAAAGTTACATTTGGAAGTCGTTTCAAAAATGCGACGTGTTTTCGCGGTTACGGTTACTTTTGGAAGTCGTTTCAAAAATGCGACGTGTTTTCTCGGTTACGGTTACAAATGATTAGCAGAGAATAACTCCAACTAGTAAAATGAAAATATTTCACCCATCCTTGTTAAAAACTGGTTACAAAGTTACATTTGGAAGTCGTTTCAAAAATGCGACGTGTTTTCGCGGTTACGGTTACATTTGGAAGTCGTTTCAAAAATGCGACGTGTTTTCTCGGTTACGGTTACAAATGATTAGCAGAGAATAACTCCAACTAGAAAAATGAACATATTTCACCCATCCTTGTTAAAAACTGGTTACAAAGTTACATTTGGAAGTCGTTTCAAAAATGCGACGTGTTTTCGCGGTTACGGTTACATTTGGAAGTCGTTTCAAAAATGCGACGTGTTTTCTCGGTTACGGTTACAAATGATTAGCAGAGAATAACTCCAACTAGAAAAATGAAAATAACACGTCGCATTTCTGAAACGACTTCCAAATGTAACTTTGTAACCAGTTTTTAACAAGGATGGATGAAATATTTTCATTTTTCAAGTTGGAGTTATTCTCTGCTAATCATTTGTGACCGTAACCGAGAAAACACGTCGCATTTTTTAAACGATTTCCAAATGTAATCGTAACCGCGAAAACACGTCGCATTTTTGAAACGACTTGCAAATGTAACTTTGTAACCCGTTTTTAACAAGGATAGGTGAAATATTTTCATTTTTCTAGTTGGAGTTGTTCTCTACTAATCATTTGTAACCGTAACCGAGAAAACACGTCGCATTTTTGAAACGACTTGCAAATGTAATCGTAACCGCGAAAACACGTCGCATTTTTGAAACGACTTCCAAATGTAACTTTGTAAACAGTTTTTAACAAGGATAGGAGAAATATTTTCATTTTTCTGTTATTCTCTGCTAATCATTTGTAACCGTAACCGAGAAAACACGTCGCATTTTTTAAACGATTTCCAAATGTAACCGTAACCGCGAAAACACGTCGCATTTTTGAAACAACTTGCAAATGTAACTTTGTAACCCGTTTTTAACAAGGATAGGTGAAATATTATCATTTTTCTAGTTGGAGTTGTTCTCTACTAATCATTTGTAACCGTAACCGAGAAAACACGTCGCATTTTTGAAACGACTTGCAAATGTAACCGTAACCGCGAAAACACGTCGCATTTTTGAAACGACTTCCAAATGTAACTTTGTAACCAGTTTTTAACAAGGATAGGTGAAATATTTTCATTTTTCTAGTTGGAGTTATTCTCTGCTAATCATTTGTAACCGTAACCGAGAAAACACGTCGCATTTTTGAAACGACTTGCAAATGTAACCGTAACCGCGAAAACACGTCGCATTTTTGAAACGACTTCCAAATGTAACTTTCTATTTCCTAATGTAAAAAAATAAGGGCGCATTTGTAACCGGTTTACTGGTCGCAGCTAACGTACGAGCAAACGTACAGTCGACTTTGAACAAAATCGACTTGGAAAAAAATGCACGACGTATTTGTAACCCAGTAACTGGTTACAATTGCGTCGTATTATTTTTCTGCACCAAAATCTGCCATATATGATATATAGAGAGGATCTATACAACGATCCCCAGTTTATAGCGGAATTTACAAAACGAGTCCAGTAAATTAGGTCTGGGCCGAGCCGTTGGCGGGTCCAGACATACTTTACAGGACGAGTTTTGTAAATCCCGCTATAAACTGGGGACGAGTTGTAGATAATATTTATTACATGATCCAAAACCTCGACAAAATATACTTAAAGCAGCAAATGGGACGCTAAACTAACACCGGCTCCTATAAGGCATGCGATGACGTTTCACGTAACTATGCGTTGTTTGTCCGCGTAAATAAATAGTCCCAGATAAATAAAGACTCTTTGGCGTATTTAATGGCGTATATTTAATGACATAACTTTTCAAACTCTTCATTCATTATATTTTGTAGGAAAAATATTGGAAGCCATAGTATTTTGAGACGTAGCGTACGGAATGTAAACAGACGACAAGTCAGAAGTCAAAGGTCACATGGCACTATTTCCTGTTATTAAACGAACGTATAATATCACAATTTATAGAATGGGTTTATTGAATGGAATAAGGGTAGGATCATGTAATAAATATATATATTTGCAAACATTTTTCGAAGTGATAGATGTTATTGCACGGTATTAAACGGTGCCTTCTTCAGCGTAAATATATGAACATGGCATCTGTACTGCAGCGATATAAATGTATTAAATACACACACATTCCATGCACACTATTTAAAGTGAAAGAAGATACAGAATGTACAGAAAAAATATCTGTCGAATTAGTAAACATTTTCGATTTATACACCATCTGTGTATAAGTATTATACATAATGTATTTAATAGTCGCTCATACCCCTCCCCCAACGTTAAACGCGTGTAATTATTATGTTTAATTTATGCCTCAATTGATGCCGGTTAAAGCTGTTTGTCGTTTTAAAGAAAGTTAAATTATACGCCACGCACTACAAACTTGCATGCCATTAGCTTTTCATTTACCTTGGAAACATGAGCTTCGTCCACAATATGAAGATTGTCTCGATGCATTGCTGGTCTTAGAAATGCCTTGTCGGTTCCCCACCTTGATCCCTCGAAAACAGTGGCTGGACTCGGGGAGACACCTGAAACGATTTGCTTGATTACAAATATAACCTCTAACTAGACGGATAGTTTATATTTAGTGAGGAATCGCCTCATCCGCTCTCAACTTTGGCAAAATATTCAATAGTTGAAAATATTATGCCTTGCAGAACATCAGTTGGATCAAGCAGAATCGTTTGTAACTGACAAAACTCTTATAGACTCTACATTTAAAGACATATTATGGACTTGTTTGGGTGCGTGAATCTGACAAGTTATTATGCAGGCGCTGGGCCAACTGGAAGAATGTAGCATTTTAGTTTATTATATTTTCAGTAACTTTTTCTGCAAAAATAATAATCGTATCCCCACTCCCGGAAGTGCCACGATGTTATCCTACTCCCAGAGGGTTATCCTACTCCCAGCGATGACGAACTATTTATCCCAACCTCGCACGTTCCGAATTACGTAATTCGAAGTGCACGTTTTGGGTTACTCCCCTTACACCAAAATAATTGTCTCAGTTCCAGTGCATAGTCAGATAACACAAAATACATCACCAAAAACACAGACCACCAATGTGTTATCGACATCAAATTCCAGCTCAGTAAAATTTGCAGGATCAACACCAACTGGGAAACATTTTTGGTTACGCTACACTTCGGAATCCAAAAATCGAAATCGCGATAAACAATTGTTCCCACAAGTGCATTCGCACCAAGAAAATGAAAACAGTGTTGAGATCCACTTCAGTATCTGCAAGCAGTTCCACTTCAAATTCCACTGATATTCGAGTGCATATTCCAAATGAAAGTGAGCAGTGATATCTCATAGAACTAGGAACGCTTATCCACCCAATGACATTCCAAACAGTTACTAATTTAATCAATAAAGTGTGTTGTTTGTTTGAAAAATTCCTCCGAAAATCCCCTTTGAAGTTGGTGGCAATAGGAGAAATCAGTCAATGAAATGACGTCACGTTCCTTATACTTGGTAAAATACTATGGCGCGCGCGGCTATAGTACAAAATTCATGAATGAGTGACGTAATCGATTTACCTTATTTGGGTTGTTATCTTATCATTGCGCGTAATTTAACGGAAACATTTAGGTCAATATTTAGAATCGGAACATCTTCTCAATGCATTTTATTAGAGTTGTGTCGTGACAAACTGTTGTGGAAAATATAATAAACACAATAGTTAACTGTCATCAGCGACGAACGAAGTTTCTCCTCTCGTGAGATGCGAGGATTATTTTTCACTCGGCTAACGCCTCGTGAAAAATAATCCTGCGCATCTCAATCGAGGAGAAACTTCGTTCGTCGCTGATGACAGTTAACTATTGTCTATAACATCACTGAAAATCTCAAGCAAATCGACCGTA
Source organism: Siphonodentalium dalli (assembly GCA_032622095.1). Classification (NCBI taxonomy): domain Eukaryota; kingdom Metazoa; phylum Mollusca; class Scaphopoda; order Gadilida; family Siphonodentaliidae; genus Siphonodentalium; species Siphonodentalium dalli. Next base: position 111,694,633 of record CP136061.1, on the reverse strand, counting down.
CAACTCCAATAGAAAACATTGTCTGAACTACTCTCAATTGTAAATATTTACTTCTCGATTCGGGACGCAACTATCTTCGATAAACTAAAGAAAACGGTTTCACCTTCGAGAGTCACTGCATTAAATTAATATATACGAATGACGGTGTGTATTGTCAATTTTGATATATTATTTGTAACAATAACTACTTTGAGCAAGATTATTCTCCATTTCTATTTGACCGCCCTACTGGAGTGTTTCACATCACTTTAATTACGAAAATATACGTGATGTATGCGGTCAGACTGAGGGACTGAACTCTGCCTTGTAGAAAATAATCCTGAGTGCAACATATTACTCTATTTTTCGGCACAGTAATGACCAGATGCGACATGATCTTTCTGTGAAGGCATGTGACGGGAAAACTATATCGCCCGGCTAACAGAACGACAACTGGAAAAGGGTTAACGTGTCAAATAGGCCCATTCTAGACATCACATTTCCAATTTGTCGCTACCAAAGTTGCGAACGACCTATTGTTTGCATGAATCCCGAATACCACTTAACACATGGGTATGAATCCTGAATACCCGTTAAAAGCGGGGAATGAATCCCACGTACGGCCTGAAAATGTCCCGAATCCCCCGTACCAATAGATGGTGTGACGCCCTCAAATATAATAGGGAATCGAAGTTTGGAAATTGCTAACAGTTGGAACGCTTGAGGAAACTTCCAACTGAAGGAGGTGTAAATTGAATTTTCAGAAATTGGCTATTTTGATTGTGTTCGAGGAAGTGCAGTTGGAAGTTCTAACTTGACCATGCCCCAGCGGGAATTCCATTAGCACCAGCCCCTCGGGTTGGAAAATTTATGTGCATTTTAATTCATAAATGCGACCCGAAACTCCCCCACCCAAAACTGTCGTGATCGCCTCTGATTAGTTATTTTCCCACACCTCCAAGTGAAATACCTTCCTCATTGCCTCTGATTTGTTATTTCCCCACACCTCCTCTAATTTGTTATTTCCCCACACATCCGAGTGAAATACATTTGTGAACGCCTCTGATTTGTTATTTTCCCCACACCTCCCACGATTTGTTATTTCCCCACAAATTCGAGTGAAATGATCACCACTGATTTGTTATTTTCCCCCATACCTCCGAGTGAAATACCTTCGTGATCGCCCCTGATTTGTTATTTCCCCATACCTCCGAGTGATATCATCGTGGTCGCCTCTGATTTGTTGTTTCCCCACACCTCCGAGTGACATACCTTCGTGATCGCATCTGATTTGTTATTTCCCCGCAACTCCTCTGATTTGTTATTTCCCCACACCTCCTCTGATTTGTTATTTCCCCACACATCCGAGTGAAATACATTTGTGAACGCCTCTGATTTGTTATTTCCCCCACACCTCCCACGATTTGTTATTTCCCCACAAATTCGAGTGAAATGATCACCACTGATTTGTTATTTTCCCCCATACCTCCGAGTGAAATACCTTCGTGATCGCCCCTGATTTGTTATTTCCCCATACCTCCGAGTGATATCATCGTGGTCGCCTCTGATTTGTTGTTTCCCCACACCTCCGAGTGACATACCTTCGTGATCGCATCTGATTTGTTATTTCCCCGCAACTCCTCTGATTTGTTATTTCCCCACACCTCCTCTGATTTGTTATTTCCCCACACATCCGAGTGAAATACCTTTGTGAACGCCTCTGATTTGTTATCTCCCCACACCTCCTCTGATTTGTTATTTCACCACACCTCACTGATTTGTTATTTCACCACACCTCACAGATTTGTTATTACCCCGCACCTCACTGATTTGTTATTTCCCCATACCTCACTGATTTGTTATTTCCCCACACCTCCTCTGATTTGTTATTTCCCCACACATCCGAGTAAAATACCTTTGTGAATGCCTCTGATTTGTTATTTCCCCACACCTCCTCTGATTTGTTATTTCACCACACCTCACTGATTTGTTATTTCACCACACCTCACAGATTAGTTATTTCCCCGCACCTCACTGATTTGTTATTTCCCCACACCTCACTGATTTGTTATTTCCCCACACCTCACTGATTTGTTATTTCCCCACACCTCCTCTGGTTTTGTTATTTCCCCGCACCTCCTCTGATTTGTTATTTCCCCGCACCTCACTGATTTGTTATTTCCCCACACCTCACTGATTTGTTATTTCCCCACACCTCACTGATTTGTTATTTCCCCACACCTCACTGATTTGTTATTTCCCCACACCTCATCTGATTTGTTATTTCCCCACACCTCATCTTATTTGTTATTTCCCCACACCTCATCTGATTTGTTATTTCCCCACACGTCCTCTGGTTTGTTATTTCCCCGCAACTCCTCTGATTTATTTCCCCACACCTCCTCTGATTTGTTATTTCCCCACACCTCCTCTGATTTGTTATTTCCCCACACCTATTCTGATTTGTTATTTCCCCACACCTCATCTGATTTGTTATTTCCCCACACCTCCTCTGATTTGTTATTTCCCCACACCTCCTCTGATTTGTTATTTCCCCACACCTCATCTGATTTGTTATTTCCCCACACCTCCTCTGATTTGTTATTTCCCCACACCTCCTCTGATTTGTTATTTCCCCACACCTCATCTGATTTGTTATTTCCCCACACCTCCTCTGATTTGTTATTTCCCCACACATCCGAGTGAAATACCTCTGTGAAATCCTCTGATTTGTTATTTCCCCACACCTCCTCTGATTTGTTATTTCACCACACCTCACTGATTTGTTATTTCACCACACCTCACATATTTGTTATTTCCCCGCACCTCACTGATTTGTTATTTCCCCACACCTCACTGATTTGTTATTTCCCCACACCTCACTGATTTGTTATTTCCCCACACCTCCTCTGGTTTTGTTATTTCCCCGCACCACCTCTGATTTGTTATTTCCCCGCACCTCACTGATTTGTTATTTCCCCACACCTCACTGATTTGATATTTCCCCACTCCCCACTGATTTGTTATTTCCCCACACCTCACTGATTTGTTATTTCCCCACACCTCATCTGATTTGTTATTTCCCCACACCTCCTCTGGTTTGTTATTTCCCCGCACCTCCTCTGATTTGTTATTTCCCCACACCTTCTCTGATTTGTTATTTCCCCACACCTCATCTGATTTGTTATTTCCCCACACCTCATCTGATTTGTTATTTCCCAATACCTCCTCTGATTTGTTATTTCCCCACACCTCCTCTGATTTGTTATTTCACCACACCTCACTGATTTGTTATTTCCCCGCACCTCACTGATTTGTTATTTCCCCACACCTCACTGATTTGTTATTTCCCCACACCTCATCTGATTTGTTATTTCCCCACACATCCGAGTGACATACCTTCGTGATCGCCGTCCTCATTGAGATCCTTTCTTTTGAGGCCTAATTCTTCAGCTGCCTTCACAAAAGCATTCAGCATGTCTTTGAAGAAATAATTAGTGGACACATGTAGGTTCCCGCCCTGCTTGTGAAAACCTGTTTTAAAAGAGACATTGGTTTTGTATTTATTCATATATACATAGACATGTCAGTATATGTCTATACATATGTCGTATGATTTCCAATAAGTGAATACAAGTTGCATGAACATGTAGTTGAGACTACAATATCGAACACGTTCTATACTAAATGGATTCTCCCATCCAGTTATAAACCTATACATAGGGACAGTCTATTGTCGATTTTGAGGAATGTTCAGGAACTAAAATCAGACGACAAGATAATAGATGTGCAGAAGGGTGCCTATTATTTTTGTCGTTTGTTGAATTTATAATCTCAACATAATTATCATAAGGATGTCGTCAATTAGAATATAAAATAGAACGTGTTAATGTTATAATAATTTAATCGCACAAACTTTCTGCCATTCTGGTGGCCTTTATCAATGTTTATCAGATGTTATTGTGCCCAGAAGAAGAACAGTAACTCCATTACTACTGACGTTAGGTTTCAATGTGATATATATAGATACCCCTGCATGGTAAATTGGTAATTGAATTACGTGGGGTTAATAACCACTGTACATATGCTTAGTCTTGTGGGCGGGTGTAGCAGAGAACTATATATATTTCTCAGTTAGAGGCCCCCGCGCGCGCGTGGGGAGCTCATTGTGCACACATTTGGGGGAATGGACGTTCTATATATTACGAATGCCGACTTGTGATAAAGCATGGTATAAAGTACACATTCGAAGAAACAGAAGGTCGAGGTAGAACAAAGGAGCTGTGTTTTAAATATGTCACCCGCCATATCAAATCCAGTCGGAAGTCGGGATTTTTTTTACCCTGTGCCAATGCATTCTCTTATATATGCGAGTCGACCATATGTCGCCTCGCATAAGTCGCATATATAAGAGAATGCATTGGCCTAACAATTTTTTACAATTTTAATAATTTGTTCTTGTATTCTTTAACAATTTTATAATTTCACCCATACAGAGCCCCAGACAAACATTAGCAGACGACACTCTTCTATATGCTTCTATATATGTGTGGGGCTCCCTGCAGGGATGTTTTTTTTATTTTATGTCCTAAAAATTGTCAGAAACATTTTTAAAAAATGATAAAAAATTGTTAGGCCAATGCATTCTCTTATATATGCGAGGCGACCTATGGTCGACTCGCATATATAAGAGAATGCATTGGCACAGGGTGAAAAAATCCCGACTTCCGACTGGATTTGATATGGCGGGTCACATATAAGATAAATACATCAATATTATTTGACATAATTCCGTCGCAAAAGCTGGTCCAATCCAGTTTCATTTTACTGTGTTCGATGGTCTGCAATTATTGACAAAAAAATCAGACAAACTTCGCTATATAATTATCAAGATAGTTTTGTAGTAAAATACTGGGGTTGTATATAGATCATAGAATGGCAAAAAAAAAGCTTAGTTGTCTGGACAATTTTTATGGACCGCCCATGTACCGTGAATTAATTGTTTAAACAATTGGGTAGGCGATATGGGAGAAACTGTCCTGGCTTCTGAACAGCTCATGTTATCGGGTGGCGAATTTACCTCGCTTCGTGTACTCCACGTCATCAATGTTCTCTGACTTCAGAAAGTATGGAAGCACGTCTTTGTAACTCCATCCAACGCAGCCATTGGCCGCCCAGTTATCGTAGTCATGGCGACTGCCACGTGAGTACACCATATAATTGAGCATACTCGTCCCTCCGAGTAGCTTTCCACGTGGCCACGCACTTCTCTGAAAGGCAAGATAGTCAAGTCAAAATAGGGTTTGACCTACATAAAAGTTTTACATAAATGGATTTGACTTTATCGGAAGTAGTACACGTTTACAATGCACATATTAAATGCTCGATTCGAGATTATTATGTGTGCAACTTTTCTTAGAGGCCCACTTAATTTTCGTATCCTCAGATCACATATATAAAATATATGCCATATTATATACCATTTGAAAGAAGAAGCTCCAAAACATTGTATTGCCAACTTATCCGGTGTAATACAATGTGAACATGTTGTTTTTGTTGATTTACCAACGTGTTTTTTTGTGTGCTTAAGTTTCATCTGGTTTGTAGTGCAAAGTGTATTATTTTCAATGGAGGGGAATAACGCTATATCTTAAAGATAGAGTTATTCCCCTTCCATTGAAAATACAATTTTAGTTTGAATTCTGTTGCAGTCTGAGAGCCATAACGGGGAAAATATTTCTATGGTTTCAGCTGTTTTCTATTTCTCTATGGGTAACTTCTAAGTCACAGACGTTTCAAATGGTGATAAATTATAGTATTTTAATCATATTTTATAGACATAGATTGTTATTAAAACCGTATATCAAGGCATTATAACAAATAATAATAGGTGACTCAAAATTTAAGTGGGCCCTTAATTTTATGTTTTTGGCGAGTACCCAAAATTGGGAATTTCATGATTGGCTAATTGCACGGTATGGTTAGTATATATTATAAAATGCATTGGACTAAAAATATCTACCTTGACCTTGTATGCCAGTGCAATCTCTTATATATGCGACGGTTGCTCCCTGTGGGAGACTCGCATATATAAGAGAATTGTCTCGCACATGTATATAGGAGAATGCACTCGCACATGAGCTTTAATGCTGCAACAGCACTGCTCCCGTCATGAAAGGGTTAAAACCGTTAATTGTTATGGTGAGTTCGCGAAACCTCTCTATTCAAACTAACTCACATTTTCTTTCAAGGATAGACATGCACCATCTTGTGGTTCGGTCATGTACCCCCAATCTCCGTCAGATTTCTGATTGTATACTGTGATGAGAGGTGTCTGATACATGAAGCCGCCGGTCTCAGAGGAACCGGCCTCAAGCAGCAGAACTCGATTGTTCGCATCATCTGTCAATCTGTTTGCGAGAACGGACCCTGCACTGCCTGCGCCAACTGAAAGCATATTTACATTTGAATAGGGAAAGTAGAAGATAAGTTCGTTCGCATGTCACGTCATCTGACATCGAAACCACGCAGGGACATGCGTGGCCATATGGTATTTGCGGGGTGGACATCTAAACATCTAGTGGTCTAACACAAGTCAAATTCACACCCATATTTGTTTTCCTTGATGTGAAACACCCAGGTAGGGTGATCCAATAGAAATGGAGAATGCTCTTGCTCAAAGTTGTTCTTCTGACGAATATTAATCCAAATTTCCAACAGACTCCGTCATTATGATATATTAATTAAATGCAGTGACTCTGGATGGCGAAATCATTTGTGCTTGTTTGTCACCGATTGTTTCGTCCCGAATCCAGATGTAAATATTTACAATTGAGCGTAGTTTTGACGATGTTTTCTATTGAATGGTATGGTCGATTTCTTTTAAATTCCCGGCGATGTTAGTAGAATGCTACATTCTCCAGGTTGGTATAACGCCTGAATACTAACTTATCAATTTCACGAACACGAACAAGTCCATAATATGTCTTTAATTCACTTTAATTAATTAGTTTTTGACTGGTCAAGGGGGGGGGGGGGTGACCTAGCATCCTAAACTATAGAGTGGCATCAAGCTTTCCTTGTGTTGGAAATTGCCAACCTGACCCCCCACCACAAGATTGAATAATTTCCAACAGCATTATTATATAGAACTGATATTGTCTTATTCAAAGTTCAACCTTAGTTGATAGCTGTGTCCTCTCCGATGTTTTACGGGATGCTTAATTGTATTTATGGTCAACGGGGGTACAATTTATAACTGAAATTTATAACTTAATGCTTTCTATGTTGTGATATATATTCAATGTTATGCTATCTTAAATTCATTATATGATATCACTAATTCGAATTAGCGGTATCATATATTCACTTTGTGATATCAATAAATACTAGTTATTGTGGGGAATTAGTGATATCATAAAATTATTTCAAAGGTAATCAATCCGATCAGACGGTCCCCATATTATTGAGATACAACAACAACAACAATTCTTCAAAATACGCTTTATTTATCAGAATCGATTAATTTCAACACAATAATGCTAAGCACTGTCAACTGTATCAAATTTCACAAAACGTGTTATTTATCAACATTTTGTTCAACAAAATGTGGCCGTATTATCACTTGAGTACCACGCAATTTGGCCGTATTACCACTTGACTTTACAGTTATCCATCTTCATCCGCAATTTTATCAGAGACCGTCCGTTTGATAACGTTTTTCTGGGCCGGAAATAATTGCACATCTTGCGAAATAACAAACTTAAAAAATCTATATCTGATCTCTCTGAGCTTTGATAGGTGGGTTCCTCGACTCGATTCAAATATTGTTTACCCACGAAGCCAAATAAATAGTAATTTGGGAGCGTTAATTCGGATAATGCATCTTTAAGATATAAAAAAATGGAATTAGTGATATCATAAATACATTATTTGTGATATCACAAAAACGAAAATATGATATCACAAAATAAATAAGAATATACATTTAGTAATATCAATATTTAGATTTTATGATATCATAAAATGATTTAATGATACCATATCATGTTGAAGGAATAGTAGTCCAGCTATTCAATTTTCAATTTATTGATATCGCAAATGAATTAGTGATACATGTATCACAAATTCAATTTTATGATACCACAAAATGAATTTATGACATCACAAAATCTAAATACGTGTATCACTAAATGCTTACTATATTGTGATGTCAATAATTCGATTTCTGTGATATCAAAAAATGAATGTATGATATCACAAATTGGAATTAGTGATATCTTAAAATCATTTTGTGATATCATAACATATTTAATGATATCACTAAATTCGATTTTTATATCATATATTTATTTGATGATATCATAATATTAATTGTTGATATCACTAAATGGTTAACACATAAAAGAACGGCGCCAAATAAGATTACGGATTCCAGAAGAAGGGGCATTGTCTCATGTTTTACTGCGGAAACGCGCAGATATTCAATTGATGTCGATCACTAGCACAATATCCTAGCACAGTCCTAGGAATCACTGTCCATGTAACATTGAACTTGATTAAAGTACAATAAATCAATGAATATATTACCTCTACTATTTAGAAGAACTAACAGTTGGGCAACTTCAGATTTTGTTATTATGTAAACAATTCTCTCATTGGCTGATACCACTCACAGTGATCTATCACTAAAACGAACAATTAGATTTTTCGTTCTTAAAAAATGCATGTATCTCCCCACATTTGACATGTGACAATTAAGTTAATTGTTCTTAATGTGCTCGTTGGGTCATATCAACTCTACCTTGTCTGAGTTGTACATAAATCGTAATTTTCCATCCAATATTCACATTGAATAACTGTCGGCTATTATCAAGTGACGTAATTCTGCAAAATTGTTTAAAACAGGAAGTTATCAAGCCAGTTCCCTATTGCACATTACTTATTTAAAATTTTCAGCCAAACCCAGCACGAGTTATCTCCCATCGTCCCTCTTGAGATGCGGAGTTGACCGGGAGCTTGGAATATAAAATTTGCTTTCACATTTCAAGGTATCAACCACCCCCAGGGCCCTACTTGAAAATATATAGATATATTAGTTTGAGATGGTCATTTCTACATTTCTCTAGTAATGAGAATGAGTTAAAATGTGTACTTAGTAGTGTATAGCAGAGCCAGTTTTAACACATCCGATGTCTGTTTATTCACACCCGTAATCCCTTTTATTCGGATTACCACCGGTTGGCTATACGCGAACGAACTATTTACATATTGGGTGGTTTTCTCAGAAATGATTAGGAATTCACGACAGTTAGACTTGAATAAATATTCGAGGAACTAACAGCTATTTTCTGGTAAGTTGGGAAAGATAATAACAATCTGAATACACCATCGTTTCAAGAAAAAAATACGGAATATGATGATATAAACTCAGAAAGCGCGAATGTTTGTGTGGCATAAAAATTTGTACTCTGTAATTTCGTGCATATCATCTGCCAATGAAAATGCAGTATACAAACTTTTTACTTTCCAAACTGTTCTTTATATTAATATAATAACTAACTATAATATATTGATTTAATATTTTATTCAACTAACAGTGATGCCTAGGGACTGTGATCCTAACTAAAATAATAATCGTTGTTCTGTTTCCTTGGTTGAAATTTAGCAACCGAGACATATTAACAAAACTTACCAATAATATAGTCATATGTAGAATTGATTTCCTTGGCAATCTTCCAGTCCGTTCTCCCCATTTGCCTGAGAACATACCGCGAAACGATGGCGATTCCTGTCACAATTAGCGCCCATCTCATCCACCATGGGACCATCTTGCATTATTCAGTGCTTCATGTTAACAGTGACCAAACTTCTTCCTGTAAAATTTGGGCCTAAATTTTTGAGCTCACATTGAGTGTGATCTTCGTAAGGGTTATATAGAGCATAAAATAGTCCTTTATACCTGAATCAATTGAGTCTATAAGACGAGTTTTTGTTCTGGTAAAGAACTATTCACATGCATGCTTTGACCGACTTGGGGCACAGCTGATGGGATCAACTGGATAGATTGTCTTCATTGTAGCATTTTCGGTAATGACGAGCAAAGAATTGGGCGCAGTTTTGATTAAGCATTATTATATTGAACTGAAATTGTCTTACTAAAAGTTGAACCTCAGTGGGACGTCCTCTCCAATAGTTTACTGGAAGCGTAATTGCATCGAATATATTTTTGTGTGAACAGGGACGAGGTTTTGCGTGAAGGGTAACAATTTCCAACTACACCCCCTCCTGAACCATACCAAAGTACCAAATACGGGAAATTCAAGTTGCACCCCCCCCCACTAATTCGGTTATACTGGTATATCATTCTTCCCATGACCTCCTATATGGCTGATGATATTCCAAACAAGTGACAAGAGAGTCGAAATTTAGACTAACAGCCAGCAATTCCATACACCATTTGATTTTCAACTCTTGTTTCGTCCTTGGTGTTTAAGGTTTAACCAAACCAGTCCAATATGGCATTCAGGGTTATGTTTATCAAATTTTAAAATTGGTAGAAAAGTATCAAAAACGTCACAAAATTCAAGGAAAACAACAATCAATGCATCATATGTAGTAAATAACACTATATTTGTAGCAAATTAAAAATTTATATAGCACATACTTACCAACCACACTCTGACTTTGTGCGCACGTACAAATATCACAGTCAGATAATTTCTGTATAAGAAAGTACATCAGGTCATTCTGTGTTTGGAGCTATTATTGTTGACCAACATCTCCATAAAGCAGGGCGTATTTTAGAGCACGATCCCATTATTACAACCTTTCCCGATTTGTGGTAAAGCACATCAATCCCCAATGTTGACAATTGAATAGTTCAATGGTTGCGCCATTGTTCGATGCACGCCATTCGTACAAAGAAATCGCAAGGCCGCATTGTCACACTATACACACTTAGAAATAACAAGCCATATAGGTACTACGGTAGTGCCAATATGTCTGTTAGTACCAGACCAACGGGTACCGAGAATAATTTGGTTCTAAATATTGATATAGTACCACACATGTTGGTATTATCCACTCTCGGAACCCAAATGTTAGCCACGTGATGGCATCACGTGATAATTAATTTGGTACTAGCGCGATCTCGGTACCCAAGTTATACCCACGTGATGGCATCACGTGATATAATTCTTTTGGTACTAGCCGATCTCGATAAAATGGCGGCGTTCATCACTTCAAGTTGAGACGATTGAGTTTTTTCGAAGTAAATAAACATGGACAAAGAGACAAACAAACCTCAGAATTTGACATTTTATGTTGTTATCGGAGTCGGCTTACACGCATTAGTATTGTGCCAGTTTCTAGTTACGTCGTTCGCTCGCTGGGTGGATTTAAGATTAGGGAAGTAACTTCTCTGAAATTCATCAACATATTTTTTGTGTGTGAAATTTGACCTAACTGCTTCTCAATAACCTGGGATATTGTCAGCACTCTGTGGATTATGGTTGTACATGGACGGGACAAGATGATATATAACCTCCGAAAAAATAACTGGCGTTTACATTATTGAAAGAGCAAATTTTCGGTGAACCGAACCAGACCGAATTGAAAAGTCATTGAGTGCAGTGGTGTTACATGCACAACACAAAAGTATTGTGAATTACAAAAGACAGATACTTAAGTTTCACAAAATTATAAACCTGAATTAACCCACAAGCGTCAACCACTGGTGACTATGATTACGAGACATCCGATTCTGTAGAAATTAGTCAGAGTCATGACGTCACAGTTCAACAAGTTTGATGGGTATAATGTACAAGTACCTGTGCAAAGGACGACAGATAATATTCTTCAATTTTCATCGAAACATGATTTGAGAACCTTGTCGCCATGACATATGTCGCCAAGTTACGGAGTCTGCCATTCTTTTGATCGAAACGCCTGTGATGATGTGATACTGTTCTGATATATTTATGGAATGGTGGATAATCTCGGAGATATGGATCCAATTCTGGGCTCCACGTTATAACTGAATCAATCGCAATCGCAAGGTTTTAGTAACGTACTACCGGTATGCTCTAATTGATCACCCTCCCCTTTAACAAGGTTGTAGGGCATTAATGACATCGGTTATACCATACCGCCGTTCAGCCATGGTCAAGTGGTTGATATGTGGCAACCGCAGATAATCTTACAGTCTTATAAATAATATTTTGCGACCACTGTACTTCACACTAATTTATCACATGGACACCTTGTAAACACCCAGTCCACCTTTTCATCAGCGCCATGCACCATATTAACTATACACAAAACGATATTTCAATTAATAATTTGTTTATGATTTAATTAACATTCAAAGTTGGTCACTGACCATCATTCGCAACTACTCGTAATATCGGTGGCCAATGTCGTTAAGGGGGAGGGGTCAATTAGAGCTTAGCTGTACGGTATACATACCGTACATGAACATGTAGACCATTCCAATGTCCAGATGCTTCATGTTCTTATGAAAACATGTGTGGCTACATGTGTGGTTATCATTCTGAGCGATTTGGCCATTTTCGCTTTGCTAGGAAATAACCTCATCCATACACTGTAACTGGAAACCATATTAGCGAAATTCTACATTATATGGCTCTGGTGATCAGGCAATGCCAAGTGTTGACTTATTGATGCATATATGCGAATGGAGAATAATTTATTAGCTATGGCTTTACCAAACTTTATCATATATTAAATACATTAAACTCTCTTTGTGTTACATGTATCTTAGTATTTGTTCATTTACTGATACAGCATATTGGAAGTGTACGATAAACAAAACACTGAACACCGTGGCAATTTTTTTTGGAGAGTGATAATAATTCTGGTAACCCATTCAACATCTCCTTGTAGCGAGTACTAGTGAGCGCTACTAGTATAGCGGTATTTTTCAAACAACAGTTAATTAACCAAAGTTACCATAATGGTCTCCCCAATTTTGAGTATTTTGCTTATCGCACACTATTTACAAAGGTTTGGGAGTTTTCGCAAAGATTTGTTCCATTGGCTGTGAATGACCGATCGGTCTATTTTAGCATGTCCGGGCAATTATAGATTGATAGGTTGTTCACTCAGACCTGTTAAGATGTCTGATTTATAATGTTCACAGAAGCCCATTATCGACAAAAAGCCTTTGCGACAAATCTCAAGCAGAATATAATCGCCCAGTACGTAGTCTGAGAGTTATCGTAAAGATCTTTGAGATTTATCGTAAAGGTTTGTGTGTTATCACAAAAGTGTTTGTGATTTATCGCAAAGATTTGCTCCCTCATCACTCATGCATTTGGCTGTGAATGACTGATCGGTCTATTTTAGTCCGACCGGGCATAGACTGATAGGTTCACTCAGACCTGTTTAAGATTTCTGATATTCATAGAAGCCCATTAGTGCCAACAAAAAATCTTTGCGACAAATCTCAAACATCTTTGCGATAGATAAAAAAATTTATTCACAGAGTACGTAGTCTGAGATTTATCGTAAAGATGTTTGAGATTTATCGTAATGGTTTGCATGTTATCACGAAGGTGTTTGTGATTTTTCGCAAAGTTTTGCTTCTCTGAACATTCTTGGATCTGACTGTGAATGACTGATCGGTCTATTTTAGCCCGACCGTTCAATTAGAAATTGATAGGTTGTTCACTGAGACCTGTTTAAGATGGCTGATTTATAATGTTTACACACAAATTAAGATATTTTTAGCACCAAAAAAGTTTGCCACAAATCTCAAACATGTTTGCGATAATTCGCAAAATTTAATCACCCAGTACGCAGTCTGAGAGTCCTCGTAAAGATGTCTGAGATTCATCGTAAAGGTTTGCGCGTTATCGCAAAGTGTTTGTAATTTTTCGCAATGTTTTGTGATTTATCGCGAAGGTTTGCTCGCCTTATACCACATGCATGCTTGCTGCCAAAGAACGATCGGTCTATTTTAGCCCAACCATGCTATTTAGATCGATTGGTGGTTTACCCAGACCTGTTGAAGTTGTCGGATTATATTTATATTTATACGATTCAAGTCAATTAATGCCAATGCATGAAAATATATCTGCGATAAATCACAAACCATTGCGATTAATCGCAAACATTTTGTAATCAATCGAAAACCTTTACACTAAATCTGATATATGCCGGTACTTGTTGCAAAGTTGTTTGCGAATCGCAAAGGTTTGCGATTTATCGCAAGGTAGTTTTTTTTATTTATCGGGCTATTCTAGATCGATCGGTGTTTCATCCAGACCAGTTCCAAGATGTTTGATTTATGTTTACTTAATATTATTGCACACAAATTAAGAAATTATTTTTGGACATTCAGACCAATTTTACTACACATGCAGGGAACAGGGAATCCTGAAATCGAGATCTTAAACTTTGATTTAAGTACAAAATCACGATCAAGGTTCTATACTAATAAAAGTAATGCATGTATAATTCGGATTATTTCATTATCACTATGTAATGGAGTGGTTTTGTACTTTATTCAATGTTTAAACGCCATAGCTTCATTCGGAATCTAAATTGCCACATTGTTAAATTTTCCGTCGGCCATGTTTCGTAATTTCGAGTGCTTGGTATCTGGGCAGGTTCTTTACTTAGTACCTATATGTTTGGTACTCTGGAGTACCAAATTGCTAGGTACTATGCATAGTACCTAAATACTTCAGAGTACCTGTCTTTATATTCGGTACTTCATATAATATAATGGGTGTGTCAAGAAAGCGTGTATTTCTTGGTACCTCATGTCGTGTGCGTCATGAATTCGGTGACATAAAGGCAGAGTGGGTATTATATGCACAATGCCCGGATAGAATCTAAATATTTATAAGGTAAGTACCTAAACTTTTGGTACTCCAGAGTACCACTTTTGGTACTCCAGAGTACCTAAACTTTTGGTACTCCAGAGTACCTAAACTTTTGGTACTCCAGAGTACCACATTTGGTACTCCAGAGTGCCACTTTTGGTACTCCAGAGTACCTAAACTTTTGGTACTCCAGAGTACCTAAACTTTTGGTACTCCAGAGTACCACTTTTGGTACTCCAGAGTGCCACTTTTGGTACTCCAGAGTACCTAAACTGTTGGTACTCCAGAGTACCTAAACTTTTGGTACTCCAGAGTACCACTTTTGGTACTCCAGAGTACCTAAACTTTTGGTACTCCAGAGTACCTAAACTTTTGGTACCCCAGAGTACCAGACAGTTGGTACTCCCCCTGGGACAAAGCTTAGTACCTACGTAGGTACTATGAAGTACCTATTTTTTTAAGAGTGTATATGTAAGCGACAAAACGCTCTTTATGTATACCGCATAGCATATAGCCGTATGCGCGCCCGAATTTTTAGGGGGCTGACACTTTTTGCCCGCATATTTTTTTACATGATATATATATATATTCATGGCTGTAACACATGTTTTGTAGAATACACCTTGTATATACATAGAACTATAAAAACAATAGATTCAAATGTATAATTCGGGCATAAATGTGAAAAATATATTTTCCCGAAAACTTCCCGAACGCAGAGCCTTCAAAGCGTATGAAGAGCTGCACACCTCCAAACCCCCTGGTCCGTACGCCTATGCCACATCGGGAAAAGAGGAAACGTTTAATAAACAGTTTGACTTGAATGAGTCATTTCGTGATATGCTCAGTCCGTATTAAACGTGCATGTTCACGCATAATACTTATCTACCTATAGTTTTATCCCGGGAACCTTGTCGGGAAGCGACACGAGGGAGTTATACTATGCATTTAAGTTGAGAGTCCAAACAGCTTCGTAGATTTAACTGTTGAAAGTTGACAACCCCCCCCCCCCACATGACCGCTTCCCAGATGCCGTCCACACCTTTGCTTTTGTTTACAGTGTGGCATTGGGTCCGTGCAATTTATGAACTGTCATAAGTTGTAACAATGTGGTTGTGCTATAAAATTGTTATATTGACAACTCCATACACGTATTAATTATTGCTTACGTTTTCCCATAACGTTATCATAACCACGTCCTTATTTCGACGTTTTGCATACAGTATGTATGCATGTAACTCAAATAAGAATCAATAATAAGGTATCGTGGTTATATAATTTTGCCAAGAGAGACCATCTAGTGTGAACATGATTGGTGTAGGAACAGACGGCGATGGATGTAAAAGTTACAGAAGAGTTAAAACGAAAATCGGTATTGGCACAGGCATGCACGTGTATGCTGATCATGTTCCAACCAAGTGTCAAGTTTGTCGAAATTTCGATTAACAGCTAACAATACAAATTCCATGCACCATTTGATTCTCAACTCTTGTTTCGTCCTTGATGTTTAAGAATCAGGTGCCTAAAAAAATTACTTTGAAATTGGGTAACTTGTTTGGACAAAAATGCACATACCAGTAGGTTACTCCAGACATGTGTGGTCATTCTGTGTTTGGAGCAATTATTGTTGACCAACATCTCCATTAAGCAGCGCGTATTTTAGACCACAATCACATTATTACAACCTTTCCCAGATCTGTGGCAAAGCACATCAATTAAATCACCAATGCTGACAAGTTAATAATTCAATGGTTACCCCATTATTCGACGCACGCCATTCGTACAAAGAAATCACAAGACCGCACTGTCACAATATATGTAAGCGACGAAACGCTCTTTGTGTTTACCATATCGCATAGTCGTATGGGCGCCCGAATTTGTATGGGGCTGAAACTTTTTGGCCGAATGTTTTTTGACATGATATATATATATATTCATGGCTGTGATTTTGTAGAATATATCTTGTATACATACACAGTTACTATATGAGAATAGATTCAAATGTATAATTCGGGCAAAAATGTAAAAAAAATACTGTAATTTGCCACAATTCCCCCTGAAATACCATTCAATTTGCCCGAAAACTTCCAGAATTTAGAGCCTTCATAACGCATGAGGGGCTGCACCCATCCAAACCTCTTGGTCCGTACGCCTATGCCACCTCGGGAAAAGAGAAAACGTTTAATAAACAATATGACCTGAATGAGTCTTTTCGTGGTATGCTAAGTCCGTATAAACGTCCATGTTCACGCATAATACTTATCTACCTATATTTGTATCCCGGGAACCTGGTCGGGAAGCGACAAGAGTGAGTATTATATACTATGCATTTAAGTTGAGAGTCCAAACCGCTTTGTATGTTTAACTGTTGAAAATTGTAGTCAAAGTTGTGGGTTGGGACACCCACCCCCACATAACCGCTTCCCAGATGCTGTCCACACCTTTGCCTTTTGTTTACAGTGTCAATTCAATTCAATTTATTAGATACTCTCATCGTATAACAATACATATTGAGAAGAAATGTGTTATAGTGTATATGTGTATATATTTCGTCCGGGGGGGGGGTGGGGTGGATGGGGGGGGGGGGGGGGGTAACACGTTGTTAAGCCTCAGGAGTGGTTTATCTCACGCTGTGCCTTTTTGATAAATATTGATAATTTTTTCATAGCTTGTTCATAGTGTTTTGATAAATATTGATAGTTTTTTCATAGCTCGAGTTAAATGATCTTAAATAGTTCATGAAGTATTATTACGTTAGGTCGACTGTAGTAGTACAGTTTAATATAAAATATGAGATCTCTTAACTGCGGGCATATACGAATGGCATTGTGGCATTGGGTCCGTGCAATTTATGAACTGTCATAAGTTGTAACAATGTGGTTGTGCTATAAAATTGTTATATTGCTTACGTTTTTCCCATAACTTTATCATAACGACGCCCTTATTTAGACATTTGCATTATTTGCATACATTATGCATCGTGGTTAGCATTTTGACAAGAGAGCCCATCTATTGACACATGCACGTGCAAGAGGGACAACTCTATGATTAACATTCAAATGACCATAATATTTACTTCTTACAATGGATTACCGGTACAAGATTTACCTGCAGTTTAAACCACAAGGTCAACCCAATGCTTTAGCCGAGAGGTTAATCCAATGTATGGCCTATTATATTAATATGAAGATCAAGGTGTCATAGTACACTTACCCACAGAGCCAATTTCCAAGACAGAACAACCGGTAAGTATAATAAAGAATAATATATCCAAGTGCGAATTAGAACAAACACATCCCTCGCATTGAGATTTAAACACTACGACACTAACCACAGTGGGAATGTTTTTAATTCTCCCTCGTAAATTTGAACTTGTATTGATACAATAATGATCGGCAACAGTGCGTGAACGAATCACACTGCAGATGTTATCCTGTATGTAAACAAACTAGTCAGTGTTTTGTGTGTTGTTGCCGGTATACGCTATGCTATTAAAGCGTCGGGGCCAGTTATAAATCGGTATTATATAGTCCATTAAAACCCACTCATGTGCTGCAGCTACACACTATAGGCCTCAGTGTTACTTTACTTTAAAACCCACCGGCGTGTTATCCCTTTGTCCGGACAGGGCTCTTATCTGGCAGAACGCTCAAGCGTTTTGATCGCATGAGCATTATTTTAACGCCAACAGTCATTCTTTTTTAAGAATGCCCGTGGGCATTATTTTTTAAGAATGCCCGGCATTATTTTTTACGAATACACGAGGGATTAAATCGGCTGAGGGACGTCATAGAGTGGCTCCTCCCCCAATCATGTAAGTTGAGTCAATATAGCGTGTCGGCAAGCTGCATTAAATATCGGAACACTTAAAGGTACTCAATCAGATCAGGCCCTTATACATTACTATTTCTTTGGCTTCGGGGATAAAAAATAATTGATTCGAGACGAGTAACATATCTATCAACGCTCATAGTGATCAGATTGTTTTTTGATGTTTTGTTATTTCTATTGTTTCTGGCCCAGAAACACGCCGTCAAAAGGATGGTCTCATTGCGTTATTAATACACTTGATTTTAGAGTTATCCAGCTTCGCCTGTTTGAATAAGTGTTTCTGTGAAAATTATACATCTCGAGAAAATTACAAACTTAGGGGCAATAATTGCAAACTTTAAAAATTAATATCTAATAACTCTGAGCTTTGATGGATGGGTTCCTCGACTCGAATCAAATATTTTGTTTACCCCTGAAGTCACAGAAATAGTAATTTAGGGGTGCTTAATCGGATTGAGTACCTTTAATTTGCTGAGCTAATTAAAACTCACAAATATTTAGCGATTTTGATTTTATATTGCCACGCCAAAAAATAAAATAAAATTTCTTCAAACTTTGATACAAAAACACCAACAGCTCTTTGGACTATTTAGAAAAGTCCGCAGACAGGCTAAAACACATATAGATAACATCTAAATACGTCCCTAAGTCGGTCAAATAAACACAAAACCGTTTAACACAGATTTTAACTATACGTTACTTATTGAACGAGAAAGTGCTCACATGGTTATTTTTAATACAATGGGGAAGCACAGAAAAAATATAACATTTCCAGTATCAAATTGAAACAGAATAGCGTATACCCATGTGTATAGACATGTCATGCATATCTACTCTGGCTTCGCCAAGATATCATACTCCACTAGTTCAAAACATGATAACTTTCTGTTGCTCTGACAGGGAAGTTTTATAACATTGAAAAAAAATGCAGTTAACATAATTCTCGGTTATAACTGTTCCGTAATAACATTGTATTTTATAGCAGGTAAAGGTCCTAACTCGAGTTTGCATGGTTTGGGGGACTTTAATTTAATAAATCGATTGTACTATGCGTCGCTTGGAAAGTTGGAATTTCATTGATGTTGGCTCACAAAGCTACACAAATCTTGCAACCTCGAGCTGGGAATTTATATTCAAGGAACAAGTATTAACACAGAAATATATTCCCTGCATGGTTTGTTCAATCTTCAACCCCATCAGAAGATAATAGAAAAGGCTCCCAGGGTTTGAACATATGGGAAATGATATATACGGGGGTACGGGAGCCTGATAAATTATTATGGAATGTTAACGTATTTGATGTCGAATTAGATGGGGCATCTTTAAATCAAGAAAGAAATATAGTAAGATATTGCTCACATACACTGTCCGAATCCAAAGCGCAACGACAAACTTTGGAAGAAACATCCCTCAACTGGCGAGTCCTAATTCGAATTAAATAATAATTGAAATGTGTTGCTTTTCATCGTGGACATCACAAACTGTCCGTGCTGAACTGTGGGCGTGTACTCAGGTAATCAAGGCAGAGCTTTGGGCCAGACACAATTGATAGTTGGCTCCAACGACAATTCAATGAGTGGGTTTTAAGTCAGATAATATTCTCAGCGTCGGGAATTCGGTAAAGAATAGACTCGGGCAAGCCCTCGTCTATTCTTTTACCGAATTCCCTCTGCTTCGAACATTATCCTTTACTTAAAACATATTTTAATGTATTTAGAAAAAATATACATAGGGATCAGGGCACAAGTTACAAAACTTACAAACTTGCCCCTCTCCTAATACAATCATGGAACATACATAAAAATACATAGCAGATATAGCAAACTGTTTATAAAGAAGAGTGCAGAGTGTGTGTGCTGCGGATGTCGGGTTTCCATCTGTATTCCAATCTCGGTTATGAAGAAAACGCTAGAACTCAGTGAGTTGAAAGATGAATAGCTTAATTTACCATACTTGGGTTTGTTCAAAACGCTCTGTTTTAGCTATAAAAGATTGAGTAATGCGGAAAAGAGTAGTGTTCTTTTGATTTGATATACCTTTTACCCCATATAAGAAATGATTTGCTTCTAATGATTGAAAGCCATTAATACTTAAATTTCGGTAAAAGTCAATTCTCTGATCTACAAATAAAGGGCAAACATGAAAATATTGATTGGCGTCTTCAATGTCTAAGTTACAGGTGCATATAGGCGAATCTGATATGTGATTATCAAACATAACCGAACGGAGATCACTACACTGATTCCGAATTTTACAGTGTATTGTATTAATTTTCCTTTTTCCTGTATAAAAATAAGAGGGTGGTTTTATTATTGGGTCTATAATCCCTAAATTGGCTTTGAAATCGGAAATGGAGGTTGCATTGATTACATACACTGTGCCAAGACAACCCCAGGGACATAACTTTATGTGGGGTGGATGGGGGGGGGGGGGGGGGTAACACGTTGTTAAGCCTCAGGAGTGGTTTATCTCACGCTGTGCCTTTTTGATAAATATTGATAATTTTTTCATAGCTTGTTCATAGTGTTTTGATAAATATTGATAGTTTTTTCATAGCTCGAGTTAAATGATCTTAAATAGTTCATGAAGTATTATTACGTTAGGTCGACTGTAGTAGTACAGTTTAATATAAAATATGAGATCTCTTAACTGCGGGCATATACGAATGGCATTGTGGCATTGGGTCCGTGCAATTTATGAACTGTCATAAGTTGTAACAATGTGGTTGTGCTATAAAATTGTTATATTGCTTACGTTTTTCCCATAACTTTATCATAACGACGCCCTTATTTAGACATTTGCATTATTTGCATACATTATGCATCGTGGTTAGCATTTTGACAAGAGAGCCCATCTATTGACACATGCACGTGCAAGAGGGACAACTCTATGATTAACATTCAAATGACCATAATATTTACTTCTTACAATGGATTACCGGTACAAGATTTACCTGCAGTTTAAACCACAAGGTCAACCCAATGCTTTAGCCGAGAGGTTAATCCAATGTATGGCCTATTATATTAATATGAAGATCAAGGTGTCATAGTACACTTACCCACAGAGCCAATTTCCAAGACAGAACAACCGGTAAGTATAATAAAGAATAATATATCCAAGTGCGAATTAGAACAAACACATCCCTCGCATTGAGATTTAAACACTACGACACTAACCACAGTGGGAATGTTTTTAATTCTCCCTCGTAAATTTGAACTTGTATTGATACAATAATGATCGGCAACAGTGCGTGAACGAATCACACTGCAGATGTTATCCTGTATGTAAACAAACTAGTCAGTGTTTTGTGTGTTGTTGCCGGTATACGCTATGCTATTAAAGCGTCGGGGCCAGTTATAAATCGGTATTATATAGTCCATTAAAACCCACTCATGTGCTGCAGCTACACACTATAGGCCTCAGTGTTACTTTACTTTAAAACCCACCGGCGTGTTATCCCTTTGTCCGGACAGGGCTCTTATCTGGCAGAACGCTCAAGCGTTTTGATCGCATGAGCATTATTTTAACGCCAACAGTCATTCTTTTTTAAGAATGCCCGTGGGCATTATTTTTTAAGAATGCCCGGCATTATTTTTTACGAATACACGAGGGATTAAATCGGCTGAGGGACGTCATAGAGTGGCTCCTCCCCCAATCATGTAAGTTGAGTCAATATAGCGTGTCGGCAAGCTGCATTAAATATCGGAACACTTAAAGGTACTCAATCAGATCAGGCCCTTATACATTACTATTTCTTTGGCTTCGGGGATAAAAAATAATTGATTCGAGACGAGTAACATATCTATCAACGCTCATAGTGATCAGATTGTTTTTTGATGTTTTGTTATTTCTATTGTTTCTGGCCCAGAAACACGCCGTCAAAAGGATGGTCTCATTGCGTTATTAATACACTTGATTTTAGAGTTATCCAGCTTCGCCTGTTTGAATAAGTGTTTCTGTGAAAATTATACATCTCGAGAAAATTACAAACTTAGGGGCAATAATTGCAAACTTTAAAAATTAATATCTAATAACTCTGAGCTTTGATGGATGGGTTCCTCGACTCGAATCAAATATTTTGTTTACCCCTGAAGTCACAGAAATAGTAATTTAGGGGTGCTTAATCGGATTGAGTACCTTTAATTTGCTGAGCTAATTAAAACTCACAAATATTTAGCGATTTTGATTTTATATTGCCACGCCAAAAAATAAAATAAAATTTCTTCAAACTTTGATACAAAAACACCAACAGCTCTTTGGACTATTTAGAAAAGTCCGCAGACAGGCTAAAACACATATAGATAACATCTAAATACGTCCCTAAGTCGGTCAAATAAACACAAAACCGTTTAACACAGATTTTAACTATACGTTACTTATTGAACGAGAAAGTGCTCACATGGTTATTTTTAATACAATGGGGAAGCACAGAAAAAATATAACATTTCCAGTATCAAATTGAAACAGAATAGCGTATACCCATGTGTATAGACATGTCATGCATATCTACTCTGGCTTCGCCAAGATATCATACTCCACTAGTTCAAAACATGATAACTTTCTGTTGCTCTGACAGGGAAGTTTTATAACATTGAAAAAAAATGCAGTTAACATAATGCTCGGTTATAACTGTTCCGTAATAACATTGTATTTTATAGCAGGTAAAGGTCCTAACTCGAGTTTGCATGGTTTGGGGGACTTTAATTTAATAAATCGATTGTACTATGCGTCGCTTGGAAAGTTGGAATTTCATTGATGTTGGCTCACAAAGCTACACAAATCTTGCAACCTCGAGCTGGGAATTTATATTCAAGGAACAAGTATTAACACAGAAATATATTCCCTGCATGGTTTGTTCAATCTTCAACCCCATCAGAAGATAATAGAAAAGGCTCCCAGGGTTTGAACATATGGGAAATGATATATACGGGGGTACGGGAGCCTGATAAATTATTATGGAATGTTAACGTATTTGATGTCGAATTAGATGGGGCATCTTTAAATCAAGAAAGAAATATAGTAAGATATTGCTCACATACACTGTCCGAATCCAAAGCGCAACGACAAACTTTGGAAGAAACATCCCTCAACTGGCGAGTCCTAATTCGAATTAAATAATAATTGAAATGTGTTGCTTTTCATCGTGGACATCACAAACTGTCCGTGCTGAACTGTGGGCGTGTACTCAGGTAATCAAGGCAGAGCTTTGGGCCAGACACAATTGATAGTTGGCTCCAACGACAATTCAATGAGTGGGTTTTAAGTCAGATAATATTCTCAGCGTCGGGAATTCGGTAAAGAATAGACTCGGGCAAGCCCTCGTCTATTCTTTTACCGAATTCCCTCTGCTTCGAACATTATCCTTTACTTAAAACATATTTTAATGTATTTAGAAAAAATATACATAGGGATCAGGGCACAAGTTACAAAACTTACAAACTTGCCCCTCTCCTAATACAATCATGGAACATACATAAAAATACATAGCAGATATAGCAAACTGTTTATAAAGAAGAGTGCAGAGTGTGTGTGCTGCGGATGTCGGGTTTCCATCTGTATTCCAATCTCGGTTATGAAGAAAACGCTAGAACTCAGTGAGTTGAAAGATGAATAGCTTAATTTACCATACTTGGGTTTGTTCAAAACGCTCTGTTTTAGCTATAAAAGATTGAGTAATGCGGAAAAGAGTAGTGTTCTTTTGATTTGATATACCTTTTACCCCATATAAGAAATGATTTGCTTCTAATGATTGAAAGCCATTAATACTTAAATTTCGGTAAAAGTCAATTCTCTGATCTACAAATAAAGGGCAAACATGAAAATATTGATTGGCGTCTTCAATGTCTAAGTTACAGGTGCATATAGGCGAATCTGATATGTGATTATCAAACATAACCGAACGGAGATCACTACACTGATTCCGAATTTTACAGTGTATTGTATTAATTTTCCTTTTTCCTGTATAAAAATAAGAGGGTGGTTTTATTATTGGGTCTATAATCCCTAAATTGGCTTTGAAATCGGAAATGGAGGTTGCATTGATTACATACACTGTGCCAAGACAACCCCAGGGACATAACTTTCAACCGGGAAGAAGACAGGCAATCTCTAAGTCAGAGGGGCGCTCGATTACCACACATATCAGCGCCACTGTTGACCACATCTAGATCGCAAAAAGACTGGGCACCAAAACGAATTAGCGGACGCCCATGCAATAACCATCCCCGACACATACATAGGGAAATGATTTGGGGAGTAAACAGAACGATCTTGAGGATTAGCGAGACCAGATGTCTCGCCTAGAAAAGCTACCGAAACCTAACGCAGCGTGATGGATAAGGAGAAGAGTCTATAGGACGCATAGGGAGATGACGATCGCCCGATTACCCTAGGTACGCCTGGAACCGATTCGCCGTGAAGATGCACCGGGCCGTCATTAACGCCCTCTGTGTATTTAGTAAGAAGAAAGCCGACACCGATAACCAGTTCTAACAAACCACCACAGCGATCACCAAGAAGCCTGGGACGCGTAGAAGAGCAGTGTGGAGCAATGGACGAAAATACAAGGTAAACATTATGCTCTTGTATTTCTAACAACGTCCCACTGATGCGCCGACGGAAGAAGAAGAGCAGACGACAGGAAGATAAACTCAACCGGAACTCAACCGAGTAGAAGACAAGCAGACACACCCAACATATGAAGACGGAAGAAGACCCTAAACCAAGCAGACGACAGGAAGAGAAACCCAGATGCCGATGATTGAACATTATTGACTTTGTTGTAAATAAATAATCAAACCGTTCTGATAGCCTTAAGAGTTATATGTACCCGTATTGGCACAACACAGGTAATTTGTTCCATTCCAGAACAACAGATGGGAGAAATGACTGTTTAAAATGCTCAGTGTTAGCGAAATAGGAATAAAATTTATTTGGAAATTTAAGATTATAATCCGATCGTTCTCTGGAGCGTGCCGGTAGGAGATATGTCAGATACAAAGGGGCGTCTTCATTGATAATTCTGTAAATTGCTTGCAAATGGCGATGTTGCCTACGCATGTGTA
Source organism: Siphonodentalium dalli (assembly GCA_032622095.1). Taxonomy (NCBI): domain Eukaryota; kingdom Metazoa; phylum Mollusca; class Scaphopoda; order Gadilida; family Siphonodentaliidae; genus Siphonodentalium; species Siphonodentalium dalli. The sequence goes on along the minus strand of CP136061.1, from coordinate 111,668,907 downwards.
GTGTCCGCCAACCTACCTCAAGCCATAACTTGTTAAGTGATACTGAACGATTTAGGCCGGTTACGATTCTAGCGGCGTCTTTATGTATTCGGTCGAGTTTTTCCAATAAGTAATCGGGTGCTGAATCCCATACGACGTCAGCATAATCCAAAATAGGAAGGATATACGCATTGTAAATTTTTTCGAGTGTCTTTCTATCGAGATCGTTTTTAAATTTCCTCAATTGTGATAGTCTAGAAGCAGCTTTGTTTGCTGTGTATTCTACTTGTTTGTTCCATTTTAATTTTGATTGAAATTCAAGGCCAAGGTGCTTATGCGATTCGTTAAATGAAATAGTTTCGTCCTGGAATATTAAATCTGGGGAATTATCTTGAGGCACGAATGAGAAGGATATTGCCTTGGTTTTCTTGGGATTGAACGAAACTAACCAGTTGTCTGCCCATAGACTGACCCTTTTGAGGTCTTCGTTTAGGAGGTTATCTGGTATGTCATTAATGTATATTAAAAATAGGAAAGGCCCAAGGATTTATCCTTGGGGAACACCCGCTGTGATGGTTTCAAAATCAGAATAAGTGTTATTGATTCGGACCCTTTGCTTCCTGTTAGTGAGATAGTCCTCCAGCCATTTAGAAAGCGACCCTGTTATCCCATACGCGGTAGTTTTGGCAATCAACCCTCTGTGCCAGACTCTCTCGAAGGCTTTAGAGATATCACAAAATACTGAACAAGTGTATAAGCCTTTGTCGAGTGTCTGACACAGCTGGTGATAAAGATCAATCATTTGGAATGTAGTGCTGTGTTTCGGAACGAAACCCGACTGATTTTGAAATAGGAGTTTATTCTCATCGAAAAAGGACGAGATTCTCTTTAGAACTAACTTTTCAAGAATTTTACCCAGGCATGGTAGAAGGGAAATTGGTCGGTAATTAGCGCTATCTGCGGAATCTCCATTTTTAAAGATAGGAATCACATTGGCTTTCTTCCACTGTGATGGGAAGTTTCCCGTTTGTAGAGATTTTTTAAAATTTAAAAAAAGAGGGTGGGCTATAGCGTTAGCCGTGCCGTGGAGCATTTTTGGACTAACTCCGTCATAGCCATAGGCTTTGTTCGTTTTAAGTGATCTGATCGCAGATATGACATCATCGACTGAAAATTTAAGTTCTGATAATTCTTTATTGCATCGTGAACTGAAATCAGGTAGTTTGTGATATTTCTGGTCAATCGTGGAATTTGAGTGTTAACATATAATGGCCTGCAGCCCTGACTATCCAAGAATTGTGATAAATGAGTACATGGTCACCGAAATTGGCATCTGCGCAAAGTTTCTGCATGAAAAAAATCATATCGTCGAGCATGGAATGTAACTTTAAATTTGGGATTTATAATCGAGAGTCAGAATTGCATGAAAACAATATTGACATTTTTTACCTCACACCAACAAAATTAAATCTAGGAACCACGTGCTTTACAATGTGCCAATGTTTTGTTTTGAGTCTGAAATTTCAAGAGGAGTGATTGCATGTATTTTATATGTTTAAATATCGAAACTACTATTAACCAACTAGAGCCCAGATTTTTTTTAATTCTCTCCTGCATCTTGGTCCAAAATCCGTTGGAGGGCGCTACCAATCGAATTACTTCACTGTAACCTAAAGTGACAACAACATCAATGACATGCCATCTGAAAATGACACAAATCGGTCACTGGACTCTTCACATTTGAAAATAAAATAAAAAATCTCTATCCATGACTTTGTTTTCGTCTTATTAACCATTTCCTGACCCCACCCTGTTTACAATTGCAACACAAAATATCTTAAAATGAACACGAAAAGTCACCATGCGAGGTCCATGGCGATAAAGTAAACGATGGTAGCATATATACCCATCATTGTTGTGAAAGCTGACCGATTTCTCTCTGAGAAAATAAGGACGATGGTTCGCCTGATAAACATGGACACGCTGGAGCTTGAATTGGGCGCTCTTGACAAATTCTGAGTCCTGGTAAACGAAATTATGGCAAAAACTGAAGTTTTGAGTGCAGCAGAATGATTATGTGCCTTCATGTATGTGCATGGAAACAGCCACATCACTCAAACACACCACCGTGTTACACTTTTTGTCGACAAGCCACCTCAAGCAGACTAATTGGCTGCCATTTAACCCTGCACTGGTCATGTTTTACATCAAATTTTAGAGACCTGCCATAGATAGCGATGTAGATTGCTCTCATGGCTAGTCGAAAAGCCTTTATTTCAATTGTGTACTGACCCTCGATGTTCAGTGCGTGATTTGTTACCATGACATTCATTAAAGGTACACATATGGGTTCATAACGGACAAAAAGGGGAGATTTTCGAGGTGAAAATTTGAAGCAAAAATTGTCCCAATTGGGTTAATATTGGCTTCTCATTGATTACCACCGACTCAAATAATATAATATGTCACGTGCTACAAGTTCCCTAATTGTTTGTTGGTCAATGTTTATAGGAAACCCACCACTGGGCCCAAATGAGAAAAAGGATCATTTTTGTGCTTTAGGTTACAGTGAAGTAATTATTTCCCATAGGCCTCAGTGTTAACATATAATGGCCTGCAGCCCTGACTATCCAAGAACTGTGATAAATGAGTACATGGTCACCGGAATTGGCATCTGCGCAAAGTTTCTGCATGACAAAAATCATATCGTCGAGCATGGAATGTACCTTTAAATTTGGGATTTATAATCCGAGTCAGAATTGCATGAAATTTTTTTACCTCACACCAAAAAAAATAATCTAGGAACCACGTGCTTTACAATGTGCCAATGTTTTGTTTTGAGTCTGAAATTTCAAGAGGAGTGATTGCATGTATTTTATATGTTTAAATATCGAAACTACTATTAACCAACCAGAGCCCAGATTTTTTTTAATTCTCTCCTGCATCTTGGTCCAAAATCCGTTGGAGGACGCTACCAATCGAATTACTTCACTGTAACCTAAAGTGACAACAACATCAATGACATGCCATCTGAATATGACACAAATCGGTCACTGGACTCTTCACATTTGAAAATAAAATAAAAAATCTCTATCCATGACTTTGTTTTCGTCTTATTAACCCTTTCCTGACCCCCACCCTGTTTACAATTGCAACACAAAATATCTTAAAATGAACACGAAAAGTCACCATGTGAGGTCCATGTCGATAAAGTAAACGATGGTAGCATATATACCCATCATTGGTGTGAAAGCTGACCGATTTCTCTCTGAGAAAATAAGGACGATGGTTCGCATGATAAACATGGACACGCTGGAGCTTGAATTGGGCGCTCTTGACAAATTCTGAGTCCTGGTAAACGAAATTATGGCAAAAACTGAAGTTTTGAGTGCAGCAGAATGATTATGTGCCTTCATGTATGTGCATGGAAACAGCCACATCACTCAAACACACCACCGTGTTACACTTTTTGTCGACAAGCCACCTCAAGCAGACTAATTGGCTGCCATTTAACCCTGCACTGGTCATGTTTTACATCAAATTTTAGAGACCTGCCATAGATAGCGATGTAGATTGCTCTCATGGCTAGTCGAAAAGCCTTTATTTCAATTGTGTACTGACCCTCGATGTTCAGTGCGTGATTTGTTACCATGACATTCATTAAAGGTACACATATGGGTTCATAACGGACAAAAAGGGGAGATTTTCGAGGTGAAAATTTGAAGCAAAAATTGTCCCAATTGGGTTAATATTGGCTTCTCATTGATTACCACCGACTCAAATAATATAATATGTCACGTGCTACAAGTTCCCTAATTGTTTGTTGGTCAATGTTTATAGGAAACCCACCACTGGGCCCAAATGAGAAAAAGGATCATTTTTGTGCTTTAGGTTACAGTGAAGTAATTATTTCCCATAGGCCTCAGTGTTAACATATAATGGCCTGCAGCCCTGACTATCCAAGAACTGTGATAAATGAGTACATGGTCACCGGAATTGGCATCTGCGCAAAGTTTCTGCATGACAAAAATCATATCGTCGAGCATGGAATGTACCTTTAAATTTGGGATTTATAATCCGAGTCAGAATTGCATGAAATATTTTTACCTCACACCAAAAAAAATAATCTAGGAACCACGTGCTTTACAATGTGCCAATGTTTTGTTTTGAGTCTGAAATTTCAAGAGGAGTGATTGCATGTATTTTATATGTTTAAATATCGAAACTACTATTAACCAACCAGAGCCCAGATTTTTTTTAATTCTCTCCTGCATCTTGGTCCAAAATCCGTTGGAGGACGCTACCAATCGAATTACTTCACTGTAACCTAAAGTGACAACAACATCAATGACATGCCATCTGAATATGACACAAATCGGTCACTGGACTCTTCACATTTGAAAATAAAATAAAAAATCTCTATCCATGACTTTGTTTTCGTCTTATTAACCCTTTCCTGACCCCCACCCTGTTTACAATTGCAACACAAAATATCTTAAAATGAACACGAAAAGTCACCATGTGAGGTCCATGTCGATAAAGTAAACGATGGTAGAGTAGTATACGTATGGGGCGATTGCCCACTCGACTTCCGGTCTACTCCAACACGTCACTTCCGGTATGCCGGTAACGTAGGGCAGTATCAACGACACATCCACCCGCTTCCGTCGTTTATGCGTACACTTCCGGGGGGGGGGTGAACGGGCAGGTCTACAGTCACAGCCGAATCGTAAACGATTCGATCGAGGTGGACTCGTTCAGCGAACCCGCCCACTTCCGGTCGATTATGACAGCACTTCCGGTCGGACAGGTCTAGAGTCAAAACCGAACGAACCGTTAACGTTTCGTTTGAGGTGGACTCGTTCAGCGAACAGTGTCTGTCGTGAGATTTGGGAAAGCCGGTCACCCGCCAAACTCTATGCAGAGCTACTCTGTTTACTCTGAACTGTTGTGTTTATGTATATCGGCAACGTACGAAAGCACCATCGGGATATCCACCCACTTCCGGCCGAATATGGCAACACTTCCAGCCAACGAATGGGCAGGTATGCAGTAAAGGCATACGTAGTACGGGAAGGTCTCCAGTCAATGTATATCAACATTTTAGTATAGGCTGGTTAATGGCAGTCAACGACACTTCCGACAGCTCAGTTGGGTGGGCGCGAGTTCTACAATATATGAAGGGCATACCACTTGCGTTATAACTGGACAAACAAGGGAATGGAGGCAAAGCCACTCAGAGTACGCTAAACTCTGAAATGCAGTTTTGAGCATCTATCATATGTGTATATAGTGGGACTCATCATTTTCCAATAGCTGCATTCTAAGCTCCTACAGTAATCCCCAAAGTAATTGTACGCTTTAACCACATCAGAATTATTGGTAATTTTTCAGGTTTTAGTCGAAAATATGGTTTGTTGCCATTCATCGGAAAGCTCTCGGTTTTCATATGGATGGCAACAAATCATATTTCGGACTAAATCCTGAAAAACTACCTATGGTTCTGTTGTTGTTAAGTGGGCAATTACTTTGGGTTTTACGGTATTATATAACACCCAGGTTGTTTTGTATACTTTTATCTTCTATAAATGAGCATACTTGATCATATATATTGTTTGTTTGTTTTTGTTTGTTTTGATTAATATTATCAATCAAAAATTCAAAAAAGTAGTCACCAGCGACAATTTTGCATGCAGATTTTTTTTTTTTTTTTTAACTATTGTTTTATTTTCAGAGAATTGTTTTTTAATTACCAATGCATTATCTAAGCTATCAATAAAATAATGCAAAATTACTAAACCCATATATTCTAAATATTTAAAAACAAAAACAAAACAAAAACAAACAAACAATATATCTATAAATTTGATCTATTTCCATGCAGTATATTATCTATAAATCACTAAGACAAAATATAGTTGTTTGATCAGTTTATTATATCTAATATTAACAACAATCTGTTGTTGTTCTTCTACGTTTTTATCGTGACGTTTTCCCCGCTCTTATGACGCTGTGTAAGCTTTTATGGAGAAGACGCTGGGTGAGCTTCACGTGTCCACAGTCGCAGTACCAGTCAAGCTAAAAATAGAATACAAATAGAGAACTAGTTTATTTAGCAATGCTGGCGTATAGAACTCTCTAATATATATCACAAATTTATTGACACCACTCCTCTTATATTTCAGCCCTATTTCCACTATTTATTCCAATATTTGTCTTTAAGTATATTTACCAGCCACGTAATATTGACAAACAACGGCAATCGCACAATATACTAAACTTTAACTTTGGCGACGAGGTTGAAATCGATTTTTTTTTCGCGGGGTTTCAGTCACGTGAGATCAACAACATTATAAACACACGTGATCAGGTTTTGTTTATTTTTTTGATGCTGAAGCGTTCAATAACTACCAAAATGTTCTTCATGCTGTCATTTTTTATGACAATTGCGGCTGTTGGAGCCATAACGCTCAACGAGCTCATCGACTCGACCAGCTGCCACAGAACCACAGACGCAGGCGTAACCGAGATAGTGTGTTTTGCAACAGGCAAATCTGTTGTAGTGACCAGCAACATCGAATGGAGTATCACCAAATTGAGACTCATCGGTCTGAACAAACTAGACATTCAAGATTGTAAATTTCTTGAGTCTGTTATCACCCTGGCGATCGACGATGCCAGCACACCAATATGCCCTGTTTGCGATTTGAATGTCGTTGTTGACGGCAATACTGATTATTGTTCGGTAAGTTTCCACCTGCATCGCAAATAATATTGTGCCATATTTAAGATAAAACTTTAAGACCATGTTGTGTTGATTGTGAAAAAGATAATTGTAGTGCAAATGGCCTTATAGACTGAACGATTAAATTGCTGTTTCACCCAGACCTGCTGACAAAAATTAAACAAGTTATTGTCTGGGAAAATGATATACTGCATTACCTTTAAAATCTGTCCTATTCAGTCTCTTCACTGAACTCTGTTGTGTCACCATTGTCGGTTGGTTCATCACTGTCCTCGTATATCTCACTGAATGTTCAAACAAATTGCAAATTGTATTTATTGTAAATATCAACAGAGGCGTGTGTGTGTCACTAAGCACATGTATTGTTTGTTTCATACACCTGCTGCATTCCATCATATAATAAATAAAACATCGAAGCAACACAAAGTATTAATAAATAAAAAACAGCAATTACAAACTTCAACAAAATATAAGTTATTTAAATAATAGTGTGTTTACCATGGTCAATACACCATGCCCTGTTTCCCCCATATGGGGTGCTAATATTAAATATGAGTCTTACCAATAATTATGAATCTGTTTTGTTTTTGTTTTTGTTTTTTTTTGTGGGATAATTACTAATTGATTTATCAAAAATGTTTTTACTTTAAAAAAAAATGTATACTTACTGGTCAACCGCAGCCTCATCAACAATGAAGCAGTCAAAGTTCATGACATCTTTTGAGCTTCCTGCTTCTGCTGTATCTCTCTTTGCTTTTTTTGGACATCCTGCCTCTAGTGTCATCTTTTTCCTTTTGTGGGTTACTTTTAAGTTGGTGCTCTCCAATTCTAAAATATCAATTGCCCCTTCTCTCAACTGTTTTGATACTGCTTTCATTTCCTGCAAATAAATTTATATACTTTTAATTTACTATTCATATTATTATTTATGCTATTATTTTGTAGCAACTGTCAGCAGTGGAAACTGGCCCAGATTATAATATGATGTCAACTGTCAAGACATATAGTGACACAAAGCGTACAACCACACACAAACCAAGGTCATCAATACCAGACACCAGCTTTATCAGTAACCCAAACTCAACTGATGCCTTTATGCCAGATGCTGCAAATGCTCTTCAAGGTACATTTATATGAACTACTATATCACTTGTTCATGTACAGTAATGTCCTAATTAATCAACTCCATAACCACAGCAGAACTACGGTTAGCGTTTTCAGGTTTAGTCGGAAATATGGTTTGTTGACATTTATCAGAAAGCTCACAAGAGAATGGCAACCATCCATTTTTTCCACTAAATCCTTAAAATGTCAACTATAATTCTGATGTGGCTATGCAGGTGATTAATTAGGGCATTACTGCATAAGGAAATGTCAGTTTTTGTTTGTTTTTATATTTATTTTGTGCCCTGGCTTTTCATTTGTTGAAAAGTATATTCAAGGTATGTAATCAAAGTAGATGTTTATGATATTGGCATATTCTAAATTATAACTATATTAAAAGTATCTAAATTTGCCAATTATACACAGCTGTTGTAATCTTATTTCTTTTTCGTGCAAGCTAACTCTCAATATTTAATCTTCAGGAAAGTGGATAATCTTGATATGTGCTATCATAGCAGTGTGTGCTGCTGTAATCGTCCTATTGATATGGTGCATCAAGAGGAAACGGAATCGATACAATGTAACAAAAATGTTGGACGATGAAAGTGTGACCATGTTTCAAGTTCCAACCAATAGAGTCGGATCAACAATAAAAAATGATTAATATTCAGCCTGAATATACCTGTGAACTGAACCTGTTTGCTATTGTCAATTTCCATCATATACCAGACCTAATTTATTTTTTCACTTATTTGCAGGCATTGTTCTGTGTCTATTTATCGCTGCGTTGAGAAGATTCAGGATATTTATTCAAAACTATCAGTGGTTTATACGCGCTGTTGACTTTCTATATAGACTAATTCATCCAGCAGTAAATCAACAGCCCAAACTCAGGAGATCAACAAGGTTAAGACAGCAGCCTAACAGACTAACATACTATCGATCTTGAGTTAAAAACAAATTAATTGGGTCTGGTATATGCCAAATTTTAAATATTCACTATAAATTAACACTTGAGATTTCACAGCAATATAATTTTCTCTACTGTTTAGGAAATATGCTTTGACTATAGTGTTGGAAAAAAAAAAATATTGTCTACTTACGTTTTTAATAGTTTCCTGTTCTGATGGAATCATCGATTTCATTTTCATTAGAAATGGAATCCGCTGGAATACTAGGAACGAGTCCTTGTCGAACGCCACTTTCCCATATCGCGGTGTTTCCCCGGGTTTTGTCACCTCCTGCTGCAGATTTACTTTCACTTTTCCTTTGTCATTGTATATTTTGACAACTTTAAATGCTCTGGCGCTGTTCACCAATGCCCTATAGACACTGGTGATTGGCATGATATTCACCTTTGTCATGTTTTTTTCCAAATCACTTCTCTGCCTTTCCAGCTTTTCAGCTTCCTTTAAGTTCAAAGAAATATAAGCCTCCTCTTCCTGAACAAGGTCAGGATCATTGTTAAATATGTGCAAATAGGGTTTTCCTCGAAACAAAGTGATCTTGAGTGCAAAGTGACCAAACTTTTTCTCGTATGACTCAGTTGTTGCTGGTGCAATATTATCCGCCATATTTGAAGTTGAAAACTGAATGACTAGTAAATGGAATACCATATGGGCTTTTATAACAGGTCTATCATAAAGTCATGTTGTGTCCTAACATGTCCATGGTCTTTGTACCTACGCAAACAGTAATTCGCATATTTTGCTTTTGTCTTAGTGCCTAAACAGACTATAACTATAAAACTCTGTGTTAATAAAAAAAAAACAAACAGTAAGAGCACACGCAAAATTATGACTGACAAATGGGGTGTGAAACTTGGCAATACCAACTATTTTAGTATATGGCTTAACCCCCATTTAGCTATATTAAAAAAAACAAAATACTAAAACAGTAACTCCAAAGGAATGATGTTAAGATACTAGTAGGAGGTGAACAACTTGTTTAGTTCATATTTGAAATCCTAGTGTTAATCTATATAGAATATTTTTGGTCAGAGCGATTATAGATTAACTTATTTAGGGCTATTCAGCTGTTAGAAATCTTTTGTGTGTCAGACTGTACAAACTTTTTATTTTTTCTAACACAAGTGCTGAAGGTATTCCAGGTTTTGAAAATGTGCCGAATGGTACACAGGGGTTTGTGATCAGCACTAACGTATGTATGTAGTCAGACATGAAAACTAAAAGTGATTTAGAATGAGTTTTCAACCCCCTGTGTACCATTCGGTACATTTTCAAAACCTGATTTCCCTTTCAGCACTTTTTTATTGGCAAGAATGAGTCTTTTCAGCTTTATTAACAACTTTTTATTTCACCAAACTAATAACTTATTAAAGGTATTCAATCCGATCAGAGGGTTCCCCATCTCAACAGACTCCAACATCAACAAACCGAACAGTGGGTCCTATATTACTATTTATTTGGCTTTGAGGGTAAAAAATATTTGATTTGAGTCGAGGAACCTATCAAACAAAGCTTGCAGTCATTAGATATTGTTTTTTTAAATTTGTTATTTTCTCGAGATGAAACCTTACCTTCGTAATTTGCTCGAAATGTGAACACCAAAACACTATTCAAACAGACAAGGATGGGTAACTCTAAAATCAAGTGGTAATAATAACGCAAATTTGTCTGTGTTCTGGGACAGAAAAAATAGAATTAATGAAAATTCAAATATCCATATCTGTTCACCCTGAGTGTTAATTGGTAGGTTCCTCGACTCAAATCAAATATTTTTTACCCCTCAAAGCCAAACAAATAGTAATATAGGATTGAACACCTTTAAATCTTGTAGTTTACAAACAGTAATATTGCAGTTCTTTACAAACAGTAAACTTCTGTATTTCACTGAACTGTCTAATTTTTTTTTTTTGTTTTTTTTTTTTTGAAATTCTGTGCCAATATATTTTCTTATATATTGGGCATGTCTCACTGGAAGATACATATATATATATATAGGAGAATGCATTGACACAGTATTGTTAATGCTGCACCATCAATGTTGGTATAATGAAAGGGTTAAATGTGTCAAATCACCTACAACATGTCTATTGTTAGAAGGGTTCTGGTTATATTTCACACCTGGTTGCTGGTATATTGTCTACTTAAACTCACAATAAGTGTCCAATAAAACATATTGTAATACTATGGCATGGAATTGATAGGACTTTTAATATTTAATCAAGGAAAACAACAGTTCATTACCAGCTGAATATTGATTTATTTTATGTTTATCACAAATATATGAAGGCATATTTATTTACAAGGAGTTTGTCTGTCAAACCAAACACAATCTTAGGTGTTATTACTTTCATGTCAAATAGCAACAATATTTCTGTATACCTTGGTTACAAAGCACATTTTGTGCTTAAAGGTGCCTTAATTTTCTTTGGCGGTATTACTTTCATGTGAAATAGCAACAATATTTCTGTGTACATTGGTGACAAAGCACATTTTGTTCTTAAAGGTACCTTAATTTCAAAACAATTGAAAAATACTAGCGACACAATTTGCAAAATATATATGAACAAACACTGTAAATACTGTTGATTTATTTTTCTCTTATTTTTTTTTGTTTACTAGTTACGTTTATTTTTTATAAACATTTTTTATAAATTTACGTTCTACAAAGGGAACACAGTGTTTAAACATATTGTTAAATAATTATGGCAAACTCTCAATTTGACTGATCAGAATTGACCATTATTCCTCATCTATTATGAACTGTTCACTGATATTTATATACATTCAGAGTATGAGGAACAATCCTTGAAATGGGATGTCTGTCATTTGCAGAATGATGTTTATCAGAGGGTGAATTTGGTGATGCTAGCCCACTATGTCTCAGTAGAATGAGGTTTCCCAGAGAGTGAATTTGGTGATGCTAGCTTGCTATACGGGGTAGTATCACTAAATTCGCCCTCTATGGACCTCATTCTGCAAATGACAGACACCCTATTTCAAGGCTTGATGAGGAAATTATTTTGCGAATCCCAAAACGCACAATATTTTTTGCAAACATGTATATTCTGCACATACGTTAACAGTCATTATACTATACATTTGTTCACTCGAAATCTGACATCTGACATTTGATATGTAAGTCCTCTTACAACTGGGTTGACACTATTATCTTCTTTATTCCTATTTATTCATCTGTGGGATTAAACAGATAATAGTTGAAAACTTGATGTTCTTATTATTCTGAACTCAGCAAATTGAGTGCACAAACAAATAGGCTTCTAAGTCAGATTTCTTAAAATGTAGTCAGAAACCAAACTTAATATTTGGTGTTGGAAAATAGGTGTTTGTATGCTGTTGCACCTGACATAGTTTAACTAAAACAGCCATTTGGATTGTGATATATAGTCCATTTGTAGGTTTGAACAGTTAAAATAATAAAAAAAAAAACTGTTCTCTTAGCAATATGAACTCCCTACAAATTTAGCACTCCTTTTGTCTATTCACATTCCTACAATCGAATAACTAGGAATCTAAGAGATATTTAACAGCATTTTGAGATGTTTGTCAGTCTACCTCATGCAAATATGCACTATAGTTTGTTCAACTTTGTTGATCAATCACTGTAAATAATGTTGTTTGTATTTCTTGTTTTAGTCACTTGAATTGTGATATATAACCCATTTTTTTTATAAATGGAACGATGTTACCTACTTTATTCCTATTTATTTATTTGTAGGTTGGAACAGCTAATAACTGTTTTCTTTTCAAATTTATCAGTCTACCTCATATGGATATACAGATGTGTTGTGGTTAAAGATATCCTGACTGATTTATTACTATCAAACTGCAAACCGCAAAAAAATTTTAAAAAAAATAAAAATTTTAAACAATATGTCAAGTTGTAATATAGTCTCAATTTTGTTTCAGAAAATAGTCTCAATTTTGTTTCAGAAAATTGCAACAAAAAAAAAGAAGAAAGAAATAAAAAAAAGTGACTTATAAACCGTGCATGCTATTGTTCACAAAAAAAAAAGAAAGAAACAAGTCTTGGTTAATAACGAGATTTTGCTAAATTTTAGTCTTTTCAACTAAGCGTTATATCAGTCAGGACATATTTAATCAGTATAAAGTACAGCTCTAGTACGAATGTTTTGCTCTTTATTTATATATTTTTATATATTTTATATATATATTTGTATAACTGCTGTTAAAAGGGCCCACTGTAACTAAATCCAGATATTCATCTTAGGGAGACACATTTCTTACTATATGGTGAACGAAATTTAACAACTAAGCACATTGATGTACTTTGTTTTCATTCCTGACTCAAATTGAATCAATATATATTCAATTTGAGTCAGGAATGAAAACAAAGTATGCACCAATGTGTTTAGTTGATCAATTTCAAACACCATATAGCAAGATATGAGCCTCCCTAAGATAAATAGCCGGTTTTAGGTACAGTCCCCCTTTATTTTCAGTATATTTCAATATCTGTTCAACATATAATATATGACTATTGACCTATATATGCAAGGAATGACATCAGTTCACTGATAAAGGTGGTTGCGTATATTAGAATACAATATATTACATATTGTTTGCAAATTAATATTTTTCCTCCACAAACTATATAGATCAATGATCAAGTTTACAGTGCGCTGTGTGCATGTGGATGACTAAGTGTGCAGAATTTGAAACCAAAAGGCCTCTAATATTAATAAACCACTTCCACTAACTTTGGGTATTATACTGAATAGCATAATGGCCAAAGCTGAGTGTGGTGATGCCATTATCTGCAATATAGCGCTTGTCATCAAATGCACTCAGGGCGCGTTTATTTATATGTGTGCAAAAAAGTTGGTGTTTCTTGCTCAAAATTCTGTTGAACCTACACATTGTCTTGTCTGTATTTCCAAACAAACAATTGTAATAGTCAACAAATTTCAGTTTTTGATCGCCTCTAACAACTCCCTTCGCTCTTCTTTTCTCAGTATCGCCATAGCAATATGCATACACTTTAGAGCGAAGTCCACAAAAGCTCTTTATTGGTATACCATAAGATTCATCCTTCATTAACCCAACTTGGGCCTTGTTGTCACTGCTGTATAAAAAGTGGTCTTTATCATAGTTGCTGGTGTCAAACAGTTCTTTGTTTTGTAACATATCATTATAAATATCCTCACACTTCACATGATAGGTCAAAGAGTCTGTGTCGGTGAATAATAATTTTGCATTCTCACCATACAGTTTTTTAATATAGTTGTAGTGAAAATCATACATTAAATACTTTGATAATTCCAGAATTGCGAATCCGAGATAGACTGGTTTGTTCAAAACGAGTTTCACTTTGCTGCATTCAACTCCAACCAAGTCATTATTAAAAATCTCAAAACGTTTGAATGATGGTTTTGATATATATTTTCTCAATTTGTGTTCATTATTTATTAATGAAATATTCACCATTCCTCGAACATTTTCGAGAGCCTTTCCATATATCGACACATTCAAGAGTTTGAATATAAATTTTTCAGTGGCATTTTTAGCTTCGGCTCGCTTTTGTGTGTTAAAGTCGATATATGGTTTGAGAATACGTTTTTGTTCAAAACGTAACACTCTGTGAATTTTTTTCAACTTGAGTCCCAACTCCAGACACTGTTGCAGATTTTTGTAGTGAATAATATAATGTTGTTTATCATATAATGTTAACACTAGTTTTTCTGTGGTATGGTATTTGGCATCTCCATTATGCAAACGCCATAGCTGCTGACTATATTGCGAAATTTCATCAAAGTCACAACGGCGTCGCTCAACAGCCAGTGGATAGCAGTTGTGCGTATCATGTAGATGTTCTGGGTACTCTAGATCAACTTCTAGCACATATCCATGTTTGTCATCAAAAGCTATTGAACTGATGTCCAAATTGCTTATTTCCTCTTGAGTCAAGAATTGAAATGAGCGATATGGCATTGGTTGACATTGACTCCACCCATATAAATTATTAGCATCGTATGATGCGACATAGGATGTTTCTTGTGTTGTATCATAACTTTCGCCTATATATTTATTATTGGCCTATGCAAATCGCTGTGTTATGCAGGAAATTCCGCCTCTTATTCCCTTTTCGAAGAAAATGTACTGATCAGGATCAGTTATAAGCTCAAATTCGGCATCAGTTTTTAAGAGCATTGCACTCCAACTATAACCTGGAGCAGAATAGAAATGGAGGGTATCCAGACCATAGTACTGATAGCAGATATCTCGAAACTGTTCAAATACACAGGCTAACAAACAGACATCACTTTTTAAATAAAGATCATGGTAGTCGCCCAGATTTTTCATATTGAATTTGGTCCAAACATTGTGGGCATGTTGATATTCTGAATCAGTAATATTACTTTCTGTCATTTTGTTGTAAAATTTGTCCTTTTCCGGAAGTTTCGTTTCACCAAACACATTTACTGATGTGACATACTCATAGAAGTATACACCTTTCCTCTTGAGCAAATTGCATTGTTCAGGTGTGAATCCCTCATCATTTAGATAAGGAAAATTATAGTTGTCAAAGTCTTTCAAGTTTTCTACCAGCGTCTCCAGCGATGCGTTCAAAAATTGATAAGAGTCGATAAAGCGTAATTTTCCTATACTGAAAGACAGATATTTTTCCATATTGTTGGGTATACATGTAATAGGTTCGCCGAACTTTCCCATAGCTTGACATATAAGATGCGAATCAAATCCACGAAGATTGTGCATAATCACGGGAATAAATAAAGGCGCTTTGAGATGCAAATTACAGCCATCGCAACTGGGTCCGTTGTAGAGCCCGCTGACATGGCAGTGGTGGCGGCATTTCCTTCTGTTTTCGTTAAACTTTCTATTGCAATTATAACATTCCGTTGCTGCTTCAAAGTCCAGTTGCTGCTTTTCCGTGATGATCATATCAGCTGTTTCCTCTAAAATACTTTCAATTTCCTCAACCTCCTCAAATAGTTTTTCTAGAAAATAGTCTATAACACCAGTGTCTGAGCTATAGATAAATGTAGGTTTTGTATAGGTCTCATCCACCTTGCAAACACGTTTGATTCCAAAACTGAGTGGATTGAGATTTGCATATGGTGTGCTGGAGGAAATGTCAGGGTTTGGGTCGCATTTGCTAATTTGCTCAACAGTCGTTTCCAGGTCAGCATAGATGCAGAATGGGATTACAAATTTTTTGTTGTATTCATTGAATCGCACAATTTTATCCTTTTCTGCAGGATAACAGGTTTTTTGAAAGCCGAAAGCTTGACACTCCTGCATATGTGCATCCCTGTCAGTCCAAGTTCGAAATGAACACAGACAAAATCTACAGAAAAAATAGTTCTTGTGTGATGTTTGCCTTTTGAATCTTGTTAAGAGTCTATCCAAATCTTTTATACATGTATAATGTGTTTTATCTTCATTGTGAAACAATAGCAGGTCTGCATGAGGCTCGTTTGGAGGATATATATTAGTTATCCTTAAAGGGAACACCTGTTTGTCCTCATAGCCAAATACGCTCACAGATATATTGTTCATCCGCTCAAACTTTGTGATATCTTCTATTTTCATTGGAAAAGTCAATCCGTTCAACCGAAGGCTGTCTTTGTATGGCAAATAAGTGCTCACACGGTTCGGATTGTTCATTTTTCGGTGTACACTAGCCAAAACAGCCCACACGAAGCAGTATTCATCATTGTTTACTACATTGATTATCGATCGTGAATGAGTTAGCTCGCTTGGCGTTGCTATATAGCTGCTGGCTGACAAAGGTTTATACATTGCCATACTGATATCCAAATGCTGTATTCTCCTTATTCTCCAACCACTGCCCCTATGTATAAAGGTGTTGAATGATTCGAACATTTTGTGAAACCCAGTATTAATATCGGCAATGTCCAATTGATCACTGGTCACACACTTGAATAGTTGCGTTCGAAAGTGTGTCTCTATAACACTATCCTCTCCACCCTGCTCATCGCTTGGCTTGAACATTGAAATGCACAGACTGAGATGCCATTTCATTCCATTATATCGCTGCATTTTTTCCTCCAGAATGGTCAAAATCTTTTTTCTGTTGTTAGCGAAAAACACAATCATATCATCTGTTTCCGGCCTGTTTGCTGGTTTAATTTTCACCACAGTCACAATCTTATTCAACGCTGAAGTTTCATTTTCCAGTTCACTGTCACTAGAGTCAATCGATTGTCCCTCTGCTGATATACTATCATTAAGAACTTGATTAATGATATTTGGTGGTTGTATTGTTCTATTTGAGCTCTGAATCGTTTCAACTTTTGGCGGTTGTGTTGTTGTTCTATTTGAGCTCTGAATCGATTCAACTTTCTGCCTTTTTCTTGGCTCTCTTTTGTGAATATTCCTGAGATGTCTACTCAAAGTTTCATTTGTCTTAAACTCTTTGTTGCACAATTCACATATATAATCCTCATCATGCATAATCTTGTGTTTCCTCAACGAGCTATGATTTGCATAAGTTCTATTACATTTGTCACAATCAAATCTGGGAGTTGAAACATTTTGTGCCTCTTGGTTCTGCATAACGTGGTTTACACAAAAATAATCCTGTGATAGTTATCAAGCAGTCTTTGTGCTTATTCAGAATAAATATATAGTGAACCATTTGGTGTAACTATAAGCTAAAATATACCCAACAGACACAAACATTGTTTACATAGACAATATCAATATATAGCAAACTTCAGCTTGTATAAGAGTGGCACAGCTCAGTAAGTTAACAGCTGCTAATTTGCATATACCAACATTAAATATATATAAACATTTATGCAAATATTGTTTGTAACAAACCCCCCCCCCCCCCCTGATTTTTGTTTGATATAAATATCATTGGGAATTTGTTGAACTAAACATGAATCTATTTACAAAACAGTTTAATACAAACAAACGAAAAGTAACTACATATAAATATTTACAAAAAAAGGGAAAGAATATATAGATATATATATATGTATGTGTTATATGTATATATAAATAGTAGTTTGCATACCATCAATACATTCACAAAGTGAGCCATTTGATTTTTTGTTTTTTTATTTTGGATATTTTGGCAGTTGGTTTGCAGTCTTTGATACACTCATTGGATATAGCCTCTGAACAATCTGGCTGACAGTTTTGTTTGTAGTAGTCACTGTTTTCTATTTGTGATTTGCTGTCTTTGGTATGCTCATTGGATATAGTTTCTGAACAAACCGGCTGACAGTTTTGTTTGTAGTAGTCACTCTTTTCTATTTGTGACATAGAAATATCAACACTTTGTTTATCATTGTTCAGCTTTTGACACATACTAACATGTTCTTCTTCCGGAATAAGTATCAATTTCCTTGACATTCTGTAAATAAGCGTAAAACAGCTCTGATCACTATTGTCAACAGATGTATAACTTGAGTTAGTTTTTGTCTGCGCACTGTCAAAGGCACATTCTTTTGAACAATTTCTCTTAAGATTGCTCTGTATTTATATAATTTTCGTTCACTGTCACGTGATACAGAAATATTTCCACGAATAATATTGAGTACACATTCTGCCAGAAATTTGATAGCATCTTTTGGTGAACTTTGTAGAATAAGTTTTCTGTGATCCACTTTACTTCTCAGCAATGAAGTGAGGAAGTTGAAATATTTTCCAATCTTCATTCCTTTGACGCGTAAATAATAGCGTTTTCAGATGGAAATATTTTGCTTTTCAATTGCAAACGTCTGTCTGACTTTGGATGAAAGTCAAGTAATATATACCCATAACGAGATTTAGTTGCAGAATAATATGCATCGAGAAAAAATTATATTTATCAGGAAATGCCTGTCTGGCCAATGAGAGTACCTGCTGCACACACCTGCGATTCTCAAACAAAAGAAAGTAATGTGTATTAAGGGAAATTGTTCTCATAGATCGGCCTTGAGCAAACAAGTTCTGTGAAATAAATATATTAGATACATTACAATGATGACATTTGACTGTAAATAAATTCAACACATCAAGATTGTTGCAAACCTGTGACATCAGATCATCTAGAATTAATAATTTGTGACCTTCAGTTTGTTGCAACCATTTGTCTATTGTCTCATTAGAAGGTATTCCTTTATAGAAAACAATATTCTTTGATAGTGTCTCGTATAGAGGCTGCCAAGTATTATAACACAGGTAGGTTGCTTGCACAGGTTGAGAGAACATAGTTTTTGAATTCTCTAATATCCTTTTGACGAGGAATGTTTTTCCACTACTGGTACATCCCACAACAGCAATATTTGTTGGTGATTGAAACTTCAAGGAGTTTTCATCAATATAGGTTTGCATTGTGTTGCTACTGTGTGTGTATAATATCTCGGTTTTGAGTCACCTCAAAGTAACCCGAAAATTCAGCATATACAATACATGAGGTTGTTTCAGTTAATGGCGAAGAAAACTGAATATCTAGTCTTATATTAGATGTTTTCAGTAGAGGAATAAATTTATTTCGATCCATATATGGTTCTAAATCAAACACATATAAACAGTAGCCATTTGAATAGTCTGAAGGTTCTATCAAACTGCCTTTGTTTTTCATCCAGTTGCCTGTGTTCTTCAAAAAATTTGTATAAGCAGGAATATAACCATTTTTCGCAGTGGTTGCTGTGAAATTGAGGTTCAGTGGACTTGAATCTACAGGTTGACCATCTGCAAAAAGGGCCACCTTAGTAACATTTGAATGTTTGAAATTGTAGGGATTTAACTTGTAATCCCCCGATACTGCATCAGATGAAACTAATCCTATAGCAACTTTAAGCGGCCGGTTTGCTTGAAATAAATTATCCCAAGTAAACCGGGTTAAACCGGTTGATATTGAATTTGTTTTGACATCACTACGTTTAAAAAGATATTTGGCATTTGCACTTTTTAAGAGTTCTGCGTGTGCATACAACAATGCAGGGTTCAAACGAACTCGAGCCACATGCAGTACAATATCTTGTATTTTGACATTATAGTCGGGATTAATTTCCTTTGACATCAAACAGAAACTACTTTTGTTTCTATACAGTCTTAGTTGAACAGTTATTCCATTAAGTAGATATTTTTTCATTCTGAACAAATCATTAAATAAACAGCCTGTCATTTCAACTGTGTTTCCGGATTGTGTGAGCTTTGATCGCTCATAGAATCCTAGGTTTCCACCTCTCAACTCAGCATTATCCATTTCTCCGGCTGTGTCTTTGTAAAACATTTGTGTTTGCAAATATGTGTCCGCAGCAGCCTGATTGCCATACAACAGAGTCTGCATCATTGCACTGTACGCATAATTTGTGTTTGTCGGAGTAATAGTGTTGGAGTTGAACGAAACATCAATTTGAGACCATAAGGACTGAAGAAATAGGTTAACAGGCCCAATCTTTTCTGTGGATGGTATTTTGGCTGAACCTGTTTTGGTAAGATTAAGTTTGATATACAGTTTAGTGTTGTGCAGATCAATATAATCTAAAGAATTCTGTGAGCACACGTTGAAATCAATCGGAGAATTTTGCACAACCTGCGAAATCGGTCTAACTTCTTGATAATATAATTGTTCAACTGCGGTTTGCGTTGCAGGTACACCAAACAATGACAACTCTTCTGGCATTCCCTCATGGAATAGATCTTTGTTTATCATCGCCATAATTAATCCGAAAATATATCTCTGACACGTTTTTTTCTCACAGTTGACTGTTTCTTGTGTGTTTGTTTCTTATATTCAGGTCTTCGTGTTTGTTTTGTACGTCTTTTTCGTCTGCACACCTTTTTTTATGTTTCCCAGTGTCAGTTTGATATTTGGCTGCCTCTCTCGCAAGTTCGTCTTTGACACGATTGACAACTTCTTGATTTGTTGACACAACCGTTATTGGCGGCACCGTAGCTTGAGACTGATTGACAGCTTTGTTGGTACTGGTTATATATTCCAGCCATTTTTTGGCGTCTGGAATATAGATTGAGGTATTCATAATTACAGCGGTGGTTTAAAATGAAGCACAACAGACACAGGATCCGTAATGAATAAAGCAGGTTGGAGATTATCATCCGTTATATTGATCTCAAACTCAGAAACCACTTCTGTGCGAATCGGAACATATGGTACATAGCCTCCACCAGCAGTCCAATATGTTTCATATATAACCGGATCTATTCGTCTTAATATTGGTCTCTCAACACCATTAAAAATTGAACTTTCTATTAATGAAACATGGATGAGAAGGCTCTTTGCTAATTTGGCTGACAAATCTGTATCAGTTGATAAATATGCAAATGCAATAAGTCCGAGTGACCAATCCACACTAAGCTGTAGTGTTTTGTTCATCCGAACTCTGAACTGATAAGATGTGTTTTCCGGGAAGTAATCTTCGAAACCATTGCTGCTGCAGTAAACATATCTATCCGTCATTTTTTTGTAATAGTTTTTATATCAAGGCTTTGTCGCCACTCATTGAATTTATCTGGAAACCCTTCGTATTTGACTAAATATTCTTTTCGACCATTCCTCCTTCTGGTTTTTATAATCTTCTCAACCAACCACAATGATTTTTCACTCTTTATAACCAATTTTATCTCATCTTGATACCACCAACCTTTGACCCTCTCCCCCGCAAGATCTTCAAGTTTATAGAGTGGTAGTGCTTGTTTTGTGAATCTTGTTTTAACTTTAAACACTTCAGTAGACCACTGTTGTTGATATGATCTGCGGAATTTATTTTTCAAGAATGACACCCGGACAAGGTCTCCAATTTTTAATTTGAAACGCACCTTTGTTTTATATATAGTATTAGTGTGTAGATATTGGAACGCCCATATACTCGATTCATTGTTTTTGTTGACTTGGCTAGGTGATATATAATTCAATGATCTGTGGGGGGTGTGATTATAACCTTTGATTAACTTTTGCAGAATATCCACATATTTATAAGTCCTGTATTTGTCAAAATATTGGAATAATATTTTCTTGAGAGTTTTATTGACTCTCTCAGCTACTGATGCATGCATTTCGTTTGAGGTGGGGTAGTAGTGAATATTATAATGAGAAAAGAGAGATTTAACCAGTCTGTTGCTGAATTCTAGACCAGCATCTGATCTGACATGCTTGGGCGTTCGTTTTGTTACTACCAGTATATCCTTTAGTGCTTCATTGACATTTTGTGCCGTTTTACGCTTTATTGGCCGCACAAACAGGAATTTAGAAAACACATCAATTACAACAAGGAGATATTGTATACCATTGTTAGATTTTTTAAGGTTTTGCACAGATAATAAATCCATTTCCCACAAATCGTCAACTCCCGAAACAATCATTTTAAGTGTTTTGAACTTTCTTTTCACTTGTCCATGTAAAGTATGTGGATCTTGTTTTTGTAACCACTTGGCAAGGTATGATCTGCTGTATGAATATTGTCCGTTTCCTTTCAATACTTGATAGAGTTTATCTAAACCAGAGAATGATGCTGGTTTTTCAACATCATAGTAATAACTCTCCAAAAAATTCTTTTTATCATGTTGTTCTGTCATTGTTCTGTTAATATTTTTTCAATTTTGTTGTATAACTGGTGAACTATTTCACATTTCCATTGTTCGTTGAATGTGCTTGACTGCCAGTCTTCATCCAACATCTGGTGCATAACAGTAACAGCTGAGTTGTCACTGAGTTCCGCAAAAAAATGTGTGTTGATAAATGTTAGAATAACAGAATATGCAGTGTATTTTTCATAGAATATCTGTATTAGCTGGTTGCATACATCAGTTGAATCTAACTTTACTGCACCGTCCTGTTCCTCAAAACTAATCCGTTTGTGCTGAATATAACTGTTGAAGATCAAATTGACATGATGATCTTTCAACTCGTTGAGTGTTTTAATAAATAAGGAATTTTGTTCAACAAGATCCATATTTATAACAATAACCTTTTTTGCAGTTTACTGAATGATGTTCAAAACTAAAATAAAAAATAGTCTATCCTGTTTCTTCATTTATATACGACTGCAGAATACAGTCAGGAATTTTTATATTGCAAAGTTTCCGCCATAAGACCACATCAAAACACATTTTTTTCCTTTTGTGCACCAAAGTAATATAAGGATGTCCTCTTGTAATCACTATCCGGGTCTTTTTGTTCAGATATAATTGTGTTTCATCTGTTCCTGTGAATAACACCTTGTAATTTTGATCCAAATACATTTTATTCCTGATATCAATCTGTTTTTGTGTCATTTTGTTTGTTTGTATGACCATACATATATCCCAACTGCAATAAGTTAAGTGAATAATATGATATAGGTTTATTGCAATATAATATATGTATGCACACAAAAAAAAAATAACCAGTGATAATATTGGTTTGTTTGAACTCATTTGTGTTTACATTGATGGATATATTGTCTCCCTCCCACTAACCCCGTTATACATATAGCTACATATGTTTATAACATATTTGTGTAAACATGTGTTTGCTAAAAACAGATATTTAATAAAATGTAAACACAAAAGTTCAGAGGAAACAGAGTTCGGTCCCTTCGTTATGATAAGTCCTGCGTTGGAGGCTGAACTCTGCATGGAGTTTGGCGACTGAAGGCTTTCCTAAATCTCGTGACAGACACTGTTCGCTGAACGAGTCCACCTCGATCGAATCGTTTACGATTCGGCTTTGACTGTAGACCTGCCCGTTTGTCCGACCGGAAGTGTTGACATAAACGACGGAAGTGGGTGGATGTGTGGGTGGTACTGCCCTACGTTACCGGCATACCGGAAGTGACGTGTTGGAGTCGACCGGAAGTCGAGTGTGCAATCGCCCCATACGTATACTACTTGGTAGCATATATACCCATCATTGGTGTGAAAGCTGACCGATTTCTCTCTGAGAAAATAAGGACGATGGTTCGCATGATAAACATGGACACGCTGGAGCTTGAATTGGGCGCTCTTGACAAATTCTGAGTCC
Organism: Siphonodentalium dalli; assembly: GCA_032622095.1. NCBI lineage: Eukaryota > Metazoa > Mollusca > Scaphopoda > Gadilida > Siphonodentaliidae > Siphonodentalium > Siphonodentalium dalli. The sequence continues at coordinate 111,645,128 of CP136061.1, read as the reverse complement.
TGGTAAACGAAATTATGGCAAAAACTGAAGTTTTGAGTGCAGCAGAATGATTATGTGCCTTCATGTATGTGCATGGAAACAGCCACATCACTCAAACACACCACCGTGTTACACTTTTTGTCGACAAGCCACCTCAAGCAGACTAATTGGCTGCCATTTAACCCTGCACTGGTCATGTTTTACATCAAATTTTAGAGACCTGCCATAGATAGCGATGTAGATTGCTCTCATGGCTAGTCGAAAAGCCTTTATTTCAATTGTGTACTGACCCTCGATGTTCAGTGCGTGATTTGTTACCATGACATTCATTAAAGGTACACATATGGGTTCATAACGGACAAAAAGGGGAGATTTTCGAGGTGAAAATTTGAAGCAAAAATTGTCCCAATTGGGTTAATATTGGCTTCTCATTTATTACCACCGACTCAAATAATATAATATGTCACGTGCTACAAGTTCCCTAATTGTTTGTTGGTCAATGTTTATAGGAAACCCACCACTGGGCCCAAATGAGAAAAAGGATCATTTTTGCGCTTTAGGTTACAGTGAAGTAATTATTTCCCATAGGCCTCAGTGTTAACATATAATGGCCTGCAGCCCTGACTATCCAAGAACTGTGATAAATGAGTACATGGTCACCGGAATTGGCATCTGCGCAAAGTTTCTGCATGACAAAAATCATATCGTCGAGCATGGAATGTACCTTTAAATTTGGGATTTATAATCCGAGTCAGAATTGCATGAATTTTTTTTACCTCACACCAAAAAAAAAAATCTAGGAACCACGTGCTTTACAATGTGCCAATGTTTTGTTTTGAGTCTGAAATTTCAAGAGGAGTGATTGCATGTATTTTATATGTTTAAATATCGAAACTACTATTAACCAACCAGAGCCCAGATTTTTTTTAATTCTCTCCTGCATCTTGGTCCAAAATCCGTTGGAGGACGCTACCAATCGAATTACTTCACTGTAACCTAAAGTGACAACAACATCAATGACATGCCATCTGAATATGACACAAATCGGTCACTGGACTCTTCACATTTGAAAATAAAATAAAAAATCTCTATCCATGACTTTGTTTTCGTCTTATTAACCCTTTCCTGACCCCCACCCTGTTTACAATTGCAACACAAAATATCTTAAAATGAACACGAAAAGTCACCATGTGAGGTCCATGTCGATAAAGTAAACGATGGTAGCATATATACCCATCATTGGTGTGAAAGCTGACCGATTTCTCTCTGAGAAAATAAGGACGATGGTTCGCATGATAAACATGGACACGCTGGAGCTTGAATTGGGCGCTCTTGACAAATTCTGAGTCCTGGTAAACGAAATTATGGCAAAAACTGAAGTTTTGAGTGCAGCAGAATGATTATGTGCCTTCATGTATGTGCATGGAAACAGCCACATCACTCAAACACACCACCGTGTTACACTTTTTGTCGACAAGCCACCTCAAGCAGACTAATTGGCTGCCATTTAACCCTGCACTGGTCATGTTTTACATCAAATTTTAGAGACCTGCCATAGATAGCGATGTAGATTGCTCTCATGGCTAGTCGAAAAGCCTTTATTTCAATTGTGTACTGACCCTCGATGTTCAGTGCGTGATTTGTTACCATGACATTCATTAAAGGTACACATATGGGTTCATAACGGACAAAAAGGGGAGACTTTCGAGGTGAAAATTTGAAGCAAAAATTGTCCCAATTGGGTTAATATTGGCTTCTCATTGATTACCACCGACTCAAATAATATAATATGTCACGTGCTACAAGTTCCCTAATTGTTTGTTGGTCAATGTTTATAGGAAACCCACCACTGGGCCCAAATGAGAAAAAGGATCATTTTTGTGCTTTAGGTTACAGTGAAGTAATTATTTCCCATAGGCCTCAGTGTTAACATATAATGGCCTGCAGCCCTGACTATCCAAGAACTGTGATAAATGAGTACATGGTCACCGGAATTGGCATCTGCGCAAAGTTTCTGCATGACAAAAATCATATCGTCGAGCATGGAATGTACCTTTAAATTTGGGATTTATAATCCGAGTCAGAATTGCATGAAATATTTTTACCTCACACCAAAAAAAATAATCTAGGAACCACGTGCTTTACAATGTGCCAATGTTTTGTTTTGAGTCTGAAATTTCAAGAGGAGTGATTGCATGTATTTTATATGTTTAAATATCGAAACTACTATTAACCAACCAGAGCCCAGATTTTTTTTAATTCTCTCCTGCATCTTGGACCAAAATCCGTTGGAGGACGCTACCAATCGAATTACTTCACTGTAACCTAAAGTGACAACAACATCAATGACATGCCATCTGAATATGACACAAATCGGTCACTGGACTCTTCACATTTGAAAATAAAATAAAAAATCTCTATCCATGACTTTGTTTTCGTCTTATTAACCCTTTCCTGACCCCCACCCTGTTTACAATTGCAACACAAAATATCTTAAAATGAACACGAAAAGTCACCATGTGAGGTCCATGTCGATAAAGTAAACGATGGTAGCATATATACCCATCATTGGTGTGAAAGCTGACCGATTTCTCTCTGAGAAAATAAGGACGATGGTTCGCATGATAAACATGGACACGCTGGAGCTTGAATTGGGCGCTCTTGACAAATTCTGAGTCCTGGTAAACGAAATTATGGCAAAAACTGAAGTTTTGAGTGCAGCAGAATGATTATGTGCCTTCATGTATGTGCATGGAAACAGCCACATCACTCAAACACACCACCGTGTTACACTTTTTGTCGACAAGCCACCTCAAGCAGACTAATTGGCTGCCATTTAACCCTGCACTGGTCATGTTTTACATCAAATTTTAGAGACCTGCCATAGATAGCGATGTAGATTGCTCTCATGGCTAGTCGAAAAGCCTTTATTTCAATTGTGTACTGACCCTCGATGTTCAGTGCGTGATTTGTTACCATGACATTCATTAAAGGTACACATATGGGTTCATAACGGACAAAAAGGGGAGATTTTCGAGGTGAAAATTTGAAGCAAAAATTGTCCCAATTGGGTTAATATTGGCTTCTCATTGATTACCACCGACTCAAATAATATAATATGTCACGTGCTACAAGTTCCCTAATTGTTTGTTGGTCAATGTTTATAGGAAACCCACCACTGGGCCCAAATGAGAAAAAGGATCATTTTTGTGCTTTAGGTTACAGTGAAGTAATTATTTCCCATAGGCCTCAGTGTTAACATATAATGGCCTGCAGCCCTGACTATCCAAGAACTGTGATAAATGAGTACATGGTCACCGGAATTGGCATCTGCGCAAAGTTTCTGCATGACAAAAATCATATCGTCGAGCATGGAATGTACCTTTAAATTTGGGATTTATAATCCGAGTCAGAATTGCATGAATTTTTTTTACCTCACACCAAAAAAAATAATCTAGGAACCACGTGCTTTACAATGTGCCAATGTTTTGTTTTGAGTCTGAAATTTCAAGAGGAGTGATTGCATGTATTTTATATGTTTAAATATCGAAACTACTATTAACCAACCAGAGCCCAGATTTTTTTTAATTCTCTCCTGCATCTTGGTCCAAAATCCGTTGGAGGACGCTACCAATCGAATTACTTCACTGTAACCTAAAGTGACAACAACATCAATGACATGCCATCTGAATATGACACAAATCGGTCACTGGACTCTTCACATTTGAAAATAAAATAAAAAATCTCTATCCATGACTTTGTTTTCGTCTTATTAACCCTTTCCTGACCCCCACCCTGTTTACAATTGCAACACAAAATATCTTAAAATGAACACGAAAAGTCACCATGTGAGGTCCATGTCGATAAAGTAAACGATGGTAGCATATATACCCATCATTGGTGTGAAAGCTGACCGATTTCTCTCTGAGAAAATAAGGACGATGGTTCGCATGATAAACATGGACACGCTGGAGCTTGAATTGGGCGCTCTTGACAAATTCTGAGTCCTGGTAAACGAAATTATGGCAAAAACTGAAGTTTTGAGTGCAGCAGAATGATTATGTGCCTTCATGTATGTGCATGGAAACAGCCACATCACTCAAACACACCACCGTGTTACACTTTTTGTCGACAAGCCACCTCAAGCAGACTAATTGGCTGCCATTTAACCCTGCACTGGTCATGTTTTACATCAAATTTTAGAGACCTGCCATAGATAGCGATGTAGATTGCTCTCATGGCTAGTCGAAAAGCCTTTATTTCAATTGTGTACTGACCCTCGATGTTCAGTGCGTGATTTGTTACCATGACATTCATTAAAGGTACACATATGGGTTCATAACGGACAAAAAGGGGAGACTTTCGAGGTGAAAATTTGAAGCAAAAATTGTCCCAATTGGGTTAATATTGGCTTCTCATTGATTACCACCGACTCAAATAATATAATATGTCACGTGCTACAAGTTCCCTAATTATTTGTTGGTCAATGTTTATAGGAAACCCACCACTGGGCCCAAATGAGAAAAAGGATCATTTTTGTGCTTTAGGTTACAGTGAAGTAATTATTTCCCATAGGCCTCAGTGTTAACATATAATGGCCTGCAGCCCTGACTATCCAAGAACTGTGATAAATGAGTACATGGTCACCGGAATTGGCATCTGCGCAAAGTTTCTGCATGACAAAAATCATATCGTCGAGCATGGAATGTACCTTTAAATTTGGGATTTATAATCCGAGTCAGAATTGCATGAATTTTTTTTACCTCACACCAAAAAAAATAATCTAGGAACCACGTGCTTTACAATGTGCCAATGTTTTGTTTTGAGTCTGAAATTTCAAGAGGAGTGATTGCATGTATTTTATATGTTTAAATATCGAAACTACTATTAACCAACCAGAGCCCAGATTTTTTTTAATTCTCTCCTGCATCTTGGTCCAAAATCCGTTGGAGGACGCTACCAATCGAATTACTTCACTGTAACCTAAAGTGACAACAACATCAATGACATGCCATCTGAATATGACACAAATCGGTCACTGGACTCTTCACATTTGAAAATAAAATAAAAAATCTCTATCCATGACTTTGTTTTCGTCTTATTAACCCTTTCCTGACCCCCACCCTGTTTACAATTGCAACACAAAATATCTTAAAATGAACACGAAAAGTCACCATGTGAGGTCCATGTCGATAAAGTAAACGATGGTAGCATATATACCCATCATTGGTGTGAAAGCTGACCGATTTCTCTCTGAGAAAATAAGGACGATGGTTCGCATGATAAACATGGACACGCTGGAGCTTGAATTGGGCGCTCTTGACAAATTCTGAGTCCTGGTAAACGAAATTATGGCAAAAACTGAAGTTTTGAGTGCAGCAGAATGATTATGTGCCTTCATGTATGTGCATGGAAACAGCCACATCACTCAAACACACCACCGTGTTACACTTTTTGTCGACAAGCCACCTCAAGCAGACTAATTGGCTGCCATTTAACCCTGCACTGGTCATGTTTTACATCAAATTTTAGAGACCTGCCATAGATAGCGATGTAGATTGCTCTCATGGCTAGTCGAAAAGCCTTTATTTCAATTGTGTACTGACCCTCGATGTTCAGTGCGTGATTTGTTACCATGACATTCATTAAAGGTACACATATGGGTTCATAACGGACAAAAAGGGGAGACTTTCGAGGTGAAAATTTGAAGCAAAAATTGTCCCAATTGGGTTAATATTGGCTTCTCATTGATTACCACCGACTCAAATAATATAATATGTCACGTGCTACAAGTTCCCTAATTGTTTGTTGGTCAATGTTTATAGGAAACCCACCACTGGGCCCAAATGAGAAAAAGGATCATTTTTGTGCTTTAGGTTACAGTGAAGTAATTATTTCCCATAGGCCTCAGTGTTAACATATAATGGCCTGCAGCCCTGACTATCCAAGAACTGTGATAAATGAGTACATGGTCACCGGAATTGGCATCTGCGCAAAGTTTCTGCATGACAAAAATCATATCGTCGAGCATGGAATGTACCTTTAAATTTGGGATTTATAATCCGAGTCAGAATTGCATGAATTTTTTTTACCTCACACCAAAAAAAATAATCTAGGAACCACGTGCTTTACAATGTGCCAATGTTTTGTTTTGAGTCTGAAATTTCAAGAGGAGTGATTGCATGTATTTTATATGTTTAAATATCGAAACTACTATTAACCAACCAGAGCCCAGATTTTTTTTAATTCTCTCCTGCATCTTGGTCCAAAATCCGTTGGAGGACGCTACCAATCGAATTACTTCACTGTAACCTAAAGTGACAACAACATCAATGACATGCCATCTGAATATGACACAAATCGGTCACTGGACTCTTCACATTTGAAAATAAAATAAAAAATCTCTATCCATGACTTTGTTTTCGTCTTATTAACCCTTTCCTGACCCCCACCCTGTTTACAATTGCAACACAAAATATCTTAAAATGAACACGAAAAGTCACCATGTGAGGTCCATGTCGATAAAGTAAACGATGGTAGCATATATACCCATCATTGGTGTGAAAGCTGACCGATTTCTCTCTGAGAAAATAAGGACGATGGTTCGCATGATAAACATGGACACGCTGGAGCTTGAATTGGGCGCTCTTGACAAATTCTGAGTCCTGGTAAACGAAATTATGGCAAAAACTGAAGTTTTGAGTGCAGCAGAATGATTATGTGCCTTCATGTATGTGCATGGAAACAGCCACATCACTCAAACACACCACCGTGTTACACTTTTTGTCGACAAGCCACCTCAAGCAGACTAATTGGCTGCCATTTAACCCTGCACTGGTCATGTTTTACATCAAATTTTAGAGACCTGCCATAGATAGCGATGTAGATTGCTCTCATGGCTAGTCGAAAAGCCTTTATTTCAATTGTGTACTGACCCTCGATGTTCAGTGCGTGATTTGTTACCATGACATTCATTAAAGGTACACATATGGGTTCATAACGGACAAAAAGGGGAGACTTTCGAGGTGAAAATTTGAAGCAAAAATTGTCCCAATTGGGTTAATATTGGCTTCTCATTGATTACCACCGACTCAAATAATATAATATGTCACGTGCTACAAGTTCCCTAATTATTTGTTGGTCAATGTTTATAGGAAACCCACCACTGGGCCCAAATGAGAAAAAGGATCATTTTTGTGCTTTAGGTTACAGTGAAGTAATTATTTCCCATAGGCCTCAGTGTTAACATATAATGGCCTGCAGCCCTGACTATCCAAGAACTGTGATAAATGAGTACATGGTCACCGGAATTGGCATCTGCGCAAAGTTTCTGCATGACAAAAATCATATCGTCGAGCATGGAATGTACCTTTAAATTTGGGATTTATAATCCGAGTCAGAATTGCATGAATTTTTTTTACCTCACACCAAAAAAAATAATCTAGGAACCACGTGCTTTACAATGTGCCAATGTTTTGTTTTGAGTCTGAAATTTCAAGAGGAGTGATTGCATGTATTTTATATGTTTAAATATCGAAACTACTATTAACCAACCAGAGCCCAGATTTTTTTTAATTCTCTCCTGCATCTTGGTCCAAAATCCGTTGGAGGACGCTACCAATCGAATTACTTCACTGTAACCTAAAGTGACAACAACATCAATGACATGCCATCTGAATATGACACAAATCGGTCACTGGACTCTTCACATTTGAAAATAAAATAAAAAATCTCTATCCATGACTTTGTTTTCGTCTTATTAACCCTTTCCTGACCCCCACCCTGTTTACAATTGCAACACAAAATATCTTAAAATGAACACGAAAAGTCACCATGTGAGGTCCATGTCGATAAAGTAAACGATGGTAGCATATATACCCATCATTGGTGTGAAAGCTGACCGATTTCTCTCTGAGAAAATAAGGACGATGGTTCGCATGATAAACATGGACACGCTGGAGCTTGAATTGGGCGCTCTTGACAAATTCTGAGTCCTGGTAAACGAAATTATGGCAAAAACTGAAGTTTTGAGTGCAGCAGAATGATTATGTGCCTTCATGTATGTGCATGGAAACAGCCACATCACTCAAACACACCACCGTGTTACACTTTTTGTCGACAAGCCACCTCAAGCAGACTAATTGGCTGCCATTTAACCCTGCACTGGTCATGTTTTACATCAAATTTTAGAGACCTGCCATAGATAGCGATGTAGATTGCTCTCATGGCTAGTCGAAAAGCCTTTATTTCAATTGTGTACTGACCCTCGATGTTCAGTGCGTGATTTGTTACCATGACATTCATTAAAGGTACACATATGGGTTCATAACGGACAAAAAGGGGAGACTTTCGAGGTGAAAATTTGAAGCAAAAATTGTCCCAATTGGGTTAATATTGGCTTCTCATTGATTACCACCGACTCAAATAATATAATATGTCACGTGCTACAAGTTCCCTAATTGTTTGTTGGTCAATGTTTATAGGAAACCCACCACTGGGCCCAAATGAGAAAAAGGATCATTTTTGTGCTTTAGGTTACAGTGAAGTAATTATTTCCCATAGGCCTCAGTGTTAACATATAATGGCCTGCAGCCCTGACTATCCAAGAACTGTGATAAATGAGTACATGGTCACCGGAATTGGCATCTGCGCAAAGTTTCTGCATGACAAAAATCATATCGTCGAGCATGGAATGTACCTTTAAATTTGGGATTTATAATCCGAGTCAGAATTGCATGAATTTTTTTTACCTCACACCAAAAAAAATAATCTAGGAACCACGTGCTTTACAATGTGCCAATGTTTTGTTTTGAGTCTGAAATTTCAAGAGGAGTGATTGCATGTATTTTATATGTTTAAATATCGAAACTACTATTAACCAACCAGAGCCCAGATTTTTTTTAATTCTCTCCTGCATCTTGGTCCAAAATCCGTTGGAGGACGCTACCAATCGAATTACTTCACTGTAACCTAAAGTGACAACAACATCAATGACATGCCATCTGAATATGACACAAATCGGTCACTGGACTCTTCACATTTGAAAATAAAATAAAAAATCTCTATCCATGACTTTGTTTTCGTCTTATTAACCCTTTCCTGACCCCCACCCTGTTTACAATTGCAACACAAAATATTTTAAAATGAACACGAAAAGTCACCATGTGAGGTCCATGTCGATAAAGTAAACGATGGTAGCATATATACCCATCATTGGTGTGAAAGCTGACCGATTTCTCTCTGAGAAAATAAGGACGATGGTTCGCATGATAAACATGGACACGCTGGAGCTTGAATCGGGCGCTCTTGACAAATTCTGAGTCCTGGTAAACGAAATTATGGCAAAAACTGAAGTTTTGAGTGCAGCAGAATGATTATGTGCCTTCATGTATGTGCATGGAAACAGCCACATCACTCAAACACACCACCGTGTTACACTTTTTGTCGACAAGCCACCTCAAGCAGACTAATTGGCTGCCATTTAACCCTGCACTGGTCATGTTTCACATCAAATTTTAGAGACCTGCCATAGATAGCGATGTAGATTGCTCTCATGGCTAGTCGAAAAGCCTTTATTTCAATTGTGTACTGACCCTCGATGTTCAGTGCGTGATTTGTTACCATGACATTCATTAAAGGTACACATATGGGTTCATAACGGACAAAAAGGGGAGATTTTCGAGGTGAAAATTTGAAGCAAAAATTGTCCCAATTGGGTTAATATTGGCTTCTCATTGATTACCACCGACTCAAATAATATAATATGTCACGTGCTACAAGTTCCCTAATTGTTTGTTGGTCAATGTTTATAGGAAACCCACCACTGGGCCCAAATGAGAAAAAGGATCATTTTTGTGCTTTAGGTTACAGTGAAGTAATTATTTCCCATAGGCCTCAGTGTTAACATATAATGGCCTGCAGCCCTGACTATCCAAGAACTGTGATAAATGAGTACATGGTCACCGGAATTGGCATCTGCGCAAAGTTTCTGCATGACAAAAATCATATCGTCGAGCATGGAATGTACCTTTAAATTTGGGATTTATAATCCGAGTCAGAATTGCATGAATTTTTTTTACCTCACACCAAAAAAAATAATCTAGGAACCACGTGCTTTACAATGTGCCAATGTTTTGTTTTGAGTCTGAAATTTCAAGAGGAGTGATTGCATGTATTTTATATGTTTAAATATCGAAACTACTATTAACCAACCAGAGCCCAGATTTTTTTTAATTCTCTCCTGCATCTTGGTCCAAAATCCGTTGGAGGACGCTACCAATCGAATTACTTCACTGTAACCTAAAGTGACAACAACATCAATGACATGCCATCTGAATATGACACAAATCGGTCACTGGACTCTTCACATTTGAAAATAAAATAAAAAATCTCTATCCATGACTTTGTTTTCGTCTTATTAACCCTTTCCTGACCCCCACCCTGTTTACAATTGCAACACAAAATATTTTAAAATGAACACGAAAAGTCACCATGTGAGGTCCATGTCGATAAAGTAAACGATGGTAGCATATATACCCATCATTGGTGTGAAAGCTGACCGATTTCTCTCTGAGAAAATAAGGACGATGGTTCGCATGATAAACATGGACACGCTGGAGCTTGAATCGGGCGCTCTTGACAAATTCTGAGTCCTGGTAAACGAAATTATGGCAAAAACTGAAGTTTTGAGTGCAGCAGAATGATTATGTGCCTTCATGTATGTGCATGGAAACAGCCACATCACTCAAACACACCACCGTGTTACACTTTTTGTCGACAAGCCACCTCAAGCAGACTAATTGGCTGCCATTTAACCCTGCACTGGTCATGTTTCACATCAAATTTTAGAGACCTGCCATAGATAGCGATGTAGATTGCTCTCATGGCTAGTCGAAAAGCCTTTATTTCAATTGTGTACTGACCCTCGATGTTCAGTGCGTGATTTGTTACCATGACATTCATTAAAGGTACACATATGGGTTCATAACGGACAAAAAGGGGAGATTTTCGAGGTGAAAATTTGAAGCAAAAATTGTCCCAATTGGGTTAATATTGGCTTCTCATTGATTACCACCGACTCAAATAATATAATATGTCACGTGCTACAAGTTCCCTAATTGTTTGTTGGTCAATGTTTATAGGAAACCCACCACTGGGCCCAAATGAGAAAAAGGATCATTTTTGTGCTTTAGGTTACAGTGAAGTAATTATTTCCCATAGGCCTCAGTGTTAACATATAATGGCCTGCAGCCCTGACTATCCAAGAACTGTGATAAATGAGTACATGGTCACCGGAATTGGCATCTGCGCAAAGTTTCTGCATGACAAAAATCATATCGTCGAGCATGGAATGTACCTTTAAATTTGGGATTTATAATCCGAGTCAGAATTGCATGAATTTTTTTTACCTCACACCAAAAAAAATAATCTAGGAACCACGTGCTTTACAATGTGCCAATGTTTTGTTTTGAGTCTGAAATTTCAAGAGGAGTGATTGCATGTATTTTATATGTTTAAATATCGAAACTACTATTAACCAACCAGAGCCCAGATTTTTTTTAATTCTCTCCTGCATCTTGGTCCAAAATCCGTTGGAGGGCGCTACCAATCGAATTACTTCACTGTAACCTATATAATGCACGCCCGAGGCCAGTCTAAGCATGTGACAAGATGAAAAGGACCCGTTTTGAAAATATTGCACCATGAAATCCGTTGAAATTGAGGAAAACTCTTTAGGTGTACCCATACCATGTATGGTACACATAGTACAACGCCGACATCCGGATAATCAATCCGTCGCTCGTCTCCTCCATCTGTCCGTTCGTTTTATACGAAAGTGCAATTGTGAGGTGTGATTAATATAACTTTTTAAATTTGTTTTCTTCTAAACATCTGCGTTATTTAGTGAATATTATTAGTCTCAAAATATGGAATATTTCTGATATAACTCGAATAAATATAATAATAACGTCGAAAAAAAAGAGTCAAATATAGCTCTTTACAAAGCACTCCGATGCGTCTGACCTGTAGGTTGCACCACACAAGTCGGAGAACAATACGTCACCCCACAAGTACTCCACCAGTTGTAGAGACGTCCGTCGTTTTAGATTAGATTAGTTTGTTTATTTGTAATGATGCAAATATCTATACAATTTTATACAAAGATGTATACAAATTGAATGAGCAATGTAATATTTATGATTATGGATAGAACTGTGGTCGACATTAAATATAGCTGCAAGTGAGTGATAAAAAGAGCTCACTATTTAGATGTGTAATCAAAAAGGGATTAATCAATACAGTTAAAAAAAATGGTTAATCAAAGATATTTAATATTAATACATTTTATTTCTTATATTGGTCATATATATTGCTCGTATTATATATATTTAACCTTTTCAGTGCCAAGTCCGATTTTTGTACCAACCCATATTTCCTTGACCATTTTTCAAATTATTGATTATAATAATGTGATACATTGATGGAAAGAGCTCTAAAACCCACTCATGTGCTGCAGCTACACACTATATAATACACGCCCGAGGCTGGATCTTTTTTGTCAACATACTGTGTTGCCTGTATCCTCTTGTGTAAGTACATGTATGTGTTTTGATACAGTCACAACACTGTCAATTTTAACAGCAACACTCGAGCCTCAGCCGAATACGCGAATATTAGTACAACCAAACTACCACAATTTAGTGGAAAATTATTAATGATAAAACCGTCAGCCGGTTTTCGCAGATTTACGTCTTGGCCGGTTCATATATAAACCGAGTACAGACATTCTTAGCATTATTCAACTCTGTAAAGTCACCTCTTTAAAAAAAAATCACCATTATTTCACAGCGATCAGGGTAGACAATCGACATAGAATTTGGTGAATAAAAAGTGTAAAGGGGTTACGGAATAAAGTAATTAATTAATGGACGCAGTCGGAATGCATTGCTCTGAATGAACATGCCGGACAATGCAGCCGGAATGCTAATACAAACGACATAATAGAATAGGCAAATATCGGCGGAGTCCGATTTAGTCATACTGTATGGAGTCACTGTCGTTTATAATTTTGTCACCGATAATATCATTAAAGCCTAATGGCGGTTTGCGCTCCAAAATGCCCCTAATAATATTCTCTTGTGAATGTGTCCCGGTATCGAAGTAGGTCGATACATACTTAAACTACCTTTCTACGGGAATTATATATGTCACAGAAAGACGCATTGAAATCATTCAAAATACAACTTTGAACACGGTGTTTGGGTCCCAAAACAAGCAACAGCCATGTGCAATACATGGAACAGAAAAAAGGCTTTCTGTGTAAGTCTAATTTGTAGAAATAAAGTGTGCGAAAAATTGAAAACAGATGGACAATGGCTGTGACCATGGTACGTATTTTTCAGAACAAAAGAAGGCGGTATATCAATATCTCGTGTATTTATCAACCTATCGTGTACCTCCTTAGTAGACAAAATATGGAGGCTCAATGGGCCCAGTCCGTTTAAATTTTGACAGTATGAACTTGGAATCACGCACAATTTTAACTTAGATCATTTTCATGGCGCTAAAAAGGGTGATTCACCATACAACCGACGATATTTTCTGACAGTACATACACATTTGGTATTTCCCGACAAAGTTATCTTTTTGTCCACACATTTAGTTAATATTGAGAGCACAATCCTTCAGTTTGTTGTGCGTTCTCGACTTAAATAGGGTAGCTGGTCCCCAAACAGCTCTAATTGATTTGCTAACCGTGTTTGTAAAGTGCCGCGTATAGGCTTTCGGTAACTCATCCATACAAATATATATTATATCCTGATTGTGAGATCCTGCACTGTTCTGCACTAAAATCACCCCTAGATACCGTTCGCGGCAAACATATTCGGTGATGGCGGCATTTCGAGGCTTAATTGCCTAGCTGGCTTTGGTGAGCAATTCGCTCTTTTTTTTCTTCCGCTATGTTTGTAGTTTCTAGCGGTATAAGAGCGACACGGGGTCAGTTCTGCGTTTCATATTGTGCAGGGACAACATTGCAATTATGGCAATTTAGGGGTAAATAGTGGCACTGCTGTATGGGCGCCTCTCCGTCCGTGTGTGGGTGGGTATTCGTTAGACACCACCCACTTCCACTGTTATTTCCACTCAAATCACAACTAGACGACTCAGGGACGGTTCGGACTATTAACTCAATTCGCAACAAATATATGATGCGATGGCGGCATTTCGAGGTTTAATTGCCTGGCTTTGGTGGGAGATTCGCCCTTGTTTCATAGCGAATATAGTTGACCTTCGACGGTAGTTCCGCCGTTACATACGTATGTGAAGTGCTTAGCGGTACGATGGCGACATGTGGGTCCGGTTTTCACGTCATGGTAGTGAAGGCACAATATTGAAATGCTGGCAAGTTAGGACACTTCTGCATGACCGCGGTCCCCAAATGTGCATGGGCGGGCTTTCATCAGACTGTTCTGGTCACTAAAATCACCCCTATACACTACTGGGGTGCTATGGGCTGATCCGGGCGGTTTTTAGTCACACCGGGCTGATGTGATGCGATTCAGTATGATTACTGTCGAATACGCAACAAAGTCATTGTTAATTTGAAATGTATATTCGGCTGACGTTTACTCATGTTGGTTAACATAAACTCCCATAAGCTCTTGGCTGACACTCTAACAATCACATTTCACAGCACTGATATCACCTTGGGTTGAAATAATTACTCGACAAAAATATTTCATTATTTGTGTGCCCATCCCCATTACTGCCACTGACACTAACAGCGTCACTTTAGAAAATTCTAACCCGCAACATTATATGTAGCAGGCTCGTATAACGCTACCGATGTTAGACCCCACGTTAGCCCCCGTGAATTTATATAGAACACAGACATACAGACAGACATATATAGATATATAATATAGACATACATGTAGAATATTATATGATGTCGCTCGCTGCTCTTACTTGGGTAGCATTTTACAGTATATTAGACACGATCTCCCTATTATGATATACTATAGTCGGTTGTACTTGACGGACTTGACATGATATACATGTAGACGTTTTGTGATCTAAACCTATCCAACGTTCAAGCTCGCACACAAGGTGTCACAATCAATTGGTATACTATTAGTTCAGATCTTCCGCAAGATTTCACAAAGATAATGTTAAGTCCGAGGTCAAAATGGCGCGCCAATTCAATAAACCAATCATGGAAGTCATGAATTAGTTAAGCATTTGGAAAGAACATTAACAATTATGTTATCGACTTAGTATTGTTTTGCATGCGATATTTTGTTTGATAGAGACAGGCGACATTAAGTTTGTTGTTAGATACAACAGTCTATAGTCACTAGCTGGACACCGCCACCACAGCTATACACTTTCTCGAAACGAATACTTCGTGTGTAATATGATTCATCAGTCCAACTTGATTCAAGGTCATTTGTCGAAGATCATCAGATTTTTTAAGAACCTTGTTCAGTCAAGTAAATACTATTTCGTGATTAGAATATTTGTCACGCTCATTGGTTTATTAGAAGCTCCCAGCTCAACAAACAATGGCTATTACAAATAAGCTGAATATATGCACCTGGAATATGACAGGTTTCAAGGGGAGTGCTTCCCATTTAAGTGATATGCTGGCATCGGGCTATTTCCAGATCGTCGGCATTTCTGAACATTGGCTTGATGAATTTTCACTGTCGTCCTTCGGATTTCTCTCACATGATTACATTTACATTGCGAAACCGGGTCGTTCGATTCGAACTGCGAATGGAGGTTGTCTTGTGAAAGACGGTATAGCTATCCTGGTCCACAAAAGTATCCAGTGTATCGAGATTGAATCTACAAATGATAGAATGATCTCTCTGCAGATCAAGATGAATAATAGTTCTTTTCTCTCCGTGATTCAAGTATATATACCCGGTGCCAATCACGATATTTCATATTTTCTCGACTGTTTATCAGACTTAGCTGACATTACCTCACGCCTGGAACCGAATGGTCCTGTGATATTAATGGGAGATATGAATGCGAATTTGGGGAAAAACTATAGAACGATACCTTCAAGTTTAACGTGTCCACGTGCTAGAGCATTAGATGCCTTCTTCGAACTGCACAACCTGACAGCACTCACTACATTATCATCTTGTACTGGCAGTGACTTCTCATACGTCCCTTACTATGACGGCGCGACTCCTTCGCTGCTCGATCACATTGTCATCTCCGACATGATGGTTAATTGTGTATCTAAAACTCATGTCACAGAAGATGCAGCAACTAATAGTTCAAACCACAGACCAGTGTTCTGTTGTATAGATGTAGCTCCTACACTAAAACCACCGTCAAATTACACGAGGAAAAAATATCGCTGGAAATGTGAATACATGAAGTCTTATCAAGACAATCTAACTTCCCTGTGCAAACCGTTACTGACCAAAGAGATAAACGACAAAAATGACCTTGATTCGTATTATCGCAATTGTGTCGACATTTTAATTGATAGCGCAGAAAAGACTATCCCTCCAATGTCCTACCACGCACACTTGAAACCATACTGGAATAAACAACTCAGCAGTCTGAGCTCTGGCTGCAAGTCAAAATACAAATTGTGGTCGCTTGCTGGTCGCCCACGAGTATTTACCTCCTCCACGTATGTTCAGTATAAAGACGCTAAAAGGACTTTTAGGAAAGCTCATCGCTCTGCGTTCAATGCGTACCTATCCGATCAACAAAACAAACTTGAGTGCGACGCTGCCTCCAACCAAACGTCCTTCTGGCGGTCTATCAACCGAAACCGTTCGCATGTCTCTCAAATCGGATCGGTTATGGAATTCAATGGGTCTCTGACACGTGACGCTGATGAAACACTTTCTGGCTGGTCTGAGTACTTCAGATAATTGTTCAATCCACCACCCCACTCTGAGCCAGAGTTTGAGGACCACGTTACCAGAGAAGTTGTTAGCTGTGTTTCTCTTGCTAAAGATCCCGTGCAACCGAACTGCCCACAGTGTCAACCAGTCGAACTCACCGAAATCGTTCTTCATGTGAGGAAACTGAAAAAGAACAAAGCGGGTGGAGCAGATGACTTATTGAATGAACATTTGTTGCACGCTCCGACTTCCTTCATAGAATGCATCAAAAGACTATATGACGGTATATTACGCATGGGGTGGATTCCACCAACGATGAAAGAAGGAATAGTCATTCCGTTATACAAAGGACCGCCTAAACCACCGACATCTCCTGATAGTTACCGTGCTATAACACTTCTATCGGTCCTATACAAACTATTCGAGTCCATTCTGTTGAGCCGTCTTCTTCAAAGCCACCAAATGAAACGATTTCCGAATGCACAACAAATGGGTTTTCAGAAAGGTATCAGCTGTTCGATGACGTCATTCATTCTCACGGAATCTGTATCATATGCCAAAGACAATAACTCCAATTTATATGTTGCCTTCCTTGACTCCAAGAAAGCCTTTGATAAAGTATGGCACACTGGCCTCCTGTACAAATTCATTCAGCTCGGATTTTCGCCACACTTTGTCAGTTTGTTGGAGAACATCCATTCGGATGTGACTAGCAAAGTACTATATGACGGCCGCTTGTCGCAAAGTTTCAAAATACTGCAATCTACTCGACAAGGTGGCGTTCTGTCACCTCTCTGCTATCTCGTCTTCATAGACGACCTACTTAACGAACTAGCAACTTCTCCATACGGACTAAGAATCTGCAATATCCCATGTGGCGCTCCTACTACTGCCGACGACATCGCTCTTCTGTCGCTATCGAAATCCGGTCTAGAATCCTCGATGAACATATGTGTGAAATATAGCAGGCGGTGGCGATTCGAATTCTCCTCCACGAAGAGCAAAATTGTTGTATACAACGAGAATAAAAACTCATATGACCGCTCGGGAAGGATATGGAGGTTGGGCAATCAAACTATTCAGGAAGTTACAGAATGTGCCCATCTTGGTTTAATTCAGGACAAGTTTGCGAAGCAGGTCAATTCCGCCTGTTCTGTGTCGACAAAAATGAGGAACAACTTTTTCAATATCATGGGTAACAAACTTATGAAATCCACTACACCCATCACCATGACAAATGTCCTCAAAACTGTTGTTCTACCGAGAGCTCTCTACGGTGTCGAGGTGGTTCCTTTTTATCAAAGTTCCGCCATCACCATTATGAACAAAGCCGCCAGAACATGTCTCAAATACGCACAATCCCCCCCCCCCCAAAACGAGCGTCAACTAGGCTATCGCTAGGTCTTCTTGGATTTCTACCAATTGAATATCAACTGCATATCAAAAAACTTTGCTTTATGGGACGTCTTATCCATCTACCGTTCGGCCATCAATTACCATTACGACTGTTTGTCCTGAAAGCACACCTCTACAGACTATACAGTCGCTCCAGTGGTTTTATACAGGAAATGTTCTCCATATTAGCCAAATACGATCTTTTGAACTATTTGAACGACTACCTGGACATTGGGGTCTTCCCAAAACTGTCAACGTGGATAACTCTTGTGAAGGCAGCTGTCAGGGGAACGTTCATTTCCTCGTGGCAGACCAAAGTTTCGTCCGATCCATCCTTGCGAATTCTGTGGAAAGTTCACCCTAATCCCCTATCAAACTGGGCAGTCTGGAAACTTCTCCATGGAAACGCTCACATGTTGAAATATCTCAAAAACTTAGTACTGCTTCTCAACAGGATTACCTATGCCAACAATTTAGTGTGTCATCGCTGCAGCGAAGTGTACCCGAACGAAATCGACCACGCCATGTTCGTATGCTCTTCTCCAGCCGCACTCATTATTAGAAACTCTTTTTGGGAAGGGATTATCTCTCGTTTCGGCATACCCGAATATTTTCACCTTGCGTCGTTAGCCAGAGATGACCTGGTAGCAACCCTCCTCGGAAGTTCTCTGGAAACCCTAACAGAACACATATCTCACTGCCTCAATGAACTAGTACTATATTCTGCGAAGTTCCTGTACGTTCTCAGCACAATGATAAGGAATGGCGTACAGGTTACACTGGTGTAAATAAGGTTCCGAGTGACATCTAGCGGATGCGGGAGGAATATATAGGAGAGAATAAAATAGACACTGGGCCCTGATTGGTCAATAGCCTTGTGTGCTTTTCACATAAAAAAATCACCACACCTCTTCCCTATGATTTCCCAGTGGTAAAATAACCATTGGCACAGGAATTAACCCTTTGTAGTGAAGTTTGAATTTTTTGGTGTGGTCTAAAATATGACTGTCTTTTTTTATGCGGTTCTGACACTAGTTACGAAAACATAAGATTTAAAGGCGAATTCCCTGCTAGACAGACATGATTTTTTTTGTAAAAAGTTTCCCAAAATGTCAATTTTTCAGATTTAAAGAAAATTTTAGACCCAACATTTATATTGCCAACACTATACGCTAAAACGTTAGCACTGAGGCCTATGGAAAACATTTACACCAGTGTAACCTAAAGGGAAAAAATAGCTTTTTATCATTTTTGATTCCTGGGAGTCACTTTAAAGGATTTTAATTCATTTTACAGAGCCTGGTCTTTCAGTCCAATGAATATCTCATGCTTGGTGTGGCTATTCTTGCTGCTGATGTCTTCTTTCACTTAAATCAGCCAAAAAAATAGTAAGATTTTTCATAAAAAATGCCAATTTTTCAAGGTTTTTTCAAAAAAATTCAAGGTGGTAATAGTCACATGATAATGCAAATGACCCATAACTTGAGAATGTCAACGACACATATATCAATTGTTATAAGAACCTAATCTAACAAGTATTTTGGATTTTATAGCCAGTGATATACAGATATATATCATAAAAGTGTGTCATTTCCACTGGTGGGTATGGTCATTTGAAGGTTAATAGCACTAAAGCTTGGACACATTTAAGAAAATGCTTCAGCAATTCAAAGAGAGCATATCTTTATTCAACTAATTCAATATACACCCACATCCAGTTATCTTGGATCACCCTTGCAGACCTGAAAATGTCATATTTTATTCTTCAATGTGCTGATAAAGTCATGCGCTTGATGCTCAGCTGATCAGATCTGGACTCAATGACCTCACATCACCAGAAGTTCTCTCATGGAAAGAATATTGTACAGTCTTCCATAGCTGATCCAAGTTTGCAACACCAGACCCCTAAAACTGAGTGAAAATGGGGCCTGAACATGACTGGTGGTGGAAAATTGTGCTTTTTTGATGAATAATTTGTTAAAGGGGGTGGGGTTAAATTGTGTGTGATAAATAAAGAACCACAGAAGTGATATCGCTTTAGGTTACACTGGTGTAAATAAGGTTCCGAGTGACATCTAGCGGATGCGGGAGGAATATATAGGAGAGAATAAAATAGACACTGGGCCCTGATTGGTCAATAGCCTTGTGTGCTTTTCACATATAAAAATCATCACACCTCTTCCCTATGATTTCCCATAGGTAAAATAACCATTGGCACAGGAATTAACCCTTTGTAGTGAAGTTTGAATTTTTTGGTGTGGTCTAAAATATGACTGTATTTTTTTATGCGGTTCTGACACTAGTTACGAAAACATAAGATTTAAAGGCGAATTCCCTGCTAGACAGACATGATTTTTTTGTGTAAAAGGTTTCCCAAAATGTCAATTTTTCAGATTTAAAGAAAATTTTGGACCCAACATTTATATTGCCAACACTATACGCTAAAACGTTAGCACTGAGGCCTATGGAAAACATTTACACCAGTGTAACCTACAGCAACCCGTGTCTCGTCCATTGTAATTATCTTCTCAACACCCACGCATGTTGTAACGACTAACTGTCATATCTGTTGGACAAATCAGATTTTCCTGCAACAAAAGCTGTTGTGAACATTCAAATGCATATATGCTTCACTCTCGTGGTTTCCAACACCTCTCCATACTTGTACATAACGGCCCACCACATTGGTCAGGGGAGCCCACTTTAATCCAACTGTATTTATATGTCATGTGTATCGATCTCTCCTATACTTGGAGGTAATAAAGATATCTCAGTCAAGTAAATACTATTTCGTGATTGGAATATTCGCTCATTGGTTTATTAGTTGTTAACGCCGATGAACATTTTGCGAAGAACCCATCTTATAATGGGAACATTTTAGAGGACATACGGACTATACTCGACATAACTAGCGACATCGGGCGCATCATGTGTGCAAGTTTGTGTAGGGAGCTATCCAAGTGTTTATCATTCTACTACATTCCTGGCAGCGGGCTTGCTGGTTGCATTCTAACGTTACATGTAAATTCAGAATGGTGTCCCCCCGCCTCCTTTCTAAAGAAGTTTCTAACGAAACTAAGAAATTTAATTTGATCATAAAGATACTTTCAAGAGGAGATGTGTCTAAAAACAGAATGAAGTTCCCAAAGGGTGATTTCAGGGCCGGGTAGCACTATATGTACCCTCTGTGAACCTCATAATGTAAATGTCCAGCACCATATGATGATGCCTGGTAATTACATTAACTGCTTGATGGTCAGCTAAAAAAACAGCCACTATATAATGAACATATTCCTTATACATACCATTGCCAAACTGAAACACAAGTATTCAAGGTCTTTCTGGATGTGTTTTAGAGTTCGTATATTTTCCTCTGTAGCACCAGGTGCCTAATACTGGCCCCCTTCCATGTTGCCAAAATCCCCTATTTTTCTCAAAACACAGTACACAGTAATCAGCAAATTGGTTTTCACTTTTATCAAACAGCAATGCGATCAGATGGAATTTTAGTTTAATTTCAGCAATAGATCCAGACATGTAGAATTCCAAATTATGGACTTATATTGCGTTATTTTCCCATAGAGCAGGGGTTCAAGCCCGTTTTCAAATAATGGACCGTTTAAAGACGGTGTATCTCGTCTCGGGACTTATTTGGGGTATCTCATACTAATTTTGTGTAAGAGAGAACAAACAACTTTCAGAATCATCTGTCACTGGGATATAATTGTTTTCTCCAATTATTTTCTGTGAACATGAGCAGAAAATGTAACTAATTTGTTAGAAGATTACAACATTTCCGACAGATCATATCCGGCCATGCAAACCGTCCAGAGCAGGGTTCTATTGGAACACAATTTTACTGAGAATGTGTATATGTGGAAACATGGATTATTAAAATGCCTTGGTTGTTACTTAACTGGGAAAACAAGCTTTCTCGTTCCCAACACAATAGTCATTTTATGATGCGCATGTCTGAATACGTGACATTTGCCCTATACACCTTTTATGTTCCCAAAGATTGAAGATCAGTGGCTAAGGACATGTGTACATTGACATATTGTTAATCAAAGACTAGCCAACGACAGTGTGTCTTTTAGTTGCGCAGCATTTTAAATTGACTATGATGTTTTTTTTACCGCTGAAGTGTAATATGGTTCTATAAATAAGTCAAACAACGGAAATGGTATTACCAAGTCAATCACTAGTGCACTAGAACAATTTGAGATAATAGAGAGTTTGTGTCCGTACAACGTAATCTCAGCGATGGGTGAACTGCAATTTGATCTCTATATTCGCTACCGATCTCTCAACAGAGGGCCCATAACTCGTGATTCAAACTGTTGTTGGCAAGACACCACAAACATGCCAAATTTCTAAAACACTAATAACCCCTTCCGTACTAAATGGATTATCCCATTCAGTTGTAAAGTGTTCATCCGTCCATTATTCATTTGGAGGGATGTTAAGGTCATAAAAGCAGACGACAAATCATACAAGTACTAAAGGAGCCCTATGTATTGAGGGAACGGTTTAGATAATAAGTTCAATGAACGACATATGGCAGGTTGTTGATTTTATTATCTGAACATTTCCTATGGGATAACTTCTCAGCAATTATGATGTAATATCATAGAAATGGTTAAGCGAATTGTGTGCAAAATCAAATGTTCCTCGTGTGTGTTGGTAATAATATCGTTGAAACGCGCCACTTGATAAGGAGTTCCTTAGAAAGTATGTTGTTTTTATGTTGGTGTTGTTATTGTTGTTGTTGTTGCTGGAAGTACTGGCGGGATGTGGCATAGTATCTTTAAAGTGTACATGGGTGGTATGGACTACTGTTAGGACTTTCACATAGGCGACAGTGTTAACGTTTCGACCGAATTCACTGAATTGAAGCCTACAGGCTATTGCTGTAGTGTTTACCCAGCTAGATTGACACCAGTTGAT
The DNA here is from genome assembly GCA_032622095.1 of Siphonodentalium dalli. Lineage (NCBI taxonomy): Eukaryota > Metazoa > Mollusca > Scaphopoda > Gadilida > Siphonodentaliidae > Siphonodentalium > Siphonodentalium dalli. The sequence goes on along the minus strand of CP136061.1, from coordinate 111,621,927 downwards.
CACGAAAATGCAAGAAAAATCATAGGTCATGTGTTTACTTTTTAAAATAAATCCTCAAGTGTACGACAGGGCTACCCACAGCCAAATTTGGTCTGGAAAAACCCAGAATTTAACCCAGAAGCCGCTAGTTAAATCAATTTCTCACTCACAAAAATCCATTCCCCCATTAATTCACCAGTTTAAATTATTTCACTAGGATTTTCTCACTCAAAGGTTCACGAATTACATGAAATTCCAGTCAGCTATGCGTTAACATATTTATTGCAAGATGTCATGAGCAAACATCATTGATAAAGTTGTCATTTTAAGCCATGTTTTATGTTCAAATTTTCGAGTGCATTTCACTGACAACTGTTTTCACTCATTAATGACAGGTTGTCGTTAATAGAGTGAGTATATATTGCTATAGACACAGTCTCGACCCATTGCAGGGACGTGACTTTATTGGTCTCCGCGTAAGGAGGGGTGTTCACCTTCGAATTTCTAACTAAACCCTTTGAACCATATCAAATTCACAAGTTTGCGCGTAATTCCATTTGCACCCCCGGTTGGGTTTTGATTTCCCCCAACTGATCCCTCACAACCGCCTGGATAGCATATTGTAAATAAATTAGTAGTCTTTTTGTCACTAGTCGGGTGGGGGGGCACAATCCACTGGGTCGATCATGCAGTACAAGAAAATGTGCAGATCTGAGCCTGAAAAATCCTAATATCCTAATATCCTAATATCTAGTGGTCTAACGCCATGAAAATTCACCCATGTTTGTACTTTCTTAACTTAATTATCAGTTTCTGACTGGCCACTGGGGAGGGACCGGGACACACCGGATCTAACATGGTTCGGCCAGGTGTGAGAATTTTTTGAAATCTGAACTTGAAATTTACTAAATCCTAGCATCCAGACTGTGCCGATTTAGCTAATATTTGGTATGGAGGGTCCTTGGATGACTGGTGTTCAGATTTGTTCAAATGAGTCACCCGGTCAATTAGTTGAGAAACCAGGACCATAACTCATAGTAATTCTTACAATGACTTCTTCTAAAAAAATATTGGGCCGATTTAGCTTATATTTGGTACTGAGGGACCTTGGGTGACTGGGAATCAGATTTGTTCAACTTGGGTCACTGGGTCAAATAGGGGCAGAGCCAGGGACATAACTATAAAAACAAAAAAAATGCATTTTTGCATTTTAATCATATTTGGTGTGGATGTTCCCTAGGTGACTCTCATTCAGATTTGTTCAAATGAGGTCACTGAGTCAAATAGTTGCGAAACCAGGGCCATAACTCTATTCCTCCATAGTATTTCTTACAACAACTTCTTGTCCATAACCAATGTGCCGATTTAGCTAATATTTGGTATGGAGGGTCCTTGGATGACTGGTGTTCAGATTTGTTCAAATGAGGTCACCCGGTCAATTAGTTGAGAAACCAGGACCATAACTCATAGTAATTCTTACAATGACTTCTTCTAAAAAGCTATTGGGCCGATTTAGCTTATATTTGGTACTGAGGGACCTTGAGTGACTGGGAATCAGATTTGTTCAAATTGGGTCACTGGGTCAAATAGGGGCAGAGCCAGGGACATAACTATAAAAACCAAAAAAAATGCATTTTTGCATTTTGATCATATTTGGTGTGGATGTTCCCTAGGTGACTGTTATTCAGATTTGTTCAAATGAGGTCACTGTGTCAAATAGTTGCGAAACCAGGGCCATAACTATATTCCTCCTTGGTAATTCTTATAACAACTTCTTGTCTAGAACCATTATGCCGATTTAGTTTATATTTGGTATGGGGGGGGGGGGGGGGGTCATTGAATGATTGGGGTTCAGATTTGTTCAAATGGGGTCACTGGGTCAAATAGGGGTGGAACCAGGCCCATAATTCAAAAAAAAATAATAATACAAAATTTATGAACTCCTTGATCAATTTAACATACAAACAAAACAGTATCACCCTCCCCCCACATGACCCAGAATCCCACCCTGCCCCCAATCAACAGCTTTCCACCCTATCTCATCTCCTAACTCACAGGATCTCTCCCACCAGCAGATTAAGTCAATTGTATTCGCTACAGACAGAGAGAGAATTAATATAAATACACACACAGTCATCAATTGAGATGTTTATCTGGCTGACAGGTGTGAACTAATGCTTAGCTAGCACTCATGCCAGTGTGTGTTATTAATATAAAATCAAAACAAATTATTGTTCTCTAACCTGAATTTAGTGTGTCTGGTATTTGCAGAATGAGGTCCCCAGATGGTGAATTTAGTTATGCTACCCTGCACAGCAGACTAGCATCATCAAATACACTAGCCAACTCCTCGTTCGTCGTCCGTCCGTCCATCTGTTCATCCGTCCGTCAACTTTTCAGCTCACCTGAGACGAAGTCTCCGGTGGAGCTATAGTCATCACTCCTCGTCCGTCGTCCGTTCGACCGTCCGTCCGTCTGTCTGTCTGTCCGTCCGTCAACAATTCTTTAAACATCTTCTCCTCTGAAACCATCATACCGATTGGGTTTATATTTGGTGTGGATGTCCCCTAGGTGACTCTTATTCAGATTTGTTCAAATGAGGTCACCAAGTCAAATAGTTTTGATGTCAGGACCATAACTATTTTTCCACATAGTAATTCTTAAAACGACTTCTTTTCTGAAGTTGTCGGGCCGAATGGGTTCATATTTGGTATGAGGGTACCTTGGGTGACTGTGGTTCAGATTTGTTCAAATGAGGTCACTTGGGTCAAATGTTGGTGGGGCCATGGACATAAATCTGAAGAAATATTTTTTTTTAGATTTAACTTATTGCTCAATTTAACCCCCAAAAAAAATTATATATATTTTATTTTTAATAAATATTTTTTTTATTAAATAAAATATTTTTTATTTAAATAAAATATTTTTTATTTAAATAAAATAAAAAACATTTAATTAACATTTTGAAGAACTTGTGACATTACATCTTCGGGGGGTACGTACCTCTAGTCTCCCCACTAAATTTGGTCTGCTCTGAACTGACAGACATGACACATGTTGTTTATAATCAGGGCCAGATAGATAGATAGATAAGAGAACTTATGTAGCTATAGGCAGAGTCCCCACGGAGTGTATTCATGTCATTCATAATTTAAATGAGATTAATGGTGTTGTACATTTGTTTTCTAAAGTTGTCAGTAGCACCATCATTGTTTACATTACACTGGTCATTAATATCAGATTAAATTCCTTTTCTCAGAGCTTTAAGTGTGTCTGGCATTTGTAGAATGAGGTTCCCAGAGGGTGAATTTAATTATGCTACCCTGCACGGCAGGCTAGCATCGCCATATACACCCTATGAGGACCTCATTCTGCTTAGGCTTCATATTCTGGGACGTATCTAGAGTCTCAAATTGACATTTTTAGCAGCTATTTTCCCTTCTGTTCAGATTTTAAAATGCAACATTGAGGTGTCAAATGGGTGCGCATACTGTCATATGTCAGTGATGTCACCAACTTCAGCTGGAGAACTTCTGTCTGTCCCTAGGTCTCCCATAGCAGTTGAGGACTATGTAAAATTGGGTTCCCAGATGGTGAATTTGGTGATGCTAGCCTACCTTACAGAATAGCATCACTACATTCACCCTTTTGGGACCTCAGATACACTAAATTCACGCTTGGCTGTTCCAATATTATTTTCTTAACCACTTAGCTATGTGACCTCATTATACCTTATTATGGACAAAAATGTGGGGGGAGGGGTATATTGGATTAAATCTGTTGGTCTGTCGGAGTGTCCTTCCATCCATTGTTCTGTCCATCCATCCATCAACAATTGTTTTCTTCTCGAGATCTATATGACTCACATTCAGATTTGTTCAAATAAGTTCATCAGGTCAAATAGGAGGGATGCCAGGGCCATAAAGTTTTCCCTCCATAGTAATTCTAACAACTATTACTACTCAAGAACCATCGAGTCTATTTAGCTTATATTTGTGTATGCAGGGTCCTTGGGTGGCATGTTTATATCTGTTCCAATGGGGGCCTTTTTAGAAAATAAATTAACTTCAACTCTTAAAAGCGAATGTTTATAATTATATAAGATGAATAGATATCAGAGATGGGGATTCATGTTTGTTCAAATAGGGGCAGAGACCCCGCCCACACTACCTGTATCTATGCTGTACGCTACTGGTATAATAAGATACTGTCATATTGTTGCACAGTGTTGGGGAGGTGATTTACAGATTTGTTCAATGAAATGTAATTTTTGAGCTCACCTGAGACGAAGCTATAGTCATCACTTCTCATCTGTCACCTGTTCATCTTTCTGCCCGTCCATCAATCTGTCAACAATTCTGCGAACATCTTCTCTAGATCATAAGACTGAATGGGTTCATATTTGGTGTGGATTTTCCCTAGGTGATTCACATTCAGATTTGTTCAAATGAGGTCACTCTTTTAAATGGTTATGAAGCCAGGGCCATATCTCTTGCCATCCATGGTAATTCTTAAAAACGACTTCTTCTCATCTACCATCAGATATAGGGTGGGACCCGAGACATAACTGTATGCCTCTATAGTAATACTTAAAATGTCTTCTCAAGAGAGGTTGGACTATTTAGCTTACATATAGTATGGAGGATATTTTAGTGACTGAGATTCAGATTTGTTAACATAAGGCAACCTGTTAAGAAATGACGGGGCTATGGGGACTTAAAACTTTTGTGTCTAATAAGATCATTAAAATACAAAATTCATTAAAACATCTACCTTGGAACTACTTGACTGATTAATCTGACATACATATATGCTATTTTTGGGTCCATGGATAATTGGGCTTCAAACATGTCTAAATAGTTTTATAAAAAGGTGCTTGTGAGATTAGAAATTTTCAACAATAGAGAAAGTTTGAGATGACAGTTGCCAATCTAAGACTTGGGAGTCTGGAGCCTGGTCGGGAAGGGACATGAGCTGGAGGAGGGGGTGATCAGTAGCGTACAGTTGGTACATGAAGCCTCTCTATCTACATATCCTGTTTAGATCTACTTTTTAAAAGTGATTATGAAAAGTTATGGTCTCCAAAGTCCCAGTCTTATCAGTCTTTGCAGTCTGGTGAGCGACCCCACAGTCTTTGACTGTCTTGTTTGTTACCAAGTTAAACATTTCAACCTACCTCCGGGTTTAGATCCCGACAACAATCTCAATTCTTGGGATAAATATTCCCTTGCCCCGATGGGCCCTTCGATCTGTTGAAAGATTCCAAACAAAGGTTTATTTAAAGCTACTCAAACCGATCAGACGGTCCCCATATCATAAAGTTACAACAAGAACATTTCTTCAAAATACGCTTTTGTTATCAGAATCGATTAATTACAACAAAATAATGCTAACTGCTGTCAACTATAGTATAACATTTTGGCCGCATTACCACTTGATTTTAGAGTTAAAGACCACTTAATTTTCGAGTCTCAGATCATTTTTTTTATAGTGACTTGATATAAGGTTTTAGTAACAATCTATGCCATACAATATGATTAGAAAACTATAATTCATCACTATTTGAAACATCTAGAAGATGCCCACAGAGAAATAGAAAACTGCTGAAGACTTCCCCCCTCTTGCATCCAGAATGCAACATAATTCAAACGTTTTCAATGAAAGGGGAAGAACTATGTCTTTTATATATAGAGTTATTCCCCCTGCATTGAAAATAATACAGATTTATACTTCAATATTGATAACAAAACGCGTTGGCAACTCAACAAAAACAATAAGGTCTACAGTTTATTACACCAGATAAGTTGACAATACAATGTTTTGGAGCTTCCTCTTTCAAATGGTATATAATATGACATATATTTTATATAATGTAATCTGGGGGTTAAGTGGGCCTTTAAGCATCTTTATCCGCAATTTTGTCCGAGACCGTCGGTTTGATGACTCTTTTCTGGGCCACAAATAATTACACAATTAACAAGAAATAACAAACTTCAAAAAATCGATATCTGATCACTCTGCGCTTTGATGGTGGGTTCCTCGATTCGAATCAAATATTTTGTTTTACCCCCGAAGCCAAAAAATAGTAACTTGGGAGCGTTAATTCGGTTTATGCATCTTTAATATGACTAAATATTCCCCAACTGAAATAAGGGACAAATGCGGTATTATATCGAACTGAAAGTACACGTAGGACAATATTAGACCCTTGGTCTAAAACAATACATTTTACACCGAATATTGGTTGGACATTGTAACTATATATAACGTAATTGTATATTTGAGCTACATGTATCATAATCTATTTTCTAAGTTTAAAAATTCCAACCGATTTATTGTCAACACTCGATCGGTCAATGACTTGTAGAATCAAATTGTTGAAAATGTTACCAATATGAGTGAAAGAAAAGCAACATCATCTTCCAACTTCCACCTAGTTCGTCGTTGATGAAAGCAACTGATTATCCTGGGGCTCATCTAATCTAAATACAAATTTCCAACAAACCATAACGCTAAGTATGACATCGGCCAATAACGCGAATAACAATTTATATCATAATATCTTTTTTGTTGCAGTTGGCTCACCATACATTACCAATCGATGTGTCGAATTCTACCGGTAAAACAGTTTGCGATTTCAAAACGTGTACCGGTACGGGTAGCTACCCGTACGCGTACTCGTACCCGTACCGGTTTGAAATCGCAAACTCGCTACCAGGTATCTTTGTGAAATCTTGCGGAAGATCTGAACTAATAGTATACCAATTGATTGTGACACCTTGTGTGCGAGCTTGAACGTTGGATAGGTTTAGATCACAAAACGTCTACATGTATATCATGTCAAGTCCGTCAAGTACAACCGACTATAGTATATCATAATAGGGAGATCGTGTCTAATATACTGTAAAATGCTACGCAAGTAAGCAGCGAGCGACATCATATAATATTATACATGTATATCTATATTCTATCTCATATATATTTTGAAGACCTCTGTCTGTCTGTATGTCCTTTATATAATCGAAAACGACTGCAACCATCGAGCTCAAATTTCGTATATAAGTGTAAAAAACACACGGGGATCGTCGACGTCGCGTTTCGGACAAGCTCTGAGCACCGATTCTCCACTTCCAATCATCAAAATCACCGCAAACGCCACTTCGGGGGTAAAGGCATCAACGATCTTTATATTGACCATATTCGGAGGTGTTAAGGATTAACGCTCTTTATTACAATCGAAGCTGCTAAACGGCAACCCATGCGTAAATTACGGATGCAAAACGAAACGCGGAATGCAATTATCTCGATTAAAAAGGCATAATGGGCTGTTGTCAGGGATGTGGCTAGAGGGTCTCCGCTGGGGGGTGTCCACCTTCGGATTATCCAACTGCACCCCCCCCCCCATTGAATCGGAATCACACCAACACAACTTTTTGCATAATTCCATTTGCACCCCCCCCCCCCTTGAGTCGAAATCGCACCAACCCAACTGTTTGCATAATTCCATTTTCACCCCCCCTTGTACCTCATGCTCAGGCCTAATTTCCTATATATTCATAAGCCATGCTTCTATTTTCCCAGTATGAGAACATTAAGATATTTTAACCTGAAAATTGCCCCCCAGAAAAACAACTAGTGATCTAATTCCAGACAAATGCACACAGCTACCGACAACAGACCAGGAAACACCGGGCCGACCATGGTTGTTTGGGCCGGTGTGAGAAAATTTTGAAAACTATATGCAAGAAAATCGCAAATCCTAGACTGGCCTCAACTGAAGCTTTCCTAGTGTTGGAAATTTCAAACCTCATGCTCCCCCTCAGGTTGAAAAATTCTTCAACTGATGACCATTTATGTCTACAAGTTTGACCAAATGTAGTAAAATATTGTTTTGCTAAACTAATTAGCAGTTTTTTATTGGCCATGTGGATGGGGCAATGACACACCGGGCCGACCATGGTTCGGCCCGGTGTGCGAAATTTTTTTAATCTGAACAAGAAAATCGCAAAATCCTAACATCTAGACTAGCCTCAAGCCTTCCTACTGTTGGAAATTTCAAACCCTACACCCCCGCTTAGGTTGGAAAATTTCCAACTGATGACAATTCCAATGACAATGTTGACCAATTGTATGACAATATTGTTTTCTTAAATTAACTAGAAGTTTTTGACTGGCCACGGGGGAGGGACCAGGACACAAGCTTTCCAAGTGTTGGAATTTCCAACCTGTCACCCCCCTAAGGTTGGAAAATTTCCAACTGATGTCCATTTCTGTCAAAAAGTTTGACAAAAAATAGGAACATATGCAATCTAGCCTGGTTGTTGTGTCATATATGTCCTAGGAACAGGGGAATTTTTCATCGGGTCAGTCTTTGAGGAACGGCTACCATGAATTAATTCATGAAAAATAAAAGACGAGATCTCGGAAACGGATGGAGCTATCGACTTGAAATTTGCTATGTGAATGTATCTTGCCCCGGATACGAATATTATCGGGTCGCCGAGCCCGTGCGACGCCAGCTTCGCGCATGCGCAGACGAGATCTCGGAAACTGGTGGAACTATCGACTTGAAATTTGGTTTTTGAATAGCCCGGACAACGTCGGGCTCATCGGCTAGTCTGTTATATATTTTTGGAAGATCTGTCTGTGTGTCTGTGTGTCTGTCTGTTCGCGATGGACTCGAAAACGACCGAACCGATTTGGATGAAACTTGGTACGTGGGGGACTTTCGGCCGTGGAGTAACATGCATGGGTCTGTTAATTTGCCCGTGCGACGTGACATTGACCTTGAAATCGGGTCATTTCAAGGTCAAACGTCCGAATATCACGGGATTTCGATGAAAACTTGGTATTTGGGGTACTTTCGTATGGGGAGTCTCATAAGCATATTCATTTGCCCGTGCGACGTGACCTTGAAATCGGGTCAATTCAAGGTCAAATCGCCAATTTTGATGGGATTTCGACGAAATTTTATACATAGGGTTACTTTTGTCCACTGAGTGTTTTGGACGGGTCGAGTCGTGACCCGACCTGACCTTGACCTTCAAAATGATCAATTCAAGGTCAAATCGGGTAAAAACGAATGGATTTCGACGGGCACGTTTGTCGGGTACTTTTGTCCGGGCAGTGTTTTGGACTGGTCAAATCGTGACCCCACTTGACCTTGACCTTCAAAATGGACAATTCAAGGTCAAAGCCCGACGAAGTCGGGTCACCTTCTAGTATCTGTATATGTCTGTCTGTATGTCTGTGTTCTATATAAATTCACGGGGGCTAACGAGGGGTCTAACATGGGTAGCGTTATACGAGCCAGCTACATATAATGTTGCGGGTTAAAATTTTCCAAAGTGACACTGTTAGTGTCAGTGGCAGTAATGGGGAGGGGCACAAAAATAATGAAATATTTTTGTCGACGATTTCCACCAAAATTATTTCAACCCAAGGTGATATCAGTGCTGTGAAATGTGATTGTTAGAGTGTCAGCCAAAAGCTTATGGGAGTTTCTGTTAACCAACATGAGTAAACGTCAGCCGAAAATACATTTCAAATTAACGATGACTTTGTTGCGTATTCGACGGTAATCATACTGAATCGCATCACATCAGCCCGGTGTGACTAAACACCGCCCGGATCAGCCCAGATCACCCCAGTAGTGTATAGGGGTGATTTTGGTGACCAGAACAGTCTGATGAAAGCCCGCCCATGCACATTTGGGGACCGCTGCCATGCAGAAGTGCCCTTACTTGCCATCATTTCAATATTGTGACTTCACTACCATGACGTGAAAACCGGACCCACATGTCGCCATCGTACCGCTAAGCACTTCACATACGTATGTAACGGCGGAACTACCGTCGAAGGTCAACTATATTCGCTATGAAACAAGGGCGAATCTCCCACCAAAGCCAGGCAACTAAACCTCGAAATGCCGCCATCACATCATATATTTGTTGCGAATTGAGTTAATAGTCCGAACCGTCCCTGAGTCGTCTAGTTGTGATTTGAGTGGAAATAACAGTGGAAGTGGGTTGTGTCTCACGAAAACCCACACACACACGGACGGCGAGGCGCCCATACAGCAGTGCCACTAATGACCCCTAAATTGCCGTAATTGCAATGTTGTCCCTGCACAATATGAAACGCAGAACTGACCCCGTGAGCGAATTGCTCACCAAAGCCAGCTAGGCAATTAAGCCTCGAAATACCGCCATCACCGAATATGTTTGCCGCGAACGGTATATAGGGGTGATTTTAGTGCAGATCAGTGCAGGATCTCACAATCAGGATATAATATATATTTGTATGGATGAGTTACCGAAAGCCTATACGCGGCACTTTACAAACGCGGTTAGCAAATCAATTCGAGCTGTTTGGGGACCAGCTACCCTATTTAAGTCGTGAACGCACAACAAACTGAAAGATTGTGCTCTCAATATTAACTAAATGTGTGGACAAAAAGATAACTTTGTCGGGAAATACCAAATGTGTATGTACTGTCAGAAAATATCGTCGGTTGTATGGTGAATCACCCTTTTTAGCACCATGAAAATGGTCTAAGTTAAAATTGTGCGTGATTCCAAGTTCATACTGTCAAATTTAAACGGACTGGGCCCATGTTTTGTCTTTGTACATGGAAGGAGATACACGGTAGGTTGATAAATACACGAGATATTGATATACCGCCTTCTTTTGCTCTGAAAAATACGTGCCATGGTCACAGCCATTGTCCATCTGTTTTCAATTTTTCGCACACTTTATTTCTACAAATTAGACTTACACAGAAAGCCTTTTTTCTGTTCCATGTATTGCACATGGCTGTTGCTTGTTTGGGACCCAAACACCGTGTTCAAAGTTGTATTTTGAATGATTTCAATGCGTCTTTCTGTGACATATATAATTCCCGTAGAAAGGTAGTTTAAGTATGTATCGACCTACTTCGATACCGGGACACATTCAAAAGAGAATATTATTAGGGGCATTTTGGAGCGCAAACCGCCATTAGGCTTTAATGATATTATCGGTGAACAAATTACAAACGACAGTGACTCCATATATACAGTATGACTAAATCGGACTCCGCCGATATTTGCATATTCTATTATGTCGTTTGTATTAGGGCGATGCATTGATTCCGGCTGCATTGTCCGGCATGTTCATTCAGAGCAATGCATTCCGACTGCGTCCATTAATTAATTACTTTATTCCGTAATCCCTTTACACTTTTTATTCACCAAATTCTATGTCGATTGTCTACCCTGGTCGCTGTGAAATAATGGTGGGTTTTTTGTTTGAAAGAGGTGACTTTACAGAGTTGAATAATGCTAAGAATATCTTTACTCGGTTTATATATGAACCGGCCAAGACGTAAATCTCCGAAAACCGACTGACGGTTTTATCATTAACCCTTTACCCAAAAAACCGGCCAAAAACGGCCAAATAAAGCTTCAACAGCCTAAAATATCTTCGGTCTGTCTCAATTACACCATACAAATATGGATATCATTGGAACCGGTTCATTGACCACATTGTGATGGTTACAGTTATGCCCTGTGCCAATGCATTCTCTTATATATGCGAGTCGACCATAGGTCGCCTCGCATATATAAGAGAATGCATTGGCCTAAAAACATCTTTTTTTAACACTTTTTACCATTTTTTCTTACATTCTTTAACAATTTTATAATTTGTAATGTGTTAAGCCAATGCATTCTCTTATATATGCGAGGCGACCTATGGTCGACTCGCATATATAAGAGAATCCATTGGCACAGGGTCGTTCTGTTGGGTAAGGGGTTAATAATTTTCCACTAAATTGTGGTAGTATGGTTGTACTAATATTCGCGTATTCGGCTGAGACTCGAGTGTTGCTGTTGAAATTGACAGTGTTGTGACTGTATCAAAACACATACATGTACTTGCACAAGAGGATACAGGCAACACATGCGTGTATTATATAGTGTGTAGCTGCAGCACATGAGTGGGTTTTAGAGCTCTTTCCATCAATGTATCACATTATTATAATCAAAAAATTTGAAAAATGATCAAGGAAATATGGGTTGATACAAAAATCGGACTTGGCACTGAAAAGGTTAAAGAGGCTGACCAATATAAAAAATAAAATATATTAATATTAAATATCTCTGATTAACCATTTTTTTAAAAACTGTATTGATTAAATCCCTTTTGATTATACATCTAAATAGTGAGCTCTTTTTATCACTCACTTGCAGCTATATTTAATGTCGACCACAGTTCCATCCATAATCATAAATATTACATTGCTCATTGAATTTGTATACATCTTTGTATAAAATTGTATAGATATTTGCATCATTACAAATAAACAATCTAATCTAATCTAAAACGACGGACGTCTCTACAACTGGTGGAGTACTTGTGGGGTGACGTATTGTTCTCCGACTTGTGTGGTGCAACCTACAGGTCAGACGCAATGGAGTGTTTTATAAAGAGCTATATTTTACGTGTTTTTTTTCGACGTTATTATTATATTTATTCGAGTTATATCAGAAATATTCCATATTTTGAGACTAATAATATTCACTAAATAACGGAGATGTTTAGAAATTAAATTAATCACACCTCACAATTGAACTTACGTAAACGAACGGACAGATGGAGGAGAGACGAACGACGGATTGATGATCCGGATGTCGGCGTTGTACTATGTGTACCATACATGGTAATGATATGGGTACACCTAAAGAGTTTTCCTCAATTTCTACGGATTTCATGGTGCAATATTTTCAAAGCGGGTCCTTTTCATCTTGTCACATGCTTCGACTGGCATCGGGCGTGTATTATATAGTGTGTAGCTGCAGCACGTGAGTGGGTTTTAATGGACTAATACCGACTTATAATGGCCCCGTCGCTTTAATAGCATAGCGTATACCGGCAGCAACACACAAAACACTGACTAGTTTGTATACATACAGGATAACATCTACAGTGTGATTCGTTCATGCACTGTTGCCGATCATTATAATATCAAGTTCAAATTTACGAGGGAGAATTAAAAACATTCCCACTGTGGTTAATGTCGTAGTGTTGTAATCTCGATGAGAGGGATGTGTGTGTTCTAATTCGCACTTGGATATATTATTCTTTATTATACTTCCCGGTTGTTCTGTCTTAGAAATTGGCTCTGTGGGTAAGTGTACTATGACACCTTGATCTTCATATTAATATAATAGGCCATACATTGGATTATAACCTCTCGGCTAAAGCATTGGGCTGACCTTGGGGTTTAAACTGCAGGTAAATCTTGTACCGGTAATCCATTGTAAGAAGTAAATATTATGGTCATTTGAATGTTAGTCATAGAGTTGTCCATCTTGCACGTGCATGTGTCAATATATGGGCTCTCTTGTCAAACTGCTAACCACGATGCATAATGTATGCAAATATCGAAATAAGGGCGTGATTATGATAAAGTTATGGGAAAAGCGTAAGCAATAATTATACCCCCCGCAACGAAGTTAGGGGGGGGGGTATACTGGAGTCAGCTTGTCCGTCCGTCCGTCGTCCGTCGTCCGTCGTCCGTCCGTCCGTGGACACAAATTTGTCCGGAGTTTTTCTTAGTAGTTTTTTTTTATCAATTTCCTTGAAACTTGGCACAGACATCAATCACCATGGGAACCTGTGCACCTGCGATTATGACGTCTGTCGGACCTTTTTTGGTGGAGTTATCCACCTTTTTCGACTTAGAAAATTTTCGCAACATGTATACTTTTGTCCGAGCTTTTATTCCTACATTTTTAGGTCAATTTTTTAAAAACGTGGCACATATATTTAGTACCATGGGAAATTGTGCACCTGCGATTATGACGTCTGTCCGACTTTTTTTGGTGGAGTTATCCCCCTTTTTCGACTTAGAAATGTTTTTGGCAACATGCATAATGTTGTCCGAGCTTTTATTCCTACATTTTTCGGTCAATGTTTTTTAATCTTGGCACTGATATTTAGTACCATGGGAACCTGTGCACCTGCGATTATGACGTCTGTCCGACATTTTTGTGTGGAGTTATTCCCCTTTTTTTACTTAGAAATTTTTTCGCAACATGCATGATTTTGTCCAAGCTTTTATTCCAACATTTTTCAGTCAATAGGTTTAAGATTAGGGTTATGGTTGTACACCTGCAATGGGAACTGTTATTTTATTATTTTAACTAAATGTTTACTGACATGTGAAACATCTTGGTATTTTAAAATCAGGGGGGTATCCGTAGTCCCATTGGGACAGTCACACCTCTAGTTAATACGTGTATGGAGTTGTCAATATAACAATTTTATAGCACAACCACATTGTTACAACTTTTGACAGTTCATAAATTGCACCCGCCCAATGCCACAATGCCATTTTTATATGACCGCAATTAAGAGATCTGATATTTAAATATAGTAAACTGTACTACTACAGTCGACCTAACGTAATAAAACTTCATGAACTATTTAACTCGAGCGGTACGAAAGCTATGAAAAAACTATCAATATTTATCAAAAAGGCCCAGCGTGAGATAAACCACCCCTGAGGCTTAACAACGTGTTAACCCCCCCCCCCCCATCCACCCCATCCCCCGGACGAAATCTATACACATGGATGCCAAATTACGCCAACATTTCTTATGAATACACAACTATCCCGTTTAATTCCCAATACAATGATGTATATTCATACATTCATAAATATCATTGTGAATTGCATGCACTATAACACATTTCTTCTCAATATGTATTGTTATACGATGAGAGTATCTAATAAATTGAATTGAATTTAATTGATACTGTAAACAAAAGGCAAAGGAGTGGACATCATCTGGGAAGCGGTTATGTGGGGGGGGGGTTGGTGTCTCAACCCACAACTTTGACTACAATTTTCAACAGTTAAACATACAAAGCGGTTTGGACTCTCAACTTAAATGCATAATATATAATACTCGCTCTTGTCGCTTCCCGACCAGGTTCCCGGGATACAAATATAGGTGGATAAGTATTATGCGTGAACATGCACGTTTATACGGACTGAGCATACCACGAAATGACTCATTCAAGTCAAACTGTTTATTAAACCGTTCTAAATTCTGGAAGTTTTCGGGCAAATTGAATGGTATTTCAGGGGGGAATTGTGGCAAATTACAGTATTTTTTTTTTACATTTTTGCCGGAATTATACATTTGAATCTATTTTGATATAGTAACTGTGTATGTATACAAGATATATTCTACAAAATCACAGCCATGAATATATATATCATGTAAACAAAATTTCGGCCAAAACGTTTCAGCCCCCTAAAAATTCGGGCGCCCATACGACTATGCGATATATGGTAAACACAAATAGCGTTTCGTCGCTTACATATATTGTGACAATGCGGTCTTGTGATTTCTTTGTACGAATGGCGTGCGTCGAATAATGTGGTAACCATTGAACTATTAACTTGTCAGCATTGGTGATTTAATTGATGTGCTTTGCCACAGATCTGGGAAAGGTTGTAATAATGTGATTGTGCTCTAAAATACGCGCTGCTTAATGGAGATGTTGGTCAACAATAATTGCTCCAAACACAGAATGACCACACATTTGTCCAAACAAGTTACCCAATTTCAAAGTAAATTTTTGAGTCACCTGATTCTTAAACATCAAGGACGAAACAAGAGTTGAAAATCAAATGGTGCATGGAAATTGTATTGTTAGCTGTTAATCGAAATTTCGACTCACTTGACACTTGGTTGGAACATGATCAGCATGTGCCAATACCGATTTTCGTTTTAACTCTTCTGTAACTTTTACATCCATCGCCGTCTGTTCCTATACCAATCATGTTCACACTAGATGGGCACTCTTGGCAAAATTCTATGACCACGATACCTTATTATTGATTCTTAGTTGAGTTACATGCATATATACTGTATGCAAAATGTCGAAATAAGGACGTGGTTATGATAAAGTTATGGGAAAACGTAAGCAATAATTAATACGTGTATGGAGTTGTCAATATAACAATTTTATAGCACAACCACATTGTTACAACTTATGACAGTTCATAAATTGCAAGGACCCAATGCCACACTGTAAACAAAAAGCAAAGGTGTGGACGGCATCTGAGAAGCGGTCATGTGGGGGGGGGGGGTGTCTCAACCCACAACTTTGACAACAACTTTCAACAGTTAAATCTACGAAGCTGTTTGGACTCTCAACTTAAATGCATAGTAAAACTCGCTCGTGTCGCTTCCCGACCAGGTTCCCGGGATAAAACTATAGTTAGGTAAGTATTATGCGTGATCATGCACGTTTATACGGACTGAGCATACCACGAAATGACTCATTCAAGTCAAACTGTTTATTAAACCGTTAAACGTTTCCTCTTTTCCCGATGTGCATGGCATAGGCGTACGGACCAAGGGGTTCGGAGGTGTGCAGCTCTTCATACGCTTTGAAGGCTCTACGTTCGGGAAGTTTTCGGGAAAATATATATTTCACATTTATGCCCGAATTATACATTTGAATCTATTTTATTTATAGTTCTATGTATATACAAGGTGTATTCTACAAAACATGTGTTACAGCCATGAATATATATATATATCATGTAAAAAAACATGCGGGCAAAAAGTGTCAGCCCCCTAAAAATTCGGGCGCGCATACGGCTATATGCTATGCGGTATACATAAAGAGCGTTTTGTCGCTTACATATATAGTGTGACAATGCGGCCTTGCGATTTCTTTGTACGAATGGCGTGCATCGAACAATGGCGCAACCATTGAACTATTCAATTGTCAACATTGGGGATTGATGTGCTTTACCACAAATCGGGAAAGGTTGTAATAATGGGATCGTGCTCTAAAATACGCCCTGCTTAATGGAGATGTTGGTCAACAATAATAGCTCCAAACACAGAATGACCTGATGTACTTTCTTATACGGAAATTATCTGACTGTGATATGTGTACGTGCGCACAAAGTCAGAGTGTGGTTGGTAAGTATGTGCTATATACATTTTTAATTTGCTACAAATATAGTGTTATTTACTACATATTATGCATTGATTGTTGTTTTCCTTGAATTTTGTGACGTTTTTGATACTTTTCTACCAATTTTAAAATTTGATAAACATAACCCTGGATGCCATATTGGACTGGTTTGGTTAAACCTTAAACACCAAGGACGAAACAAGAGTTGAAAATCAAATGGTGTATGGAAATTGTATTGCTGGCTGTTAGTCGAAATTTCGACTCACTTGTCACTTGGTTGGAACATCGTCAGCCATATAGGGGGTCATGGGAAGAATGAGATACCAGTTGGAAAGTATAACCGAATTAGTGGGGGGGGGGGGGGATGCAACTTGAATTTCCCGTATTTGGTAATTTGGTATGGTTCAGGAGGGGGTGTAGTTGGAAATTGTTACCCTACACGCAAAACCTCGTCCCTGTTCACACTAAATATATTCCATGCAATTACGCTTCCAGTAAACTATTGGAGAGGACGTCCCACTGAGGTTCAACTTTTAGTAAGACAATTTCATTTCAATATAATAATGCTTAATCAAAACTGCGCCCAATTCTTTGCTCGCCATTACCGAAAATGCCACAATGAAGACAATCTATCCAGTTGATCCCATCAGCTGTGCCACAAGTCGGTCAAAGCATGCATGTGAATAGTTCTTTACCAGAACAAAAACTCGCCTTATAGACTCAATTGATTAAGGTATGAAGGACTATTTTATGCTCTATATAACCCTTACGAAGATCGCACTCAATGTGAGCTCAACAATTTACGCCCAAATTTTACAGGAAGAAGTTTGGTCACTGTTAACATGAAGCACTGAATAATGCAAGATGGTCCCACGGTGGATGAGATGGGCGCTAATTGTGACAGGAATCGCCATCGTTTCGCGGTATGTTCTCAGGCAAATGGGGAGAACGGACTGGAAGATTGCCAAGGAAATCAATTCTACATATGACTATATTATTGGTAAGTTTGGTTAATATGTCTCGGTTGCTAAATTTCAACCAAGGAAACAGAACAACGTGTATGATATAAGCCAGGATATTGTGCCAGTGATCGACCTCAATTGAATACCTGCACGTTTCCGCAGTAAAATATGAGACAATGCTCCTTCCTCTGGAAACCGTAATCTTATGGGACGCCGTTCTTTTATGTGTTACCCATTTAGTGATATCAATAAGTAATGGTTAGAGCACAAGAATAGTTCTTTGCCAGAATAAATCGAGTCGGAGACGAGATTTATTCTGGTAAAGAACTATTCGCGCGCTCTGACCTACTTAGAGCACAATTGACCGCACATAATGCGATTATCTCGAAATACGCAATTTGATCGTGCGTTGAACACGACGTACAATCCGTGCGCTGGCCGAGATGAACACAATGACCCGTTAGCCACACCAATAATCGTGATTACCCATGCAGTGATCGCCGTTGAATGTGAATAAATATGTCCGAAGCGACCAGCGACACGGATTAACGTGTGACGCGTTTTCACAAACCAAGTCACTCGCAGATGTGTTTGGAAAGTCAAATTTGGAAGTCGCATGATTGTGTCTTACTATTATTATATACATTGTATAAGTGGATCATGAATTCCGAAGAAGTCTGTCTGCCAGAATGATGACATGGAATTTGGACCTGTAACCAACAACCAACAACTTTTTGCACATCATTATTATGTGACAAACGTGTCGCCCTTTCAAGAAACTGTTTCGAAATTACTACTATAATAGTCCATTGGTTCCTCCAGATTCTCCAGATACAAGTTCTGTTGTTAGTTATATCGGATACGTGGAGCGCTATATAGTGAAGTGGTGATTATGTTGGATTATTGGATATATCACTATTTTGTGGTTCTATATGTAAATGTTAATTCGTTTAGTTATATCGTTGGATTAGTGGTCCTGAGAATATTTTCGGAACTGGATTAGTTTTGTGGAATAATTATAATAAATGTAATTATTCTACTAGTTAATAAAGAATTCAACCAATGCATGTGTTACTATTGCCACCCCCTCCGTTCGTCCTGTTGATATATATATATATATATATATATATATATATATATATTGTATTTTGGTAAATCACACCCAATTCCCAAGGCTGGCAAACTAATATTTCAGTGATATCCCATTGTTCGAGACGCGCCACTCTTAACAAACAAATCGCGCGGTCGTTTCAATGTAGCTTCAGTTATTATACAAGAGGACGTGCATCCCCCACCCGCACTCCCCTTATACGCCGTCCCTATATATGTGCCTGCTTAGTATATTAGAGGTGCATAAATAGTAAAGGCGTATAATGGCAGTGTGTTTGGGGGAAGCAGAGCGTTGTTCGTGCCCCTGTGGTAATTGAAGCTACTTCGAAGCGACCGTGCGATTTGTCTGTTGTGAGTTGAGTGTGCCTAACAATGGGGTAATCATTGAACTATTCATTCGCCAGCCTTGGGAATCGGTGTGCTTTACCAAAAATCAGGGAACGATTGCAACAATGGGATTGTGCTCTAATTAATATTATGATATCATCAAATAAATATATGATATAAAAATCGAATTTAGTGATATCATTAAATATTTTATGATATCACAAATTGATTTTAAGATATCACTAATTCCAATTTGTGATATCATACATTCATTTTTTGATATCACAGCAATCGAATTTTTGACATCACAATATAGTAAGCATTTAGTGATACACGTATTTATATTTTGTGATATCATAAATTCATTTTGTGGTATCATAAAATTGAATTTGTGATACATGTATCACTAATTCATTTGCGATATCAATAAATTGAAAATTGAATTGCTGGACTACTATTCCTTCAACATGATATGTTATCTTTAAATCATTTTATGACATCATAAAATTGAAATATTGATATTACTAAATGTATATTCTTATTTATTTTGTGATATCATATTTTCGTTTTTGTGAAATCACAAAAAATGTATATATGATATCACTAATTCCCTTTTTTTTTATATCTTAAGGATGCATTATCCGAATAAACGCTCCCAAATTACTATTTATTTGGCTTCGTGGGTAAACAATATTTGAATCGAGTCGAGGAACCCACCAATCAAAGCTCAGAGAGATCAGATATAGATTTTTTAAGTTTGTTATTTCGCAAGATGTGCAATTATTTCCGGCCCAGAAAAACGTTATCAAACGGACGGTCTCTGATAAAATTGAGGATGAAGATGAGTAACTGTAAAGTCAAGTGGTAATACGGCAAAATGTCGTGGTACTCAAGTGATAATACGGCCACATTTCGGTGAACAAAGTGTTGATAAATAACACGTTTTGTGAAATTTGATACCATAGTTGACAGTGCTTAGCATTATTTTGTTGCAATTAATCGATTCTGATAAATAAAGCGTATTTTGAATAAATGTTGTTGTTGTTGTATCTCAATGATATGGGACCGTCTGATCGGATTGATTACCTTTGAAATAATTTTATGATATCACTAATTCCCCACAATAACTAGTATGTATTGATATCACAAAGTGAATATATGATACCACTAATTCGAATTAGTGATATCATATAATGAATTTAAGATAGCATAACATTGAATATATATCACAACATAGAAAGCATTAAGTTATAAATTTCAGTTATAAATTGTACCCCTGTTGACCATAAATACAATTAAGCATCCCGTAAAACATCGGAGAGGACACAGCTATCAACTAAGGTTGAACTTTGAATAAGACAATATCAGTTATATATAATAATGCTGTTGGAAATTATTCAACCTTGTGGTGGGGGGTCAGGTTGGCAATTTCCAACACAAGGAAAGCTTGATGCCACTCTATAGTATAGGATGCTAGGTCACCCCCCCCCCCCCTTGGCCAGTCAAAAACTAATTAATTAAAGTGAATTAAAGACATATTATGGACTTGTTCGAGTTCGTGAAATTGATAAGTTAGTATTCAGGCGTTATATCAACCTGGAGAATGTAGCATTCTACTAACATCGCCGGAAACTTAAAAGAAATCGACCATACCACTCAATAGAAAACATCGTCAAAACTACGCTCAATTGTAAATATTTACATCTGAATTCGGGACGAAACAATCGGCGACAAACAAGCACAAATGATTTCGCCATCCAGAGTCACTGCGTTTAATTAATATATCATAATGACGGAGTCTGTTGGAAATTTGGATTAATATTCGGCAGAAGAACAACTTTGAGCAAGAGCATTATCCATTTCTATTGGACCACCCTACCGGAGTGTTTCACATCAAGGAAAACAAATATGGGTGCGAATTTGACTTGTGTTAGACCACTAGATGTTTAGATGTCCACCCCACGAATACTATCTGGCCACGCATGTCCCTGCGTGGTTTCGATGTCAGATGACGTGACATACGAACGAACTTATCTTCCACTTTCCTTATTAAAATGTAAATATGTTTTCAGTTGGCGCAGGCAGTGCAGGGTCCGTTCTCGCAAACAGATTGACAGAAGATGCGAACAATCGAGTTCTGCTGCTTGAGGCCGGTTCAGCTGAGACCGGCGGCTTCATGTATCAGACACCTCTCATCACAATATACAATCAGAAATCTGACGGAGATTGGGGGTATATGACCGAACCACAAGATGGTGCATGTCTATCCTTGAAAGAAAATGTGAGTTAGTTTGAATAGAGAGGTTTCGCGAACTCACCATAACAATTAACGGTTTTAACCCTTTCATGACGGGATCAGTGCTGGTGCAGCATTAAAGCTCATGTGCGAGTGCATTCTCATATATACATGTGCGAGAGCATTCTCTTATATATGCGAGTCTCCCACAGAGAGCTACCGTCGCATATATAAGAGATTGCAATGGCTTACAAGGTCAAGGTAGATATTGTTAGTCCAATGCATTTTATAATATATACTAACCATACCGTGCAATTAGCCAATCATGAAATTCCCAATTTTGGGTACTCGCCAAAAACATCAACTTAAAGGCCTACTTAATTTTGAGTCATATATTATTATTTGTTATAGTGCCTTGATATACGGTTTTAATAACAATCTATGTCTATAAAATATGATTAAAATACTATAATTGATCACCATTTGAAACGTCTGTGGCTTAGAAGTTACCCATAGAGAAATAGAAAACAGCTGAAATCATAGAAAGATTTCCCCCGTTATGGCTCTCAGACTGCAACAAAATTCAGACTAAAAATGTATCTTTAAGATATAGCGTTATTCCCCTCCATTGAAAATAAAACACTTTGCACTACAAACCAGATGAAACTTAAGCAAACAAAAAAACACGTTGGTAAATCAACAAAAACAACATGTTCATATTTATTACACCGGATAAGTTGACAATACAATGTTTTGGAGCTTCCTCTTTCAAATGGTATATAATATGGCATATATTTTATATATGTGATCTGAGGGTACGAAAATTAAGTTGCACACATAATAATCTCGAATCGAACGTTTAATATGTGCATTGTAAACGTGTACTACTTCCGATAAAGTCAAATCCATTTATGTAAAACTTTTATGTAGGTCAAACCCTATTTTGACTTGACTATCTTGCCTTTCAGAGAAGTGCGTGGCCACGTGGAAAGCTACTCGGAGGGACGAGTATGCTCAATTATATGGTGTACTCACGTGGCAGTCGCCATGACTACGATAACTGGGCGGCCAATGGCTGCGTTGGATGGAGTTACAAAGACGTGCTTCCATACTTTCTGAAGTCAGAGAACATTGATGACGTAGAGTATACGAAGCAAGGTAAATTCGCCACCCGATAACATGAGCTGTTCAGAAGCCAGGACAGTTTCTCCCATATCGCCTACCCAATTGTTTAAACAATTAATTCATGGTACATGGGCGGTCCATAAAATTGTCCAGACAACTAAGCTTTTTTGCCATTCTATGATCTATATACAACCCCAGTATTTTACTGCAAAACTATCTTGATAATTATATAGCGAAGTTTGTCTGATTTTTTGTCAATAATTACAGGCCATCGAACACAGTAGAATGAAACTGGACTGAACCAGCTTTTGCGACGGAATTATGTAAAATTATATTGATGTATTTATCTTATATGTGACCCGCCATATCAAATCCAGTCGGATGTCGGGATTGTTTTACCCTGTGCCAATGCATTCTCTTATATATGCGAGTCGACCATAGGTCGCATATATAAGAGAATGCATTGGCCTAACAATTTTTTATCATTTTTTTTAAATAAATGTTTCTGACAATTTTTAGGACATAAAATAAAAAACATCCATTACCCTGCAGGGAGCCCCACACATATGTCGTCTGCTCGTATTTGTCTGGGGCTCTGTATGGGTGAAATTATAAAATTGTTAAAGAATACAAGAAAAAATGATTAAAATTGTAAAAAATTGTTAGGCCATTGCATTCTCTTATATATGCGAGTCGACGTATGGTCGACTCGCATATATAAGAGAATGCATTGGCACAGGGTAAAACAAATCCCGACTTCCGACTGGATTTGATATGGCGGGTCACATATTTAAAACGCAGCTCCTTTGTTCTACCTCTAACCGAGAAACATATAGTTATCTGCTACACCCGCACACAAGACTTAACATATGTACAGTGGTTATTAACCCCACGTAATTCAATTACCATGCAGATGTATCTATATATATCACTTTGAAACCTAACGTCAGCAGTAATGGAGTTACTGTTCTTCTTCTGGACACAATAACATCTTATAAACATTGATAAAGGCCACCAGAATGGCAGAAAGCTTGTGCGATTAAATTATTATAACACTAACACGTTCTATTTTAAATACTAATTGACGACATCCTTTGGATATGTTGAGATAATAAATTCAACAAGCGACAAAAATAATAGGCACCCTTCTGCACATCTATTATCTTGTCGTCTGTTTTTAGTTCCTGAACATTCCTCAAAATCGACAATTGACTGTCCCTATGTATAGGTTTATAACTGGATGGGAGAATCCATTTAGTATAGAACGGGTTCGATATTGCAGTCTCAACTACATGTTCATGCAACTTTTATTCACTTGTTGGAAATCATACGACATACGTATAGACATATACTGACATGTCTATGTATATATGAATAAATACAATACCAATGTTTCTTTTAAAACAGGTTTTCACAAACAGGGCGGGAACCTACATGTGTCCACTAAATATTTCTTCAAAGACATGGTGAATGCTTTTGTGAAGGCAGCTGAAGAATTAGGCCTCAAAAGAAAGGATCTCAATGAGGACGGCGATCACGAAGGTATGTCACTCGGAGGTGTGGGGAAATAACAAATCAGATGAGGTGTGGGGAAATAACAAATCCGATGAGGTGTGGGGAAATAACAAATCAGAGGAGGTGTGGGAAATAACAAATCAGTAAGGAGGTGTGGGGAAATAACAAATCAGAGGAGGTGTGGGGAAATAACAAATCAGAGGAGGTGTGGGGAAATAACAAATCAGAGGAGGTCTGGGGAAATAACAAATCAGTGAGGAGGTGTGGGGAAATAACAAATCAGAGGAGGTGTGGGGAAATAACAAATCAGAGGAGGTGCGGGGAAATAACAAATCAGAGGAGGTGAGGGGAAATAACAAACCAGAGGAGGTGTGGGGAAATAACAAATAAGAGGAGGTCTGGGGAAATAACAAATCAGAGGAGGAGTGGGGAAATAACAAATCAGTGAGGTGTGGGGAAATAACAAATCAGAGGAGGTGCGGGGAAATAACAAATCAGAGGAGGTGTGGGGAAATAACAAATCAGTGAGGAGTGGGGAAATAACAAATCAGAGGAGGTGCGGGGAAATAACAAATCAGAGGAGGTGTGGGGAAATAACAAATCAGAGGAGTGGGGAAATAACAAATCAGAGGAGGTGTGGGGAAATAACAAATCAGAGGAGGTGCGGGGAAATAACAAACCAGAGGAGGTGCGGGGAAATAACAAATCAGAGGAGGTGTGGGGAAATAACAAATCAGAGGAGGTGTGGGGAAATAACAAATCAGAGGAGGTGCGGGGAAATAACAAATCAGAGGAGATCTGGGGAAATAACAAATCAGAGGAGGTGTGGGGAAATAACAAATCAGAGGAGGTGCGGGGAAATAACAAATCAGAGGAGGTGTGGGGAAATAACAAATCAGAGGAGGTGAGGGGAAATAACAAATCAGAGGATGTGCGGGGAAATAACAAATCAGAGGAGGTGTGGGGAAATAACAAATCAGAGGAGGTGCGGGGAAATAACAAATCAGAGGAGGTGTGGGGAAATAACAAATCAGAGGAGGTGCGGGGAAATAACAAATCAGAGGAGGTGTGGGGAAATAACAAATCAGAGGAGGTGCGGGGAAATAACAAATCAGAGGAGGTGAGGGGAAATAACAAATCAGAGGAGGTGCGGGGAAATAACAAATCAGAGGAGGTGTGGGGAAATAACAAATCAGAGGAGGTGTGGGGAAATAACAAATCAGATGAGGTCTGGGGAAATAACAAACCAGAGGAGGTCTGGGGAAATAACAAATCAGAGGAGGTGTGGGAAATAACAAATCAGTAAGGAGGTGTGGGGAAATAACAAATCAGTGAGGAGGTGTGGGGAAATAACAAATCAGATGAGGTGCGGGGAAATAACAAATCAGAGGAGGTGTGGGGAAATAACAAATCAGAGGAGGTGCGGGGAAATAACAAATCAGAGGAGATCTGGGGAAATAACAAATCAGAGGAGGTGTGGGGAAATAACAAATCAGAGGAGGTGCGGGGAAATAACAAATCAGAGGAGGTGTGGGGAAATAACAAATCAGAGGAGGTGAGGGGAAATAACAAATCAGAGGAGGTGCGGGGAAATAACAAATCAGAGGAGGTGTGGGGAAATAACAAATCAGAGGAGGTGCGGGGAAATAACAAATCAGAGGAGGTGTAGGGAAATAACAAATCAGAGGAGGTGCGGGGAAATAACAAATTAGAGGAGGTGTGGGGAAATAACAAATCAGAGGAGGTGCGGGGAAATAACAAATCATGAGGAGGTGAGGGGAAATAACAAATCAGAGGAGGTGCGGGGAAATAACAAATCAGAGGAGGTGTGGGGAAATAACAAATCAGAGGAGGTGTGGGGAAATAACAAATCAGATGAGGTCTGGGGAAATAACAAACCAGAGGAGGTCGGGGGAAATAACAAATCAGAGGAGGTCGTGGGAAATAACAAATCAGTAAGGAGGTGTGGGGAAATAACAAATCAGTGAGGAGGTGTGGGGAAATAACAAATCAGATGAGGTGCGGGGAAATAACAAATCAGAGGAGGAGTGGGGAAATAACAAATCAGATGAGGTGCGGGGAAATAACAAATCAGAGGAGGTGCGGGGAAATAACAAATCAGAGGAGGTGTGGGGAAATAACAAATCAGAGGAGGTGCGGGGAAATAACAAATCAGAGGAGGTGTGGGGAAATAACAAATCAGAGGAGGTGCGGGGAAATAACAAATCAGAGGAGGTGAGGGGAAATAACAAATCAGAGGAGGTGCGGGGAAATAACAAATCAGAGGAGGTGTGGGGAAATAACAAATCAGAGGAGGTGTGGGGAAATAACAAATCAGATGAGGTCTGGGGAAATAACAAACCAGAGGAGGTCTGGGGAAATAACAAATCAGAGGAGGTGTGGGAAATAACAAATCAGTAAGGAGGTGTGGGGAAATAACAAATCAGTGAGGAGGTGTGGGGAAATAACAAATCAGATGAGGTGCGGGGAAATAACAAATCAGAGGAGGAGTGGGGAAATAACAAATCAGAGGAGGAGTGGGGAAATAACAAATCAGATGAGGTGCGGGGAAATAACAAATCAGAGGAGGTGAGGGGAAATAACAAATCAGAGGAGGTGCGGGGAAATAACAAATCAGAGGAGGTGTGGGGAAATAACAAATCAGAGGAGGTGTGGGGAAATAACAAATCAGATGAGGTCTGGGGAAATAACAAACCAGAGGAGGTCTGGGGAAATAACAAATCAGAGGAGGTGTGGGAAATAACAAATCAGTAAGGAGGTGTGGGGAAATAACAAATCAGTGAGGAGGTGTGGGGAAATAACAAATCAGATGAGGTGCGGGGAAATAACAAATCAGAGGAGGTGTGGGGAAATAACAAATCAGAGGAGGTGCGGGGAAATAACAAATCAGAGGAGATCTGGGGAAATAACAAATCAGAGGAGGTGTGGGGAAATAACAAATCAGAGGAGGTGCGGGGAATTAACAAATCAGAGGAGGTGTGGGGAAATAACAAATCAGAGGAGGTGAGGGGAAATAACAAATCAGAGGAGGTGCGGGGAAATAACAAATCAGAGGAGGTGTGGGGAAATAACAAATCAGAGGAGGTGCGGGGAAATAACAAATCAGAGGAGGTGTGGGGAAATAACAAATCAGAGGAGGTGCGGGGAAATAACAAATTAGAGGTGTGGGGAAATAACAAATCAGAGGAGGTGCGGGGAAATAACAAATCAGAGGAGGTGAGGGGAAATAACAAATCAGAGGAGGTGCGGGGAAATAACAAATCAGAGGAGGTGTGGGGAAATAACAAATCAGAGGAGGTGTGGGGAAATAACAAATCAGATGAGGTCTGGGGAAATAACAAACCAGAGGAGGTCGGGGGAAATAACAAATCAGAGGAGGTGTGGGAAATAACAAATCAGTAAGGAGGTGTGGGGAAATAACAAATCAGTGAGGAGGTGTGGGGAAATAACAAATCAGATGAGGAGGTGTGGGGAAATAACAAATCAGATGAGGTGCGGGGAAATAACAAATCAGAGGAGGAGTGGGGAAATAACAAATCAGATGAGGTGCGGGGAAATAACAAATCAGAGGAGGTGCGGGGAAATAACAAATCAGAGGTGTGGGGAAATAACAAATCAGAGGAGGTGCGGGGAAATAACAAATCGGAGGAGGTGTGGGGAAATAACAAATCAGAGGAGGTGCGGGGAAATAACAAATCAGAGGAGGTGAGGGGAAATAACAAATCAGAGGAGGTGTGGGGAAATAACAAATCAGAGGAGGTGTGGGGAAATAACAAATCAGATGAGGTCTGGGGAAATAACAAACCAGAGGAGGTCTGGGGAAATAACAAATCAGAGGAGGTGTGGGAAATAACAAATCAGTAAGGAGGTGTGGGGAAATAACAAATCAGTGAGGAGGTGTGGGGAAATAACAAATCAGATGAGGTGCGGGGAAATAACAAATCAGAGGAGGAGTGGGGAAATAACAAATCAGAGGAGGAGTGGGGAAATAACAAATCAGATGAGGTGCGGGGAAATAACAAATCAGAGGAGGTGCGGGGAAATAACAAATCAGAGGAGGAGTGGGGAAATAACAAATCAGATGAGGTGCGGGGAAATAACAAATCAGAGGATGTGTGGGGAAATAACAAATCAGAGGAGGTGCGGGAAAATAACAAATCAGAGGAGGTGCGGGGAAATAACAAATCAGATGAGGTGCGGGGAAATAACAAATCAGAGGAGGAGTGGGGAAATAACAAATCAGAGGAGTGGGGAAATAACAAATCAGATGAGGTGCGGGGAAATAACAAATCAGAGGAGGTGCGGGGAAATAACAAATCAGAGGAGGTGTGGGGAAATAACAAATCAGAGGAGGTGCGGGGAAATAACAAATCAGAGGAGGTGTGGGGAAATAACAAATCAGAGGAGGTGCGGGGAAATAACAAATCAGAGGAGGTGAGGGGAAATAACAAATCAGAGGAGGTGAGGGGAAATAACAAATCAGAGGAGGTGCGGGGAAATAACAAATCAGAGGAGGTGTGGGGAAATAACAAATCAGAGGAGGTGTGGGGAAATAACAAATCAGATGAGGTCTGGGGAAATAACAAACCAGAGGAGGTCTGGGGAAATAACAAATCAGAGGAGGTGTGGGAAATAACAAATCAGTAAGGAGGTGTGGGGAAATAACAAATCAGTGAGGAGGTGTGGGGAAATAACAAATCAGATGAGGTGCGGGGAAATAACAAATCAGAGGAGTGGGGAAATAACAAATCAGAGGAGGAGTGGGGAAATAACAAATCAGATGAGGTGCGGGGAAATAACAAATCAGAGGAGGTGCGGGGAAATAACAAATCAGAGGAGGAGTGGGGAAATAACAAATCAGATGAGGTGCGGGGAAATAACAAATCAGAGGAGGTGTGGGGAAATAACAAATCAGAGGAGGTGCGGGAAAATAACAAATCAGAGGAGGTGTGGGGAAATAACAAATCAGAGGAGGTGAGGGGAAATAACAAATCAGAGGAGGTTTGGGGAAATAACAAATCAGAGGAGGTGTGGGGAAATAACAAATCAGTGAGGTGTGGGGAAATAACAAATCAGAGGAGGTGTGGGGAAATAACAAATTAGAGGAGGTGCGGGGAAATAACAAATCAGAGCAGGTGTGGGGAAATAACAAATCAGAGGAGGTGCGGGGAAATAACAAATCAGAGGAGGTGCGGGGAAATAACAAATCAGAGCAGGTGTGGGGAAATAACAAATCAGAGGAGGTGTGGGGAAATAACAAATCAGAGCAGGTGCGGGGAAATAACAAATCAGAGCAGGTGCGGGGAAATAACAAATCAGAGGAGGTGTGGGGAAATAACAAATCAGAGGAGGTGCGGGGAAATAACAAATCAGAGCAGGTGTGGGGAAATAACAAATCAGATGAGGTGTGGGGAAATAACAAATTAGAGGAGGTGCGGGGAAATAACAAATCAGAGCAGGTGTGAGGAAATAACAAATCAGAGGAGGTGTGGGGAAATAACAAATCAGAGGAGGTGAGGGGAAATAACAAATCAGAGGAGGTGTGGGAAAATAACAAATCAGAGGAGGTGTGGGGAAATAACAAATCAGTGAGGTGTGGGGAAATAACAAATTAGAGGAGGTGCGGGGAAATAACAAATCAGAGCAGGTGTGGGGAAATAACAAATCAGAGGAGGTGTGGGGAAATAACAAATCAGAGGAGTTGCGGGGAAATAACAAATCAGAGCAGGTGTGGGGAAATAACAAATCAGTGGAGGTGCGGGGAAATAACAAATCAGAGCAGGTGTGGGGAAATAACAAATCAGAGGAGGTGTGGGGAAATAACAAATCAGTGAGGTGTGGGGAAATAACAAATTAGAGGAGGTGCGGGGAAATAACAAATCAGAGCAGGTGTGGGGAAATAACAAATCAGAGGAGGTGTGGGGAAATAACAAATCAGAGGAGGTGCGGGGAAATAACAAATCAGAGCAGGTGTGGGGAAATAACAAATCAGAGGAGGTGTGGGGAAATAACAAATCAGTGAGGTGTGGGGAAATAACAAATCAGTGAGGTGTGGGGAAATAACAAATCAGAGGAGGTGTGGGGAAATAACAAATCAGAGGAGGTGCGGGGAAATAACAAATCAGAGCAGGTGCGGGGAAATAACAAATCAGAGGAGGTGCGGGAAAATAACAAATCAGAGCAGGTGTGGGGAAATAAAAAACCAGAGGAGGTGTTGGGAAATAACAATTCAGTGAGGTGTGGGGAAATAACAAATCAGATGAGGTGTGGGGAAATAACAAATCAGAGGAGGTGCGGGGAAATAACAAATCAGAGGAGGTGTGGGGAAATAACAAATCAGAGGAGGTGTGGGGAAATAACAAATCAGAGGAGGTGTGGGGAAATAACAAATCAGAGGAGGTGTGGGGAAATAACAAATCAGAGGAGGTCTGGGGAAATAACAAACCAGAGGAGGTCTGGGGAAATAACATATCAGAGGAGGTGTGGGGAAATAACATATCAGAGGAGGTGTGGGGAAATAACACATCTGAGGAGGTCTGGGGAAATAACATATCAGAGGAGGTCTGGGGAAATAACATATCAGAGGAGGTGTGGGGAAATAACAAATCAGAGGAGGTGTGGGGAAATAACAAATCGGAGGAGGAGTGGGGAAATAACAAATCAGAGGAGGTCTGGGGAAATAACAAATCAGAGGAGGTCTGGGGAAATAACAAATCAGAGGAGGTCTGGGGAAATAACAAATCAGAGGCAACGAGGAAGGTATTTCACTTAGAGGTGTGGGAAAATAACTAATTAGAGGCGATCACGACAGTGTTGGGTGGGGGAGTTTCGGGTCGCATTTATGAACTAAAATGCCCATAAATTTTCCAACCCAAGGGGCTGGTGCTAATAAAATTCCCAACTGGGGGATGGTCAAGTTAGAACTTCCAACTGCACCTCCTTGAACCCAACCAAAATATATAGCCAATTTCTGAAAATTCATTTTACACCTCCTTCAGTTGGAAGTTTCCTCAAGCGTTCCAACTGTTGGAAATTTCAAAACTGCCATTTCCTATTATATTTGAGGGCGTCATACCCTCTATTGGTACGGGGGATTCGGGACATTTTCAGGCCTTACTCGGGATTCATACCCGCTGTTAGCGAGTATTCAGGATTGATACCCATGTGTTAAGTGGTATTTGGGATTCATGCACACAATAGGTCGTTCGCAACTTTGGTAGCGACAAATTGGAAATGTGATGTCTAGAATGGGCCTGTTTGACACGTTATCCCTTTTCCAGTTGTCGTTATGTTAGCCGGGCGCTATAGTTTTCCCGTCACATGCCTTCACAGAAAGATCATGTCGCATCTGGTCATCACTGTGCCGACAAATAGAGTAATATGTTGCTCCCAGGATTATTTTCTACAAAGCAGAGTTCAGTCCATCAGTCTGGCCGCATACATCACGTATATTTTCGTAATTAAAGTGATGTGAAACACTCCAGTAGGGTGGTCATATAGAGATGGAGAATAATCTTGCTCAAAGTAGTTGTTACAAATAATATATCAAAATTGACAACACACACCGTCATTCGTATATATTAATTTAATGCAGTGACTCTCGGAGGTGAAACCGTTTTCTTTAGTTTATCACAGATAGTTGCGTCCCGAATCGAGAAGTAAATTGTTTACAATTGAGAGTAGTCCAGACAATGTTTTCTATTGGAGTTGTACGGTCGATTTATTTTAGATTTTCAGTGATGTTACTAAAATGCTACATTCTTCCAGTTGGCCCAGCGCCTGCATAATAACTTGTCAGATTCACGTATCCAAACAAGTCCATAATATGTCTTTAAATGTAGAGTCTATAAGAGTTTTGTCAGTTACAAACGATTCTGCTTGATCCAACTGATTTTCTGCAAGGCATGATATTTTCAACTATTGAATATTTTGCCAAAGTTGAGAGGGGATGAGGCGATTCCAAACCCCAGTCCGTGACCCCAGTATATCACTAAATATAAACTACCATTCTAGTTAGAGGTTATATTTGTAATCAAGCAAATCGTTTCAGGTGTCTCCCCGAGCCCAGCCACTGTTTTCGAGGGATCAAGGTGGGGAACCGACAAGGCATTTCTAAGACCAGCAATGCATCGAGACAATCTTCATATTGTGGACGAAGCTCATGTTTCCAAGGTAAATGAAAATCTAATGACATGCATGTTTGTAGTGCACAGCGTATAATTTAACTTTCTTTAAACCGACAAACAGCTTTAACCGGCATCAATTCAGGCATAAATTAAACATAATAATTACACGCGTTTAACATTGGGGGAGGGGTATGATAGACTATTAAATAAATTATGTATAATACTTATACACAGATGGTGTATAAATCGAAAATGTTTACTAATTCGACAGATATTTGTTCTGTACATTCTGTATCTCCTTTCACTTTAGTGTGCATGTAATGTGTGTATTTAATACATTTATATCGCTGCAGTACAAAAGGACATAAACTTCGTAGGCAATCAGATGCCATGTTCATATATTTACACTGAAGAAGGCACCGTTTAATACCGTGCAATAACATCTATCACTTCGAAAAATCTTTGCAAATATATATATTTATTACATGATCCTACCCTTATTCCATTCAATAAACCCATTCTATAAATTGTGATATTATACGTTCGTTTAATAACAGGAAATAGTGCCATGCGACCTTTGACTTCCGACTTGTCGTCTGTTTACATTCCGTACGCTAGGTCTAAAAATACTATGGCTTCCAATATTTTTCCAACAAAATATAATGAATGAAGAGTTTGAAAAGTTATGTCATTAAATATACGCCATTAAATATGCCAAAGAGTCTTTATTTATCTGGGACTATTTCTTTACGCGGACAAACAACGCATAGTTACGTCAAACGTCATCGCATGCCTTATATGAGCCAGTGTTAGTTTCGCGTCCCATTTGTTGCTTTAAGTATATTTTGTCGAGGTTTTGGATCATGTAATAAATAGAATCTACAACTCGTCCACAGTTTATAGCGGGATTTACAAAACTCGTCCTGTAAATTATGTCTGGACCTCGCCAACGGCTCGGTCCAGACCTAATTTACTGGACTCGTTTTGAAAATTCCGCTATAAACAGGGGATCGTTGTAGATCCTCTATATATATATTGGCCATAATCACTTCACATATATTCGGCACAATGAACTGTTCATGTATATATAACTCCATATTTTAGTTTGAGACTTGTGTATTACTTATTAGTTCATATTATTTTGTGCAGGTTATAGTGAAAAATAAGCGCGCAGTTGGTGTGGAGTTTTACAAGGACGGAGAACAGACATCTGTGGCCGCCGATAAAGAGGTTATTCTGTCGGCGGGTACCATAGGATCTCCTCAAATTCTACTGCTATCCGGGATAGGTCCTGAGAAAGAGTTGAAGAAACTGGGGGTGAGTTAGACCCGGAGGCCGTGAACGCACAATTTAATCTAGTTCTCGATGATTCAATTTTCTACTTGCGCCCCTTTGTTCTATATATATACATGTATAGTCAAAACAGTTAAGATATTTCTGATATAAAAATAGTATATTACAGAAAACAGAAAAAGATGCTTTATTAATTAAATATCACATTTTTTCCTTGAACGACCTATTATCGACCCTCCAAACTCAGCTGACAACCCACTAAACTCGGCTGATATCAGTTGTGACGACACCGAACGAAGCAACAGTCATTCGGGGATGCAGTCACAGTGCTGGGCCGATATAACGACAATTTCATAATGGACTTGAAATAATGGCGTTTCATGAATGTCATTTGCGAACTGGTATTTACTCCGTAATTTAAATGGAAATCGTGAATATCTACTCGGATATATAACGTGCGTGGTCATACACAAATTTACAACTCTTCAACATATAGTGTTTAAGATGTAAATTGAGTTCTATCGTTTATATTATATCTGTTGTCCATTCAAGTGTATGGTTACAATGATGAACTGAAATTGGAATGGATAATGATGGTATTATCGTATATTATTGATCCAATTAATAACGAGGCTATTACTGACTCTGTCACCGACTGGGTACTAGTCTGTGTTTCTATATTTAGCATGGGGTTTTCCAGCAAAAATGGGGAAACACGATCGCTCCAAAGTCAAATTTCTATGTGCTTTGAGAACAATTCCTACACTAAAACGTAAAGACATAATGGAAAATCAGATTAGTAGTTTTGTTTCGCAAGCTACTCGTCAAAATTCCAGCAAATTAAAACTCTTGTCGTGCGAGTTGTGACAATGTCGTACACGTGCGTTTTGATAAAATAATCGGAGAACCGAATCATACCGTTTCGAAATTTAGTTCGTCTGTTTTAGTGTGACTTTTCAAGGTCTTAGTGGGACTTTTAAGGTTCAAAATTTACACAAATTTTGTTCGATATTGTGTGTTCTTGACAATGGCAGCATGTTGCTCTGTTCGCTTAGTATATATCTTAATATCGCGGAAGTCCACCAAATGTGGGTAAAATGTCGCCGGTAGCAGCGGCCTTACCGAGTCATCAAGAGAGGTAAACCCTGCATGGAGTTTGAACGAACATGTCAATCAAGTATCCAGACGCAAAGAATGTCGTTATTTTCGTTTGTCATGCAGTCATGGCCGGAACCTAGTTCCCACATCTGTGCATTATGTAAGAATGACCGAGTCAGACCGACAGTAATTTGAGTTTATTGAAGAAATAACTATTATTTCGATTAAGGTTATGAGTTATAAACGAAACATTTACATATTATTTTTATAATGAGCGTTATAGTACATTTGTCTTCAAATTGTCGGTTATAACTTATAATCTTAATCGAACCGAGAGTTATTTTTCTTATAATTTAATCCGTCATTCGCAGGAGAACGGCAATAGGTAGAAGGTATGAGTAAAGCGAACAAAACATGCTGATATAATTTCCGAAGAAAACCACACATAAAGCTCAAACTTGACACGCTTTCAATCAGACCTATAATTATTGATTGATGAAGTGGCGTCATTATTTCATCGTTTTTGATTTTGGCTAGTGGCAAGTATTCACGAAATTGCGTTGTGCAATAGTGTTCTACATGTACAATTATGAAATATGATAAATATAATGAACTACATGTATAATAATACAATTATATAAGATATCAGCATGCATCAATTATGTCTCGCTAACTATCATGTCAATCGCCTGTCCAGAAGCAATGAAACTTCAATTTCGTTATTTTAATTAGTAATGCAGTCATTTTAAATTAATATTGCTGGCATCTTTCCAAACAGGTGAGCGGATGCTGACCGGAAACTAGTTCGCACACTTGTGCATTTTGTAAGAATGACCGAGTTAGACTGACAGTAATTGAGTTTATTGAAGAAATAACTCTAGTTGCGATTAAGGTTATGAGTTATAAACGAAACGTTTAAAGCATTTGGGTTATAACGAGCGTTATTGTACATTTGTCTTCAAATTTTCGGTTATCAATTCATCGTTTTTGATTGGCTAGTGGCAAGTGTTCACGAAATTGCGTTGCACGTGTTCCTAATACATTTTGACTGTTGCTAGTTAAAGTGATGTGAAACACCCCTGTAGTGTGATCAAATACAAATGGAGAATACCTTGCTCAAAGTATTATTTTTACAATTATCATATCCGAATTGACAACACACACCGTCATTTTTATATATTAATTAAATGCAGTGACTCTTGGTGGCGAAATCTTTTTCGTTAGTTTATCACCAATTATAGTTGCGTCCCGAATCAAGAAGTAAATATTTACATTTGAGCGTAGTTCAGCCGATGTTTTCTATGGAGTGGTACGGTCGACTTGCTTCAAATTTTCGGCTGTGTTAGGAGAATGCTACATTCTCCAGTTGGCATAGCTCCTGAATACTGAGTGATCAGTTTCACGTATCCGAACAAGTCCATAATATGTCTTTAATTTCTTTGAAAATATTAGCACGAGTCTTGTTAATTTATCTAGGTATTTGTGTACTGAGGATTAGCAGTACGGCCATTGACGTGGAAGACGTGCCCGAAGGAATTGTGATGCAACATCGAAATTCACCTTATAAATCGTAGAAGGTATCGAATAAGTGTTCATGAACATTTTATGCATGCTGTATATACGCGTGATCCAGCGCATCCGCACACAATCCCGTCCAAATACAGATACGATAGGCGAGAATCGCATGCGTTTTGATATGTCGATGCCGTCTGGAGAGTTTGGCGGGACCAGCATCCCGTCTCGATTTGCTCAGTCTACCCTTGATGCTATAAAGTGGTAGCCGCGGGCGCTTATATATAGAGTTGTTTTTATGAGCCATCAGGCCCCCGCGGCAGCGGTCGCTGGCGCGACCTGACTGCCTCGATATCAATTTGAAAAAGGGGTGACGTTGCTTAACGCGCCTGCGGCGCTTCAATAACAGTTTGAATTTTGTGTTTCCCAACAGGTTAGACAAATTGGCTTGCGATTTTTCAGCATCCCACCCCATTTGGCATGCGATAGCGTTTGTACTAGGTGCGTGATCATATCACTCGCTGGTTATGTCGATTTCTGGGTTAATTGGTTGAAAGGTTGAAGCCGAAAGTAATCGAGAAATTAAGGTTATCGATAAATAACCTTAATGGCTAAATGTGTGACAACACATTATGTTATATTATTCCGTGGAGTAACAGATTATTACTAAATGATGGGTTATTACATTAATGGCTAATTGAACCATATTTTTGTTCGGTATTTCTTGAAAATTGACAGCTTATGATTAAATTATAGGCCGTGGCTAGTGTACCGTATACGGAACTTCAGCCGGACTGCTAAAGCAACGTATGTATACGACACTTTAGTCGAACTGCTAAAGTACCGTATACGGTACTTTAGCCAAACTCTATTCAAACTGCTAAAGTACCATATACGACACTTTAGCAGTTTGACTAGAGTACCATAGGCCTATATTTTGATTCACATGCCACGCGATTATACAGACATAATTGTGTTTTGAATAATGATTCTTTATTTCGTATATGAACGTGATGGTCAGGACAGCCCTTGAGCGATGCAAAAATCGTTTTGTAATAGTATTTCGTCTATATAGTCTATTTCGAGTCCACTCCATAGTTTACAGTAATACTATAACCAGCCACGTGGTTTAGATTTTGGAAATGGATCATCCTACGTGGATTCAAATCCCCAATTATCTCGTGTTGTCTGAAAGCGCTCGAATTCCATTGAGCATAGATGTGCCCGTGGAATCGGCGATGAATAAATCAGCGCTCGGGCGCTGCTATTGTTGTGACGAACGCGCGCATTTGACGTGACGAACGACGTCATGCAAATGCGCATAGATCTACGGTACTTTAGCAGTTTGGCTAAAGTACCGTATACGGCACTCTAGCCAGTCCGTAATTTATAATACTTTTCTTTTTACAGATTCCTGGGATTATCGATCTTCCAGTCGGACGGAATCTTCAGGATCACATGATGCTAATCAATACCTTCTTCCTCCGCAACACATCCACGAACTTCCTGAGCGCCAATTGGCGGTCGCTGAAAGCTCTAGTCGAATACCTTACGTATAAAACAGGTATGCTATATCATAGTAAGGCACACTTTACATATACATCACGTATAGAACATGTATGACATATCATAGTAAGCCACACTTCAGAGTATTATACGATGTTGGTTCACCGAATAGACCCCGAACATGCTCTGATGTCTGAAGGAAATACCTTTTACTCTATTTGTGATATGAGCAAAAGAGTTACCCCCCCCCGCCATTAATCAAATTATCAGAGTCTACACTCTTATAACTAATGTGTAGAAACGATTACACAACAAATGTGTAAACCCGGTTAATACACATAGCAATGTGTAGTTTTACATACAAATGCATGGACCAAGCGCCGTTCTACACATAATGTGTATATTTTGTTACACACAATTGTGTAAGAACGTAGAGCATGCGCAATGCGATGCCTTCAGTTTCATAGTCTGCTACATGACGGCCATATTGTTTGAGTATAGATTTTGGAATATAATCTACAGCGATCGTAGACAAGGAATGTAAGTTCAGAATTCCGACTTGTGGGTATAGTATTAATGATATATGTGGATTTATTTGTTAAAACTTTCATGGCGAATACTGCATGATCTTAGACTAGTTTATATGATTGTTGTAATACGATAATACTAATATTATGCAACCACGCCACGACCCTGGTTTGTTCATTTAAAACGAAAACTCACACATCACAGAACAAAATATTACGTACCATTGCAATTGTACGCCATGGAAGTTTTAACATATAAATCTTCATATGTCATCAATACTATATACCCACAGTTCGGAATACTGAACTTATATTATTGTCTACGATCTGTATGTGTAAGAATCTACACAAAATGTGTAAGGGATATTATGTTGATTTTATGCACACCGGTGTGTATAAATGTGTAGAAATTGACCCATTTATTGTGTAAAAATTGTTACAAAATTTATGTACATACATAAAACTACACAAATATGTTGAAGATAAAAAAAGAATAATGATTGTGTAGCAGGGCTACACATTGTGTGTAGAAAACCTACACACTATAGTTATAAGAGTGTATACATATGACTCGAAACAGTCTAGTGGTGTGTGCATTTGTATTTCAAGGGAATCCCGTATTATTTCCCGCATTATTTAGTCTTCCCCATATCATCTTAACCCAAAACGCGTGGACATATTGTTAAAATTTAGACTAGGACATTTAAGCTAGGTCGTGTTCCCACACTAACATTGAATTCGGAGGGATCTTTGAAGAACCAAACTTAGGATGTGGTTCCAGATGGAATCAAAGTAGTGTGGAACCAAACTGGTTGGTTCTATGTTGGTATTTGGTTCTCCGGGGAACCAACTTTGGAGCTGTTTTCTTAGAGTGCAGGATAGGTAACTTGAGAAATTAACGAAGACCACACTTTCCGCAACAATGAGACTTATTATTAACCGAATTGGTGCCTCGGTTTATGCGTTTCATATATATGTGTGATAATTACAGGTCCATTTTCGAGTCCAGGCGCATTGGAAGGTAATCTATCCTACAAGACTGAAAAGGAATTGAAGAGTGGTGATATACAGCTCCATATGTGTCTTCCTCCGAAGCTCGAACCCTGGGTTGGAGAACAGTTGCTGAATTATGGCGAGGAGGTAAGTTACAGGCCTGTAATCTGAGCCGTATGTAATATATGACTTACATATCTGATAGTTGTTTTATACAATACAAAGAATTGGGGGTTGGATGACAAGTTCTTGAAACTTACACGAGCTTTCGCTCCCGACAAGCAGAATATGTATTTAAGAGAGTAATGCAGTGGATGTGTGTTATTGAGGGATACGGCGATGTGGTCGTTATGGTACATTGTATGAACTGCGAAGTGGTTCTCACTTAATGTGCCACAAGGATCACAGCGCCATATCCCATAATAACACACACACGCCCGCTACATTAATTTCTTATAATTACATAGCTTTTTGATGATTTATTTCCATAACAAAGATGAGTGTATTCTTATCTATTTTCACAAAATCTGCCGATAATTTGAGAGTAGCCCGCGCAGCACATTAACCCTTGGAACAAACGTCGCACTACCGACGACTCGAATTCAATTATTTGAATTCGAGTCGACAAAAGTGCGACGTTTGTTTCAAATAAATGCGAGTAGGCGCACTACCGACGAAGAATGCGTGTGGGCAACACGAATCTAATTGCTGATGCGTCTGAGATCCGTGTTTGAAACAAACGTCGCATCACGGTCGACTCGAATTTATATCAAACGAGCTGCATAATGATATGCTAATGAGGGAATTTCAATTGAAACTGGAAAACACCAACGAGCATGACGTAATTTGGTGGTATTTGAATTCGAGTCGACGAAAGTGCGACGTTTGTTTCAAATTAAATGCGAGAAGACGCACTAAATAAAGATTTATTCCGTTTGGTTATACCCGCTAATATGCATGGACGTGTGAAAATTTCACATTAACGAATTATGGGTTGTAATTGTTCTTGTAATTTGATTTTCCAACAATGAATTATTGGGGAATTTGTTGTTTTTAGACCAACATTTGCATATGTTCCTACTTTTGGTCCAACATTTTGACTGAAATGGCCTTCAGTCGAGAAGAGAAGCTTGTGTCCTGGTCCCGTGGCCAGCCAAAAAACTGCTAATTATTTTCCTATGGTTTTGTTCAAAATTATGAACTTAAATGGTCATCAGTTGGAAATTTTCCAACCTTCGTGGGGGGGGGGGGGGGGGTGTCAGAAAGCGACGTTTGTTCCAAGGGTAAGTTAGCTCAATATAAGATTGCCAAGCACTAATTAGCAACCATAACCCTTGGAACAAACGTCGCACTACCGACGAATCTAATTCAATTAGAATTAGACTCGAGTTTAATTCATAATTCGTCTGTTGAAACAAACGGCGCATTTAATTCAAGACGAATCTAAATGATTTCTTAAAATGGCATAAAGCGTTCATAAGGGTTTTCGTCAAAACGGCTAAAATAGGAAGTTTTATATCAATTCTAAAACGTAAAATTTAGTGAGAAAATGTGGCTTTTGACTTCCAAGCGACGAAATTAATGTTACTATTCTGAGAAGTGGAAATTATTGGTTTTATGTCGCTATTTCGTAGGTATATGATACATATTTTAGGTCGGAAATGATTCTTTAGGTGGTATTTTGCTTTGAACTTGTCTGAAAGAAATCAGGTCCATTTTACTTTTTATACGAAAACGTTGTACCGTTTTAACAATTTAATAGCAAGTTGAGGTCAACGCGCTTATATCACTATATATTTCGTCAGTATGCCTATCTAAAACCACGTGGTAAAATAACCATGGCGGGCAGGGACGTACGGCTATAGGGTCTCGGTTGGGGGGGGGGGCTAATCAATTTGCGTAATTCAATTTGCACCCCCTTGGCTGTTCCTTCACATGCCTGGATAATAGCCTATTCTGAATGGATTAGTAGATTTGTGATCATGCATTGGGCGGACCATGGTTCTGCCAGTAGAAGAAAAATCAGAGATCTGAACCTGAAAATCCGATCATAGTTTGGCACAGCGGGAGAAAACTTTGAACATGAAAACCGCAAAAACCTATATAGCATTAGACTGGCCTCAAGCTTTCCAAGTGCTGACAATTTCCAACCTGAAACCCCCACGAAGGTTGGAAAATTTCCAACTGATGACCATTTAAGTTCATAATTTTGAACGGAAGCATAGGAAAATAATTAACAGTTTTTTGGCTGACCACGGGGGTCACGAGGGACCAGGACACAGACCATTTCAGTCAAAATGTTGGACCAAAAGTAGGAAAATGTGCAAATGTTG
The DNA here is from genome assembly GCA_032622095.1 of Siphonodentalium dalli. Classification (NCBI taxonomy): domain Eukaryota; kingdom Metazoa; phylum Mollusca; class Scaphopoda; order Gadilida; family Siphonodentaliidae; genus Siphonodentalium; species Siphonodentalium dalli. Next base: position 111,580,275 of record CP136061.1, on the reverse strand, counting down.
GTCTAAAAACAACAAATTCCCCAATAATTCATTGCTGGAAAATCAAATTACAAGAACAATTTCAACCCATCGTTGATGTTAAATTTGCACACGTCCATGCACAGTGTAGCGTGTATATCCAAACGGAATAAATATTTATTTAGTGCGTCTACTCGCATTTAATTTGAAACAAACGTCGCACTTTCGTCGACTCGTATTCAAATACCACCAAATTACGTCATGCTCGTTGGTGTTTTCCAGTTTCAATTGGAATTCCCTCATTAGCATATCATTATGCAGCTCGTTTGCATGTCTCCGAATTGAATTCCAGTCGACGGTGATGCGACGTTTGTTTCAAACACGTATCTCAGACGCATCAGAAATTAAATTCGTGTTGACCACACGCATTCTTCGTCGGTAGTGCGTCTACTCGCATTTATTTGCAACAACCGTCGCACTACCGACGAATCTAATTCAAATAATTGAATTCGATTCGTCGGTAGTGCGACGTTTGTTCCAATGGTTACGTGGCCCTTGGAATAAATGTCGCACCACCGACGACTCGAATTCTATTCTAATTATACTCGAGTTTAATTCTAAATTCGTCTGTTGAAAACAAACGTCGCATTTAATTCAAGACGAATCTGAATGATTAAAATGGCACAAAGCGTTCATGAGGGTTTTGGTCAAAACGGCCAAAATATCAAAGTACACTGTATAGTACATCAATGGAACGGTCATTCAAATATATGTAAACAATTTGGGAAAGGCTAATCTACCGCTAGTCAAACAATTTCTCTATATATATAAATTCCAGAACGTAACATTTAGTGAGAAAATGTGGTTTTTTACTTCCAAGCGACGAATGACCCTTGTTAATATTTTGAGGAGTGGACATTATTGATTTGATATCGCTATTTCTTAGCTATTTGACACACATTTTAGGTCGGACATGATTCTATAGGTGGTATTTTGCTCCGAACTTTAAATTTAACAATTTAATAGCATGTTGAGGTCAACGCTGGATAACACTATATTGCGTCAGTAGGCCTATATAAAACCTATTGGTAAAATAAACATGGCGGCTCATAACATTGCGTAATTCAATGTGCGCCCCGCCTTGGCTGTTCCTTCACAAGCTTGGATGATAGCCTATTCTGAATGGATCAGTAGACTTGTGAACATGCAATGGGCGGGCCATAGTTACCCTTGGAACAAAGGTCGCACTACCGACGACTCGAATTCAATTCGAATTAAACTCAAGTTTAATTCTAAATTCGTCTGTTGAAACAAACGTCAACATTTAATTCAAGACGAATCTAAATGATTTCTTAAAATCATAAAATGGCATAAAGCGTTCATGAGCGTTTTGATAAAAACGGCTAAAATATGAAGTTATATATGAATTCTAAAACGTAAAATTTAGTTAGAAAATGTGGCTTTTGACTCCAAGCGACGAAATTAATGTTAATAATCTGAGGAGTGGAAATTATTGGTTTTATATCGCTATTTCTAGGTATTTGACACATATTTTAGGTTGGACATGATTCTTTAGGTGGTATATTTTGCTCTGAACTTGTCTGAAAGAAATCAGGTCCGTTTACTTTTTATACGAAAACGTCGTACCTTTTTAACAATTTAATTGCATGTTGCGGTCAACGCGGTATAACACTATATTGCGTCAGTAGGCCTATCTAAAACCACGTGGTAAAATAAACATGGCGGACAGGGACGTATATCTAGAGGGTGTCCGTTGGGGTGGGGGGGGGGGCTAATAACTTTGCGTAATTCAATTTGCACCCCGCTTGGCTGTTCCTTCACATGCCTGGTCGATAGCCTGTTCTGAATGGACTAGTAGACTTGTGATCATGCACTGTGTGGACCATGGTTCTGCCAGTAGAAGAAACATTAGAGATCTGAAGTTCAGTTTTTTAATTCAATACATGTACTTGTATTAATTATGTACATATTGTCATGATGATATACACATTATTGTAGGTGTATTAAAACATATACATATAATAACAACAATAACATATATAAATAATATAAAATAAAATTCAACATGACTTACCTTTAGATGTGTGATGAAATTTGAAGTTGCTTTTGCTGAACCCGAAATCAGTGTTGGACAATGTTTACTTGTAGCTTTGAATTTGTCAGAAATATCATTGGGCAAGGTAAAATGTTGCCTAATGAATAGAAGAAAAATATGAGGATAATGACCCCATGTGTATAACACTAGTCAAGTAAATGCTGATGTGTTAACTTGTTATATTGGTCTGTATTTTTGGAATGTAATTGAAATGTAATTGAAATTACACCCCTTTTCTCAATGTAATTAATTACATTCAATTACAAATTACATCCAATTACTTGGGAAAATGTAATTAATTACATTCAATTACAATTACAAATATGAGGATAATGACCCCATGTGTATGTATAACACTAGTCAAGTAAATGCTGATGTGTTAACTTGTTATATTGGTCTGTATTTTTGGAATGTAATTGAAAATGTAATTGAAATTACACCCCTTTTCTCAATGTAATTAATTACATTCAATTACAAATTACATCCAATTACTTGGGAAAATGTAATTAATTACATTCAATTACAATTACAAATTACAATTACCCCAACCCTGATCTGAACCTGAAAATCCGATCATAGTTGGGCACGGTGGGAGAAAAGTTTTGAAATCTGAACATGAAAATCGCAAAAAAACCTATAGCATCAAGACTGACCTCAAGCTTTCCAAGTGTTGGAAATATCCAACCTAACACCACCACGAAGGTTGGAAAATTTCCAACTGATGACCATTTAAGTTCATAATTTTGAACAAAAGCATAGGAAAATAATTAGCAGTTTTTTGGCTGGCCATGGGGTCATGATGGACCAGGACACAAGCTTCTCGACTGATGGCCATTTCAGTCAAAATGTTGGACCAAAAGTAGGAAATGTTGGTCTAAAAACAACAAATTCCCCAATAATTCATTGTTGGAAAATCAAATTACAAGAACAATTTCAACCCATCGTTGATATAAAATTTGCACACGTCCATGCGTAGTAGCGGGTATATCCAAACGGAATAAATATTTATTAAGTGCGTCTACTCGCATTTAATTTGAAACAAACGTCGCACTTTAGTCGACTCGAATTCAAATACCACCAAATTACGTCATGCTCGTTGGTGTTTTCCAGTTTCAATTGGAATTCCCACATTAGCATATCATTATGCAGCTCGTTTGCATTTCTCCGATATAAATTCGGGTCGACGGTGATGCGACGTTTGTTTCAAACACGGATCTCAGACGCATCAGCAAATAGATTCGTGCTGCCCACACGCATTCTTCGTCGGTCGTGCGTCTACTCGCATTTATTTGAAACAACCGTCGCTTGTGTTAAAAATTATGAACTTAAATTGTCATCAGTTGGAAATTTTCCAACCTTCTTGGGGCGTGTCAGGTTGGAAAATTCCAACACTTGGAAAGTTTGAGGCCAGTTTAGATCCTATAGGTTTTTGCGATTTCCATGTTCAGATTTCAAAACTTTTCTCCCACCATGCCCAACTATGATCGGATTTTCAGGTTCAGATCTCAAATTTTTCTTCTACTGGTAGAACCATGGTTCGCCCAGTCCATGATCACAAGTCTACTGATCCATTCAGAATAGGCTATCATCCAGGCATGTGAAGGAACAGCCAAGCGGGTTGCAAATTGAATTACGAAAATTTATTAGTCCCCCCCCCCCCAACGGAGACCCGCTAGCTTTTCGTCCTTGCCCGCCATGTTTATTTTACCACGTGGTTTTAGATAGGCATACTAACGCAATATAGTGTTATACCGCGTTGACCTCAACTTGCTATTAAATTGTTAAAAAGGTACAACGTTTTCGTATAAAAAGTAAACGGACCTGATTTCTTTCAGACAAGTTCAGAGCAAAATACCACCTAAAGAATCATGTCCGACTTAAAATATATGTCAAATACCTACGAAATAGCGATATAAAACCAATAATTTCCACTCCTCAGAATACTAACATTAATTTCGTCGCTTGGAAGTCAAAAGCCACATTTTCTCACTAAATTTTACGTTTTAAATTGATATATAACTTCATATTTTAGGCGTTTTGATCAAAACCCTCATGAAAGCTTTATGCCATTTTAAGAAATCAGTTAGATTCGTCTTGAATTAAATGCGACGTTTGTTTCAACAGACGAATTTTGAATTAAACTCGAGTCTAATTATAATTGAATTCGAGTCATCGGTAGTGCGACGTTTGTTCCAAGATGTGAAACATTACAGCAGGGTGATCGATTAGAAATAGAGAATAATCTTGTTCAAAGTAGTAATTTTCACAAATTGACTACACACACCGTCATTCTTATACATTAATTAATTGCAGTGACTCTCGATTGGGAAATCGTTTTCGTTAGTGTATTGCAGATAGATGCGTCCCGAATCGAGTAGTAACTATTTACAATTGAGCGTAGTTCAGACGATGTTTTCTATCATAATGGAGTGTTAGGGTCGTTTAGCTTCAGATTTTCGGCGATGTTAGTAGAATGTTACATTCCTCCAGTTGGCATAGTGCCTGAATACTAACTTATCAGTTTTACGCACCCGAACAAGTACATAACATGTCTTTCTATCTGTGCAGTTAACAGCTGAGGTGGAACGCGGGTTGCCGCGAACACTGCACGGATCAACATACATGACTATAACGACCGCATTGCTGAAACCACACAGCAAAGGGACTATAACTCTACGATCACGGAACCCATTTGATCACCCGATTATCAATCCACGGTACCTTGCAGACGACAGAGACTTGAAAACATTTGTGAAAGGTGATTATGTCCATTCTGTCAAAAGCTCTTCAGAGTGTTTTGTATAATGTTTTTTCCTCCGACTTTTAAATCAATTAATATATATATATATATCCGTATCGCAAGTACGAAACCCCTATTACACCATTAGAAACCATTACATATTTCATTATGTAACTAGTGATGAACAGGCGCGTGCTACATATGACTTGACATCGCGCCAAAAAATTTACCGTGTGGCGGATTAATACTATTTCGAAAAGCCGCGCATGACACCAAACGAAGACAATGCAAAAATGATTGCTTTTTTCATTAAAGTAAAATTCTTGTCCAACTTCGTTGCACTAACGAAAATAGACACATAAACAAAGAGGCAAATTGGGGGGTTATATTTCTATCGGCAGCCCCTGAGCGCAATACCGTCGTATACGGTTGTGAAGCGTCGCATCCAAAGATAGTTATGTTGCTACTTTTTTTAGGGATTTTGATTTGTTAAAAAGGAATAAAGATCTAGTCTTTTTTGTGTGATATACAAGATCGTCAACTCGTTATTTGGGATATAAGATTTTATGAAGCTCGTTTGATAAATTTGATTCGCAATTGTCTACGACTCGTTGTGAATCAAATTTATCAAACTCGTTTCATAAAATCTCATATCCCAACATAACTTGTTGGAGATCCTCTACATCTACACAATTCCGGATTATTTGGTCAAATTCGAGTCTGTCAAGAAAACAATGTTGTTTGTGATATCGATCAGCACCGTACCCCAATAAATAAGATACCAAGGAACTCTTAAATGTTAAGATAACCAGGAAGTACACATCATCTTCTGAGCGTTGATAAAGGGGATCAATGATCGTCAACACGGTATAGTTACTATTTACTTTAATCCTGTCGATACTAGGCATCATTGATGAGTAGTTATCTTATAGGAAACGTTAAGATAATCACTTCAGCATGATGTTTGTTGAACTTATTATCTGAACATTTCCCATGCACCAATGAATATGAATCATCCTTCTCTTGTATTATCTGTTTTTTTCTATCGTCAGCTTATGTATCGTGAACACCCCTTCACATGAATAATAGATCATTCCAATTTACACGTTTATAACGTGATGGGATAATCCATTTATTATAGACAAGGTTACACATTTTATTTAAGAAATGAATGTAGTGGGTCTGCGTGTGTGTTATTGTGGGATGCGGCGCTATGATCGTTGGTGCACACTTTGAGCACGGGAAGGGGTTCTCACTAAATGTGCCCCAACGAATACAGCGCCGTATTCTCCAATAACATACAACCACTACCTTCGTTTCTTATATTTAGATAGTTTTTTTTATTATTTATTCTCATAATAAAGCTGAATGTATTCTTACTAATTTTCACAAAATCTGCCGATAATTTGAGACTAGCCGACGAAACAGCGGGCTAGCGTTACCAAATTCACCCTCCGGGGATCTCATTCTTCTGAATCCTCATATTCTGAGAAGTATCTAAATAACCTTGTTTTAGTTACTTTTTCCCTTTCTGTGAAGTTTTTATATCCCATAATTTGCAGAAGATAAAAGGCATAATGCATGGAGGTGACTAATGTGAGAACTTTACTTACTTAAACCGGGGAACTTCAATCTGATCCTAGGTCTCCCATAGCAGTTGAGGCCTAAGCAGATTGAGGTTTCCAGCATCACCAAATTCACCCTCTGGGGACCTCATTCTGAAAATGACCGACACACTATTTGCAGGCTTTTATGTTATCAACAAGATTAGATTGTACAAAAGTTTCATTCCGTCCTGAATTAGAAGATAATGGCCGTCAGATATTATATCTTCTCCGCTCTGTCGCGACTTAAGAAGTGTTTTTGAGTTTAATCCTCCTCCCTATCTTTCGCTGAGCCTGTTCACAATTCATCTCCAGGTATCAAGTTCACCTTTGCACTAATGAAGACACAAGTATTTAGTAAACTCGGGGCTGAGACTATCATTAAAACGCTCCAGGCCTGTTCGCATCACGTGAGTGAAAGTGACCAATACTGGGAGTGCTACATCCGACACTTGGCATCGACTGTCTTTCACCCCACTTCAACGTGTAAAATGGGCGGAGCGAACGACCCGACAGCCGTCGTAGACCCTAGATTGAGGTAAGTTTATATACCCACATACGGTACACGTGGTTGTTGAGTACACTAAATTTCAGCATGCATGTACGTTTATAATGACTAATTAAAGTAATTAAACACAACTCAAAAGGAATGACGTTGGTCAATTGGATACATCGCATGGGGTACACTAATACAATTGGGTTAACCCTTTACCCAACAAACCGGCCAAAACCGGCCAAATAAAGCTTCAACAGCCTAAAATATCTTCGGTCTGTCTCAATAGAACCATACAAATATGGATATCATTGGAACCGGCTCCTTGACCACATTGTGATAGTTACAGTTATGCCGTGTGCCAATGCATTCTCTTATATATGCGAGTCGACCATAGGTCGCCTCGCATATATAAGAGAATGCATTGGCCTAAAAAAAATTAACACTTTTTACCATTTTTTCTTACATTCTTTAACAATTTTATAATTTTTAATGTGTTAAGCCAATGCATTCTCTTATATATGCGAGGCGACCTATGGTCGACTCGCATATATAAGAGAATGCATTGGCACAGGGCCCTCCTGTTGGGTAAAGGGTTAACATTTCTGGGTTATCCAAAGTTGGGTTAATTTTGGGTCAAATTCCAGAAGTTGCATTCAATTATTGGGTTAGATTGTAGGGTTAGATTTATTATAGTTATTAATCACTGGGTTTCAGTTGCGCCCCTTGATAAAGATTCGCGGGATGTGAGCTCTAGCTGTTTGTCATATTTTCTTATCTTTATTGGTATGTCAAACTCGAAGAGATACACGGTGAATGCATATGTTATGTCGGATTGATATAATTGTAGTATTGTTTGTGCTTTTGGTACCAGTATTCTTTTCTATGCGGTTAATTTATTCCCGAAAAGGAAGTCATTATATGTTACACCTCATTCATACATTACATATTTACAAACTAGTTTCGATGTCTATATCTCTCATCTATTCAGACGTTAAGATCCGAACTGAATCCATTGATTGGACTTATTTTTTGGGTCACTTAATTAATGACCAGAATATCATAATGATATGGTCAAAACTCATCCATTGAAAAGAATATAGTTATATGTATTGACATAGGTTTTCTCTAACCCCATGTTTAGTTACTTCAAACCCAATGTGTGAGTAATGAAACAAAACGTTTGGTTCCAAAGTTGGGTTACCATAACACAATGTTTGGTTACTTTTTCTAACCAAACTAGTAAGAAAATAAGCTGACGGGTTTCTCGTTAACTTAACGTATATATATGTTAGTTCTAAGATAGTCAGTCGTCTGGTTCGTGCCACAGACATATGCACTGTGTGTATTGTCTTCATTAGTATATACAGTTGGTAACGTTGATAAACTTTTTATATTGAGCAAATGTTATTCCATGTTCTCCCATGTCGCTGTACACATACAACACCCGTCCATGATGACCTAGTGATCCACTGAGAACTTACCTGGAGCGGACCAAGAATAATGGCGGACCTCTGAGAATCGCAATAAACTCCGACAACAACATATTACAACATATTACACTATATTACAATATATTACACTATATTACACTATATTACGCTATATTACACTATATTACGCTATATTACACTATATTACACTATATTACACTATATTACGCTATATTACACTATATTACACTATATTACACTATATTACAACATATTACACTATATTACACTATATTACACTATATTACAACATATTACACTATATTACACTATATTACACTATATTACAACATATTACAATATATTACACTATATTACACTATATTACAATATATTACGCTATATTACACTATATTACACTATATTACACTATGTTACACTATATTACACTATATTACACTATATTACAACATATTACACTATAATACACTATAGTGCACTATATTACAACATATTACACTATATTACACTATATTACACTATATTACACTATATTACACTATATTACAATATATTACACTATATTACAATATATTACACTATATTACAATATATTACACTATATTACACTATATTACACTATATTACAACTTATAACACTATATTACACTATATTACACTATATTACAACATATTACAACATATTACACTATATTACACTATATTACACTATATTACAATATATTACACTATATTACACTATATTACACTATATTACACTATATTACACTATAATACACCATATTACAACATATTGCACTATATTATAACATATTACACTATATTACACTATATTACACTATATTACACTATATTACACTATATTACAACATATTACAACATATTACAACATATTACACTATATTACACTATATTACACTATATTACACTATATTACACTATATTACAATATATTACACTATATTACACTATATTACACTATATTACAATATATTACACTATATTACACTATATTACAGTATATTACAGTATATTACAGTATATTACAGTATATTACAGTATATTACAATATATTACAATATATTACAATATATTACACTATATTACACTATATTACACTATATTACACTATATTACACTATATTACACTATATTACACTATATTACACTATAATACACCATATTACAACATATTGCACTATATTATAACATATTACACTATATTACACTATATTACACTATATTACACTATATTACACTATATTACAACATATTACAACATATTACAACATATTACACTATATTACACTATATTACACTATATTACACTATATTACACTATATTACAATATATTACACTATATTACACTATATTACACTATATTACAATATATTACACTATATTACACTATATTACAGTATATTACAGTATATTACAGTATATTACAGTATATTACAGTATATTACAATATATTACAATATATTACAATATATTACACTATATTACACTATATTACACTATATTACACTATATTACACTATATTACACTATATTACAACCCTGCCTAACTATGCTTAAAAGCCATGTCCTGATTGGCCAGTGGCCCGAGTTACCATGGCTATCTCGTTCCAGTTTTGTGGTACAATTCTACTTTTTCCAATTGTACCACGAAAAAAATCGGTTTATTCAGATCGCCGCACGCGACTTTTCCCGTCTTTTCTAACTCCGCGCAAACGGGGCATCAACGGAGTACACCCGCACCCGTAACCCTTTGAATTTTGCTACATCTTGACAATCTTGCGAATTTTCTAGCGATTTGTCGCTTGAAACCAGTTTGGTTGCCAATGAATATGGTCCAAATGATGTTATGGTATATTGATATATGTTACGACCAAAGAAAGTTACTTAATAAGTATATTAAATGACAAAATAAATCCATGGGGCCTGGCTGTGCATTCGTCGATTCGAATCTTGATCATATTCGATATTTCGGAATCAAATTGAAAATGAAAGCGTTTGTTCACCAGTACAGAAGGGGAATACGATTAGTTTAGTAAACTAGATCATTTAGATCGCTTTGTGTAAGGAAAATGGTCCATAGTCGATGATCATATTCATGTTGTCCCAACAACGTTAAAAACAGAAATGACCACAAGAGAATGAGTGGTTCGGGGGGCTAGCCCGGGATTGTCGGAAGGACCGAATGGTCCTCCCCTTAATCCTTAATGACCACAATCGTATTTCCTGTACAATTTAAATGAAACGCACGGGCGCCGCTGAAAACACATCGTTTTTTAGCCAATCACAACGATAATTTCTAGAAGAGGTGCCTCGAAAAGTCAACGGGGGAATTTCATAACAAGACAAGACATTACCAGAGTACTCCATGCAAAGAAATCGAGTACGCCCAATACGAATTACACCACGAAATGTTTTCTCACCTGAGACCGAAAAAGCGCAGTATTTCGTTGACTATTCAGTCGAATTGTGACCATAAACTTTCAGTCGTATTACAAAATAAATAAATACACGGTGTATCGGTGTGTATGGTCAAGTTGTACCACAAAAACTGATTGTAGGACTCCGCTACGCGTCGTCCTACAATCAGTTTTGTGTGGTACAACTTGACCATACACACCTCTACACCGTGTATTTATTTCTTAAATATATTACACTATATTACACTATATTACACTATATTACAATATATTACACTATATTACACTATATTACACTATATTACAATATATTACAATATATTACGCAATCTCGATGTATTTTATAACAGTATTAAATAAATATTGATAAGTATTGTCTTGTCTTGACTTTTTCAAACTGTTAAAGGTCCACTTAATTTTCGAGTCACCGATTATTTTTTTTATAGTACCTTGATATACGGTTTTAATAAAAAATATATGCCATCAGATAAAATTGATATTCTATAATTCATCACCATTTGAAACATCTGTGTCTCAGAATATTTCAATGGAAGGAGAATAACTCTATCTTTAAGATCATACTCGGTGACTCGAAAATTAAGTGAGCCTTTAGTGACCGCGGACATGATAATCTGTGGAAATTGTTGACCAATGCAGTGCGATTCCCGTTATACATGTGTAGAAGGTTCGCGGTGATTACGGGTGATCCATTTGTAGGTCAAATAATTTTTCCTGTGACAACTTATTTTTCAGGGTCAAAGGAATTTCAGGACTGAGGGTGATAGACGCATCCATTATGCCGGACGTTGTTTCTGGTAACACCAACGCGCCAACCATAATGATTGCAGAGAAAGCAGCCGACATGATTAAAGTGGACAACAAATGACGTCATAATACAATCGTCCACGATAATTATTCCGAGGAAAATAGACGGCATAAAAAAATCACATCACTTGAATAATTGACTTCATACGCCGTATGCAGCTATTTAGGCCTACACATGCATAATTATACATGGCCATGAACATATGTCATAATTTACTAGAAAATGGCCTCAAAATGTCTCAATTCGAAGTGAATTTTCGTCGTTTTCTTTACCTGTACAACTAGCTCAATAAAAGAAGATAGCGATAGAGCTATATATGTATCAATGTGATCTATAGCTCACTGTGAATCCCGTCCCCATATACTTATGAATGTTGAGAAGATATAAGTGTTCAAGTGACTTTGGTCACCATTTTTCAAGATGCTGAAATTTGAATGCCAAATTGTCATTAAAAAAATTGTGTTCAATATTCTGATTTTGCAGTATCCGAGATGAGTATATAGAAGATCTACAACGAGTCTCCAGTTTATAGCGGAATTTTCAAAAATATTCCAGCAAATTAGGTCTGGAACGAGCCATTGGTGACATTAAAATTTGGGACGAGTTGTAGATTCTATATATTACATGATCCAAAACCTCGTCAAACCATATATAAATCAACAAATGGGACGCGAAACTAACATCGGCTTCTATAAGGCATGCGATGACGTTTCGTGTAACTATGCGTTGTTTGCCTGCGTAAAGAAATAGTCCCAGATAAAGAAAGGACCCCTTGGGGTATTTAATGGCGTATATTTAATAGCATAACTTTTAAACTCTTCATTTTTGTTGGAAAACTATTGGAAGCCATAGTATTTTGAGACGTAGCGTGCAGAATGTAAACAGACGACAAACCGAAGTCAAAGGTCGCCTGGCACTATTTCCTATTATTAAACGAAAGTTTAATATCACAATTTATAGAATGGGTTTATTGAATGGAATAATGATAGGATCATGTAATAAATTGTGATAGCCCATTAACCTGCATGTAATAGCTTGTCGATAACTTATTCCTTCCCTGACTGTAGATTCCTAAAATGTTATGAAAACCCCTGTGCCAATGCATTCTCTTATATATCGTCGGTGTGCTTCGGAAATGTCGTATCATAAAATTTACCGCCAAAAATAAATTTTACAGGAGAGCAAAAAAACTAAATAATTCTTCTTCTGTATGACCTACAGCAATGTCGTCAGACATGGAGAATAATTTATAGGCACTCTATTCAATGGATATCATGGCTTATCGATATACTGCCTTATATGGATATTAGAGCGCATACGACATTTCGGAATTATAAACAGATTATACGACATGTTTACGACAATTCAGATCTATTGTTCGTGAATGTCCGACATATACGACATTTCGACACTATGTCCGAACTATGATGGCTATTAATTATCCACACAATTCACACAATTCCAATGTAGGGAATGCTCTATAAACATTGGATGACAATGAATGTGTGTTTCTGTAACATTTTACGATCATATCAGAATACTGGGGTCCTCAATTAAGCTAAATAATGGTTGTGTACCCACAATGCTGAGATAATGTGATGTTACCAATTCCTATTACATCCAATACGTAATTTAGATATGTCCAATTACACTTAATTATGAAACTAACCAGAATGACAAGTGTATTATATAGCAGACGATGGTCAACAACCCATAACCACTGCATGTTCATTATGGGTAATCCCGAAAGCGTGTACACATTGGCTGCGGACACACGTACCACAGTAGCGATGGCATAGTAGGTGTGACAATTAATTATGGTAGAGTTTGGTGACAATTGGTCAACATAATTTATATGCCATAGGGAGTCGTGTCGCGCGCCGCATATTCGCACAGTGAGTCGACTGACCAATTAACCCATTGAGTTTCACCAAGGTTGATCTCTACTCATTACGTTTAGCCACATTGTATTCTCTACGATACATAAAATTGCACGACCGATCGTCCAGAATTGTCTTGTGTTAGCATTAAAAATATAACATTGCGTGTTGAGTAACGGTCAACAGCGACAAGACATTCGGTTTGCTAAATCATTGAGATGTCGATTTCGACGCTGATAGAGCTTGGAAAAGACTCATTGTGTGAATGTGCGGCGGCGACATGTCTTGCTATGGCACAGGAATATGACGACCAATTGTCACCAAAATTGCACCATAATTAATTGTCACACCTACTATGCCATCGCTACTGTGATACGTGTGTCCGCAGCCAATGATTCAGATGGGTCATGGTAAATTAGCAGACTGGCGATCATTGGTATTATCCACGCATTCATTATGAATCAGTTGGAATAATTGGAATGACGTTTTGTTCAAAATGAATGAAGTATTAATATTGATATGTTATTGAAACATAATAATAACAAGAAAATACCAATTTAAACAACACCAATTTAAACAAATAATAATAAAGTATCGATAATCTGACACACACGGAAATCCTTCCTCGTGTCTATGCACTTAAAATTAGTAACATCAGTTTGAAACTATATAATCACAATAACATCGAAAGCATTATATTGCTCATGTCAGTGCTATATTAGCCTATTTTGTTTTTGACATGAGCTAGTCTATCGTAGAATGCATGGTAGTCAGATGGGATTATTTGCTTTAAATCCTATAAATCTCCGTAAATTTTAGTACATGATCGAAAACTGCTTTAAATTGCATAAAATGTGCCCATTACTTTAACCTTAAACGCAACGGTGTCTATATGAAATGAAACGTTTGGTGGTTTGGTCAGGGCGAATATTGTCGATTAATGAACATATTTTATACGATAAAGCATGATATTTTAAGCATGATATATTCTAATTAACTAGTTTACACAAATTACCATCAGAGGGAAATGAATGTTTTCATCTTATTACACAATATTGCGGTCACAAATTAATGGTTGCTAAGGTATACAAATCAGGTAATAATTCCTGTTACATAACGTGTTGTTTTACAAAATTGGTTCATTTAACGGATATATTGGCAATCGTAATCATATAATAATACAAACATGAAATGACTGATTATGTATGCATAAACGTCTAATAAACACACGATTGGTATTATTAGTATCACAAATGGGCTCAAATGAGGGCGTATTTGATTGTCATTCTCAATGTGGCAGTCAAAGTATTATTGTATATTATTCATTAACTTTACATTTTGATCTCTGGTTACGTCATCTGTTGCAAAAAGCATTTGTTCGGATTTATTGGTACAAGTGGGTAACCAGATAACAGCATACTACGTGTAGAAATCAGATAAACATCATAGCGATCGTATATGACAAACATTACCAACCTTGCTGACCTTAGACCAGGCGGATACATCAGAAACCCAATTTATATGACTCAAAATAATATTATGCTAACAACCTATGTATCCTGTTAATTGAACATCATAAGACTACACGAACAGCACAAACACGTCCACAAAATGGAAGTTATTTGTGTTATGGCTGTATTTACACTGCTGTAGATCTGTATACAGATCTGTATGAAGTCACGTGTCGCGCATTACTGTGATCACAACATAATTACCAACAGTAAACGCGCGCTGATCAGTACTCTGGTAATTGACAATTCATTACGAGTCGTGTCAGTTTAGGCCAGACATAAAAATGGATCAACTATCAGCAGACAACATCGATTTGGTATGTGCCGCATGTATTTAAAGTGCATCCTTATACCACTTGATAATGGTTCGAAGAAAGAATGCAAATCGCATAGGAATACACAATAAATAACCGTGTGCACAAATAGAGAGGCTAGAGAACACCCATATAGCTTTAGATGGCGATTCCACCAATATTTAGAATTTCAGGTGATCATCTATATATCTATAGGTCTCCTGTTTGACACCATCTGGGCGGTGGCCATTTTGGATCTGTATGGAATGGGTATCCACCCTACAACGCCCTTTATTTGACCAAATGTATTAAAAAATCCAACTGATGACAATTCCAATGACAATGTTGGCCAAATGTAGGACAATATTGTTTTCTTAAATTAACTAGCAGTTTTTGACTGGCCACGGGGAGGGACCAGGACACAATATTTCCAAGTGTTGGAAATTTCCAACATGACACCCGCCCCCATGATAAGGTTGGAAAACTTCCAGCTAATCGATGGCCATTCCAGCCCAAAATTTTGATAAAAAGTAGGAAATTATGCAAATATTGGTCCGAAAACAATACCCCCCCCCAATAAAATGTTTGAAAATCAAACTAAAAGATCATTTTCAACCTATTGTTGGTTTAGAAATTACAACTAATGTTGTGTCAGGTATGAAATTTCCAACTGTTGAAAACGATGACCAAAGTTTCCATTCCCTGTCCGTGTTCAATATTCGAAATACACGGGTTGAAATGACAACGAACACGAAAACACATTCGCCAAGCCCGAGTAACAATTAATCAAAACAGATTTGCCTGTCGCAATGCTTCGGCGATGACCGTGACGTATAGCGGACACGATTTTTGCTCACACGAACTAATACCGTTTTCTTTCTGTGTGCATTTCTATATCAATCCGTTTACACTAGTCTACGTGTAGATCTGTGTACAGTTCTATAGCAATGTAAATGCACCCTATACCATTAAAGATGACATTCAGTTGATCGTTGATTTGCGTTTTCATGATCGTGTCGTGACAGTTTGCCCTCTGTTGTCAGCATCAATGCTCTAATCAGAACAATTTTTATACATTCTGATCGTGTGTTCTAATATCTTCAAAATGACTCATAAGTCATTAATATCCAATTTGAATAAGATAATATATGTATGTCAATACCATTTCCACTACCCATAACGATCGGGCGTATTTGGGGCGCCATCCCTGAAAATATTCGTTTTCCGGAGATATCTCCTTGGATCCAAGCAGATATCTGCCCGCATTATGGAGATATCTACTCGGTTTCAAGGAGATATCTGCTTGGAATATGGAGATATGGCCTCGGAAATATTGTCAAGGAGATATCTCCTTGAAACCGAAGAGATATCTCCATAATGCGAGCAGATATCTGCTTGGATCCAAGGAGATATCTCCTTGGGTCCAAGCAGATATCTGCTCGCATTATGGAGATATCTCCTTGAAATATGTTATGGTCAAGGAGATATCTCCTTGGATCCAAGCAGATATCTGCTCGCATTATGGAGATATCTCCTTGAAATATGTTATGGTCAAGGAGATATCTCCTTGGATCCAAGCAGATATCTGCTCGCGTTATGGAGATATCTGCTTGAAAAATATTTCAAGGATATATCTCCATATTCCGACCATGATATCTGCTTGAATGTATTTCGATCATAGATATATGTACTGTGGAGAAATCATTAAAATTTCATGGCCGCGGTTTTCCAAGGAGATATCTCCATAATACAAGCAGATATCTGGTTGGAATATTTTCAAGGAGATATCTGCTTGCAATATGGAGATGTGTCCTTCGGTCCAAGGAGATATCTCGTTGGAAACTATTTCAAGGATATATCTCCATAATCCGATCAGATATCTGCTTGGATCCAAGGAGATATCTCCTTGGATCCGAGCATATATCTGCTTGGATTATGGAGATATCTCCTTGGTTTCAAGGAGATATCTCGTTGGAAATATTTCAAGCAGATATCTCGAAGTTGCGAGGAGATATCTCCTAGGATCCAAGGAGATATCTCCATAATCCAAGCGGATATCTCATTGGATCCAAGGAGATATCTCCATAATGGACCATATTCCAGGCAGATATATGCTAGGAATTGCAATTCCAAGGAGATATCTCCTCGAAACCGAGGAGATATCTCCGAATTACGAGGAGATATCTCCGAAAACGAATATTTGCAGGGATGGCATAAATGTAATAAGATATTTCGTGAACGGTATAAAGTTATATTAGGCTATATACAAATAATAAATATGTTGAATAGTGGGGTGCTGGGGCATGGGAGCATGGGAACACGTTCAACCTGGTCCGCCATGACTGGCTATGAAAGCTATAAACTGAAAATATGAGAATTATTGATCTAAATGAATATATACATAAACACAATTGGACAATTAGGCTGGATTTGTTAATGGTGGTGTATATATACACTCATGTTGGGCTTACAATCATGATTAATACTCACAGATTTTAAGGTCTAGTCGTGGGATTGGTCGCTTTCAAACGATGTTTGGTCGCTTTCAAATGATGGGACGTAATTCCGAAAGGACGTATAACACCATGCGGTCAACAAATATAATTCAGAAATGTCGTATAACTTATACGACATTTCGGAAGCACAAGAAATTGACCAATAACAAAAATGCATAATAAGAACACGTCATAATTTTTTTCTAGGAGGGGCTTTCTAGCCAGGATTGAATTTTTCTCGCTGTAATCGATGACGTAGAATCCGATTCTGCAATAAAAATATTTCGCGCCAAAATGACAAAAATCGCAGTATACGACATTTCCGAAGCACACCGACGATATGCAAGTCTCCCATAGGGAGCCTCACATCTATACGATGATACATTGGCCTAACAATATTAACCTTGAACAAGTAGCCAATGTATTATTTTATATATGCGAACCTCACTATGGGAGACTCGCATATATAAGAAAATACACTGGCACATTATATTTAATGCTTCGCCAGCGCTGCCCCAGTCATGAAAGAGTTAAATTTTGAAAATATAGGAAACACTAATCTTGAAATGGCCAGTTATGATATCTTGCCGCCATTTTCGTGCAAATTTTGACGTAGGTTCCCAGCCCTGATATAGTTCCAGAGGCATCGGGGAAGGGGACCAACATCGACTTCGCCCAATGAATGCCGTCTATCGACACTGCGACCGGCCACTGCATGCTGGCTTAAAAAACATACAAGTGTGATGGCACAGTAACACTGTGCATGCCTATTGGGAGGGGGTATATCACCAGTGTGGCGGCCCTCTATTTGACCGTATACATACGCATGCGAATCCCTTGTGTGTACGACATACATCACTGTTGCCATGCATGCACCTGTACTGAAACATATTGTATATTATATCCATACATCTCTTAATATCCCAAATTCACGTTCAGAATAAACTAATTGAATTGGTGCATGGGAATGTCCAGCATAGATTTCCCAATAATAATAATATGTTTATTTGCACAATAATAAATGAAACATTGACAAAACATCAAACACAATGAATTTATTGTACAAGAGCAGCATGACATAATTGTAGGTGGTCGTATTCCTGCTGCCCTATATAAACAGTGCAATATGAAATGTGATGGCATATATGTACAATTATACACGAACTGTGGGATGTTTGGTAGGCCGGTTGGTGCACACTTTAACCGTTCTGTCTATAGTTGAGAGCATTTTGGACGTCGATGTATTATAATATGTTGTGATTTTGGACAAGTTCGAAAGGTTGTCTGTAAATTAATTTAGTAGGAAGGTTGCGACAGTCCTGTATCGCAGTCATTCACGATCGACGCCGTGCAATTGCATCCACAAAACAATTAGGGGCATATGGAGTGGGGTGACCATGTGTTTCCATTTTATTTTAAACGAGGTCATGCCCACAATAAAACAACTGGAGTTTGCATTAAAACAGAGTACCGGGTACCCCCCCCCCCCCCCCACCCAAAAAAAGAGGGTTTGTAGTTTGTTTTTGACATGGTCCGATAAGGGAACCTCAACTTCAGTTTATTTTTTGGCCTAAACACTAGATGTTGGCGAACTAAGACAATCTGCGACCACCCGAGTTCGATCCAGTTGGCAATTCCAATGCAGACACCCCTCTAACGGAGACCCACTATATAGCCATGTCCATGTATGCACAATGAGAGAATATCTGAGCAGTAATGCCAATATTTTGTTACTTATGGTGTGTGTGAAATTGTGAATGTTCAGACTTGTTACCGTGTGTTCATAGTTCTAGTGGTGCATGTATTTTTAAACCAGAGGGGCGTTTCATTCAAATATAAATTTAAAATTATATAAATTTGAATCGAGTGCGCCTCTTAAAAAAAAACTTCGCTGGAGATGTAGATAACTTAACTTTACTTATGACATATATAGCGAAGTGTGTATTAACCCTTTCATGACGGGAGCTGCGCTGGTACAGCATTAAATATCATGTACCAGTACGTTATCTTATATATGCGAGTCTCCCATATAGGCAGCCTAGCATATACAAGTATAAGATAATGCACTTGCTTACAAGGTCAATATAAATATTGATAGTTCAATGTTTTCTCTTATATATCCGAGGCTCCCTATATAATGGAGACTCGTTTATATTAGATAATGCATTAGCACATGGTTTTCGCAGAATTTCAGAAAGCTGCATTCACGCAATGGTTGGAGTGGTGCGCTCGGTTTAAATATATATACATACTTTTTTAATTAAAATTTTACTCGTTTTAATGATAGGCCCCTGTGTTCTTCCAAATTCCAAAATTATTCCAAAGAAACTAAACTTAAATGTTAACTTTTGTTTTGAAATATTTTCTGCAAGATTTTAATTATATTATTTAATCATTTCAATAACAGAGTATTGCCCCCCCCCCCCTCTACCGATATTTTATTATAGTAGCGTTTACATGTAGATCACCACTTTCTAGAAACGTTAATCCATGTAACAAATTCTTATAACTTATTTCAATTATTTTCAAAAAATATGATGTCCAGATAATGAACATATATAATGCACATGTAAATCCATATATTGGCTTATTGTGACCACAAGTATGTGATAACAGTGAATAAGTTCAAGGGTTGTGTGCGTGTGATTAAATGCATAATAGACGAATGGGTAGCGACTGTATGTTATTACATTCCTTCATTTCCTTGTGATGTAACTTTGTTGTGTATAAACTTGTACTTGTATATATGATGACATATATGTGTCCATGTTGCTGTGTGCATATGTTTTGTATTCAACAACTCTTCGCATATGGAGGACAATTAAAGATATATAATATTTATTTTTTTAGAAGAGAAGAAATTCTCCTCTGATGTAGGTGACTGCTGACGTGAAGAATGGAATAGTTTGAAAATTAAGAAAGGTATCCGTTCATTGTTGAATATTTATTACATGTATCTACACACAGCTATACCGGTTTCGGCACATCTTGCATTTTCAATAGCTTGGAGTCGAAACCGGTATAGATGTGTGTACATACATGTAATAAATATTCAACAATGAACGGATACCTTTCTTAATTTTCAAACTATATATATATATATATTAGACCAAAGTGATTATTCAAAGATCTGTGTGATATTACTGAGATCAGTGTGTAGCACCGGCATGTCGATAAACTCAAAGTACTCATTTGAGGACTCTAGATACTCTAGAAAAAACACCATGACGCTCTTTATGTTGACAATATCAATACCATGGTCCGTATATCCCGGTATAAAATAGTGTAGATTTGTATATATCAACCTTTTTTGATCCACCGGAACGCTGAACATTACATACCACTTTAAATTTCACCTTCACCATTAATATACTTACTTCTTGTCGCTAATATACCGGTACATGTAACTTCATTTCTTACAAACAAATAATGTATAGTAGAACAACTCTATCTTAGAAAACAATGGGAACTCTATATCAATTTGAAATAAAATATTTTTAATTCAGAACTGTTTTCTAATTATATCTCCTTAAGAAAAGTTTCTAGCAAATTAATGTGTGATCGCTTGAGATATGTCCTCGTTTTTCTGATTGCTTACAGAACACTACATTCTTGCTTCATAGAAAAGGTATGTCCTAGCTCTATAAAAATAAAATTTATATCCATTACCAGTAATACAAATTATTCCACTGCAGCAGGCTATCTAGTTATAAACACAATCATGTACTCAAGCAGATTTAACTAAAACATTTCCAAAAACACATTTACCTAAACAGAGTTTCCTAAACGCATTTACCTAAACACATTTACCTGTACAAATTTACATGTTTGTAATCTAAAACCTTCCATAGACAAATGCACGTGTGATTAGTCTCTCGCAGGCACGTGTTTATGTGCTTATTAGCTAAACACATGGAAGCGTTTGTAACATAAACATTGCGTGTATGTATTAAATACATCGTTTAAGTATTAAACACGTCATTTAAGTTATAAACACATTTGCCGAAACGTGTCGATGTGCTTGTAACACAAACCTTGGCATGACTATTAAAGACACGGGCTGCATTCATTGCAGAAATATTCACATTTCCTCAAATCGCCATCAACAGAAGGAATATTAAAATATATATAGTTTTATTCATATGCCAAACATAATCAGCGCGTAAATCTGCGTAAATAGTATATTGTCGTCAAGACGTACGATGGTGTATGTATGCAAGAGCCTGCTCGTGTTACAGAAGTATTGCTTCTGTTTACACAACACAGCGCAATTATATTGGTTAATCACACACAAATGATATAAACGCTCCTAATTATTTCCATATCAAGAAAACAGTAACAAATAACGCTCTTTGTGTTTACCATACCCATATCTAAACAAAGGGAAAATAATAATGTTTATGCCATATTTATGATTGATGAAGTCTGTCTATATTTCACTATGATAGCCAAATTTATGCATGCAGGCCTTATTTATGTTCTCAATGTATTTGTAATGTTTATATATACATGCTCTTCATTACATGGAGGAATAAGGATATATATGAACCATTCAGTCAGAGACGTTAGCCACACATCCCCGCTTATGAAGATTCTTTAATTAAATTTGTTGTTTGTTTTAAGAGGATTGGCCACTCGCGCTTCTCCTCAAACAATATAATGGCGACAATAAACGTTTACGTTGAAACCAATAAATGAGAAAAAACATGTTAAAAATGATTCGAATAAGCTTCAAAATAACTGGATGGCTTACGTTTACCTAATGTTACACGCGGCGTCGGGACGTGGTGACAGGAGGGGGGGGGGGTCAAACTGTTCAACAGTTGGACATTTAGTACCTGGAGCGATGAGCACATTCAATAAACTCCCAGACATAAATCTAACGGTTGATTCCGATAATTATTAAATTTCAATAAACCATATACTCAGAACGTGAATTAATTAAATTTGCACATATTGTTTGGAACTTTGATTCTTCAAACCTTAAATATTACACACCATCAACCACTTTAGCTGTTTAATAAGGACATTTAATGTTATTCTGAAGGACAAATATTAGTATATTGTTTTTATCACCATTATTGTAGCTAACGAGTCAATTTTCGGTCAAAGATAATGTCAAGATAGAAACTAGTATCACTGCTTCGTCTTACTGTTAACATGAACGGTGCTTGAACAAATTGTCCCAACACAATATGTGCCTTTAAATATTTCCGAAAAACATGTCAATGGTAAGACAGTAGGCCAGGTATGGTAGAGTCCGCTCTCACATGTCCTGGATTGAGAGCATGAACGCGTGCGTGTAATTTATCTTTTCTCCTTTGTTATTCTTTGTTCTCAATACAAAAAACAAATAAACTAAAATTCAATAAACTATAAAAATGTTATTCTTGTCTGTTACGCACATTTGTTGGGATACAATATGGACGAGAGAGCGAGAGAGAGAGATATAAGAGAGAGAGAGAGAGATAGAGAAGAGAGAGAGAAGAGAGAGAGAAGAGAGAGAGAGAACCTGGTTTTGATGTTTAAAAAACAATAATTCGAAAGCAAAGCAATACATAACTCGAAAAAATTAAGTTTTTAAAGTTTAAAAAAAAATTGAAGTTTTTGAAATAAATATATATTTTTTTTAATTTTTTTTTTAATTGGAGTTTTTGAATAAAAACGTTGTTTTTGCACACCATGAGTGCCGTGTGTGCCTTTAACCTTCACTCGCAATGTGAGTACCGTGCTTCCCTTTAAAATTCACCCACCGCGAGTGCTTTCTGTTCCTTTAACATTCACACACTGAGTGCCGTGTGTCCTTTTAACATTCACCAACCGTGATTGACATGTGTTCATTTAACATCCCACAATGTTAGTGCAGTCTTTCCATTTAACAATCACCCACCGTGAGTGCCTTTAACATTGACACACCCCGAGTGCATTGTGTCCCTTTAGAATTTACCCACCACGATTCCACACATAAGTTTTGAAATGATTCTAAGATAAAAAAGCAGACTCTGCTAACATACCTGTACACCATATGGTACTAATAAAGAGCGTTTATTTTTGGTAAAGACAGATTGGCACCCATTCCCTTACAGAGTTGCATAATTTTCATGGTATTCCCACAGACTCTAGAAGTTCGCTCTAAGACTAGTTAGAATATCAACAATACATATGGGGCGGTTCCATCTTCCGCCTTGGTAAATATTTACAATTGAGCGTAGTTCAGACGATGTTTTCTATGGAGTGGTAATGTCGATTTGCTTCAGATTTTCAGCGATGTTTGTAGAATGTTACATTCCTCCAGTTGGCATAGCGCCTGAACAGAAATTTATCAGTTTCATGCACCCGAACAAGTACATAATATGCATTTAAGTGACCCAGCCAACAGACATCACTGACACGACGTCACGTGACCCAGCCACCATACACCGCTGATTTGTGCTTACTCGATTTAAAATCCGCCGGTCCTCCCTGTGGTCTGTTTAATTATACATGTATAATACCAGAAGTCCCATGCTTGAATCGGTGCTTGTCAGATAATACAGCATACCAATTGACCCGTTGATGGTTATATCATGGGACTAATTAATTGCAGCTACATGATTGTATAAAAACTATCCAGCTCTTGCCAATATAGCGAACATAGAACCAATCAATAGTTCCGAACTCTCACTCCTTTCAATCCAAGATAACTGTTCTATAACAGTACGGATGAGTATTGAATTGGTTGAATACGTCTTTGGAGACTATATGAACGGACAATCTGAGTGTTCCTGCTTCGTGCTTATACTGATGACGTACTTAATATACGCTAATATTAATTTAGTTTCCGGCCATTATCGCCCGGTGTCTGTAATTATGTGTTTAGTATATCGTCCCACTTGCCACGGTATCTG
The DNA here is from genome assembly GCA_032622095.1 of Siphonodentalium dalli. Lineage (NCBI taxonomy): Eukaryota > Metazoa > Mollusca > Scaphopoda > Gadilida > Siphonodentaliidae > Siphonodentalium > Siphonodentalium dalli. The sequence goes on along the minus strand of CP136061.1, from coordinate 111,555,579 downwards.
GTCCTGGTTACAAATGACTGTTTCGTTAAACACACGGATCCTGAATGTCAGTTAACATATAGGGGTGTCACCCTGCCCCTTGAATACCAGTTAACAGATATAGGGGTGTCACACCATACCCATGGGACCTGGTGGGTGTCACACCCTACCCCATAATCCTAAATACCAGTTAACAGAGAGGGGTGTCACCATATCCCCATGAATACTGAATACCAGTTAACAGAGATGGATGTCACCACCTACCCGTGCATACCATGTAACAGGTAGGGGTGTCACGCCCTAAATCCTGAATACCAGCAAAACAGAGAGGGGTGTCAACCATACCCTTAAATACCAGCTAACAGACGGGAGTGTCACATCCTTCCACAATAAATCCTGAATAACAAATAGCAGACGGTGCCACAGCCTACCTACTGGGTTCTGAAAACCAGTTAACAGAGAGGGCTGTCAACCCCACACACTAAATCAAGAATACCAGTTAACAGAGAGGGATGTCACCGCCTATCCACTGAATACCAGTTAACAGGCAGGGGTGTCGCCCACCCCTCAATTCTGAATACCAGCAATACAGAGAGGGATGTCAATCCCTACCCCCCTAAATCCTGAATACCAGAGTTAACAGAGAGTGTGTCACCAATACACCCTGAATGCGAGTTAACAGATCACCCTCTACCCCCTGAATTCCGAATATCAGTTACTGGGAACGGTTTTGGCCGGAAAGTTGACAACGTGAAATTATTTGCATCGATTGAGGCCTATAGCATGATATTCTGTCGGAACTGATATATGTACCTGACTTTAAATCTTGATTGTGGGTCCGATATAGGCATTGACTGTGGTCTGTGGACCATGTAAACTAGGGCTCCAAAGGGTCCAACCAATTACGAGGAAGATGATAGTGTAGGTTAGGCATTTATATAATGACGCTGTCGGAATAAGGGATGGGCAAGGGGTGATTCAATTGATATATTTTTTGTCACCGATTTTCACCAAATTATATACATGTATAGTTATATCCATAGTATGGTAAATCTTATGGTGTGGTTTAAACATACATAATCGTACCGACCATGTCATGGGTGGGGGTTGTGAGGGGGTAGCCAACACTAATACAAAACTTATACCAGACTTATATATACATGTATAGAGTCATCTCCATGCAATATGTTCTCGTGCAAATAGGTTCACATTGGACCTAAATATTAACATACATGTAGGTTCATATTGAACATACTTGATTCTTAAATATGAATGAATGAATTAGTTTAATGCGAAAAGCCACAAATTAATGTGGAACAATCATAACAACATATATATACTATGTGCATTGGTATGAATAACATTGTCATTATAATTTCATGTTCATACATAATAAATTGCATGTAGTAATTATATAAATATATAAATATATCATATGTATATTGTATACATATATTTGCACACGAGAATATATATATGTATTCAGAAATATGTGTATATAAATTCACATGGATAACTCTATTATAGATCAGTTGTATTCTTTAAAAAAATGTTTCAAATATATGCTAACGTTCTTCAATATTGATATATTTTCAATCGCAAGGAGGCCATATAACTTTTCTAGTGAAGGGTTCGACCAGTTCTAGTCGGGAATGTATTTTCTTCTGAGTGTGACCAAATTATCGCAGATTAAAAGAATATGATACTCGTCGCATGTTTCCGAACAGCAACTTTTGCATAGTAAACTCTCATGTTTTCGCCATCTTGAAAGCTCGTTTGGCAGTCTATGGTTTGCTGTCCTAAATTTCACCAATGCTGGTATGATATGTTCGTTGAATGGCGTGAGCCGCAAAAACAAAACACACATTACCACGGTAAGTAGGCGTGTATGCATAGAACCTATTGGTAGAATATTGCCATATTGGACTTATGCATGTCGTTTTAAAATACATTCATATTCAATCTACTTTGATCTCCAAATAGGTTCGTATTGAGCGTATGATCCAGTAAAACAGACTGCTCCACATGGCACCTAAACAGACTGCTCCACAGTGCACATAAACAGACTGCTCCACATGGGCACATAAACAGACTGCTCCACATGGCACCTAAACAGGCTGCTCCACAGGGCACCTAAACAGACTGCTCCACAGGGCACCTAAACAGACTGCTCCACATGGGCACCAAAACAGACTGCTCCACAGGGCACATAAACAGACTGCCCCACAGGGCACCTAAACAGACTGGTCCACAGGGCACCTAAACAGACTGCTCCACAGGGCACCTAAACAGACTGCTCCACAGGGCACGTAAACAGACTGCTCCACATGGCACCTAAACAGACTGCTCCACATGGGAACCTAAACAGAATGCTCCACAGGGCACCTAAACAGACTGCTCCACATGGCACCTAAACAGACTGATACACAGGGCACATAAACAGACTGCTCCACAGGGCACCTAAACAGACTGATCCACAGGGCACCTAAACAGACTGCTCCACATGGCACCTAAACAGACTGCTCCACAGGGCACCTAAACAGACTGCCCCACAGGGCACCTAAACAGACTGCTCCACATGGCACCTAAACAGACTGATCCACAGGGCACCTAAACAGACTGCTCCACAGGGCACCTAAACAGACTGCTCCACAGGGCACCTAAACAGACTGCCCCACAGAGCACCTAAACAGACTGCTCCACAGGGCACCTAAACAGACTGCTCCACATGGGCACATAAACAGACTGCTCCACATGGCACCTAAATAGACTGCTCCACAGGGCACATAAACAGACTGCTCCACATGGCACCTAAACAGACTGCTCCACTGGACACCTAAACAGACTGCTCCACATGGCACCTAAACAGACTGCTCCACATGGGCACCTAAACAGATTGCTTCACATGGCACCTAAACAGACTGCTCCACATGGGCACCTAAACAGACTGCTCCACAGGGCACATAAACAGACTGATACACAGGGCACATAAACAGACTGCTCCACAGGGCACCTAAACAGACTGCCCCACAGGGCACCTAAACAGACTGCTCCACATGGCACCTAAACAGACTGATCCACAGGGCACCTAAACAGACTGCTCCACAGGGCACCTAAACAGACTGCTCCACAGGGCACCTAAACAGACTGCCCCACAGAGCACCTAAACAGACTGCCCCACAGGGCACCTAAACAGACTGCTCCACAAGGCACCTAAACAGACTGCTGCTCAGGGCACCTAAACAGACTGCTCCACAGGGCACCCAAACAGACTGATCCACAGGGCACCTAAACAGACTGCTCCACAGGGCACCTAAACAGACTGATCCACAGGGCACATAAACAGACTGCTCCACATGGCACCTAAACAGACTGATCCACAGGGCACCTAAATAGACTGCCCCACAGAGCACCTAAACAGACTGCTCTCCACAGGGCACCTAAACAGACTGCCCCACAGAGCACCTAAACAGACTGCTCCACAGGGCACCTAAACAGACTGCTCCACAGGGCACCTAAACAGACTGCTGCTCAGGGCACCTAAACAGACTGCTCCACAGGGCACCTAAACAGACTGATCCACAGGGCACATAAACAGACTGCTCCACATGGCACCTAAACAGACTGATCCACAGGGCACCTAAACAGACTGCCCCACAGAGCACCTAAACAGACTGCTCTCCACAGGGCACCTAAACAGACTGCCCCACAGAGCACCTAAACAGACTGCTCCACAGGGCACCTAAACAGACTGCTCCACAGGGCACCTAAACAGACTGCTGCTCAGGGCACCTAAACAGACTGCTCCACAGGGCACCTAAACAGACTGATCCACAGGGCACCTAAACAGACTGCTACACAGGGCACCTAAACAGACTTATACACAGGGCACATAAACAGACTGCTCCACAGGGCACCTAAACAGACTGATCCACAGGGCACCTAAACAGACTGCTCCACATGGCACCTAAACAGACTGCTCCACATGGCACCTAAACAGACTGCCCCACATGGCACCTAAACAGACTGCTCCACATGGCACCTAAACAGACTGATCCACAGGGCACCTAAACAGACTGCTCCACAGGGCACCTAAACAGACTGCTCCACAGGGCACCTAAACAGACTGCTCCACAGGGCACCTAAACAGACTGCCCCACAGAGCACCTAAACAGACTGCTGCACAGTGCACCTAAACAGACTGCTCCACATGGGCACATAAACAGACTGCTCCACATGGCACCTAAACAGACTGCTCCACAGGGCACATAAACAGACTGCTCCACATGGCACCTAAACAGACTGCTCCACAGGGCACCTAAACAGACTGCTCCACATGGCACCTAAACAGACTGCTCCACATGGGCACCTAAACAGACTGCTCCACAGGGCACATAAACAGACTGCTCCACAGGGCACCTAAACAGACTGGTCCACAGGGCACCTAAACAGACTGCTCCACAGGGCACCTAAACAGACTGCTCCACAGGGCACGTAAACAGACTGCTCCACATGGCACCTAAACAGACTGCTCCACATGGGAACCTAAACAGACTGCTCCACAGGGCACCTAAACAGACTGCTCCACATGGCACCTAAACAGACTGATACACAGGGCACATAAACAGACTGCTCCACAGGGCACCTAAACAGACTGATCCACAGGGCACCTAAACAGACTGCTCCACATGGCACCTAAACAGACTGCTCCACAGGGCACCTAAACAGACTGCCCCACAGGGCACCTAAACAGACTGCTCCACAGGGCACCTAAACAGACTGCTCCACAGGGCACCTGAACAGACTGCTCCACAGGGCACCTAAACAGACTGATCCACAGGGCACATACACAGACTGATCCACAGGGCACCTAAACAGACTGCTCCACAGGGCACCTAAACAGACTGATCCACAGGGCACATACACAGACTGCTCCTAAGGGCACCTAAACAAACTGCTTCACAGGGCACCTAAACAGACTGCTCCACAGGGCACCTAAACAGACTGCTCCACAGGGCACCTAAACAGACTGCTCCACAGGGCACCTAAACAGACTGCTCCATAGGGCACCTAAACAGACTGCTCCAAAGGGCACCTAAACAGACTGATCCACAGGGCACCTAAACAGACTAATCCACATGGCACCTAAACAGACTGCTCCACAGGGCACCTAAACAGACTGCTCCACATGGGCACCAAAACAGACTGCTCCACAGGGCACCTAAACAGACTGCTCCACATGGCACCTAAACAGACTGCTCCACATGGCACCTAAACAGACTGATCCACATGGCACCTAAACAGACTGCTCCACAGGGCACCTAAACAGACTGCTCCACATGGCACCTAAACAGACAGCTCCACGGGGTACCTAAACAGACTGCTCCACATGGCACCTAAACAGACTGCTCCACATGGCACCTAAACAGACTGCTCCACAGGGCACCTAAACAGACTGCTCCACATGGCACCTAAACAGACTGCTCCACATGGCACCTAAACAGACTGCTGCACATGGCACCTAAACAGACTGCTACACAGGGCACCTAAACAGACTGTTGCACATGGCACCTAAACAGACTGCTCCATAGGGCACCTAAACAGACTGCTCCACAGGGTACCTAAACAGACTGCTCCACATGGCACCTAAACAGACTGCTCCACAGGGCACCTAAACAGACTGCTCCACATGGCACCTAAACATACTGCTCCACATGGCACCTAAACAGACTGCTCCACAGGGCACCTAAACAGACTGCTCCAGAGGGCACCTAAACAGACTGCTCCACATGGCACCTAAACAGACTGCTCCACATGGCACCTAAACAGACTGCTCCACAGGGCACCTAAACAGACTGCTCCACATGGCACCTAAACAGACTGCTCCACAGGGCACCTAAACAGACTGCTCCACATGGCACCTAAACAGACTGATACACAGGGCACATAAACAGACTGCTCCACAGGGCACCTAAACAGACTGATCCACAGGGCACCTAAACAGACTGCTCCACATGCCACCTAAACAGACTGCTCCACAGTGCACCTAAACAGACTGCTCCACATGGGCACCTAAACAGACTGCTCCACATGGCTCCTAAACAGACTGCTCCACAGGGCACCTAAACAGACTGCTCCACAGGGCACCTAAACAGACTGCTCCACATGGCACCTAAACATACTGCTACACAGGGCACCTAAACAGACTGCTACACAGGGCACCTAAACAGACTGCTCCACAGGGCACCAAAACAGACTGCTCCATAGGGCACCTAAACAGACTGCTCCACTTGGCACCGGCCATCATCTATAAAGCATCAGGAAGGAATACTACAAACTACCCAATAATAATAATAATACGTCTATCCCAACATGTCCGTGAGTTCAATTGCGTCTACAACCAAATCGAAATGTGCATTAATACAGGAATATATATCATACTAGAAGGTGACCCGACTTCGTCCGGGCTTTGACCTTGAATTGTCCATTTTGAAGGTCAAGGTGGGGTAACGATTTGACCAGTCCAAAACACTGCCCGGAAAAAAGTACCCTACAAACGTACCCGTCGAAATCCATCCGGTTTTACCCGATTTGACCTCGAATTGATCATTGTGAAGGTCAAGGTGAGGTCGGGGTCACGATATGACCCATCCAAAACACACAGTGGACAACAGTAACCCCATGTATCAAATTTCGTCGAAATCCCATCAAAATTGGCGATTTGACCTTGAATTGACCCGATTTCAAGGTCAAAGTCACGTCGCACGGGCAAATGAATATGCTTATGAGACTCCCCGTACGAATGTATCCCCACATACCAAGTTTCATCGAAATCCCGTGATATTCGGGCGTTTGACCTTGAAATGACCAGATTTCAAGGTCAATGTCACGTCGCACGGACAAATGAATATGCTTATGAGACTCCCGCATACGAAGGTACTCCCACATACCAAGTTTCATCGAAATCCCGTGATATTCGGGCGTTTGACCTTGAAATGACCCGATTTCAAGGTCAAGTTGACGTCGCACGGACAAATTAATATGCCTAATGTTCGTCCCCGGCCGAAAATACCCCCACATACCAAGTTTCATCGAAATCGGGTCAGCCCTTTTCGAGTTCATCGCGAACACACAGACAGACACACAGACAGACACACAGATCTTCCAAAATATATAATAGACTAGAAGGTGACCCGACTTCGTCCGGGCTTTGATCTTGAATTGTCCATTTGGAAGGTCAAGGTCAAGTGGGGTCACGATTTGACCAGTCCAAAAACACTGTCCGGACAAAAGTACCCGACAAACGTGCCCGTCGAAATCCACCCGGTTTTACCCGATTTGACCTTGATTTTATCATTTTGAAGGTCAAGATCTGGTCGGGGTCACGATTGGACCATCAGTGGACAAAACTAACCCCACGTATCAAATTTCGTCGAAAGCCCATCAAAATTGGCGATTTGACCTTGAAGTTACCCGATGTCAAGGTCAAGGTCACGTCGCACGGGCAAATTAATATGCTTATGAGATATAAGAAAGTACCTCCACATACCAAGTTTCATCGAAATCCCGTGATATTCGGGCGTTTGACCTTGAAATGACCCGATTTCAAGGTCAAGGTGACGTCGCACGGACAAATTAATATGCCTATGTTCGTCCCCGGCCGAAAATACCCCCACATACCAAGTTTCATCGAAATCGGGTGGGCCGTTTTCGAGTTCATCGCGAACACACAGACAGATAGACAGACAGACAGACACACAGACACACAGATCTTCCAAAATATATAATAGATGAGTTGTGTCTGGAACGTTGCCGACACACGATACAATTACAGAAGTGTTGTGAACATGTTACTTGTACGACATTTTGATGTGACCGAATAACGCAAGTATGGAAGAACTTTGATAATAAATGTGACAAATATGACACGATTGTATCTAATATAAACTTGATGCATGCATCAGTTATGCACAGGAAGATGGGGATCATACACGGAATGAACTTTCAGTATATGCGATGTCATATGTGGAACTCATATATACCAATATAACTCATATGAGGCTGTCTTCCAATCCTAGCTCTATCGATCAAAATCATCCACGCTTTCGCAAATATTGGGTGTGCAGTCAGTGAGTTGACGTATGAGCATTTCAATGCTCCACAACAGTTTGTTGTTTTACGAACCTGAACATAATTTACCTCTGGTCGCTATTGTTCGCATGATATAAGCAGAGGTCTGGTATGAATCGACCAACGCTTTTTCTTCGCATTAGACACATAGAGTACACATCTGAGTGCTCTCGTTTGGTAGTCTCCGATACACCTATTATGGTCGTATAATCCTCTGATGCACTCACCCAGTGCATTGAATTTGAACTAGATGTTATTCAAGGACGAGCCATTGTAAATGTTACCAGTTTCACAAAAGTGTACGATGTGCTATCGTACATGTATATTAATATCAACGACGAATCCCACAGATATTAGCTACTGGTCTTATATTTGGACTTAGTATATACTAATTATAAAGCATGTGATTGTGGAAACTGTCTGTAATGTCAACGCATTATTTGCCGCTACTGTTTTTGCGTACAGCATTTTTTATGTCCATTAATGTCAGTGACCAGCTGAATATCGGTAGAATTGAGTTAGTATGATGGCATTTCGTGAGCACTACGGGAGTCAAGTGAACAATTGTTATCCAAACCCCATAATGGGGCGATATCAAGATGAAGTAACTAACATATTGTTTAATACCACAGCCTCATTGTTGAGTTAGGGATTTTTTTTCAGTCTAGTTAACCCGATCAGGCTATTTCCAATGTAGATATAATGACGGATGTAAACAGCATGTATTTAGATCTGGATATTTTCTAAACAGGTCAGTATCCGATGAATTTATCAAATTTTCGTGTTTCTATTTTTCCATTCTCGTGAAATCTCGGATATAAACAGCTACTGTTCGCAAAGTATTCATACTGAATTAGATTGTATCAACATCCCTGTCTCTTTTGCCAACAGGGAACAAATGTGTTTACCAGTAGTCACTGAAACCCACATTAGGAACGTGATCAATGAAACTAGCAAATTTGTATGATTTCTCCATTTTGGTAACCAGCCCAGTCACCATCTTGAATTTAGATGCATATGCATAATAACATGTCAATTTAACATGTCATGGTTGCCGGATGATTATATATTATAATGTATTCAAAATAAGGTTGCTGTAGTCACAGATTTCAAACAGCTGTGAATATTTTAAAAGGCGAGTGTGAAAACATAATCAATTATTATAATTTCGGTCGCCGTTTTGGGAGCCATCTTGGATTTTGAGGTCCAAATTGCACTGTCAAGAGTACGTGTGATGCAACGGTATCAGCGGCGAAACATAATCATTTGACTATCTACATTTTGCTCCCAGACTCAATGTCCACTCTCATATTCTTCACGGTTGCCATTTGATGATTTTATCTCATTTCATCTTAAATTATTGGATATACACAGCCATTGTTCACAAAATATTCATACTGTTTCATAACTGCATGTTCTTTCTCCAACATGGAGCAAATATATTCACCTATATTCGCTAAATCGAGTGATATCAAAGAATATTTTGACATATCTTAGTGATTTCTCTAGCTTGGTTGCCATTTTGGTCGTCATCTGGAATACATATGCACTTTTTTGGGTTGAAATCATATGGTAATCTATATATTTAAAATTGTTGCAAATTTTCGTCATCAAATTCAGCTATTTTCTGGCTAACACTTGGCTCGAGTCCCAAAATCGAACTTTGGTAAAATTTGATAGCATATTTATTAATTAACATTTTAACGATATCTGATAGGAATAAGACCCAAAGTATGACATATTATCATGTTCAAATGGTTAGGTATTCCAATTGATTTAAAATTAAGTTGCTATTAGCCATCGATTTCAAACAAGCCTGAATGTTTTAAGAAACAAGTGTGAAAATTCATACTTTTTTCGAATTTCTGTCGCCATTTTGGCGGCCATCTTGGTTCAATGTTGGCACCAGAAGGTTCAATGTAAACATCAGAAGCTCATAGTTGGTCCATGCCATATGATGGGGCATCGAAACAACTGGATACATTGACGGGTCATCAAGACCATTTAATAGAACGTTTATTAAGAGTTCTTGTAATACGTCCACATGGGGACTTTCATTATCATTATACAGCAACTGTTCGTTCACAGAAAGTAAAGATCTTAGAATTACAGAAACCCAGCAATCTCGTATGAAATCCTTGAATGGTTCATCGAACACATCCAGTTTAATTTACCGACCACTCATACCACCATAATAGTCGGATCCGACAAGAAGGCCAATTACAAGTTGAAAGCGTGGGGATATAATTACTGCGTAGCGTAGGTGGAAGTGATAGACAACAAAATTATGCTTGAATTGAGAGATTGTGGATCGTAATCTTTTTGAAGAGTCCATAACTGAAATTGACTTCAACTATTGATCAGGAAAGTATAATCTTTTCAACGTTTAACGACCTGTGTTTTATGCAGAACTGAATCCATTGCAGTTCATCTATAAAACATCAGGAAGGAATACTACAAACTACCCAATAATAATAATAATACGTCTATCCCAACAGGTCCGTGAGTTCAATTGCGTCTGGGACGTTGCCGACACACGATACAATTACAGAAGTGTAGGCATTTAAAAAACATGTGTTGTGAACATGTTACGTGTACGACATTTTGATGTGACCGAATAACGCAAGTATGGAAGAACTTTGATAATAAATGTGACAAATATGACACGATTGTATCTAATATAAACTTAATGCATGCATCAGTTATGCACAGGAAGATGGGGATCATACACGGAATGAACAGCTACTGTTCGCAAAGTATTCATACTGAATCAGATTGTATCAACACCCCGGTCTCTTTTGCCAACAGGGAACAAATGTGTTTACCAGTAGTCACTGAAACCCACATTAGGAACGTGATCAATGAAACTAGCAATTTTTTATGATTTCTCCATTTTGGTAACCACCCCAGTCACCATCTTGAATTTAGATGCATATGCATAATAATATGTCAATTTAATATGTCATGGTTGCCGAATGATTATATATTATAATTTAATCAAAATAAGGTTGCTGTAGTCACAGATTTCAAACAGCTGTGAATAATTTAAAAGGCGAGTGTGAAAAAATAATCAATTATTATAATTTCGGTCGCCGTTTTGGGAGCCATCTTGGATTTTGAGGTCCAAATTGCACTGTCAAGAGTACGTGTGATACAACGGTATCAGCGGCGAAACATAATCATTTGACTATCTACATTTTGCTCCCAGACTCAATGTCCACTCTCATATTCTTCACGGTTGCCATTTGATGATTTTATCTCATTTCATCTTGAATTATTGGGTATACACAGCCATTGTTCACAAAATATTCATACTGTTTCATAACTGCATGTTCTTTCTCCAACATGGAGCAAATATAATCACCTATATTCGCTAAATCGAGTGATATCAAAGAATATTTGACATATCTTAGTGATTTCTCTAGCTTGGTTACCATTTTATTCGTCATCTGGAATACATATGCACTTTTTTTGGTTGAAATCATATGGCAATCTATATATTTAAAATTGTTCAAATTTTCGTCATCAAATTCAGCTATTTTCTGGCTAACACTTGGCTCGAGTCCCAAAATCGAACTTTGGTAAAATTTCATAGCATATTTATTAATTAACATTTTAACGATATCTGATAGGAATAAGACCCAAAGTATGACATATTATCATGTTCAAATGGTTAGGTATTCCATTTGATTTAAAATTAAGTTGCTATTGGCCATCGATTTCAAACAAGCCTGAATGTTTTAAGAAACAAGTGTGAAAATTCATACTTTTTTCGAATTTCTGTCGCCATTTTGGCGGCCATCTTGGTTCAATGTTGGCAATTTTTCTGTAAACGTGAAGCCTGTTGTAATAGTATCATAACAGTAGATAAATATTATATTTCCTATCATAAATTCACTACTAGCTATTATTCAAACTGACTCAGTGCCCACTCTGAAATTTTGGATGGCGGCCATCTTGATGACGTCATAAATCCCCCCAGTCGCGACGTCCAGGTATCTAACATTTGATTTTTTTTGCCTGAGATATCAAGCAACATCATTGGCATAGCCACTATATTTTTTCACAAAATGCACACGGGAGCCAAAAATGGACATAAGAGCCTCTACTATGATGGCCATGTAAAATGTTTCACATATTTAATCAGCAAGAATAGTACGGGTACTGAAACTTATTAATTTATCGAAAAGCATATATATATATATATAAATATATATATATATATATATATATATATATATATATATATATATATATATATATATATATATATATATATATACTAGCCGATGAGCCCGACGTTGTCCGGGCTATTCAAAAACCAAATTTCAAGTCGATAGCTCCACCCGTTTCCGAGATCTCGTCTGCGCATGCGCGAAGCTGGCGTCGCACGGGCTCGGCGACCGACAAAATTCGTATCCGGGGCAAGATACATTCACATAGCAAATTTCAATTCGATAGCTCCACCCGTTTCCGAGATCTGGTCTGCGCATGCGCGAAGCGGGCGCCGCACGGGCTCGCCAATACGGCAACGTCCACCGCCTGGTCAAATTACACACACGTAACAAGTTTGGTCCCAATCGGTCGAGAATCGTAGATTTGTATAAATGACAAACATACATACAAACATACAGACAAACATACAGACAAACATAAAAACATACAGACAGAGGTCTTCAAAATATATATGAGACTAGAAGGTGACCCGACTTCGTCCGGGCTTTGACCTTGAATTGTCTATTTTGAAGGCCAAGGTCAAGTGGGGTCACGATTTGACCCGTCCAAAACACAGTGCCCGAACAAAAGTACCCGACAAAAGTACCCGTCGAAATCCATCCGGTTTTACCCGATTTGACCTTTTAACCCGATTTGATTTCCACTCAAGTATATAAACGCGCCACATTTACACACGTAAAGATAAATTACCATCGGTGCCCGAGATATCGCCAAGACGTCTGAAACAGTCAAATGCATCGGCCGGTTGAGCGTTAACGTGATCTAACGTTATGAACTCTAACGACGTCATAGAAGTTACGCATTGTTTTTGCCCTGATAGAAGACCGTACCACTTCTTCTTAATAATTGAGGCAGATAACTAAAATGGATACATACATATTATATATCGTTGGAAAGATGAAGCCACACAGATTCTAACCTTGCAAATTATATGACTGGAAATTTATTATTCGCGCTATATCGAATCGATTTGTGAGCACCGAACTGAAATATATTAGCGCAAAACGGCGTAAAAACAGATTTGACCTCGGCACGTGAAAAGTTGACCTCGGATCTGAAAATCAATAGGCCTATGTTCGTCTCCGGCCGAAAATACCCCCATATACCAAATTTCATCGATATTGGCTTAGCCGTTTTTGAGTCCATCGATTTCAAACACACACACAAACACACACACACACACACACACAGATCTTTCAAAATATATAATAGATATCTATTATATATTTTGAAAGATCTGTGTGTAAGTTTGTAAGTTTGTAAGTTTGTGTGTTTGAAATCGATGGACTCCAAAACGACTAAGCCAATTTCGATGAAATTTGGTATTTGGATGTGTTTTCGGCCGGAGACGAACATAGGCATATTTATTTGTCCGTGCGAGGTCAACTTTTCACGTGCGGAGGTCAAATCTATTTTTACGCCGTTTTTGCGCTAATATATTTCAGTTCGGTGCTCACAAATCGATTCGATATAGCGCGAATAATAAATTGCCAGTCATATAATTTGCACGGTTAGAATCTGTGTGGCTTCATCTTTCCAACGATATATAATATGTATGTATCCGTTTTAGTTATCTGCCTCAATTATTAGGTACAAGTGGTACGATGCTTTTATCAGGATAAAATCAATGCGTAATTTCTATGACGTCATCAGAGGTCATAAAGTTAGATTACGTTAACTCTCACCCTGCCGATGCATTTGACTGTGTCGCGTTAACTCATCACCGGCCGAGGTATCCGCAAATGACATTGGGCTATATATCTCGGAAACGGGTGTAGCTATCGACTTGAAATTTGGTATGTGAATGTATCTTGCCCCGGATACGAATTTTATCGGGTCGCCGAGCACGTGCGACGCCAGCTTCGCGCATGCGCAGACGAGATCTCGGAAACGGGTTGAGATATTGACTTTAAATTTGGTATGTGAATGTATCTTGCCCCGGATACGAATTTTATCGGGTCGCCGAGCACGTGCGACACCAGCTTCGCGCATGCGCAGACCAGATCTAGGAAACGGGTGGAGCAATCGACTTGAAATTTGGTTTTTTAATAGCCCGGACGAAGTCGGGTCACCTTCTAGTCTATTATATATTTTGAAAGATCTGTGTGTAAGTTTGTAAGTTTGTAAGTTTGTGTGTTTGAAATCGATGGACTCGAAAACGACTAAGCCAATTTCAATGAAATTTGGTATTTGGATGTGTTTTCGGCCGGAGACGAACATAGGCATATTTATTTGTCCGTGCGAGGTCAACTTTTCACGTGCGGAGGTCAAATCTGTTTTTACGCCGTTTTGCGCTAATATATTTCAGTTCGGTGCTCACAAATCGATACGATATAGCGCGAATAATAAATTGCCAGTCATATAATTTGCACGGTTAGAATCTGTGTGGCTTCATCTTTCCAACGATATATAATATGTATGTATCCGTTTTAGTTATCTGCCTCAATTATTAGGTACAAGTGGTACGATGCTTTTATCGGGATAAAATCAATGCGTAAATTCTATGACGTCGTCAGAGGTCATAAAGTTAGATTACGTTAACTCTCACCCTGCCGATGCATTTGACTGTGTCGCGTTAACTCATCACCGACCGAGGTATCCGCAAATGACATTGGGCTATATATCTCGGAAACGGGTGTAGCTATCGACTTGAAATTTGGTATGTGAATGTATCTTGCCCCGGATACGAATTTTATCGGGTCGCCGAGCACGTGCGACAACAGCTTCGCGCATGCGCAGACCAGATCTAGGAAACGGGTGGAGCAATCGACTTGAAATTTGGTTTTTGAATAGCCCGGACGAAGTCGGGTCACCTTCTAGTCTATTATATATTTTGAAAGATCTGTGTATGTGTTTGTTTGTGTGTTTGAAATCGATGGACTCGAAAACGACTATGCCAATTTCAATGAAATTTGGTATTTTAGGGTATTTTCGGCCGGAGACGAACATAGGCATATTTATTTGTCCGTGCGAGGTCAACTTTTCACGTGCGGAGGTCAAATCTATTTTTACGCCGTTTTGCGCTAATATATTTCAGTTCGGTGCTCACAAATCGATTCGATATAGCGCGAATAATAAATTGTCAGTCATATAATTTGCACGGTTAGAATCTGTGTGGCTTCATCTTTCCAACGATATATAATATGTATGTATCCGTTTTAGTTATCTGCCTCAATTATTAGGGAGAAGTGGTGCGATCTTTTATCAGGATAAAATCAATGCGTAACTTCTATGACGTCGTCAGAGGTCATACAGTTAGATCACGTTAACTCTCACCCTGCCGATGCATTTGACTGTGTCGCGTTAACTCACCACCGGCCGAGGTATCCGCAAATGACATTGGGCTATATATCTCGGAAACGGGTGTAGCTATCGACTTGAATTTGGTATGTGAATGTATCTTGCCCCGGATACGAATTTTATCGGGTCGCCGAGCACGTGCGACACCAGCTTCGCGCATGCGCAGACCAGATCTAGGAAACGGGTGGAGCAATCGACTTGAAATTTGGTTTTTGAATAGCCCGGACGAAGTCGGGTCACCTTCTAGTCTATTATATATTTTGGAAGATCTGTTTGTGTGTTTGTGTGTGTGTTTGTGTGTAATCGATGGACTCGAAAATGGCCCAGCCGATTTCGATGAAACTTGGTATGTGGGGGTATTTTCGGGCCAGGAGCAACATAGGCCTATTAATTTGTCCGTGCGAGGTCAACTTTTCACGTGCCGAGGTCAAATCTGTTTTTACGCCGTTTTGCGCTAATATATTTCAGTTCGGTGCTTACAAATCGATTCGAAACAGCGCGAATAATAACACGCCAGTCATAATACTGACACTATGAGAATCTTTCGTGTTTCCTCTTTCCAACGATATATAATATGTATGTATCCGTTTTAGTTATCTGCCTCAATTATTAAGAAGAAGTGGTACGATCTTCTATCAGGGTAAAAACAATGCGTAACTTCTATGACGTCGTTAGAGGTCATAAAGTTAGATCACGTTAACTCTTACCCGGCCGATGCATTTGACTGTTTCAGACGTCTTGGCGATATCTCGGGCACCGATGGTAATTTATCTTTACGTTGAAACGTGAGGCGCGTTTATATACTTCAGTGGAAATCAAATCGGGTTAAACTGGCGGATTTTTACGGACGAAATTTGATGCATAGGGTATCTCGGTATCCGCTGGGCCGATTTCCCGGTATCCGCTGGGCCGATTTCCACCATTTTTGGGGTGTTGGTGTTTGACCCCACCTGACCTTGACCTTCAAAATGGTCAATTCAAGGTCAAATCGGGTAAAACCGGATGGATTTCGACGGGTACTTTTGTCGGGTACTTTTGTTCGGGCGCTGTGTTTTGGACGGGTCAAATCGTGACCCCACTTGACCTTGGCCTTCAAAATAGACAATTCAAGGTCAAAGCCCGGACGAAGTCGGGTCACCTTCTAGTATATATATATTTATATATAGTGCACGTATTGATGTATTACACACTAAATCTCGAGTAGCTAAATTTGGGTGGTTAGAATATTCCAACGACTTTTATAGCATTATAAGCTACTTAAATATGCTATTTTTCTACTTGACAAGTAGTTACAAGACGGATCGGGGATAGTTAAGCGATGTCTATTCGTGATTGGTTCTATAACTGCACGTGACAACCTATTCAAATGGCGGCTTCCCAGTCGAGTCGAGAAAAGGCACAATTACTGTTTCTGTCAATCCAGCTAGACTAAAATTTGAAAGGCGTAAAATGTATAACTTCTGTGTGACAAGTCATGGTTATTTATAATCTTAGGTACATGCAGGACATCCGGTAACGAATTTACCAATTATTGATACGACATTTAGACGTCACCAAATTTCCAATTCATTCATTCGCAATTTATTTTTGAAATTTGAATCTGTGACAAGGAGAGGTAATATTTGCGCTCATGTCGCTTTTGTTTCTATATTGACGTATATCTATATGTTCTGTGTTCACATTGTAGCCTATATACTGGTAACTGTAATCATATAAACATAATTCCACTAGTTCATTAAGTAGTCAGGTCTGGCAAATGTGAGAATACAGCTACAATAGCTGTATTCAGCTAACCTAGCTGTATTCAGCTATATATTATACTCTCAAAGCGGCTGTTTTTCGATAATAAACTACAAGCGCTAATTTGCGCATCAAAATTAGGCTACCCTATTCTCCGGTCACCCTCAACCAAATCAAAATCGTCGCTTGTGTTCTGACAAAGTGTTGCCTTTTGTTGGCACGACGATGGTGATTATGTGTGAAAACTTACTATGGCGTCGATGTCGGTCATAACGGTTAATAACTCTCTTAAAAGTATGCAATGCGGAATACCTTGAAAAATACAATATTTATCACCGAAGATGGAACATCTTAATCATTCCCGGAAGTATCAATATGTCGATGCTGGTAAAACTCAGTTTGGTTGGTGCGTTAAAACAGGTAAAAAGGGGAACATCTCTAGCCAGAGTTTAACCGAGCGAGTTCCACTCACTGCTTGAGCTGATTCTCTCCAAAAATACGGAAACGCATACATGTATGTCGAATCGCGAAAATACAAATACCAATGTTATGTTTAGTAAGTTTTTCACACATTATATATTTTCCCGCCAAAACAGATTGAATAGTTCTGACTCGCTAACGACCAGGACTTCATGTTTGAAATACTTCAGAAATTATATAAGTCGCATTTTCATTTCAGTTGTCCCTATGTTGTGCCATACATTTGCAATATGCCGCACAATATCTGTATATATACCGTTATGAATAGTTACCAGTATCGCTCACAAAACCGCTAGTGGTATGTACCGGTAATTCTAAATGCTCGATATAGGTACACCATTCTAACGCCCCCTACCGGTTTAGCATCGGGAAGAAGTAAACGAGTGTTTGGGATGAATTTGATCTTTATTTTATAAGTTAGTTAATGAATGCATTTGCAGAAAAAAGTCCCCAGAATATTTACTGACATCGACCACCGTAGTAAGTTTTCACACAAAATCAGAATTGCCATGTCGACAAAAGGCAACACTTTGTCAGAACACAAGCGACGATTTTGATTTGGTTGAGGGTGACCGGAGAATATGGTAGCCTAATTTTGATGCACAGCCGCTTTGAGAGTATAATTTATAGCTGAATACATCTAGGTTAGCTGAATACAGCTATTGTAGCTGTCTTCTCACATTTGCCAGACCTGGTAGTTGTATAAAAAAATCCGCGACAATAGGTGAAATCAGCTATAGGGCCTACTGATTCCAGTCTGTATAATATTTATGTCCCAATGTTTCCCAAAATCATGCCAAATGGCCTCACCAGGCCAGATAGCATCCCTATGTTGATCCAATGTAAAGACTAAAGTAAACGGTTGTCTCAAATTTTGTTTCAACGTTGAATTTTAAATAACGTTGGCGATTGGTCCAGTTTGCTCGTTGAAGTGAACATAGAAATATTAGAATATACATTTGAGACAACATTGAAAAACTAACTTTGAACATTGGAATAATATTGGGAAGCTAACGTTGAATTTTTTGACATTCGTTCAACGTTAAAATAATATTGGAATAAAAAAAGTATTTTTTTTGTTATGTTCGCTCGATATGATCAACAACATTGAATTGAAAATGGGATAATTTTGGAAAACTAATGTTGAATATTGGGACGATCACTCGATTTTGAAATAGCATTGGAATCCTAATGTTGATTTTGTTTTATGTTCGCTCAGCGTTGAAATAACGCTGGAAGCCTAATGTTTAATTTCTGGACATTAATTTAGCGTTGAATCGACATTGAGATTACGTTTGAAAGCTAATGTTCACTTTTGTCAAGTTTTGTGATGTTCGATCAACATTGAAATAATGTTAGAAATCTAACAGTTTAAATTTGGACAATCGTTCAACAATGAATCAATGTTGAAATAAAGTTGGAAACCTAATGTTGAATATCGAGATGTTATCTAATGTTGAATTAAAGGTACTCAATCCGATTCGACGGTCCCCATATCATCAGATTCCAACAACAACACCATTTTTTTAAATGCCATTTCAGTTATCAGAAAAGATTAATTGCCCAAAACAATGCTTTAGAACCACAGTCAACTATAAAATTGCCCAAAACCTGTTATTTATCAAAGTTTTTTTCAACAAAATTTTATTGGTTGTCAAATATCTGACACAAAAAGCCACTCGATTCAGCCCTCTAAATTCAGATTGTTTGGCTTCGGCAATCCGCTACGGCAACAGTATGCCGTGCCCCAGTTTGCTTCAGCAAATTGCTTCGGCAATGCTGATTGCCGTAGCCAATTATGAAGGCTGCTCGATTTGAGAGTTATCGATCTTCATCCGCTATCTTGTCAGATAAGTTCTTCTCGCTGACAGTTTACTGGGCCACTTATAATTAAAATACTAGATTTAAAATATCGATATCTGATTACTCCTACTGTACCTTGATGGGTGGGTTCCTCGACTCAAGTTAAATATTTTGTACCCCCGAAGCCAATGATATTGTAATTCGTGAGCGTTAATTCGGATTGATTACCTTTAATGTGGGAAACCTAACACTGAATGTTGATACATGCTGTACATTGAATCTAAGTTGAAATATCAATTATCATGCCCTGACCGAGACGTTGCATGCAATTTTTTTATATGCACGATTTACTTTGCATTATACACAAAACTATAGTCCATTGTAATTGTTATAAACCACTATCTGGTAGTTTGATGAAACTTTTAATTTCCGATTCGATTTCTTTATTTAGGAACCACCGGAGGTCCATCATACATTCCTACTTTTATATTGTTTGTATATATTTGGCTATTCATAACACTGAAATTAATCGCTATGTTCATTCTAATGAACTCACAAATATTATAACCATAACATTGCTGAGAACTGTGATGCTAATGGTATTCAATACATTGTGCTCATTATACCCCCTGCAACAATGTTGGGGTGGTATAGTGAAATCAGCTCGTCCATCGTTCGTGTGTGGACACAAATTTGTCCGGAGTTTTTTTCAGACAGTCGTTTTTTTTATCAATTTCCGTGAAACTTGGCAGAGACATCAACCACCATGGGAACCTGAGCACCTGCGATTATGGCGTCTGTCAGACTTTTATGGTGGAGTTATCTCCCTTTTTCGACTTTAAACATATGGGGTACCGTTTGTGAGTCGTGTGGTCAAAAATTGCACAACATTCTCAATCTGTCAATTAAGCCATGTTCCGAATTCTGTTGCATGAGATTATCTAAATTGTACCCTCAGACTATCACCCCATGCCATCACTATTATAAGGCACCATCACTATAAATTTTTTGCAGGTAAAATACCACCTATCTATGATTTCAGTTGTTTTTTATTTCTCTGTTGGCCAGAGGCGGACTGGCCGATCGGGAGGCCGGAAAAATTCTGATTCCATGTGATTTTCTATCAAGCGAGAATCCGAGGGTTTTTTTTACGGTTTGGGGGGGGGGGGGGGGGGGTATATCATATGTGGTTGGGCCGCCCAACCACAACTTGAGCCGCAAATGAAACCGACGTGGGCCGCCACATGTGTTGTTTAACCAGCCGTGTATCCAATAAGATGGTACTCTTCTCACATAAATTCATGAGGGCAGAGGCGGACTGCATGGCCGATCGGGAGAGCGGGAAAATTCCGGACGTGGGCCGCCACATGTGTTGTTTAACCAGCCGAATTGACATTAAATGAACTTGTCGGCATCATATAACACCACGTAAAGACCCCATTAATCTCGAGATTTTAACAGTAACTCCCAGCTGTAAATCCCAAAAAAATTCTTACGCACCCCTTCCCCAATTGAAATTTACAAGAAAATAGGAATGCTTCAGTTGATGCCAGTCTAGTTTATCGGATTCGAGATTTTCTTGTATAGTTTTCAAAATGTTCTCACCCCGGGCCGAACAACCATGAACAGCCCGGTGTGTCCTGGTCTCTTGTCCGTAGCCGTGTGCATTTGTCTGGAGTTAGACCGCTAGATGTTAGATTTTATGCAATTTTTCAGGTAAAAATATCTGAATGGTCTCATACCGGGAATATATAGAACCATGGTTTATGAATATATATGATATTAGACCAGAGGTGCAAATGGAATTATGCAAAAACATGTATTTGGTCTGCATCTGATTCAAGGGGGGATTTAACTCTCAACCACCCACCCTACCTGTATGTATGCTGTTTTATACTGGTATAATAATATATAGATTCCTATTGATTTCTAAGCTGCCTGGGTGGAGGCAATGAGGCTGTAGATTTGATTTTTCAACCAGTAACAGTTCACATTTTCCTACTTCGGGTTAAACTGTTCGACCGAAATCGCCACAAATGTTAACAGGTCTATTTTGCTGATATTTAGTATGAAGGGTTCTTTGGTGTCTGGTATTGAAATTTATTCAGATGTGGTCACCAGGTTAAATAGGGTGGGACCAGGGACATAACTGTATGTCTCTATAGTCATTCTTAAATTGTCTTCTCAAGAGAGGTTGGACTATTTAGCTTACATATAGTATGGATGATCCTTTAGTGACTGATATTCAGATTTGTTAACATCAGGTCAACCTGTTAAGAAATGACGGGGGCTATGGGGAGTTAACAATTTTGTGTTTAAAAAATCATTGAAATACCAAATTCATTAAAACATCTTCCTTGGAACTACCTAACTGATTAATCTGACATACATGTATGGTGTTTTGGGTCCATGGATAAATGGGCTTCAAACATGTCTAAATGGTTTTATAAAAAGGTGCTTGTGAGATTGGAAATTTCCAAAAATTGAGAAAGTTTGAGATGTCGGTTGTGAAATTCCAACCCAAGACTTGGGAGTCTGGTGCCCGGTCGGGAGGGGACTTGTTGAGCTGGAGGAGGGGGGTGATCAGTAGTGAACAGTGGGCAATTTCATGGTGGATATTCACCTTGAAATTACCCACTGTACACTACTGAAGCCTCTCTATGCTTATGAAAAGTTCTGACTATTGTGGTCTCCAGAGTCCCAGTCTTTGCAGTCTGGTGAGCGACCCCACAGTCTTTGACTGTCTTGTTGGTTAACCCATTGCTTGTTCACACCAGATAAAATTGTTAACCAAATTTTTTATATGCCAGTTGCAGCCCTCTTAATTCAGATTGTTTGGCTTCGGCAATCTGCTACAGCAACAGTATGCCGTGGCCCAGTTTGCTTCAGCAAAATGCTTCGGCAATGCTGATTGCCGTAGCCAATTATGAAGGCTGCAGTTGTATTATGTTATTTGTCTGTCAGTCCATTTGTTCATCCATGCTAACATTTGGCAACTATGGGGTAATTATGGTATTTTGTCCAGCCCGTCATGGTTTTTTTATTTTTAAACTTAGCTCTACTAGGGCCCTGCGAATCTGAGTTTACAGTCAAATCAAATTTTGAATTCAATTGGGGATGAGGTTCGCGAATCAAATCTCAATTCGAATATATACAGCTACATGTATGCGCAAAATAATTGACCCCTTTAACGTGGATGTAGGCCGGTAGTTACCGTTCGTACCACCAGTAAACCACAATCAAGTGGTATTACGTCGAATAATAGCGACTGACATGTGGTGTCCATCGGTAGTCTTACCACGGTAATGATTTTTAACTGCGATAACCCAGTAAATAAATGCCAAATACATTTTTTGTGACTGCAATAACGGTAAATTCAATCTAGAAATTTTTAAACTCATCCACATTTGACCTACTAGTATGCCATGTTCAATCGCAAAGTATTTAGTTCACAAATACCATATCAGGGTATCTTTATTTTCATGTTAACTAAACACCTAGTAATTCAGTACATGTACATTGTTTATTCAGCATAAATGTATATGTATGAGGTTGGTCACTGCAACATTGCAATTGCATCAACAGTGCAGCTACGATTGTCCGTGTCTTTGAATATCTCAGTGGCTTGAAAGACATCTGACATTCAATTTGGCAGGCGTAGAAAAGTCATACCCACTCGCTTTTTGAAGCCTATTTTTCTGAGTTGTATTGCTATCTGTTGTTAGGAGTATACCACCATGTGTGGCCAGGCTATAATCACAGAATAAAGGGTGCAGGTCTTATATTTCGGCGAGAATCCAATTCTAGATTCTCGTAAATATTCTCGCAAATTACCCTGGATTCTCATGAAAAAGTATGTATAGATTCTCACAAAATCAGATGAAATATATGCCCTGGGGTGATTGTGTTAAATTTGACACATACTAGTACCAGTACCTGTCCATTCTGTTTTTATTGATTTAAATGCCCGCAGCCTTATGAAACAAAAAGTTCTGGCCATAGAGGTGGCCTTGTATGCCAGAGACTGGTCTTGTCAGCCAGAGAGGCAGCACATCGAATGGTAGGTGTACTACCATGTGGAATTAGCTCAGTTAAATTAACCCATAAATACCAAATGTTGGTTCATCCGTCCATATGTTCGCTTTTGGTTGATAACATTAGATAGTCTCAACTGAAGGGAATGAAATTTGGTATGTGGGTTGTGTCCACAAATTTTAACGCAGGTAAGTCCCTTTTTGTTCAAATTCGCAATAAATTTTCATCTCTCTAGCCCAAAAATACAAGTCAAGTTTAAATATTTGGGTTTTGACCACCAATTTTCACCAGGGATATGCCATCTGTTGGAATTGCCACGACCAAGTCTAAATCGCCTGAGATAACTTGAGCAACACTTTTGAAAAAATGTTCAACTATCACATAACATTGCACAGTAAGTTTATGTTGTCAGCCATTCAAAATGTATCCACATGGCACATATTACTAATTAGCCCCTTCTAGATTTCAGTCAATGCTCAAAGGGGCTCGAGAAACAAATGATGAATAAATTTGCCAATAATATAAAAGTCCATATAACCATTAGTACATCTCATATAAAAGTAATAATACCCTGTATCTCCTACGATATGTGCCCGATTGGGTTAACATTTTGAACATACATGTATGTGGTAAATCCAGTACATGGAGTGAGTAAATTATCCAATTTGATTTTCTAACTTTCTTCTAAATGTCGCTTCATTTGAATTTTTGCCATTATCAAAAACAAGTCTGGAAAATGTTTGTCATTGCTCCCTATGGGAGACTCGCATATATAAGATAATGCATTGGCACAGGGTTTTTTGTAAAATTTCAAGAAGCTCCATTCATGGAAGGGTTGTACAGTAAAGTAATTGAGACAATTTCGTTTTTTGATGATCGGTTGTCCGTATCATTTCTACAACAAAATTATCACCTTATATTTACTTGGCTACACAATTTTAATGTGTGATCGCCACAGAACATTTTTTTTAAGAGTACATATATATATGTCCATATTTTGCTGTGGGTGTAGAGTATTCTCGGATAGAATAAATATACCCAAGGCAAAAACTAAGCGAGGGGCACCTAATGGTTGAGTCTGGGATATTTGGCACTTAGAACGTGGCTAGATGGTTTGGTGGGGAGGGTCAACATCTTGGTACTTCCAACTGAAGCCCCCCCCCCCCAACCCCTTGAACGACACAAACTAAGTTTGCGTAATTCAATTTGCAAAACCCCATGGGGCTTGATTTTTCTGAACTTTTCCATCACAGACTACTACAGTAATGCCCTAATTAATGGACTCCATAACCACAGCAGGATTTAGTCTGAAATATGGCTTGTTGTCATTCATTGGAAAGCTCTCAGAGAGCTTTCTGGTGAATGGCAACAAGCCACATTTCCGACTAAATCCTGAAAGTTACCAATAATTCTGCTGTGGTTACGGAGTCGATTAATTAGGGCATTACTGTAAATGGTAGCATATTCTAAATGGATCAGTAGTCTTGTGGCCACTATCCATGCAGGGGATGAAAAGGATGGTTCGGCCCAGTATGCGAATTTATTTAGATCTGAACCTGAAAATTACAGCACCTAATTGTCTGTGATATTGATGAATGCCAGGAAAATTCGCACCCCAATTTATTGTGTTTTAAAAAATTAATTAACAGCTTTAACTGGCCACTGAGAACATCACAAGACAAATAGGTCGGACGGCCCGGTGGTTCTGAATATGAAAATTGTTCATTCTTAGCATCTAGACTGGCCTCAAGATGTTCAAATTGGGGGAAATTTCCAACCTGATACCCATCCAAATGTTGGAAAATTGCCAACTAATCAGGGGGGGGGTCGGGAAAAAAATTCAGGCACGTATGGCATTTATTCCCTTTCGATCATTTTTTGTATCCACCCACCCACCCCCACCGCCAATTTTTTTTCTGTTTTCGGCAGTTTTTTTCGACCATTTTTTTACACCCCCCCTTTTAACACTAAAACAGAGATTTGCGGGGGGAAATTCACTGTAAACAGCTGTATATGAATTTCTGTGCATACTATTTATCATGGATGTTAACATGGACATGTAAATAGGAATGAGTCATTTTGAGGTCATTCGGCCAAAAAAACATGGCTGCCAGCGGCCATCTTGGATTTCAAAATTTGCAACAAAATACAACACGATAACTGCCTGCAGTCAGTTTTCAGTTAGAATTACATTATTTCTCTCAACTCATTGCCAAAACACTAAAAAAACAAGCAGGAAATTTTATTTTTAGTTGCGGAAAAAATTGCTTGTTGGTGGCTTTGACCACCCACCCACCCCGGCATACGTGCCGGAATTTTTTTTTCCACCCCCCCCCTGAACTAATGGCCATTTGAGTCCAAAGTTTTGCAAATGAAAGGAATATATGCAAATGTTCTAAAATAAACAAATATGTCACTAATAAATTGAACATTGGAAAATCAAACCTAATTTTGGTATAATTTCCAACTAAATGTTGTGTGAGGTTTGGCTATAGGGGGGGGGGGTAAGACCCCTGCATAACCAGCCCATGTCATCACGCCCCTGTCTGGCACCCCATGACAAAGGTGTGGTCTTGCATTCACTGATGATAAGAAATCATCAATATTAGATTTTGTTGGAAAACAGGATGGGACCACAACCCCTAGCTTGTCCATGAGGGTTGGCCCCATCCCCATCGGGGAGATCTGCAGTAGTCTGCCCGGTAGATATAATCGGGAGATATCCTGGTGCCACCCATATTGGAAAAGATATATTTTTAAAGTAGAAAAGATACAGAAATCAAGGGGACAATAAGAATGTGCTCTCATAACCACAAAACTACACGAAAGTCATCACAATCAACTCAAATACTATATACCGGTACATATATAATTTCATTATCTCTATATAATATATATTTTCGGTTTCTAAAAGCCCTTAAAGTGATGTGAAACACTCCGGTAGGGTGGTCAAATAGAAGTGGAGAATAATCTTGTTCAAAGTAGTTATTTTTACAAATCTTATATCTAAATTGACAACAAACACTGTCATTCTTATATACTAATTCAATGCAGTGACTGCCGATGGCGAAATCATTTTCGTTAGTTTACCGCCGATAGATGCGTCCCGATTCTAGTAGTAAATATTTACAATTTAGCCCAGTTCAGACGATGTTTTCAATGGAGTGGTACGGTAGATTTGCTTGAGATTTTCGATGTTAGTAGAATGTTACATTCCTCCAGTTGGAGTAGCACCTGCATACTAACTTATCAGTTTCACGCACCCGAACAAGTACATAATATGTCTTTAAACACACTGGACATGCGATGTCCTTGCGCTCCTGTTGCGCAAATTCTAATATAAAAAGTGTTTTCTATTTCAGACAAAGCTCAAACATACCGGTAACATCTGACCAGACAAAACATAGAAACCACTGAACTAATTACCAGTCAAACAAGATAACCCTTCAAAATATAAGATAACACGGCCAACCACAGCAACATACACCATGGATAAATACACTGTCAAAAGCACAGCATTTTTTTTTAACGGTAAAATCTGGCATATACCCATAGTTATATATAAACAGGCTACGGGCATCTGACCACAGGTCATTTGCATAAAAAAATTATATAATTCTTTCATTCCATCAAGGTACAAGTATCTTCAAAGGATTAAGTTGAAGTTTTGGGGCTGAGTAAGATTCTAAGAGAGAAGGTGGAATATTGACTTGAGAGCATAAAATATAACAAGAAAATGACAATCATAGCTCAAATTGCGAAAAGTTGCCAAAGTGTAAGTATAGCTACATAGGCCTAAAACAAATTTTTTTTGTTTCCGGTAACATATGGTAGAAAAGTAGGGCAGGTGGAATTCAATTGTTTCATTGTTTTTTGGAAACGACCACAATAAGATCATATGTGGATTGTGGAATATATTCATTCTGAAAAATATGCCCATGGCAGCACAAAGTATATAACGGGACACAATTGGGCTGAATGGGCATATCGCACATGTATTGGGAGGAATAAATGAAACCTATTATTTTTAATCAAAAATGATTGCGACATCAACCTCAGATTGAACCAGGCCTATCAGTATGGCACCACTGTAATTAAAACACTGACTGTCAGAGTAAATAATATAGATGATAACTGATCGGCACATGTATTAAGTACTTCGATCTGAGATATTTTGCACCAATATCATAAGGATCTTCTGGGCATTATCTCTAGTTGGGAGCGAATGATAGCTTCCGAAATTTGTTAAAGAATATGGTCGCCAGTGGCCAACTTGGATTTTACTCTTTTCATGACTAAATTCATTGGCACACCCAACAAGCCACATCCCTCATCATTCATTAACTACAACACACATAATTATTCTCCTCATAGTCATACTTGAAACCATTTTAATTCAGCCCTTTCTATACTAAATATTCACTAGCTACTAGTAGTAGTTTCCTCATATTATGTTTCAACAAAATTTCAACAATTTGGAGTTTTTTAAATTACAAAGAAGTAGATGAGTTGGGTGCCAAATGGTACATGCTTACCTCCCCAGTCAAGAATCAAATTATATGGCATGAATTTGTGTCAAGATGGCAAACACATACCCTCATTCAATCAGGTTTGAGTATTTTCAATTTATAGTGAGAAATAGTAGGAAGTGAAAATGAAAAAATAGAGTAGTTTCTATGGTGTTGAATTGAAGGGGGAATTTGAAGAGTGCGAAATGTTTGAATGTTTGACTTTTGTTATTTCCAGGAGAAAGGACACATGTGCTATATCCCTAGTTGTTCCAAAATTGAAGCTGCATGCATTTTAAAGAATGTGATCAAAGGATTGTAGACTTGTTTTTGAGTTTTCATACAGTAAGTATACATTTATACTTTACCATTGGGACAGGCACACCACCGGTAGCTTTACCTCTTTTTATACTAAATACTCATTGATGAATAGTTCCCTTAGAAAATATACAGATAATAAGGTCAATAAACAACATCTGGTTTGTTGGAACTTATTATCTGAACATTTCCTTCTATTAAATAACTATTTTGGCACTGATATTATCTGTTATTATGTGATGATTATTCATGAACACCCCTCCAGATTAATAACAAGGAATTCCAATGTTATTATGTATACTTTCATAACTGATTAGGGAAAAGACATTAGTATAGAAAGGGTTAATGCTCTGCAAATAATACTGAGTAACAACTAACAACTGACTTTCATGTCAAATCCCAAAATCATCAACAAATTCTTGGTCTACTAGCAATGGAGCAAATATATGCCTGAGAGCTTTCCGATGAATGGCAACAAGCCATATTTCTGACTAAATCCTGAAAAGTTACCCATGATTCTGCTGTGTTTAAGGAGTCGATTAATTAGAGCATTACTGTACCACTGCAGCTCCCGTCATGAAAGGTTTAAGTTCCCTTATATTCAGAGTGTGTGTGTTCACATTGTACTGTCAGAATAGCTATTGAATTTATGTCGACAACAGATATCTGTGTAGCTATCACTTTGTCCGAATAATGATGTTCAACAATATAATTAGTAACTACAAAACATAATTATTGATGTATTATTCCACCCATATTATAAGTTACAGATGCTTAGTGGTCGGATATGTTGTCATGTTTTTGATTCAATGTTTATTATTTTATGCCCTGGAAACTATATACAACTTATTCTCGAAGAATATATCATCATTAAAATTGAAAAACATTTTTGGATATATAGGCAATGATCCAGGTTTCATGTTTGGGCACCATTTAGGTACTGTCCCGATGGCCACAGTCCTATGGCCAGAAATGGTGATGGCTTGTGCTTGGGGGAGGGGGGTGAATCTGTGTATGTTCAAAAGCCTTAAAAGTATATTGTGCTATTATGTTGGTAGATTGTCATATTTTAGATAGCAAATTCTTAACCCAAAACCCAATGCACATATGACCAAAGTTATTCCCTCCAGCCAACATTTAGCCATAATTTCTTGCAGCGTCATTTTGACACACAAAGAAATAACACCATTTGATTTGCAATGTCATTGATGCGCATTGTAAGTCATTGCGTAATTATGATAAGTGGTACTCTCAATTAACAAGACCCAAACAATTCTGTCACAGATTTAAAGTATCTTTTATTATTCTTTTCAGTATGTCATAATATTATACTCAAGTTGTATCATCAAATTGTTCATTTTCCCAAAATTTGATTTATTATCAATGGCTTTCAATATATCAATTAACAATGATACTTACAAAAAATAAAAAAAATAACTTCACAGTTAAGTTGGTAATATTAAGGAGTATATATATAGACTCAAATTTCCGATAAATAATGTCTCTAAATTTCATTTTTATTTGATTAATTTATTTAATTTAATTCACGCTGATGTAAATTGGTTCACACTGGCAGGGCAGAACATAAAATAATTGCTAATGGCAATGTTTAATGAGTTATTTACTATGTTTTATGTCAAAAGTTCTTGATCATTTCACATATGTGTGTGGCACATTACTTCTATTATATTAGTATGTGAATGCTCAAACAATTGTGCTTTAAAACCAAACAGATATCAATATAATTATTGATTAATAATTATTCAATTGTTAAAATCTAGCTCCTTTGTTCTACCTCGACTTTGGGCATATTTATCCACTATTTGCAAATATCTTCTCGTGGCTAAGAGATATCTCCTCGTGATTAAGACACGACAAGATGCAATTTAAAAAAAAAAAGATCAGTAAATTCATCGATTCATATCCCACGTCAGTGACTTGTAATAACCCATACTGCCCAGATTGCACATGTTAACGATGGCACTATAACTCTTAAATTCTGAATGCAAGCACAGTTCGTTTTAGATTTGTTGATCCCGATTTGCTACTTAGTATATGCGTGACACTTCAAACCCGTATGCACCGTGCAGTGACTCCACCCCCTTCCATCACATTCAACAATATACTGTTTTAGCGTTCTATTTGGATCTCGTCTAACTGGCCTGGCGGGTTTCTTCAAAAATGAGGGTAACCTTGGTTTACATAAATCTCTATTTAAGAAACCCGCGGGACCACATGCCACACTCCCTCGGGTCCGTCAAATTAAGAAGAACATACACATACCGTATGTCTGCTATATAATAAGTATCACATTTAATCGTTGACATAACCGGAGTTGACACAATACATATTATGATGGGGTCAGCAGGAAGACGGCCACGGACGAGGTTATGCCAACACCAGACTGAGTGCACCCCATTTGGGAGTCAGCATGATGTGGATCGTCATATACCGGTATCCATATCTTGCTGACCCTCAACTGGGCAAGTAACTGATCTTATGCACTTGATGATTCAATCCTATTTATGATTATTTTTCTATATCCTGTATTCTTGTATTTTGAAGACCTCTGTCTGTCTGTATGTATGTCATTTATACAAATCTACGATTCTCGACCGATCGGGACGAAACTTGGTACGTGTGTGTATTTTGACCAGGCGGTCGTCGTTGTCGTATTGGCGAGCCCGTGCGGCGCCCGCTTCGCGCATGCGCAGACGAGATCTCGGAAACGGGTGGAGCTATCGACTTGAAATTTGCTATGTGAATGTATCTTGCCCCGGATACGAATTTTATCGGGTCGCCGAGCCTGTGCGACGCCAGCTTCGCGCAGACCAGATCTCGGAAACGGGTGGAGCTATCGACTTGAAATTTGGTTACCAGATCTCGTAAACGGGTGGAGCTATCGACTTGAAATTTGGTTTTTGAATAGCCTGGGCAACGTCGGGCTCATCGGCTAGTCTATTATATATTTTGGGAAATCTGTCTGTCTGTCTGTGTGTTCGCGATGGACTCGAAAACGACCAAACCGATTTCGATAAAACTTGGTATGTGGGGGTACTTTCGGCCGGGGAGTGGCATGGGCCTATTAATTTGCCCGTGCGAAATGACCTTGACCTTGAAATCGGGTCATTTCAAGGTCAATCGCCCAAGTATCACAGGATTTCGATGAAAATTAGTGTCTGGGGATACTTTAGTATGGGGAGCGTCGTAAGCCTATTCGTTTGCCCGTGCGACATGACCTTGAAATCGGGTCAATTCAAGGTCAAATCGCGAATATTGATGGGATTTCGACGAAATTTTATACATAGGGTTACCTTTGTCCACTGTGTTTTGGACGGGTCAAATTGTGACCCTGACCTTGAGCTTCAAAATGATCAATTCAATGTCAAATCGGGTAAAACCGGATGGATTTCGACGGGTACTTTTGTGGGGTACTTTTGTCCGGCCAGTGTTTTGGACGGGTCAAATCGTGACCCCACCTGACCTTGACCTTCAAAATGGACAATTCAAGGTCAAATCGCGCAATTCGCCAAAAAGCAGAGGGGAAACAGCCCGGACGAAGTCGGGTCCACCTGCTAGTGTTATATATAGCTACAATGGCACTGTTTATTGTTACATCCAATATGCTTTTTTTGCATTTAATTAGATCTTTCAGCGTTTTCCCAAATAAAATTAATGTACAAAAGCATGACAAATTCTGAATATTACGGTTCGGTTATACTTAATTTTGGGAACCCAGGCTCCGGCAACCCAAACTTATTATAACGGGTCGGCATAAGGCCTAGAACCGTGTGTGATACCGGGGGGTATATCATGAATCCGCTTAACAGAGGGTATACTCTTCAATCCATCACTGGAAATTTCCATCTTTCCTCCATCATTCCATGAACTTCTGTGAAAATTATATCTCATGTCCAAGCTGAGCTACATTAGGCCAAAAAAGAGATACTATGTTTCCGTACATCGACCGAACCTAAAAATAACCTGCCGACCCTAAACTTTTTATTGATATTTTGAGAAAAAGTCAAAATTTAATGCTCATAAATATTGATGATCTTAGTGTGCAAAACACATGTTTTCTAACATATCCCTGTGAAAAGTGACCACGAAGTGACAGCTGTCTCAAAAGCCCCAGGTGTGTGTTGGGTTGTGGATTAATGGGCATACATTTTGCAATTTTAATTTCCTGAGAGTTGATCTCCTGCCTGCTTTATGTCTTGTTTTGGGACTTCTGGAACACTATCAACAGACATGGTGGGTGTGTATCTGTATATATACATGTATATAGGTTATCACCACATATGTTAGGGGTATAGCTACTGTTTTAACAAACCAGGCATGCTCGGTGGGCGTACTGGCTACCCCCAGAAAAAGGGATGTAGTTGTCACAATACAAGTACGGTATAATGGCGGTATTATTGGTAAAATTCTTATAAAAAGTTAGTGACATGAATTTTGTACCAAGTTTATAGCAAAATTTATAAAAAAAATGTGGTATGTGAATAATAAAAAACTTACTTAAGCATGAAGTAAGTTTAATCTTAATGTATATTTCCACTGTTAATCAAGTAATACTTTCCCCACAGCATGGGTTAGCATTTTATGTAACCGGAGTTGACAAAATACATATTATGATGGGGTCAGCAGGAAGACAGCCACGTACGAGGTTATGCCTACACCAGGCTGAGTGCACCCCATTTGGGAGTCAGCATGATGTGGATCGTCATATATCCATATCTTGATGACCCTCAACTGGGCAACATCAGTCGAGGTATTTCTGCAGTTGGATAAAAAATATCGAAATAAAATAAAAATTCCTTACCGACCTACCTACCCTAATTTTTTCGCTGGCCTTAACACTTTTATTAATCTATATCATCTATTTTGGGCCTTTATTTGCAGGTACAGTGCAGGAACATGTTTGGAACTACATTGGAACTACAGAGAATAATTCATAATATGATCCCGATCTGAGCTTCAGGTAGTGTACATGTAGTACGATGTTCGTACTAAGAATTAAAAGTTCAGCATCATACCCACAGGTTGCATCTATGTACATGTACCTGTGTATGTACAGCAGGAAATTCTCTAACGTGGTGACCAGGATGAAATTCATACAATGTTCCGCTTCCAGTAAGAAACCGCATCTTTTATTGATCGGAGAGTCGCGCAGCATATCCCATGTTTACACCTGGAGCCATCAAAATAACGGAAACATGTTTGGAACTACAGAGAAGAAATTCAGCGCAAACGCCTAATATGATCCTGAGCTTGAGTTTGATGTTCGTACTAAGAATAAAATGTTCAGCATCGTACCCACAGGTTGCATCTACTAGTATGTACCTGTGTATATACGGAAGGAAATTTTCTAATGTGCTGACCAGGATTAAAATCATACAATGTTCTGCTTCCAGTAAGAAACCGCATCTTTGATTGGTCAGACAGTCGTGCAACATATCCCATGTTTACGTCTGGAGCCATTAGCATAACGGAAACCAAGACCGCTTCATCGTCTCTCGATGGCCGTTTCATGTCATATGTTGGAGAGAGGTTTAGGAGATTTTGACATTTTCTGCTGATCATTATGCGGAATAAGTGCCAAATTAATGTGAATGACCAGGACTGTTGGCAGAACAAATACATGTACGCCATTGTGGTGGATTGATGGTAACATGTCATGACATTGACCACTTTTAGCTTGTGTTCAACCTTGTCGCTTTGTGAATCGGTTGAACATAAACCTGAAGTTGTCAATGTCACGCCATGTTACCATCAATACACCACAACTAAACTTATATTAATACAGGAAAGTTTTCAAAATAACATGTAATCACATATTGAATGCATACAATGTGTTCAATTTATCTCAGATTTAGAAACCTGAACAATACGTTGAAAATGTTTGGATCTTTAATCTACAGTTAAAGGTGACATATGCAACCGGTTTGGCTAAATAATGAATTTAATTGGTTGCCACTTCGGTCAGATGCGATATTTTAGAAATGCTCCTATCTAGTGATGTTTGGCGTAACATTTCAATGTTTTGAGATATGTTTCGCATTTTGAGCGAAAACTTCATGACCTAGCTATCTCCCCATATTTTGTCACATCACCGATTGAGGATAAAGCCTTCGCTGTTGATTTCTACCAACACATAGCATATTTCTGCAAAATGAAAAGTCAAGTGATACATGTATTCATTCTTTTACAAAGTATATCTTATAATTCTAAACGAATACAGAGCCAATGATACGATTTGACCAGAAAAGGAAGAGTTTACGGACTGTCTCAAAATTGTTTTCAAAATCTGATATGATCAAATAGACAATTTTGGGGCTATCCCCTATGGGGCTATGGGCCTATTGTGTGACACGGATATTCCGCATGTGAAATAGTATTCCTTGAACTCATAAAATATGGGTTGGATTCTCATCTAACTGAAAAGTGTGGTAGATACACAAACACAACCTACACTTTTCCACTTTTTGGGATCAGATGTGGGGGCCCAGATCACTCTAAAACTGTTGCATGTCTGTCACCTTGAAGATTTTTTTTCTATTATTTCATATATTAATTTCAGTATCATCGAGATGTGTGAAGCGTGTGTATTACATAAATACAACAGTTCTAACTAAATTACACTCTTGAACAAGCTATATAAGCATTAAAGATTCATGAAGAAAATATCTGGTATTTCCATTATCCCCAAGAATCTTTACATCAATGTCAGTCAATCACAACATTTAACAGTAAAGTGATGAAGCCAATCAGTATATTGACGATTTTCATCGGCTCCAGAGTTTCTCGACACATAGATTAAATAGCATAATAAGTTTCCTGTCATATCTGGTCACAATGCTTATTTCAGTGTTCACAAATTTGTGATTACAACTAATTTAACACTAATGTGTGTCCATTTGAAGAGTCCAGAAATTATCAATAATAGCCATCAAGGAGAATAGAATTAAGTTTTTCCAAGAATTTCAACAGTTAGCACCCGTTTGTCTTATTCGCCAAAATTCAAGTAACAGGAGATAACATTCTGTCAATCGTAAAACTGCGCTTTGATGTTATACAACAGGAATTGCATGCATAAACTATTTATAGTGGTGGTTATGTGACTTATAGTTACATGTGTATATTCATTAGGACTGTTATGTGTAGCTTATTCCAGCCTGAGAGCCTAATTTTAATGAGAACTGATTATACACATGTGTATCCAGGTGATATACACATGTAAAACTTGATCGTTCTTTTGTATTGACAAGACGCAACAGGTGTATCCTCATGTCATGGCTGATTGTCATCTGTATCAGTTGATAGCACATGCATGTCATGAACATCTGATTAGAATCAGGGACATTTTCATTGACTTTATAAGCTCTTTGTAACTATACCAGAAATAAAAAATTCTGAATGCAAAACATTATGGGCGCAGTGCAGTGTTCAGCTGAAGTTAGATTGAGATAAAAATAATATTATTCATCCTGACCTGAGGTGTGGGGATGGAAAGATCTCACCCCGAGAGGCAAGATATTTCAGCCGATTGTCCGGACCCAATAGCTGGTCCCGAAGATGAGATTTTTCTATGCCCACATCCCAGGTCATGGATTATTTTTCTCCCAAACCCAAGAGCCACATACTCAATGTTTTGTCTTATACCCAATTTTGGCACATTTCAGTAGTTTCATAACGGTACATCAGGGGAGAAATCTGATGTCACATTTATGATTTTATTTGATGATTTTGGTATATACTGGAAAAGCAAAGCACGATACCCACACAAGCTTGGTTAATTGGTTTGAGTGAAATATACATGGCTAGTGAAAACGACATGGCTATGTCATCATTGTCCCTAGCATGTCATGAATTAAAACACATCTAGTCATATATTTAGACTGCCAGTCATTGTTAAATTTTCGGAATGACGTGTGGTACCATGTCATTGACCAATATGGTACTAAAGGTGTCCTCTACCTGGACCAATTACCTCGTTTGCAGCTGTTGTCCACAATTCTGGGATCTCCAAGAGATCTCGCTCTACTATCAGATGTCAGATCACTGACAACAATTGAGTCGCTTGCTGGTTAGGTCGGCCCCATTTATGTGGAAACAGTTTTCTTTTGATAATGGTGATTGGTGATGATGTTCAATTGCCCTTATACATTTACTTGTTGGCGAATCTGTACCCTGCGTAATTCATCCCAAGAGAATAGCGACACAAGGGGAGAGAGGTACGACTGTTGTCACTCCCGGGCAGCGCATCGGTGAGTTGGTTGAATGGTTAAATATAGAATATCCATACAGTTTTATGAGATACAAGGTTTGTTTTCGCGAGTATGATTCAGCAAATGCCAAATGGGGAACCAAGCTTTAGCAAGGTCCCCATTTGGTGAATTATATATACGAGTGAAAATAAGCCTTGTATCTCGTTAAACTATATGGGTATTATTTTTATCCATTGCCAAATTTTAAATATCATAATGAAATTATGTCAGCCTCTGTGCAATTGTTGGCAAAAAAGTATGTTTTCCTTGTAAACATTAAGGCAATTTGGTAAATAATATTTTTTTCACTGCATATAACAACTAGAGTGGTGTGTTTTACCTCAAGTGGACTACACAAAATTATAAAATGATCTTTTGGCTAATGGCTATGCGAGGTGCGAGGGCTGTTGTGACTCTACTCAACTGAAATGGTATGAAATAGACTATAATACTATTTCGGATGCCACGCACCTGGTGTTTCGATGCTCTTAATGAATGAACAGGGAGAGTGGCTCCGCCCAGTGGTGACAAGGGATACTAATCCATGCCCGCAATGTTCTCTGGGTTGAAGACTGATATCATGTCCGAATGGTGCTTACGTCTTTTTTATTGTCGGTTAAAGTTATAAAACAATATTTTGAACATGTACATGTATGTTCTTTGGAATTGTTTATAGAGTCTTGTGTAGTCCACAACCCCATATAAACGACACAAGTTCCATTAGTTCATGCACTCCCATTAGTATTGCAAAGCCAACAGAGTGAACTTTTCTGTTTATATATAAATATCTTTGAACAAATACATATCTCTAAAATAGATCAAAATGTCCCAATACGACATTTTTTGGAATAGAATAAAGACCCAGTATCTGGGATAAACAGCAGCTGCAATATAACTCCGGATAAAGTTACATCTATTAAGTGGATAATAAATGCTCTTTATTGCTGATTAGTAGTGCATCTTTAAATATTTGATGCCCACAGCATCAATCACATGATATTAACCATGCATTATTTTACTTTTGTGCAATTTTCCCCACTTCTTCTGAACTGATAAAAAACGCTCTTTATTTGTCACATTATTTTTTTTGCCCACCCCCCCCCCCACTTCATTTGAGGGACAAAGGCGCTTATACCCGCAATTTTCCGACATATTTTCTAATGTGATAAGGAACGCTCTTTATTGCGTCCTTAAGACGTCAACAGCATCGATGAAATGACACTGCCACAGTGTGATATAGTTGTCAATAATTTGATGCCCACATCACCTATCCCATGACATTAACAATGCATTATTTTACATTTGTGCAATTTTCCACACATATCTTTTGAACTGATAAGAAGCTCTCTTTATTGGTTATATAATTTTTGGAAATCCCCCACCCCTTAGTCATCTGGGGGTCAAAGGCATTGTTACCCGCAATATTTCTACATATTTTCTAATGTGATAAGGAACGCTCTTTATTGCTCATTTTGCTTCTTTAAGAGTGATTTCAACAGAATCTACGAAATGACACTCCATTTCAGTTTATTGCTGTTTTTAAAATTTGACGACCCAGATTGCAACCATTTTGGGTACATTATCAATTATTTAGATAAAATAAGTTTCAGTGTCTGATGTCTGATAAGATTCCCTTGGTCAAATTTTCACGAAATTTACATTGTTTTTTTTGTGTGTAGGCTAATGTACTTATTCCTGGTAAGAGGCCTTGTGTTGCAATTTATTTTAAGCTAAAAGCACAAATGCTCTGAACTATATATACTTGTTTATTTTGAATAAATATTGAAATTATTTTCTCCATTGTCATATTTTGTGGTCCACATGTCATTAATATCTTTAGAGGCAATATTATCCCCTAAAAGTTGATTAAATAGCTACTTTGAGTGATTAGATTGGACCCCTTTGAATACCTATTAAAATAGCTAGAACAACCACTCGAGGTAGAATAATTTCCCACCAATAGTAGTTATCAGATTAACTACCCGCAGGTAGCAAAAATTCCCACTCGCAGGTAGTAAATTTAAATACTGGGTAGTTCATATTCATCCCACTACCTAAAGTAGTTAAAATTTAGCCTACCTTTGGGTAGTTAAAATAGCCACAAGAGGTAGTTATTTCAACCACTGAAGGTAGTTATTTTAACTACCAAAGGTATTTAATTTTTTAGCTACCCGCCAGGTAGTAAAATTAACCACCCAAGGTAGCGGGATGAATACGAACTACCAAAAGTAGT
Organism: Siphonodentalium dalli; assembly: GCA_032622095.1. Taxonomy (NCBI): domain Eukaryota; kingdom Metazoa; phylum Mollusca; class Scaphopoda; order Gadilida; family Siphonodentaliidae; genus Siphonodentalium; species Siphonodentalium dalli. Next base: position 111,516,550 of record CP136061.1, on the reverse strand, counting down.
AAAAATTAACTACTTTTGTGGTTAATTTAGCAACTTTTTATTTAGTGTGTACTACAGTAAAGCAATTGGAGACTTAATTCAAACCACAGGGGTCCGGAATTTTTATTTTTTTATTTTATTATATTATTTTTTAGAAGGGGCACATCACCCCATTTTGAGGAAATCACACCAAGCTTGGGGAAAATGGCTTCAAAAATACCATTTTTCAAATTATCAGTTTAGCTGACAGCTCTAAATGCACCACGTTCGTACACATTATTCTCTAAGACTAAAATCTAAAATATATAATACGGCGAAAACAAATTCGAGAAAATCCAATCTCAAATTCAACACCTGATCGACTTTTTCAAGTGTTCAAAATGTTTGTCTACTCGTCCATCGAATTTGATGAAATTATCATAAAATAACACATATCTCCGCCACAAAATATGGCTACCAAACTGAGAATGGCAATAAGTGTGATTTAAAATAACACGTTGGGTCTAACGTGTCTGTTTGTTGAAATATATGCAAGTACCCAAGATGACAAATAATTGTCTCCGCCTCCCTTTTTTTAATTCTGATGATAAAGAGATGCTGACAAGCGATGTGAATAAGAAAACATACGATTGGTTGCGAAACCGAAAGTAACTTATTTCATCAATCACATTACAGCCATCGTGGTTTTCAAAATGGAATCACTGGAAATTTAGTCACGGATATTGGCATCGTGAAATGAATAAAACTTGAATATTTTATTTCATTAGAGTGACCCGAACATATGTTTGTTCTTGGTAAGTTGCACTAGGTATATTTGACATATTTTTGCATTTCATTTGAGTACAATAGCACGTGGTCGCGTTACATTGCTAGAAATTACGTTTAGTTTTGGTCAATAAATAGCTAGATGTCGGACGAGGGAAACAAATCGATCAGGTTTTGAAAACTTGTTTTGCTTTATCATATTTTATGGATGTTAGTGATGAAGAATGTATCTAAGGACGGGGTATTGCTGTCAAGACATTTGGTATTTTGAAAAATAGTGTTTGAAGCCATTTTCCCCAAGCTTAGTGTGATTTCCTCAAAATGGGGATATGAGACCAGTCCTGTTAAAAATAATATAATAAAATAAAATATAAAATGTTCCCGGACCCCTGTGCTTCAAGCTGGAAAATCATGGTTTTTCAAAGGAAACTTGTTATGTTCAATTTGTATACCCATTTCCACTAACAAAGCAGCGGTGTATACTATATCGCAATAATATATTTCTGTGTTTCATAATGATTCAAAATGTTTGTTTTAATTTAGTTTTTTTCTAAATATTTATTGTTGTTAAAAAAAATGTCACTTCATTCTGAATTACGAATTAGCTCCAATTGAAATCCAAAAGTATTTCAGAAAAAAATATACATGCGCATCAGCGGACTCAAGACTTACACATTTCCAACTGTGATTAAAACTAATAGTTCTTGAGATTGGAATAATTGGTCACCGCCACACCACCTTTAATTCACCAAAGAGATACATCGACCATTGCTTTATTGACCTGTCACAAGAAGATAAGGAGTCGCGTCTCCATCGAGTCTTCAGATCAACACTGCTCTGGCCGATATTGTCATCGCTCGATTTCACACCAAGATGGGGATGCGAGAAATGTTGTGCATGTTGCAGCTCTCGGTCATCGCTTGTCTGTTATTTGCGTTGCTCGTTTCCGGGACGAAAGAATTCGCCTATCCAGATCAGTGTAAGTAACGCTTTATTTCAATTAAAGATGCAAGATCGGATTTGACATCAAATAATTCAGAATTTCATGAGCCACCTTTTCACTCAGAAGGCAAAATAAAAAAATCCTTGCCATCTCCCTCATTTGTACCACATGCATTGCGAAAATTAACAAAATTATCCATAAGTAATACGTATAAAACTATTAAAAAAGCTAATAATCGAGAACGCTCTTTATTATCAACATGTTTTGGGCGATGACGCTCTTTATAATTTTGCCGCCGAATTACCGGGTTAAATACAATTGAAAATACATACGTGTATTCGCCACCATTCGAATCACAGACATCGCTAAAATCCATGAAATCGTCGATAAGTAATACGTATACGACGAAGTTAATAATTTATAACGCTCTTTATATTTATATCGCTTTTTGGCGACGCAATAATGGACGCTCTTTATAGGAGGCGATCTTAGGATTTTTCCAGGCTGTAAAAAAATACAAGGCGTGCTAAAATTTCCTCTTTTGAAAGTTATATCTCTCCCATTAACATGTCATAGTATAGAGCGCATGCGTCCGATCTAACTATTTTCTGTTATATAAAACATAGATACTGGTTTAGTACACGTTTCCCCCTATAATTAGTGTTTTGCTGTGCCACATGTGTTCCTTGCGCTGCAAACAATCGTGTTAAAATTTCCTCTTTTGAAAGTTATAACAAATCTCGTATTAATGGTCGCATGCGTCTGATCTAACTATTTTCTGTCATATAAAACATAGATAGTGGTTTATTACACGTTTTCCCTATAATTAATGTTCTTGTTGTGGTGTATTTACAAATCCGTATGCCACACTTGTTCCTTGCACATCCCGTTCACGTCGCGACGTAAATGACGTTTAACTTGTGCTCCCATCCATTCTGATTACCTTGTAATCCACACCGTATTACCGATCCGGATTACCACCGGTCACGATGCGGATCACTACCGGCTGTTTTGACAAAAGCGTGCCACGTGGCATCATTGTAGTTGGATCATTTTCGCCCTACATTCTGTGGAAGGTGTGAATTTTTTCTCCCTTCGTGTATAGGAGTAACTGGGCTAGCGGAGGACGCCGATAAATATGATAAGTATACAATATATGTTCACTTATTCTTATATTTGTAACGCATGTTTACCATTGTGTTTCATTATTTCGAGCAGTAGCTGATATGGATGGTTCATGTTTTATTTCTTTATGCGGTATTCTCGTGGCACGAAAAGATAGACCATTTACTAAGTCATTCGCCTAATGTACACGTCTGTATGTTCGATTTGTGGCCATCTGGGACGTTTTGAACATAGATACCCATGAAATGAACGGGTGCGGATCTGTACCGGCAGGTGATGCGGATGTGTACCCGCATCCGACACAAAATAGTGAACGGTGCCGATCCGCATCCTGTTTTTTGGAACCCATGAGTATGGAAATCGATACTACGCGTTTAATTTACATTCAACTTGACAAACCATATTGCCATATTGTACAGTTATGGACATTCTTGTATACGCAACAGAAATAAGAGAAAATTCCATGCATTTGCATCATGTATTGTGCCAATGAAGATAAATAATGGGCCACGTGCAACTAGATCCTAGTAACATATGCTACCTCTAAGGTTATCGTAGGCGATTATTTTATATTTTCTTGGCGTGGCCATTTTCTAATGTATGTAAGAAAGACGGCGGCAACAAACTTTGTGTGGGTTACATTCAGATATATAATATAATTAACGTTTTAGTCGACCTACCGTTACACAAATTGCCACTTTCAGCCGGTAGTGATCCGCATCGTGACCGGTGGTAATCCGGATCGGTAATACGGTGTGTAATCTGTACTTGCTTAATTACGTGCGCTCGCGCAACAGTATGGCAATCAGACAGATTCGTAGGTTGGTGTCACCCTACTCCGTTTTCACGTCACCAAAAAACGACGTAAAACCGCGTGGCGTTCTGACATTTTTACTGTGCCGCGTTTTTGCTATGTTTATTTTATGTGTTGTTTTCGATTATTTGTTTGTCGCCGATATCGCCATCTGTCGGGATTCCGTGTTTCTATATTTAAAACTGGCATGCTCGTAGTGAGTCTCGATTTAGATTTTTTCTCCAGGGTCAAAATACGTCAGAGTTATGACAAAAATAGATCGACCTACATTTTCTCCATAAGAACTCAACATCAAAGAGTCTATAGACTCTTTCGGGACCAACATAGACTCCTTCATTTGGGTATTTTTACTTATAATTGGGAAGTTTTATCAGTTTTGGTTCGTGCAAAGACCTCTTTTTATCGTGCGGGAAAAGAGAGACATTCAAAACGCGATTTCGTAATTCGACGCAATAGGCTGAATAGCCTAACCTTCAGCCGAGTTCCGGGTCAAATACGACGAATGACGTAACACAAAACAAAACGCATTTGTTGACACAAACACCGTTTGAAGAGTTTATTATTATATAAAAAATTATCGTTATTGATTAATTATTGATATTTATTGTTGCATATTGGCTGCTATCAATATTTACACAAATGGTATTAATTATTTCTTATAATTGCTCCTTTGGAAAATGAAAATGAAAATATGCCGCTGAAAAAAATGTAATCGATATTAAAGTCTCATCCTTTCGGCAACATGGAATTGGTTTTAATTACTTAAATGATTAATATAGTAATTTGCCTTTTATCTGTGATGAAATGAGAATTGGTAATTGTCTTTTTTTGCTAACATTAAATAAAATAAAATAAATTAAGTAAAATACAGTGAAATTATTTTTTTAATTATTGTTTATTACATTTTTGCGCACGTTGGCATCTCTCTGAGTGCATTCTAGTTATATTATGTATTCATGTATAAAATATGTTCAAACAAACGACGTTCACTTCAACCATGACAGCGAAACCATAAAATAAAAGTATCATCACGCTGGTAATCCTATAAATCGGCGCTGTGGACATAAGTAAACCGCACATCGGGCCAAAACTATGCATCACATACTTCTATTCCAGGGTTAGTTTAGTTAGTAACATAGTCAATTTAAAGGGGACGAGGACCGTCGTTTTATGTTAAAATTAATAAATAACATTAATATACTAATAGTATAGCATAATTATGACATGAATGCCATATTATTCACAAAACATGCTTTGTGTCAGAGAAAATGTAGGTCGAGTGTTGTTTAGTTTCTCGCAAAAAGGACAGTGAATTGTTTTTATCAGCAGTCGCGATAAATTCCTTATTTGGTATGTATTGCCATGTTTAGGCTAGATACTAACTGGATTGAAAAATATTCATCTCTTTGCAAGAACAATTAAATTACACGTTTTCTGTCTGATCATTTCCCAATCACGAAGTAACGTGGACTAGCTGGATTTTGAACCGATAGCGGGTAGAATGAGTCGATTAAAATAATGTGATTATGCGATTGTTGGTGGCGCCAATAATTTTAGCGCAACGGAATATTTTCATTGGACAATATGGTAGCTCGGAGTGTTTGACTATAATCAAATGCTTCTGTAAAGTTTTTGTTTGTTTACATGACAAAGCGTATAAAGTGACAATAATATGTAATGTACGCGATATTTTTGATTGGTATAAGAACAATATATGTCTATTATACAATAGTCTTTCTGTTGATGGTGGTTTTAGCCGATGTTGCTATTTTAACAGCTGTACCCATCACGACAAAGGCCACCCGAATCATTCATCCATGAAACTGAAACTATAAAATAAAAGTATCATCGCGCTGGTAATCCTATAAATCGGTGCTGCGGTTATAAGTAAACCGCACATGGAACCAAAACCATACATGTACATCACATAGTCCTATACCAGGGTTAGTTTAGTTATTAACACATTTAAAAGTTATACAAATAAGTGGGCGACGAATATACGTCAGTAAATGACTATTGGTGCTGTGCCAGTAATTCAGAGATAGTTCATACATGTATATGAGTTCTCGAGAAAATCACAATTGTAGCCGAACGCATTCCTAATTTCGTGGATAATTTGACTTTCAACCCGCAATTTTTTCTCTAGTCGATAAATTGGTTACACATATGGAGCTAGTTGTCTGAGAGAGTCATGATCCAATGAGGTGTTTTTATATATACATGTAGTAAGCACATAAAATCTAAACCCAGTAGCTTGAATAAATGAGTCTTTACAAATATACCGTGCAACGATGACAATGACTATGCCGTGTTTTTTTTTATTTACAGCTCATGCATATATTATCTACAATTATCTGTATAATGTAATAGTATAACATGTAATGAGCTATCGGCGACAGCATAACCAAATGGGTTGTCTATATATCTGCCATCCCCATTGAACAGTATTATAAACATAAATGTAATAATATTTTTATTTTATCAAGATTTTGACTTGCTAATTAAAAAATTGGTACATACACCTTTTTTTACTTCTTTTGATAATAGTAGAATTCGCTCGTAGTTCACCGTGATATGAGTAAATCGCGCCGCGGCCATCAGTAAGCCGTTATGCGGTCTTCAAGTACGTGTATACCCACGGTGGGGAATCAATGGTTTCGAGGTTGGTGAGTACCACACATTCAAAATATGTAAACGCACAAAGACATAATACAAAGAAAACCATAGTCAGAAATGGTAACACCCTCAAGATCATATTATTAGTCATAAATTATAATATAAAATATATTGGTTTCATGAATGCACCTCCTTATGAATCCGTTAAAACAACTAATGTTACATGTTATAATATGCAGTGTATTCCCGCAATAAAATCTTCCAGAGTGGCCCTTGCATTGTTCACACCTAAATATCGAAGGCAAATAACGCGGTCATAAAAGTTACGTACTGTAACATCGAGACATCCGCGAAGATACATCCGCGAATATATACATCCTGCAAAAAGTATAACCGGTACGCTATATACGTTATTAATCAAAGATACACCGTGGCTCCTGTTTATAAATGTTATTCGTTAAAAATAACACAAGTAATGAATATATAAAAATACAGTGAAAATAAAACACATTTATTATATTACTATTTGACTATTATATATTATTAGTATACGGTATATATATATCAGATATGTACCGTCAGAATTGTTGATTAATCCTTTCTTATCGAAGTTGTTTCCGTTACTTGTTTACCGTCGTTCCGCTAATTTTGGGAAATATCCCCAGAAAAAACATTGGATATCACCTTTTGTGTTATATTGTGTTATATTGTGGGAATAGAACATAATCTTCATTCTACTACAATTTCGTGAAATACAGAACTCCATACATCTAGGAAAATCATTTGACTGACAAATTTGGTCAGAATTTTAGAGCAAACAACTGTGAGTTTGGACACAAATGAGGTATTATCTTGTTTGAAAAATAGTATAGCATATGCGCGTATCGTAGCTGCCAAAATACTATGCAATATATCTTGATCCTAGTTTATTATCGTTTACCTTGGTACTGGTCGCGTTTGCGATCCCTCTGCCATCTTGAATGCACGATACTCATCAAACTCGAAACTCGATTCCACACCGTGATACCTTGCGCTAATTGTTCTGAAGTAAACGGTGATGCGGGCAATTATATAAAAATAAAAACGTTTTTGTTGGTGTTCAGATATTCCATAAAAATGGCAAATTCCGTTCGAGTTATCATATTTTATGTCGATGAGGATTAATTAAACAAGTGCTGTACATTCGAAGACAAAAATATTTAAACAGAATAATTTATTCATTATCGACATACCAACTATAATTGTCATAACTATTTCCTTGTTTGTAACAATGTTTCGTAGCGCACATGCCTTTAACTTCATTAGTTTCGTTAGTTTCGTTGAAATTATCATTGAAATTGATCAATTGACATCTTTAAAGAACTGAGGTGAGTTCATTACCATTAATCCATATGTCTCTGTAAAGCAATTGCACACTGTAATTTTCATATGCTCGTGTACAGTATTTTTGTATTGTATATATTGATCGAATGCACTATTTAAACGGTGAAAAATTAATTGATCAAGTTTAGGGCTATATTGTTTTCAAGCATCATGGATCGTAGCAAGTTCAAGTTCCATCCAAGCATTCCACTGGACTGATATGACCCTATTGTAACGGATATAGAGGATATGAAATGAGTGTTTCTCTCATATGATATTTATGAAACGAGTCTAAGAATTTTCAGTTTTCTCGAGCCTCCGGCGAGAGAAAACTGAAAATTCGCGACGAGTTTCATAAATATCATATGAGAGAAACACGAATTACATATTCTATTTATCATATGACACCTATAAATTTATTATGATGTCCAGAACGCACACACATCACTAAATAGCTATATGACATCGGCAGCAAAAAGTTAATGTGACGTCACTTCATTGCACCGGAAGCCCAATTACACCTGGTGAACTAGCAGAAATAATATGCACGCAAAGATATAGTGCGCTATTCTGTTCTCAGTTTGTGACATTATATCGTATGTTTATTAGATAAATACGAATTACATTTTCTATTTATCGTATAACAATGTCCAAAACTATATATTTCAAGATTATAATTGCGAGAATTTCGGCATCGCGTTGATTGACGCGCACGAATTTGACCTGCATTTAGTTAGAGATACGGCTCAGCCCCGGCTGCCATTCAGCCAATCAAAACACACTTTTTGTCAACAAACCAATCAAATTATCGGAAGGTGATATGAACTAGTAGTTCATATGAAATTGAGTTATGACATACTTTCCAACGTAAATAATGATTGAATCATATGATAAATACTATTGATCTTCGATAGCATACATTATGTGTTAACAGACCCATTAACACACTCGAGTCGATCTTTGTACTTATGGTGTCAAAGCGGACAGGGCATAATTTCAGGACTCAAACCACAATTGAGCTTTAAAGAGGTTAACCCTTTACCCAACAAAACGGCCAAAAACGCCCAAATAAAGCTTTAACAGCCTAAAATATCTATACAAATATGGATATCATTGGAACCGGTTCATTGACCACATTGTGATGATTACAGTTATGCCCTGTGCAAATGCATTCTCTTCTATATGCGAGTCGCATATATAAGAGAATGCATTGGCCTAAACAATTCTTTTTTTAACACTTTTTACCATTTTTTCTTACATTCTTTAACAATTTTATAATTTTTTCTTACATTTTTTAACAATTTTTATAATATTTTTATACATTCTTTGACAATTTTATCATTTTTCATATGTGTTAAGCCAATGCATTCTCTTATATATGCGAGGCGACCTATCGTCGACTCGCATATATAAGAGAATGCATTGGCACAGGGCCGTTATGTTGGGTAAAGGGTTAATAGACCAATTTCAATGATAATCAACGTCTCATTTAAAATGAATGGCATGTGCATTACGAAATAGTTGTTGCAAACAAGTAATTAGTTCTGACAACTGTAGATGGTGTGTCGATATTGGATAAGTTATCCTTTTTACTAGACACAAGAAAATGTTTTAAAATGTTTGTCTTCTAAATTACAGCTTTTGTATAATTAGTCTTCACCGACATAAAATAACTCAACAACAATTGATCATAACAAAACAATGGCTGCATTGTGCGAATATGCAGCGGGCGACATGGCTGGCTATGGCATATTAATTATAACGACCAATTTCACCCAACACCACCGTAATAAATTGTCACACCTACCATGCCATCGCTGTGTCCGCAACCAATTGATGCATAGATACTACCTACAGCTTTTGTTTGAATACCGAAATATCTCATGGGAGTCTGGAAGGAAATAATAATTTTCACGAGCGGCTGCAGGAATGAGATGTTTCAGGTATGCAAACACAAACTATGGGTATTCCAGGATATTCTGTTTATTATGTGCACCTTATTAATGCTTAAAGTGGCTAAATTATGCAGCATTTTAATTTTCAACAAATAGCACAACAAATTAAACAGAAAACAACACCTTCTTGACCCAATTGCCTGACACCGATCAGCTGATCGGAAGCAAATCACTTACAAGTGATGACGTAATTCGGAAAGCTAAAGTGAAATAACAAAAAGCTACAATGAAATAACAACACGCGATTTCACTGTAACTTCTATGAGATACATAAGACGATTTACGTTTAGGTAATTTTCCGCTGTTTTATCGACAAGAATATAATAAATATCGTTACCTTTAAATGTATCTTCCTTCTATCATTCTTTTGTACAAACTGTGTTCTCAATATTACGACATGTTGTTTGCATTGATCAAAGAATCAAGCATATATATATACCCTTTTCCAACCACCCTCCTTTAAATTGAACATTCAATGTCTGATTACGCTGTAAACCAAAATATTTTTGAGTATAGATGGAACATGGTTAAAATATATTTTGTTTGCTCAGTCAATGTGCATATACATGCATACATGTATGTACATGCACGCATGTGAAGCCAAAATATAGACATGCTTTGTTCTTATACCAGTCAGAAATATGGCATAAACAGTATGTTATTGTCAATTTGTTTTCTTTGTTATGTAAACCAAAGCATAAAAACGTTACGTTTCCTGGCGTTTGTTTAGATCCGGATATGGTAAACATCAAGAGCGTTATTTATTTATTTGTACTGTTTTTCTGATATGGAAATAATAAAGAGCGTTTATATCATTTTTGTGTGATTAATCAATATAATTGCGCAGACCTTTACTTTTCATGTTGTATTCGGCTCGAAAACCAACAATTATGTTATGGATTGTTTACTGGTTTGATTTCAACTACGATAGGGGATCTTTGAAGCGAGTCATAATTTTCAAACATCTAGTAATTGTTGGCATTTAGCACTCCGGCATTCAAACAAGGTCAATACATTCAAAAATGTACATGTTTTTTTGTCCTGATATGGTTTAACAAGGAGTGTTTATGTTGAAACGGCAGCTAATGAATTTTTCTTTTGGTACATTTTTATGAGCATATAGTTTCCGGATATAGGTAGAGCTAGCTGTCTGCTCAATCGTAATTTCTTCATTAACGCCCCCGGTGTATACTGCTCTGCATAATTTAGAAAGCTGTGGTTCGCTAGGCATTTTATAAATAGATAATGGGGTTTTCCGGTTGTGACAATTCGCAGTAGGTCGCTATTTGCGGACTATATGCGGAGGTCCCCGAATTCGCGGAGGTCCCCTACAATTGTCGATATATGTTGATTTTAATTAGGGAACGGGTTTGTATGTGTTAATTGATACGTATTTTAAACAAATAACGACACGATCATCATAATAGTGGTTTGTTATATCAATCATATCATAATCATCATCATCGATCATCATCATCATCATCATCATCATCATAATACGGAACAAGTCTTGCGACTTCTTGTCCCAATAACATTTGCAATGCTTGTTTACAAATATATGTATCGTCATTCGATATTTACGTGTGAGTCACTTGAACATATTACTTGTCGTTGAACTCGTATTTTATATAATAGAAGAATGAGTCTATGTAACTATATTTTGAATTGATCGAGTGTTGGAGCCTCAACAGCGAAGTCTGGCTGAAAGTTCCAGCTATTTACCACCCTCTGCGTGAAGAAATATTTTCCTATGGCCTTGTTAACAATGGGTATCTGTAGCTTTTATTATGTCCTCTTGTTCTTCCTGATGAATGTCTTTCTAATAGGTCACAGCCATTGATATTGTAATGACCATTCAACAGTTTATATACCTCGATTAGATCTCCTCTAAATATTCGATATTTTAAAGACATCAGATTGAGTCTTATCATTCGGTCTCGGTAGCATAGAGTTTTTATTTGGCGAACTAGTTTCGTTGCTTTTCTTTGTATTTCTCTAACACAATGCTTTGATATTTGTGATGTTGACTCCATGCAGAGTTACAGTATTCGATAATAGGTCTGACCATGTTTATGTAGAGCGAAAGTGTCAATGTCCAAGTTCTTGAAAGTTCTGTTGACTATGCCGATGATTTGAGAAGCTTTGTTTTAGGATATTGTAGGAAGGCTAATCTGGCCGTGTCAAATTGAGCTATGCGATGGGATTTCTCGCAGGACAACACATTTCGGGTTTTCGTGGGTATGTATTCGCTGGGTGTCTTATAGTTATGTAATTGCTTTCGATGTTTAGGTATGAACAATGGCTGGGTCATGCACTCTTGGCGGGAACACCATGCCTCATATTTTTGATCCGAATTTAGAAGCTTTCTGGTGTGGTGAATGAGAAACCTGCAGTAATAAGCCGTAGTTTTTTGTAATAATTTGAAGAATTAGTTGTAACCAATATATTTTGTATTATAATATATATTTATGGCTAATAATTTGATCTTGATGGCGTTACCATTTATGATTATGGTTTTCTTGTCATAATAGCTTACCTATTAATGACCTCTGTCGAGTTAACATGAGTGCCCTTGTCTGGTCCCTACATATAAACAAGAAGCTTAATTAGTCCGGCATGTTCGAGTTATCAAGTTATGTAGTAACTGACGAGTTATGTGGTAGCTCACGAGTTTTGTAGTAAATTCAACAAGTTATGTACATGTAGTAATTTGAGGTCACGAGTTCTGTGGTAGAAAGTCCACGAGTAATAAAAAATCGTCGACCACGTGACCCCTCCCCCTGAACAGGTGTATTTTTAGTAAGGATAACTGTCAAAAATCATCGGACCGTGACCAAACTAAAACTTGTCCTTTATCTTCTAAAATTTGAACCACGTACCAAATATCAAGAGATTCATTTGCATATTGCTCAAGTTACCACCCGGACAATGAGATAACAAAACTGAAGTTATCACCTGGAACCAAAATAATCGGCAAATTGTAAGTGGACAAGGACCATAACTCCAGAACCACATCACACAAACTAAAGGTATTCTCCGGAAACATCAAAACGACAAAACGTAGAAAGGGTCAATAACTCTGGCAAAATGGGCGGACGAACCCATATACGAACTTGACCTGTATTTTGACCTGGTAAACCCACATACCAAACTTGGTTTCGATCAGATAACCCAAAAATAAAGTTATCATCCGGAAACATTACGGACGGTCCGACGGATCGACGGACAAACTATTTTAATAGACCCCCCCCCCAATATTTGGGAGACAAAAAACAAGCTAACGAGTTATATAGTAACCAATCGTCGAGTTTTGTAGTAACCTTTGTTTTTCTGTTTGAAGACCCGTTCGGACTTCATACAATATTAAATAGTAAATGCAATGTTTACTTGTGTAAGATTGTGTGTGGCGGACGTTAACGTCACTTGATGTTGGTCCTGCACTCCGCCGTTTCTGGACGGAACGGGTCGTTGAAAAGTGATACACAGGGGTAACTTGACCAAAGGAGTGTCACGTGATAAGTGCCGTTGACATCAGACGTCTTGAATGGGCACTAATACACTATTAGTAATATACAAAGCGCTCCGTCCTTAACCGCTTAGGAGATATGTAGGATAATTGGTACACAGGGGAATGCCATGGATAGGCGCCTTTGATTATATTAACATAGCTGACAAATAAAGAGCGATTAGTATCTTCTCTGACGTTGTTCGAAAATTGGTACACATAATTAACATGGCGAGGGAATGTCACGGGATAGGTGTCGTTGACATGTGAGTCAATGGGCAGTAATAATTAGCAGTACAAAGCGTTTATTATCAGCTCAAAAGATAAATGCAACTTTATCCGGAGAGTCGTGCAGTATGTGATTGTTTAATTTAAATGGCTTGAATGGGGACTATTACTTTACGCATTCTTTACCCGAGCAACGCCGGGTACCCCAGCTAGTATATTTTATAAAGCAGCATTCAATTTCATTACCATTGGCTGTGTACAACTCAAAAACGTGTTATAACCCACTGGTGACAAATACACTAAGCATAAGTATCAGATAAGTGTCGGAAAATATTTTCAGGCAGGTATGATCATTTCTTGCTTAGACCATTTTTGGGACCCACCCACCCCTTTACCCAATTATTTTTTCCATTCTTGAAATAGTTTCCAGCCATTTTTTACACCCTCCCCCTAACATCACGAAAACAAGTATTTGCAAGAGAAAATAAACATACTATGATATCTGAATTGGTCTCGAATAGTATGGGATTTTCGTTAGTTCATTTTGTCACCACAATCAGTCCAGTTGAAAGTTTATGTCAAAAGCTGTTTGAATTTATGGTAAATAATAATAATTATTTATGATTTAGTCCGTGAATTATTTTGGTATACTATAGTAGCAAGGTCAACCTAGCTCACACTCTCATAATGTAACATTGAAAAATCAATAATAAATAGCTAGATTCTGCTTAATTTAGAACAAAATCTTGTTAGAATTAGTCACAAGCAAAAATGTAGTTATCTATCCTGGATTAATTAACAACTATGGTAACCAAATACAAGACAATTAAATGCAATGCCATGCGTGACTTCACAATAAACTTGGAGATGCTCTGTATGTAACAAACTGACAATGTATATGGATATAAACACTTAAGCTGACATTGGAGCAAGCTGATTAACAAGAAGCAACATTTCACCGCTTACTCGGACTTAATGGTATATTATTCTCTTTATTATAGGCTTGACTTGAGTTATTAACTTGTATAATATTTATGAAACTTTCTTTTCTCGTTATCATATAGATTCATCCATATGAAAGTTAAGAAATTATTACATGTTCATTTTGGTGAATCCCTTCCTGAATTCTGCTGTACACTAATTTAATTTGATCATATATGAAATGTCCGGAATGTTTACCACTTACTCAGAGAAATGTTTTGAAATAAATTTTAATACACACCCATCCAGACCCTTCAATGTAAATTGTAAGTATTTCATTCAATCAGATTGTTGTGGGTGTGTACTAAATACAGTACCGCACAAGAATGTGAATCAAGTGAATGCTAGTGAACGTTGTTGCACAATCATTCTGTATCTGTAGTTGTTACGTCATAGTGACAAAAGCTGGCTTTTACAGGACGGTGGGAGGAGCGTAATTGTAGTTCTCCCAGAGCCGTCTTGAATGTTTCTAGGTCGGCGGCATTGTCTGTGCTGTTGTCCAGTTTGTTCCAGTCAAGTACAGTCCTGGAAAAGAAGGAATATCCGTATTGGTCTGTGTTTGTTTGAATTTGTTCGTAGACACTTTCGTTGTTTGTGGTTAGTTTCTACACGATGTTGTCACTAACAAAGTCCTTGAATTGTGTGGGTTTCTGTTTCCTCTTTGGGCGGTAGTTTGTTAGATAGTGTTCAGAATTGATACCTGGGGCCGACCCCTTAACCACTTTGTAAAATAGTGTCAGTCTCTGTTCCTTTCTTCTTGCTTCTAGGGATGGTAGTTGAAGTTCACTGAGCATTGATGTTACACAGCCTTTCTCTCTCGTTCGGTAGTCCTGTTTTATAAATATTGCTTCTTTGCATTGGACCTTCTCCAGTTTTGTCTTGTCCTTTTCATAGTGTGGATCCCAGATTTTTGCTGCATACTCTAGCTGGGGCGGACTAATGCTATGTATGCCGTTTGTCTAAGATCCATTTGGCAGTACCTGATATTTCGCCGAAGGAAGCCTAGGGCGGAGTTTGCCTTCTTCGTGGTGGTGTCGATGTGGTGCTGCCACTGTATGTCATTGGATAATTGGACGCCAAGGTACGGATTGTTTGTAACTTCTTTGAGTATCTGTCTGCCCTGCTAGTTGCTAAATCTTTGTGTCTTCTGCTTTAGACTCATAATGTAGCACTTAGTTGGATTAAAGCGCATCCCCCATTTGGTGGTCCATGATTCCAGTTTGCGTAAATCTTGTTGCAATATTTCGTGGTCTGTGTGGGTGTTTATCTGGCGGTACAGGAGGAAGTCATCTGCGAATAGACGAACTTGTGATGTTACTGTGTCCGGTAGGTCATTTATGTGACATAGAAAGAGCAACGGCCCCAATACCTACCCATGTTGTACTCCTGATAGCACGTCAACTTCTTCTGAGTAGTATCGCTCGAGTGCAACTCTCATCTTTCTTTCTTTCAGAAAGGATGCTAGTCATCTGTTGATCGGGTCTGTGACACCGTAGTGAATTAGTTTGGGCAATAGGCTGTCAGGTGACACAGTGTCGAAAGCTTTGGAGAAGTCAAGGATAGCCACGTCGATCTGTTTCTTGGTTTAGTTTTGTTAGTATGTAGTGTTTCTCCAGGTTTTCAAGGATATGGCGGCATATGAGGTGTTCTAGTAGCCTGCGCGGTACTGATGTTAGGGACACAGGACGATAGTTTCCGCTTGATGTCGGTCTCCTTTTTTGTAGACTGATGCTATGTTGGCGCTGCGCCAGTCCCTTGGCAATGTGCCTGTGTCTAATGAGATTTGGAATATGAGCCTGAAGGCAGGTGCCAGTTGTTTTGCGTACTTCTTCAGGATAGAGTTTGGGATACCGTCTGGGCCCGATGCTTTGGATGAGTTTAATCTCAACAGAGCTTCGACGGCATTCACTGTCACTGTCAGTTTGCCGATGTTTTCGCATTTTGGGTTGTAGGTCAGGTAGTGGTGGTTGGTTCTTGGTGAATACTGACTGGAACTGTTTTACCAGGATTTCTGCTTTGCCTTTTGCTTGCCTTGTGATTTCAATGGTGACACTCCAAAATGGTTTCGTCGTCTTTTGTTCTAAACCTTCTTTAATCTTAGCGTTGATGTAATCCCACGCAGCCTTCCTCATTTCCCTTTCACATTCTTTCTGCATGGCTCGATAGTTGGTCCAGTTGTTCTTCTTTGCCTGTGTATATAGGCGTTGTTTCTTTCGTAGCAATGTGTTCATCTTGTGGTTTACCCATGTAGTGTTCTGCTTTGGTGATATCAGCTTGGAGGGTATGTGTTGGTCCATAGTTCTGTGTATGCCCTCCTTCAGATATTTCCACATATCCTACACTATTTAGTGTTCGTAGGCCTTCACCCAGCATTTTCAGTCAAAGTTGCGTCTGCTTTTTGTATAGATAGCACTTTCTCGGTTTTGAGTGTTGGTATCTGGGCTTCATGTCGATGTCAGTAATGACTATGGAGTGGTCAGAGATGCCTAGTATGCTGGTTGATGATTTTACCAATGATGCATTGTTGGTGAAGACCAGGTCTATCAAGTTCTTTTCCCGCGTTGGTTGTTCGTGGACTTGTTTTAGTCCTTATTCTGATTTGATTTCTAGTAGGTGAGTTTATATGTCTTTGTCTTGGGCTCCTCTGTTTACTACTGAGTTGTTCCACTCTATGTTCGGGCAATTAAAGTCCCCACAGATGATCATGTGTTTTTGCTTTCCGGATGTCGCTAGGTTGATGGACTTCTCAAGCTCTGCGATGTGGTGGTTCTCTCTGTGTGGCATGTAGTAAGCCCATATCATTATGTCCTTGTTGGATGTTGATCTGACATTGACCCAGTTGATTTCGCTATCTGTCACCAGTTGAGTTGTGGTGCTCCGTTGACATTAAGCTCTTGTAGACAAGGGAGAAGACGCCCCCTCCAATGTATTCTCTGTCATTTCGGTAGCACGTATAGTTATCTGGGAAGATTTCGCTTGACTTGATGGGCTCAGGTGTTCGGTTTTCCCCAGGTTTGACTCCATGTAGCCATGATTCGTTTCCTATTACAATATCTGGTTTGGTGTATTCCAGTGATACAGCTAGTTCGTCATGTTTGCCTCGTATGTTGGGCAGTTAACTGACATTATCCTAATATTTCTCTTGGGTGGTAATTTGTACGGTCCAGTACGAGATGATGTTGATCTAGTGGTGTTCCGTGTGCTATTCGATCCATCTGAGGCACATTAACTAATGTGCGGACTAGTACATACAAACGCCTATTGTATACCTTATGCTATATTATGGAATACTATAATTCCCTTCTCCTTTCACGGAGTTGAAATAATCGACTACAACCTCCTGTAATTGTCAGATTCATAACTGTTCCTATCTTCTTTTATATGTGAATTTTTCAGTTTGATATTATAGTGATTGGTTATGCAATTTATGTCCATGAATTATAAGTGAATAGACTTATAGTGACAGTAACTTACATGGTTATAGATGTGTGTGCTTTACAGCAAACCGTATGGGTTGCTATACTTGGGATACAGTTACATATATCATTTAAACTGATAATACACGCTTTTATTGCTAATTAGTATTGCCTTTTAAGTAATCTGAAATCAACCGCACCTACCCCATGGCATTCCCCGTGTCATGCTACCACTGTGTACCAATTAACAAACATATCTTCGTGGCTGATAATAAACGCTCTTTGTTGGTGTCAAGATATTTGATTATAAGATCATAACCTTTCTTCTAAAAGTCCAATACTAAATGATACGGAACAGAAGCTGATAAATCTACCTGTCTACATGAGTGTCCTATAAGTAGGAATGGTGGGTTAATAACAAACTCACAAGACGTCATTAATTAATAATAGGAATTGTAAATCCCTGGGTTTCCCCCATTGATAAGTAAAGTTGTGTGTAATATCTAATCAAATTGCTGTCGCTGTCACTTACACATAAGTATTCCCAATTCTCTCATATTT
This sequence comes from Siphonodentalium dalli, assembly GCA_032622095.1. NCBI lineage: Eukaryota > Metazoa > Mollusca > Scaphopoda > Gadilida > Siphonodentaliidae > Siphonodentalium > Siphonodentalium dalli. Next base: position 111,498,300 of record CP136061.1, on the reverse strand, counting down.
CAAACAAACACTCATTTGCAACTGAGCCGCGCTAGCTGTGGTCACAGACGGCGTTTATTGCGTAACATGCTTTACAGGTTATATGTGGGCACATGCTATAATATTTTACATACACAATGTAAATACATCCTAGAAAGTCTGCACAGCCGGTCAGGAAAAACCATGCACCCCTTTTATATAGGGACTGGAAACCTGAAATCCGAAGCCCACTCGTATGTGCACCCTTATTAAAATCTACTGATAATTATAGATGTATCAATATTCTGAACATTGTGAATAATTTGTCATCTTTCAGCTGAGTTATATTACAGAATGAAGAACGCTATATAGCTGGACACAGCATTGATAATTTCTTTCATTTGATTGAAAAAAAGTTTATTATTTTTTTTTGTTGAAAATTAATGTGACCCTCTCAGTGAAGTTACACGGCTAGAATGACGAATTATCCGCTCTAGCGATCCGAACAATTACCACAAATCTCATTCTCATTGGCTACATGTGAATTCGAACTGTGAATACATAATTTTCCCGCTAATGCCAGGAAACGCGGGAAAATTTGAATTAGTTTGGAGTGCTCTACAGAAGTCAATAACGACATTTCTTGTGTATATTTCCAACGAGAATGATTGCGAGTACAACTCGTTTTCACATGATCGACGAGCGTTAGCTATCAATGTTGTTATACGAAAAGGATGCCGCAAACACCAGACGGGCCATCAAGAATGATGTCGGGTTGTTTCGATCTTGTCTATATCTTCAAGAAATCTGAGTGCAGAATTTGAGAATTACTTGGCCGACGATTTGGACGTAGCTCTTGAGTAATTTTACGCGGAGGTTCGAAATGAGAAAGGGGAGCTGTGTAAAAAATTTAATATGTCAATTCGCTATGACATCAATAGGCATTTGCCGCTCTCAAGCATACATATTGATATTGTGAATGGAATGGATTTCTCACGTTCTCGTGTGATGTTCTCAGTTGTAACTAAAGAATTAAAGAAACAAGGAAAGGGGTCGATACAGCATCAACCGCCACTTGAGAAAAACTGAATTGGAACGGATGTACCATTATTTCATGGACGACCCTAGAACATACGATTACAATAGAACGTGTTTGTTGTCCTTGTGTTATATCTCGGGCGACGTGGTCGTGAAAATATTCATGAGCTGAACATTTCGAACATTGCCAAAAAGAAAGAATCCGACTCTTAACACCTATCTGTATCCAAAAAAGAGGAAATGATGAAAAATCACCAGGATGACACCTATACAGCTGGTGGTACAATACCAATCAAAAGTGGTATATTAATCGCGCTATTTTGGCGCCCAATAGCGCAATAATATTGCAAGTGGAAACGATTATAAGCGCATCGCTTGCGATATTTTGCGCTTAATATCGCAATATTTCGTGCTTAATATTGCGCTCAAAATTGTGACATTTAAAGCAAATTATTGCTTCTTCTGTATTGTTTATTGCATAAATAGAGACAATGTTTAGGCTTGTATGTATTTATAGTTGTAAATGCTATATGTGCACTATGTATATGTATATTATATCCACAGTACTTATCTAATATAAATATAACACTATCGGGTCTGTATAAAAGTTTGCGCGCTTAATATCGCAATATTTTGCGCGAGATATCGCAATAATAAGCGCGACATATTGTTGGTATTGCGCTATAATCGCGATTTGTCTAAATTAAGCAAGCTCAATATCACAATAAGGGCGCACCTCAATATCCCATTTCTTCTGACTGGTACTATAGGATATATATAGGCATTACCAGGCGATCCAATGTGTCCAGTCAAGTTGTTTGATCTCTACAAAGGCAGCCCGAGTCCGCACTGGGATAGGATGTTCCAACGTCCCAAACTGCAATCAGAGCCCAAACAGCTGATACGGCAAAGCACATATAGAGCATTGGTAAAATGATAAGTGTTACCAGTGAGAGCGCTGAACTTTCCAGGAAATAAACTAACCATCCCTTGGGGGCGATATCTGTTCATATGCTTGATAGCAATGAGTTTTCAGGCAGACGCATTATGTGTGTAACTGGACACCATTGTGAGTCGTTGTTGAAAACTTACACCGGGTACACTGCTCTAACTCTTTTCTTTTTTTTCAAATATGGCTGATGGAATATCTACGCCCATGCAACACTCTTGCTGTTTCGGTATCTATACGCCCCCGAATAAAAGGAAATGAACCGGCTGAAGGATTGTTTTTAAATTGAGACAGATGAACTTGAGCCGTTAACCAGCAGTCAACTCAGTTAAATATGTTCTGAAGTGAATTACATTGAACTTGATGAAAATACTACACATACACTTCAGACATATCAGGTTCGCGCAGTTACAAAATCAAACAGCGTTCCAATGTGTACATTTCCAAATAACAATCAAGCTCAGTTTTAATGAATTGTCGAAACAGCAATTAATTACAAGTGATTTTCATAAGTTAATATTCACCTCGGGTTGATAAATCCTCATGCCCACCTCGAAAGAATGCAATAAATGTAAATTATTAATCTCGTGTTACGTCATTCCCATGGTCAAGTGACACATGTCTATCAATTTCCAATCTTATCATCTAAGCTGATAAGAGACGCTCTTTGTTGTTCATAATTAAGTGTCCCTTTAAAGGCACGGGCGGCGTTCGTTGCAGAAATATTCATACGTGTTCAAATCATCATCAACAGAAGGAATATTAATATATATATATATATATATATATATATATATATATAGCTATATATATATATATATATATATATACATGTATATATATAGTAGAAATGAATAGTCCATGGTTTGAACAGATTGTTTAGTCTATAGGCCTTTCATGCTTCTTGAATTTTTCAATAGACATTGATTAACAACGAGTTATTATGACGTCACTTCCGTTGTGGGTTGTACACGTCACTTCCGGCGTTTAGTTTCGACCGGAAACGTTGTTTAAACAGATCTTCTTGTGCTAGTCTAGCCATACTATTGTCTGTTTTCATTTTGTAGAATGGGAATATCCTGAAGTTGCCATTGTTGCATTCTTCCACATGCCCACTTACTGTTATCTGTCGATATTCCTTATGATTTATTTGTTGCCGATGGATGGTCACCCTTTCACATACAGTGTTTCCGGTTTGGCCTACGTATCATTCGCCGCATCCATCGCAAGTTATGTAGTATATCAGATTTTTTGATTTACAGTCCAAGTCAGTATTTGGGAATATTTCCATTTTGTTTTTTAATGGTAATGTTTTCCCCGGAAACACGTGACGGCATGCTTTACATCGTTTGTCACCACAGCGTTTTACTTGGTATTCAGTTTTGTTTTCTGTGGTGAAGCGTGCATTTGTCGGGATTCGTTTTAAGTTACTTGGTTGGCGCTTACTATCTATAATTTCGTCCTTATTCACCAGCGATCGCATTTTGTCACTCTTTTCTAGGATAGGAAAAAGGTCCTTTGCACATCGCGAGATGTTGTTGTGGCGAGGATTGTGTGTGGTTACAAATGGTATCGATTTTTTGTTATTTTGTTTTAACTTTTCGGCGCGAAGTTCTTCTAATGTGGTGTTCCGCGCTCTATCTATGCCATTCATTATTAATTGTTCTGGATAATGTTGTTGTTTCAAGAATACGTAGAGTTATTCCAATCTTTTATCTCGTAATGTTGGTTCACTGATTATGGCTGACACTCGTCTCGCTAACCAATAAGGTATATTTCGTTTTGTGTGAGATGGGTGGCAGGTTCGAAAATCCAGATATTGGTGTGTATCAGTTATTTTATAGTATATATCTGTTTGGATTTTTTGTTCTTTTATCAATACAAGGACATCAAGGAATGGTATCTTTTCATGATCTTTCTCCATGGTGAACTGTATTGATGAATCCAGTAAATTTAGTAGATTGAAGAACGAAGTCAAATTAATTTCAGTATCCTCCCATAAATTATGAAAAAACAATCATCTAAATATCTCTTCCAATTGCTCACTATGTGCGAACTGATTGTGTTTGAGAATTGTTTTTTCGCCTGTTTGTATAACTCAGTCTCTAGAAAACCCAGAACTAAGTTTGCATAAATTCAAAATTAAACTAAAATGTTTCAGAAGAAGTATTTTTGTTGGGTCGGTGGACAAACAAACATAATTAAAATTTCGGCAAGATAATGACTGTGTGTGGGCTTAAACGACAACTTTAACAATCGTAATGTCCGGTAACAATGTGTTATGTCTTGACATTTGGGATTCTACTACGCAGATGTAACTTGACTTAAAATAATCGAAGTGTTTTCGTTAAAGTATAATCCTAGTTCGTTTGAAGAATTAAGACAAGTTCATTATTTCGGAAATTCAACGTTTAAAATTCTTGATTTAACGTAATAACTGGCATCAATACAATGCATCATTTCCGATGCAACATCGCAAAAATGTATTCCGAATCACACACTTAGGATGGTGGCGTTCGACCGAAAATCCACCTCCAAAGAAATAAACATAAAAGGACAAAATTTCATTAATTATATCTCAATTGTTTCCTGTTTTTGTTTTCCCTTTTTTTCCGTTCAGTTTCTAATAAAGGCATTTCCATTAGAGGTGACGGAGAGGTGCTGCCTACATATGATGCAGCCTATCGGCCCTATCGACGATTCATTCCGGTGTTACCCCCCCCCCCAATACCACTGCGCGAAAAAAGGATGACGGGCATGTGGGGGGGGGGCGATCATATAAACAACACCAACATATCAACATGTCACCAAACTACAGTTGTTGGCAATTTGTGTCAAAAACCCCCGAAAACAAATATCCCCACCCCTACTTAGTATATAATTGTCGTTGTTGGAAATTTGTGTCAAAAACCCCGAAAACAAATATCCCCACCCCTACTTAGTATATAATTGACAATTATATACTAAGTAGGGGTGGGGATATTTGTTTTCGGGTTTTTCAATTATATACTAAGTAGGGGTGGGGATATTTGTTTCCGCAAACATAATTCGCTCAATCGCGGTCGAATTTCGGACATTGGATTAAAAAGTGTTCTGTCTAAAGTAAAGCTTGTTATTCATTCCAAAACATTTCATATTTAAGGCTACTACAGTTCATGCGCAGTCGACAGTGAATAAATATGACTTGGTCTCGTGTAAGCAGTATATCGATAAGATGGCATGGTAATGCGATCGCCGAAGGGTGTTATGTCGTCCGGGACATTTGAACGATCTGGGAGAGGACTTACAAAAACCCACCATATGCTTGTTGTCACATCCCATTCCATCACCCATAATTTGTTTTTTTTTCTTAGTATTGTGAATAAATATCTTTAAATCGGATACCGATTCATAGTTGCTACATTCTGTGGAAGACTGTTCCATAAGTGTACGGTTGCTGACAGAAAGGACCTTTCATATCTTTTCGCGTGGTAACTGGGCGTTCTGAGTCCTTTTGGTCTGAAGTCATATGAGGTTTGGCTTCCATATTCGGGAGGAATTATAGTATATACATGAGAATATGGGAGTGTGTCTCGCTTCAACATTTTCAAAAAACTGTAGAAGTTCCCTCCTATTTGAGAGTGTCCGAACCAAAAGATTAACCACTACTACGTCTAGTTGCTCCTGTTACCAATCTAGCCGCTTCATACTGTACGTCTTCTATGGTAGTTGAATCCTCATCTGAACAGTTACCACAGACTGGGAAGAATACTCCAGTACTTGACGGATGTATGATAAATATTTACGTGCCATAGTTGTTTACCTTTGTAGTACTCAGCAACATTGTGCCCCACGTCGTGCACAACTATATAAAACACTTGTACCCGGCAGTCGTAACTCGTAGGTTCGCAGTATTCATTTGGCTGTACACTTGGGACTAGTCCTGAGTTTTATAGTACAGGGCGCTGTCGGTGTCCAAAAAGTCATATCAATCATAAAATTCAACAATGAGATGAAAATAATGTGCATAATTGCGAACATATTAAAGTACTCTGGTTAACAGCGTTTAATCTTATAATTCGAGACTAATTATAATTCAAATCAGTAAAATTGTTTCCTTTTGGGACTTATCAAAAGACTCTGGTAAAATGTCAGACACATTGCAATTTTCAAGTATTATATGAATTCCTATTAAGAGTAATTATGCATATTATTTGTGCTCCGATCGGATCCTAATGGAAGCAATTTTGTTGGTTTTGTCGATATATATGCTTCATATGCACAACATATTATGGTATATGCGCACCATACTGTTGTTATAAAATTCTATGAGGACCATAGAAATCATGAGTAAGATCAATAAGTGAACCCAGCTTTGTGAGATCAGACCGCATGGCTTGTGAAACTTAGTTGTAAGTGAGTAAACGGAGGGTATAATTAAATAATAATTTTATCCAAGTGGATCATAACGCGACAATGTTGTGGGCATAAGTGGTAGCTGTTGTTGATATCTGGTGGTGGCGTAATCGTCCTTTTTAAGTTGTATTCCAAAACAGGGTTATTCATTAAAGCGATGCAAGGCATTCGCATTGGACACATGTGATAAGTCACGTTTGTCTGCGAAACAACTATCGCCAACATCCAGGTGACTGTTAATACATATCCCTCTATAACATAACGCCTCACACCCACTCAATAAGAGTCCCCATTCCCCATAATAACGACAGTCGGTAACGTCTGACCATTACATATATGTGACAGAATAACACAAGTGACACAAACATGCACTTTTGTCATATATAACTATGATGTGCTAACTGGATATACACACTCTGCATAATATTACGTGTACATGTACCCATCATCGAACGGCATCACGTAAAATGACAAACGGCAGGGTTTCTATCGTGATAAAAAGACAAGGCGATGTTGAATGCTAGAAAATTAATAATATTTTAACAAAACCATTACAAATATTTTCAACAACTGACAAGTATATTTATCGGAAACGTTTAATTTTGTAAAATTGTGTCTTTTTTCAATGGTGTGATATGGAAAGAACACGACATTCAAGGAAGACATGTTGATTTGACCACTTATCAATAAAGGGGCCGGTATTTCAAATATGAAAGACTTCAAAATAGTGGTGTCGTTTACAGTGTATTAAGGACTTTGCTAACCCAATTTCAACCCAAATTTAATGTAGTCAAAATAATCGATTATGCTCACTTTCATTAGTAATCACAGCAACCTAACCCCTGGATGCACCATTTTAACAGTATAATTAGTGGTGGATTATCTTAGAAATACAAAATATGAAGTTTATAGAGGTTTTAAAAAATATTTTTTTCGAACCCAAATCCGACAAAATCTAAATCAAGAAATTCTTGAAAAAAATATGGAAATGTGTAATGAATACTGTGAAGAATGATGAACAATAAAAATATATTCATATTTACCAAGTGTTCTTTGAAAACATTACATAGAACCAGTTGTTAACAAATGCCAGAATTACTTTCCCAACATGGCTAACTGAGAGCAATTGGTTAACTATTGACAGTGGTGATTTGACAAAATAATTTCTTAAGATTCAATTTAGCAGACCACCCTGAAACCACTAAATAGGTCACCAATCATGTACTAATGACTTATGGTCCAGTCGCCACAGGCCGGCACACACACTGATAACAATCCCAGCAACACTGGGCACAAGGTGACCCATAATCCACCCATCAAGTGTCATCTTCTGGACAGCATTACTGAGACAGTTAATCTGCCATTTGTAAACAAGTGGTTCTGAGTATATTTTTCAAAGAATGCTTGGTAAATATGAATATATTGTTATTGTTCATCATTCTCCACAGTGTTCAGCACACATTTCCACATTTTGTTCTTAGATATGGACTTTGTGTTTGTTTTGGATTTGGGTTCGAAAAAAATATTTTAAAAAACCGCAATAAAGTTCACATTTTGTTTTTCTAAGATAATCAATCATGAATTATACTCTTAAAATGGTGGACTCATTGGTTTGGTTACCGTGATTACTAATATAAATGAACAAAATCTGTTAGTTCTACTCCCATCAAATTTTGGGGGAAATGGGTTGACAAAGTCCTTAAATGTTTTTTTATGACTCCAATTGACCTGCATACATGAGGTGTGCATCCTGTATAGTAATTGCCACAATTTGCATGTTTTGACAGTACAATATTGCGAAACCAAGCGGTAGAAATACCCATTTAGTGTGCACAACTATATGGTAGTTATGCACAAAACAGCTAGTTACTCAACATAAATATACAGACAGATTACCCGGTCGAGGTGACTCTGTTTCGGGTAGATACGGCGCGGTGTCTCTCATCAAGGTGTGGGCTAAACTCACTACCCGATCTATTAATACATTTTCCAACCGAATGGGACACTGTCAGCTCCGAGTTTGGTTTCAAGTTGTTGAATATCATACTGTGTTGTCAGTCGCATGACGTCTCCCCTGAGTGTTTTCACAAACACAACTCCATCGTAGAACCATGAACTGTCCACTAAACCAGTCTTCGCGTGCTTTCGAATTCTCCCGACAAGAATGAACGAATTGTTTATCAGATGGAAATTCACATGGACTCCATTATAGGCTGGCTTTTCTTGCAGAGCTGTGTGGATTTTGTAGAACCTCTTTCGCACTCGGTAGGAAGTAGATTTCACGATGATTGTTCTATCCTCTTACATGTATGTGTACTCACGTCAGCAGTTGAGTCATCTATTGTCATTTATTGATATATGCACGTCGTCATTTTGATACATGTATATAGAATGGAAAATATACAATGTTAAATCAGGGGGGGGGGGTAGTAAAAACTTTGCAGGAAAGTATGCCGGGTGGGTTGGTGGCCCTCATGCAATTCTTTTTAATAACGACCTTTTGTGCCTTATATGACATTTGTAACAGTATAAAACATAGTATAAGACTTTATAACTGCAAAAACACCATATTTATGTTACTGTGACCTCATATGGGCATTAGTAGATATGACATTAAGCTATATGGCATGTTGCATATGGGCGGTGGGGTGAAAAAAATCCTTCCCGACACCCTTCGGAAAGAAGCTTCGAGAAATGTAAAACTGCAATATATAATCTTGTCTTGATGTAACTAAAGTGAAGATCGTTGTATGCATGAAAAAATAGCAACTGCCTCAAACATTAATGTGATTATCAATGGCTAGAATATAACTGTCATCACACTGTTCATCAGTGCATCAAGCCAATCAGTGAAATATTTGCATGTCTATCAACTCATATGATCTGTTACTCTCACAACACCTAAAATATCCAAAATCTGGCATAGTGACTGTTTGTCATTAGAATAACAGAGGTTGCTCCAGTAGACTAACAAAAGTGTTAAGGCATAATGCTAGATAATGGGCTGGTTTACAGACTAATCGGGAAATGGTTAGAAATTGTGGAATTGTGAGTATCCAGTACAATGACCTAACTTTGCATATATAAGTAGACTTGTCCTCATGCAACTAATGCCTAGATCATTGTATGCATGGAAAAAGAGCGAGCAACTGTCTCAAACATTAATGTGAATATCAATGGGTAGAAAATATCTGTCCAATGCAATCAGTGAAAATATCTGCATCAATCCAATCAGTGAATTATTTGTATGTCTTTCAACTCAGATGATCTCTCATAAGACCGAAAGTATCCAAGTCTGGTATAGTGCTGTGACTGCTTGTCATCTATATACATACACGAGTATGATCTGTCCGGCGTTTTCTCTCAGAACCAGACACCGAGTTCAAACCAAATTTGGTGTGGTGACTCGGGGTACCCTGACGGATGTTATAATGGTATTAGTTTTTCAAAACTTTAATTAAAAAAAAAAAAAAAAATTGGTTTTGTTAAATTGAGCAAGGAATTCAATCTTGAAAAAGAGTATATTAAAACAATATATATAAATCAAAATGTTTCAATAACCAAATGTGCTTGAAGCGCACAAAGGGGCCACCGCTAAGTGAAGGGTCTAAGATCAAAATGTGTGCGAAGTCCAACAAAGGGTGCCACAGGTATCTCCGATGCTGAATATAGGCTCCCAAAGGGAGTCTGTTTCAGCTAGTTTAGTAAAATATAACTAAGTTGCTCCAGTAGACTAACATACATGTAAGTAGTATGGAATATGTTAGATAATGAGCTGGTTGACAGACTAATCAGGAAATAGTTAGAAATTATGAAATTTTGTTTATTCTGCACAATGACCTAGGTTTACAGATGATCAGCAATTTATAAAACTGTTTTTTCAATTAAAACAGCTTTCGAAACAGGTCAAACTGTTATTTGAATTAATTGAGATCATTCCCAGTCATAAGAGTGATATCAGTAGAGTTTTGTGAGATTTTAGACCAATTTTAGTGAAATTTGGGGGGGTGGGTGTCAAAAAATTGGGACTAAAACTCTTTTTTTTTGCAGGTTTGGGGGGGGGGGGGGAGGTGGGCCCCCGAAAATGCCAGATGCAAAAAAACGGCATACCTTCCTGCAAATTTGTTACTACCCCCCCCCCCCCCGGTTAAATTTCAAAATATTTGGATTGTGCATGCGTGCAGTGCATTATATGAATATAATATGGGATATGTGGTCAAGAATCCGATGGTTTTGGGTAGGTTTGGTATATGGTTTTGGTATGCCTCAGGAGATCCTCATTATTGATTGGGCATTCTCAATAAAATAAATAGTTACCTTTGGACCTGAGAGCGCAGTACCCATTTTATCCATATTAAGGACGATGTTGTCCGTGTCGTCGGCTCTGCTTTCCTTTATGCTTGATATTTCCAATATATATGTCCGTCTCAATATAATTATCTATTCTGGATTATGTATACTTATGGACTTTGAAAATGCCATATATATACTGTTTAGCCCCTGTCTGCAAGTTTGATAGACTAAAGGCCTCACATTATATCATATACATTTGTATGTCAATTTCACGATATGGGCCCCACACCACGCCATATTACTACGCACCACGCAAGTATAGGGGACGTCTGGGTCTATCCCACTATCTATTGAATGCATGTATAGTTTGTTTTATGGTTTATGCCAGCATGGTAAAGTTGATGTCAGACTTAATAACTTCAAACTGGGTGCGGACTAGCAGGAAAATATTAGTATGAAGGGTCGACTGGTAACCGAGAGTGACCCCTCGGCTATCTATAAGTCAACAAAGGATACATAATAGTAAAATGACTGATCATTCTGTCGTCATTTTTCACGTGATATGTGTATAGAATAGGTGTATGCATATCGTGATGGAAAATGAACGTAGCTGTAAGAAGGGGATGTTTTGTGGTTTTCTTACCATATTTGTACAGGTACTGGTTTCCTCATCCATCATGATAAAAGTTGTGAGGCATGATCCAGGGGCGGTTTACAGAAATTTGGAAAATATATTTGGAATGTACATACCAAAGTGAAGCTAAATAGCCTAAATAGATCATTTTGAACAGTTAAAGGAGTTCTCATATTTAGGACATGTCGAAGTGACACCGGAAGGCGTCATCAGTTGCTAGCGCTTGATTTGTTACTTCCTAAACGGTTGCCATATTAATCCTTTTCGGCACGTAGATTATAGGGGATTATCTGGATAGACCCCACTCACATACGGACCCACGGAAATGGAGTTCGTCACATGCTGACTTGTTTCTACTGTATTGGTATTTATCTTGAATGCATGTATATGTTGATAGATAGACAGATTTATTACAATGCGCCTATACCTGGCAGTTGCAAAATGAAACTAACATGCATATATATCACAGATAACAAACTAACAAACATCAGATAGTTGATTTCTAATATTGATAATTACACATTTCCAAACATCAACTAATGTGCTATTTACTCGGAATGAAGAATAACCTGATCATGCATGTTACACACATAAGAAGTTAGTTTTTGATGATTGTGCATGTGTATGATGGTTACAGAGTTTCGTGTGCCGGTCATTTGCAGAATGAGGTCCCCAGAGGGTGAATTTAGTGACGCTATCCCGCATAGCGGGCTAGCATCACTAAATTCACCCTCCGGGACCTCATTCTGCTTAGCCTCATCTTCTCTGGAAAGTTTGTTATTATCAAATGTATATAGAAACTTAATAGATTTTATTTCTTTTTTAGTTTAGTTTCTCTATATCCCCAAATTAGCAGACGACATATTGCATAATTGAGGTTCCCAATGGGTTTGCATCACAATATTCACCAATTTAGGAACTTCAATCTGAGTCTATGTCTCATATAGCAGATGAGGCCATGCAGAATGAGGTTCACATATGGTGAATTTAGTGATTCTAGTCCGCTATGCGTGACAGCGTCACTAAATTCACCCTCTTGGAACCTCATTCTGCAAATGACAGGCACACTGAACTCAGACTTGGATGGTTATACACATTTTTTAGCTTCATTGACATTTAAAAGTCAGCTTCGTTTCTCAATCTTTTCGAACACAATTTGCCTGAGATCATTATATACGCTTTATTTCCCCTTTCTTCGTTAATGTTTTAAAGGCACGGGCGGTGTTCGTTGCAGAAATATTCATATTTATGCAAATCACCATCAACAGAAGGAATATTAAAATATATATAGTTTTGTTCATATGCCAAACATAATCAGCGCGTAAATAGTATATTGTCATCAGGACGTACGATGGTGTAAGTAAACAAGAGCCTGCTCGTGTTACGGAAGTTGTGCTTCTGTTTACATAACACAGCGCAATTCTTTGGTTAATCACACACAAATAATATAAACGCTCTTTATCATTTCCATATCAGGAAAACAGTAACAAAAACGCTCTTTATGTTTACCATATTCGGATCTAAACAAAAGCCAGGAAACGTAACGTTTTTTGCATTTGTTTAAACAACAAAGGAAAACTAATTGACAATAACATACTGTTTATGCCATATTTCTGATTGGTATAAGAACAAGGTCTGTCTATATTTTACTATGTTTTCTGTTTATGGCGGTTTTTGACGGAGGTAAATATTTTAACAGCATACCCACCGCCAACGCCGCCCGTATCTTTAATGAGTTAGGTGGTGATATGATAATCGTGTGGTGGTAAAACTAGTACCGGACGCTAAGACATGGAGTGTGCACCACGACTCAACACAAGTATAGTATTATATATCGTGTGATGCCTCACTTAACTTTTGCCTTAAGAAATGGATTTGTTCCATTCAGTCCGAAACGTATACATTGGGATGGTCAATTATCCATTTGAATGGATGTCCGTGTAATAAACAGACTAACGCTGGCACAAGATCAGAAAGATTCATAATACTCTTGGTAACAACTGTTCAGCTAATAAGTTCAACATTGTCGGTTGATAAACGTATTATCTGAACATTTCTAATCAATGAGTATTTAGTATAAAAGGGTTAACCGTTTCATGACGGGAGCTGCCGGGTGCAGCATTAAATATCATGTGCCAGTGCATTATCTTATATATGTGATTCTCCCACATGAAGCCTCGAATATATAAGATAATGCACTGGCTTACAATGTCAATGTAAATATTGTTAGGCGAATGCATTATCTTATATACGAGAAGCGCCCTATTGGAAACTCGAACATATAAGAGAATACATTGGCGCAGCTAGGGTTTTCACAAATTTTCAAGAAGCTGCAGTCGTGGAAGAGTTAACCCTTTGAGTGCCAGGTCGATTTTTGTATCAACCCATATACCCTGTGCCAATGCATTCTCTTACATATGCGAGTCGACCATAGGTCGCCTCGCATATATAAGAGAATGCATTTACAATTTTAATAATTTATTCTTATATTCTTTAACAGACTTATTTTGTAGGTTTAGGGCCGATGAGATCGGCCCCTGGCACTCAAAGGGTTAATGGACAAACTTGGTTGCTTGGTTCCGGTGTCGGTTGTGTTTCACATGATTGATTCACACAATATAACTGCTAATTGATTTGTATCTTTGCTTCTCACGATCTGTGTTTTGATATTGTATTTAATCAATTTGTCCCACGGAGGTAAAGATTATTCATGTTTGTCAATCCAGTACTTTCCACGCACTGAAGTCACAACTTTGATAATGTGATAACGAAAGCTCTGGTGCGTCACTCACATCACACACCTGATCTTTCGTTATCCCAAATATCAAGGTTTACCGTGTATGACGAGGCTTATTCTCACTTATCCGGCAGGGATGTGTGAATGCATCTGAGCCGGCATGTTATAGTCCCCAAATGGAATACTTGTAAATCAGCCCAAATGTTGCTTAAATAAAAAAAAATGTAAAAGAGTTAAAAACCTAAGTAACTGCAGAATATAGACTATAAGCGGCAACTCTTTCATGTTGAGGATTATCACACCTACCTCCGATACAATACCTGCCGGACAAGTGAGAACATCTCTATGACTCTTGCCTATTTATATAGCCCCGTTGTGGAAACATCAGTGTCCCCACATCAGGTTGTAACCCGGTAATATGCTTGTCTACAATTCCACGTTCAAATAGCCATGTCCCCATCACCATTCTCAATGGGGATGGAAATAACCTGCGCGCAACATCGGGGTTACACGATCACCATCGGTAAGTAAGCGGTTTGCTCTCGACCTTGCTGAAAAGGGCTGCACCACAGTACACGGCATGTCGCGATTTGTAATTTGATAAAATCTGTGTGCATTTTTGACCTATATTATCCACAGGTTCCCAGAAACAAATTGACCTCACCCCCAATAATATATACTTAATCCTATAGAAATGTATCTATCTTCGGGATCATCATTAACTTCTTTTTTTTAAGTCCACAAACTGTTTCAAAATACACAAAAATAATATTTGTTACATATACGTCTCGTACACAGATATTTTATTACTATTCAATTTGATGTATCTCGTGTAAAAATGGTTCAGCAGAACTCCGGTTATGAGCACAGGTCTGACACAAATCGGCTGTTTTGTTTTCACTTGTTCGACATAGTCTATATAAAAAGTGTGACAAATCAGGAGCGAATACCCGCGCCTCAAAGTTGCAAAACACAGCCGGTCTGCGTCAAACCTATATGGTCATAACCGGAGTTCTTCATAACTGATTTCTACACGGGATATATCAGGGTAATGACATGTCTTTCTATTCATATATGAGGCGTTTGTGTAACACATATTTTTGTGTATTTTGAACCAGTTTGTGGACTTATAAAATGAATGCTCCAAAGAAGATAGATACCTTTCTATAGGATTAAGTATTATTGGGGTGGGTTAATTTTAGTTCTGGGGAGCTGTGATATTATATTAGTTCTGGGGAGCTGTGATATTATTTTTGTTCTGGGGAGCTGTGATATTATTTTAGTTCTGCGGAGCTGTGATATTATCCCAACTTTAAAGTGAAGTACCAATAATTTTCTATTTCGGTTCGAATGCGCCGTGGTTGTTTAAGTATTGCCCCACGTGGGAAACATATGATGTCACGCCTATCGAAGTGAAGGCATTGGGGGACCCTGAAATTCCTGATTTTTCTGAATAAATTTTCTAAATTTTGTCTAAATTATATTTTAAATTGGCACATGTTATTAGTGTGACACAACATTTAATAATCATATCTGCCTTCGCCTATATCTGGATTGGTTATTTATCCACCGCTCACTACCTCTATTGCCTACATCAAGCCTGACTAATACACGTTACGTTTATTACGTCAAGGTAGCTTTATTGGGTCAACGTAGCTTTATTAGGTTAGTACTACTTGTATGACGTAATTTGATATGCAAATTGCGCAGGTAACTAGGGATGTCAACCGGCCTTAATGACGTCATTGTGATTTCAGAACGTTCTTATCGTGTATAATTCACTAAAATAATTCGTAAAATGATATATCTTTTAGCTCTAAAACATCTATAAATCATCAGAACAAGGTCTGCTTATAATAAATGTAAAAATGCAAAAAAAGTGTAGTGATTTTGTTAGCTCATCGTGTTTCATAGTATCGGCGATATTGTCTTTGTCATCAATCACAAAATGATAGCATTGTAACTTCCCCACATTAAGTGTGTGACAGTAATTTTAACTTCGATCTGTCCTTCTAATGTGACCTACAGATTCAGAAAACACTGGTAACGGGTGAATGGCGGCAGAGTGGTGAGTTCTTGTTTTCCACGTTTCACCCCTCGCACAGTCTAAAGTATAAATCCCAACAATACTCATACCACATCGGGTGTATTTATAATTTGAATATGGACACACCTCTCCTCAAATGAAAAAGTAATTCGGACACAGGGACATGACTAGAGAGTGCCCATGGGCCGTCCACCTTTACTTTTCCAACTGCACCCATTGAACAGGACCAAACTCCCAGTATTAGCGAATTTCAGTTTGCACCTGCACCACCTTGGGTTTGAAGTTTCCGGCTGGCACCTCAATCTTTCCACATGCATGTCAGAAATGTTTAATCTGATACCACAAATGGTTTGGAGAATGTCCATCTTATGGCCATTTAGACACACTTTTGACAAACAGTGGAACACTATACGAGTGATTCAGAGTGATTGGTTAAACAATGGGAACAATGTCAGCCTGTACGTTGTGTTAAATTGTTTGTATATGCATTTCAGGTATGACATTTCCAACTGTTTCAATAATTTGACCACTTGGTTGAGACACCCACTAAGCCATCCAACATCCCCACGTGCTCTATTCGGACGAAATTGGTATGGTCGGGAGACGAACAAACTTAACCATTAAACTATTATTAACATGTTTGTATATTCAGAATACAATATACAAATAATAAGTCTGAACCATGAGGCCACTGTGATATTTAACACAAATTGTTCTTAAAAATTAATAAATACCGTTTGTATTTACATGTACTTGTATAAAACTATTCATAGTATTGACCCCTGGTAAGACACCCACTAACCTAATATGAGCATGTACGTACACGTAATTTGCGCCCGCTTGTTACTGTTCGTGTGATTATCGGATGAATTGTTATCTTTATGGAAGGATTTGATGATAAACCCTAATTAGGGTGGATACACACATGCATACATGTAATCCCTGTAAGTATCGTGTATTTGGCGTTTTACATGGATCATACAGTCGATGTGATATGTGCCCACTGACAACCCAATCATTGCCTACGTGTTGAATGCACTGAGTTCTAGTTCCAATTAAGTCGGAATGTAGATAAGCCGTTATCTTGGACCGAGTCGCCAGGCCACTTAAAATAATCGTTCGTGAGATAACCCATATGGTAGACTTTCTATTTAAATAATTACCAGTCCTCTCTTATTTATAGCAGTGGTGGATCAGGATTTCCCCGACGCATGCAGGGGCTATATATGACCCCGAAAGCTACCAGGCGGGGGTGGCTAACTCTGAGCTATTTAAGTAAAACATATCGTATTGTACCTTCTTGCCCAGATTATTCCGACCGATACATTCAACTAAGTCCCTTAACGATTTGAACCTTTCGAGACCCCACCCAAACAAGCATCTGTATCTGTCTGTATCTGTATGTGTTTCAGCGCTGGAGCCTCTCGACTGTGTTTGCGCTGTGGGAGGACTATGCTGTTTTATCCGTTGTTTCCTCGCATGTGCTATCCTCCAGGCTGTTCCACTCCTCGATAGGAATCACTGAACTAAATGGTTTCCCATAAGCGACAGTGTTAACGTTTCGGCCAAATTCACTGAATTGAAGCGTGCAGGCCATACCAGTGATGTTTACCCAGCTAGATTGACACCAGTTGATCACGAAAATGCAAGAAAAATCATAGGTCATGTGTTTACTTTTTAAAATAAATCACCAAGTCTACGACAGGGCTATCTCACAGCCAAATTTGATCTGGAAAACCCCAGAACTACAGCAGCTAGTTAAATAAATTTCTCGCTCACAAAAATCCATTCCCCCATTCATTCACCAGTTTAAATTATTTAGATATCATGTACAAATCAAATAAACGCGATGGCATCCTTTAATAACGTGTCGCATGTATCAGGCGAAGGTCATTCTTCAGTTACCTTCACCTTTAGCAATTCCACGGTGTACTCGCTCCCCGACTCTAGAACACATTTAACTCCCTGATTCCGATAGCTCGAACAAAGAATGAGTGTTGAAAATGTTCTACATCAAGCCTGTATATGCCAGGCGTATGGCTTTTGGTGGTCGTGCATTAATATAATGCCAGATATCACACATACTTGACTAATTTCCACATCCTTGAAAGAAGACATGTTTTTTGGACTGGCCTTAAATGTACTGATAGAAGACAATTTGACTTCGCTTAGCACTGCTCACTTGTCTGGCCTGTTAACAATGAACCGCTCGCGCGCAGGTGATTAATGTTGTCAATTATTGGTGTGCCATGAAAAATACATGTATTTACATACAGAAATTACACGCATGTGTGTATCCACCCTAATTATAATGGGACACAAGAAATTGATATATACAATGTATGTAAATAATCACATATAACGTAAATGTGGATATTTAGCCTGCCGTGTAATACGAGTCTCAGCTGTCTGGCCATCGACGCAGTCCTGTCTGGAATTTTGCGCGCCGGCGTAGGTAGTGACGTCATGATGTACGTCTTGATGTCACGACGCCTTTACTGGTTTCCCAAGAAGCAATCTTAAAATGACTCTGCGATCTTTCAATCGGAACTTAAAGCTTCCGTTTGTCGGCCTTGAACTTTGAGAATATTTCATCAATTTTTTAGGCGGAAATACCGTTAGAAAATTGAAGATAATATGTAAACGGTCAGCAAGATAGCTACACTCCGCTTTCCGTGTAAATATTTTAAATAATTTTATGAAATATGTAAACAAAACTTTTTCATGCAATTTAACTTTTTTGTTAACCAGAGCTTTTGTTCAATTTACATTCACATTTTGAAATTATATTTGGCCTTAGGAGCATGATGTTCCTACATATGATGAAGTATAGCTAACATTTGCTAGATCAAAGTTTTTTATTTTTGCCCTGGAGCATTTTGCCCAATTACACATTTCGAGGTGGCATTAATCAATACAAAATGGCGACCGTTGCCAACAATAGAATTTTGGAATCCGCTGACCCTGGCTGACCCTTCAGTTGTGAATAAATTATCCTATTTTAGGTGATTTCAATTTATTTTTAGATTGGGCCGAAAACGTCGATTAGTATATATCTCATATTCGCATACGTATACCCTGGTCGCTTCGCTTCCGCGGCTTCGCCGCGGGAGAGCGGGCGCTATAACGGTTACCTATAAACGTTATACTATAGGCAGACGTTTTGCAAAACTGACACGTAGCAGTTACGGTTAGAGTACTGCGTCATCAACGTATGTGCACGCTCTAGCTGTAGCAGTGATGTTCCAACCGCCATAACGGATCGGGTATTAATTTCTACATGTTAATGCTACCAAAAACTAATAAAGATACAGACACTCGCTAAATTAGTTTTTGTTGCATCATACAGCCATCATCACTTATTAAGCCTGGAAAAATCCTCAATTGACAGATTGCATAGAAGATTATTTTATGGATTGTGCTTAATCTGGTAGATCGTGCAAAGCTAAAATATCACTGTGCACGATTATCCATTCACTACTAAACTAACTGTTAGCCCTAAATGAATATTGCGACTAATAATAGCTAATTGTAGTCGTAACTATGTACGTAAGTTAGCAAAGTAAGCTCAGATGGATCTTTTACCTGCAATAACTTCATACTGATGGGCTTAAACGCTGCGCTTCCACAATTCAATACGTTCGCAGATAGCAGATATTCAAACATAACTTAACCATTTATTATATTACTGTTTTAGTTTACACCGTTGGAAGAACAAGGAAATTCATCAATACGCACGCAATGTGTCAGCATGATGCTGAACTTGCGTGCAGACAACTTCCCGGGCCAGGGGGAAGACTTCTTGAACTGGAGGGCAATACAGCTATCGATGCATGGGACCACGACGAAGCTAAGTGAGTGTGCAATAATCAAATCACGAATTCCAACAAAAAGTTGCAATCTTCGACGTATGTTCTGATTATGTGGCATTAATTTGTCATTCATGACATTTACTTCTCCGTTGAATGGAAATGATAATATGTTAAATTCAACATTTTCCGCCATATAGATCAGGATAAATTCTTTTTCGACGAAAAAATAACAAAGAATTTGTGAATGGACCAGTTATATTGTCAACTGACTTGACATAAACAGAATATTCACATCGACCCAATTTGTACGGCGCAAACAACGCCACTGATGCTGTAATTTGAACCAAACAACATCAGAAAATGTATTGCCATATTTAGCTGGATTTGTGCAAAACGTGCGTCTCCCCCTTAATTTTTCCTTACCGGAAACATGACATTTATTTCTCCGTTGGGATCGAAATGGACAGATCCACCGCAATTATAGTGCAAGAAATAAGAATTCCCTTACTATGAGTCATGTTGTTTTGTCTCTGTATGTGCACCAGGTGAGTGTTATTTTATGGGTACTGATGGTATTATGGTGGTATTATGGTTGTCCTGTTGAGTGAGGCATCACATGGACGAACTGTAAATACGGTTTATCTCGTGGTCAAATTATACCCTGCATCGTTTCACGGTGGGTGGTTGAGTTAAACCGATTCAGTCAATCTATTTACGCCTCGAAACACTGTTGCAACTAACAGTATTAACATTCTCTTATATATGCGAGTAGCCCATAGGACTCATATATAAGAGAATGCATTGGCCTAACAAATTGTTTTTATTTTTTATAATTGTTAAAAAATATAAGAAAAACTGGGAAAAAATCGACCTTGATCTTGAAAGCCAGTGAATTCTCTTATACAGTGGATATGCGAGGTTCCCTATTGGATACTGGCATATATAAGAGAATGCACTGGCACAGGGACTTTAATGCACCAGCGCAGCTCCCGCTATGAAAGGGTTAATATATGTCTCCATGTTGCTTATATAGTAAAGTCGGTATGCAGTTAGACCCGGTATAAATTGGTTATGAAGCAGTTTTTGTCTCAAAATGTGCGGACTGGTTTGCAGAACAACATATACAAAATCCGCTTTGGGGAAAATTCTCAATTCAACATGGCGTCCAAAATGGCTGTTGGTATCGGCAAATGCTGAATATCTGCGATAGGTACACCAATTAGTGTCAAATATAAATATACACAAACAATGCTTGGTCGTAAACCATATTTTTAGAATGTGTGTCCCAAAATGGCCACCAAAATGGACAAAAATAAATATACACAAACAATGCTTGGTCGTAAACCATATTTTTAGAATGTGTGTCCCAAAATGGCCACCAAAATGGACAAAATCGAATGAAAGTTACATTTTCTGCAAAATGTAATAGCTAGTCCTATAAGAGTGAACACAAGCTCGAATTGTGCGATGGATAACAATTGCATGGTATAAGAGACACTTTTGATCAGAGATGTACGAATTCGTTCTCATGTATCGCACGAGGGAGCAATTGAAAGCATGGTCTATAGGTTAAATCTGGACTTTTGGGCGCCCAGAATAACGGAAAAAATAACGCAGTTTTATCTGTACGATGTATCTTGAATCGTGTGATTATATGTGTAATTAAACGGTAAAATGGGATTTAATGGGGATGCATTTATTATGTGACCTTTTCCAGAAGCAGAACTATATGTACTCAAGCAGTCTCACGAATGTAACCGTTCATCATTTATTTTAATATCAATAACATCAAACCTTTCAAAATTCACTGCTATAGAACAGTATGCTAAATATTCATAAAGCACTGGGTAAAATGTGTACATCATATTGTCTATGTCTTAAAATAGTAGTTATAGTCGCCTCAGATCAAGTGATGAAAAACGAATATTTGGCTTTTTATCACAAGAATTCATGGTTGTATACTATGGACGCAATCTGTCAAACCATACAGAAATACACATGGGCTATCTTCAATAAATTCTAAACTTGACTAGCATTGCTTACATTCTCTGTGGCAGAGGTTGTGTTTTTGTCTGGAAATTATATTTGGTTATATTCACCAAAGCCACATCGTAATGAATGTGTCTAATGCCAACATGTGTGTCATAAAAATTAACCCTTTCTATACTAAATACTCATTGACGACTAGTTCCCTTAGGAAATGTTCAGATAATAAGTTCAACAAAGGACCATATACCATATAGGTCGTTTGTGGAACTTATGATCTAAATAATCCAATGAATATGAATAATTCGGCTTTTGTGTTTTCTGTTTTTATTTCTGTTGTCTGCTTTAAAAAATGTATTACCTTACCACCCATCTAAATGATAAATAGACCGTTTCAATGAATACTGTTATACTGAGTGGGAGATTCAATTAAGTGTGAAGAGGGTTAAAGATACGGGTGGCGTTGGCGGTGGGTATGCTGTTAAAATATTCATCTCCGTCAAAAACCGCCATAAACAGAAGGAATAGTAAGATATAGACAAACCTTGTTATTATGCCAATCAGAAATATGGCATAAACAGTATATTGTTGTCAATATTTTTCCTTTTGTTATGTAAACAAAAGCAAAAAACGTTACCTTCCCTGGCTTTTGTTTAGATCCGGATATGGTAATCATAAAGAGCGTTATTTGTTACTGTTTTCCTGTACTTGTTCCTGTTTTGCGCTGTGTTATGAGAAGTAACACGATCAGTCTCTTATTTACGTACACCATCGTACGTCTTGACGACAATATACTATTTACGCGCTGATTATGTTTGGCATATGAGCGGAACTGCATATATTTTGGTGTTCCTTCTGTTGATGGCGATTTGAACAAATATAAATATTTCTGCAACGAACGCCGCTCATGCCTTTAAACAAGTAATAAAATAAATATGGAAAAGGGATAATTTGTGTTATTGTATATCCACAGGGCCATTAATATTAATCGTTTCATCGGAGCGATATCCTACGGAACACCAGAGAATAACGATCAGATGTGGATGTCATGTCAGACAGTGAACATAACTGATACCACATTGATTCAGTTCGAGGTAGCAGACGATATCAAACAATGCTATAAAACTGAAGTCGCTGTCCTTACACACATAAATATTAGGAAAAATGAGTGTGATCACATTTTGGAGTCGTACTGTGAACAAACCAGTGATGGTAAGTTATTTGCTCTACCGCCCTACCCCCTCGCTGGCTCAGTCTGTATGCATGGCGCATAGGGCCAACACAAGCCGCCCAGCTATGGCTAACCTGGTTCTAAACCTGGTGAACGCTGATATGTGATACGCGCAAAGGGGAGGTAACCTGATTCGTATATCTGAGCAAGTTTGTCAGTTGCTTTCCACGCAACATTAAAGAACCTGTGCCAATGCATTATCTTATATACGCGAGTCGACCATATGTCGCCTCGTATATATAAGAGAATGCATTTTTTTTCATTTATATCTATTTTTCTCACATTCATTAACAGCTTTTTATCATTTTTTTTCTCTCACATTCTTTAACAATTTTTATCATTTTTTTTTACATTCTATAACAATATGTATCATTTTTTTTCTTACATCCTATAACAATTTTTTTCATTTTGTTTTCTTACATTCTTTTAAAAATTTATCGTTTTTTCTTACATTCTGTAACAATTTTTAACAATTTTTTTCTTATATTATTTAACAATTTTATCATTTATATAATTTTTTGAAACATTCCTTCACAATTTTATCATTTTTTATCACTTTTTCTTACATTGTTTATCAGTTTTTGTCATTTGTTCTTACAATCTTTAACAATTATATTTTTTTTTTTAGAATTTTATCAATTTTTTTCATTTTTTCTTACATTCTTTAACAATTTTATATCATTATTTTTTACATTTTTAAACAATTTTATATCATTTGTTCTCACATTCTTCAACAATTTTATCATTTTTCTTGCATTATTTAACAATATAATTTTGTTCTTACTTTCTTGAACATTTTTTTCATTTTATATTTTTTTTCTGACATTCGTTATTAATTTTTATCATTTGTTCTTACATTCTTTAACAATTGTTATCATTTTTTATCATTATTTCTTACATTCTTTAACAATTTTATATTATTTTTTTTATTTTTTCTTACATATTTTAACAATTAAATTTTTTTTATAAAATTTGGTAGGCCAATTCACTCACTTATATGTGCAAGACGACATATGGTCGACTCGCATACATAGGAGAATGTATTGGCAAGGGTCTTTAATGTTGCGCCATGAAATTATTCCTCGGCGGCCATTTGTCCTCCCATAAAGATATTGGGTTATCCAAAGTTTGGTTAATAATGGTTGGGACACATTCCTGAAGTTGAATTAAATTGTTGTGTTAGATTGATGGGTTATATTAGTTTAGTTAACAATCACTGGTTTTTAGTTGCGCCCCTTGATAAAGATTTGCTGGATGTGAGCTCTATTTGTCATATTTTCTTCTCTTTATTGGTATCAACCTCAAATAAATACGCAGGGAAGACATCTGTTATGTCGGAATGATATAGTTGTGGTATTGCTTGTGTCTTTGCCACTCTTTGGTTCAATTAATATTGTATAGGTTGTTAATTTATTTCCGAAAAAAGAAGCCATTATATTTTGCAACTCGTTTCGGACGTTTATATTACATACTCCACTGTAGGTTCGAAGTTTGGTTTAATTCAATAGCTCTCTATTGTGACGTTAAGGTCCGAAATTAATCCATTGATTGAACTTTTTTCGGGAACTTAATTGATGACAAGAATGTCATCCATTGAGGTGAAAATAATAATTTATTATATGCTTGCCTATAAATTAGCTGGAAATTACCGAAACATGTTCATATGTATCTCTTGGAAGACACATAGAGTATGATTTCGTTATTTCACTGTAGGTTTCGTTATATTTCGCTGTAGCCTGAAGGTGCAAAGTTTATGCAAGCGAAAAAAAATAAAGACAAATGCTATAACCGCGCGTTATATTAAATTATCTGCAAACTTGTCGGTAATAACCCACAATCTTATTCGAAACAAGAGTTATTTCTTATAATTTAATCCGTCATTTCACAGGACAACCACCATAAGTAGAAGACAGAAGTTAAACAAGCGAAAAACTTATCGAAGAAATTTACGTAAAGTTTAAAGATACGGGCGGTGTTGGCGATGGCTATGCTGTTAAAATATTCACCTCCGTCAAAAACCGCCATAAATAGAAAGAATAGTAGAATATAGACAGACTTCGTTCTTACACCAATCAGAAATATGGCATAAACAGTATGTTATTGTCAATTTTTTCCATTTGTTATGTAAACAAAAGCAAAACACGTTACATAACCTGGCTTTTGTTTATATCCGGATATGGTAAACATAAAGAGCGTTATTTGTTACTGCTTTCCTGATATGGAAAAAATAAAGAGCGTTCATATTATTTGTGTGTGAATAACCAATAGAACTGCACTGCGTTATGTAACCAGAAGCACAACTTTTGCAACATGAGCAGGCTCTTGTTTACGTACACCATCGTACGTCTTGGCGACAACATACTATTTACGCGCTGATTATGTTTGGCATATGAACAAAACTATATATTTTTTAATATACCTTCTGTTGTTTTGTGATACCCATAACATATGAGCAGAGGGATGCTCGTATCCCGGTTCCACAGTAGAGGCACCCCTGTCTTGGATTCCGGTAGTGGAACATCACTATTGGTATCCAGAGCAGTCTACCTTGCGGCAGTTTACAAATGTCATGATAAGAGTAACAAAAACATAGAATATACCAGTCTAGACTACCTTGGATTAATTGCACTTTATCATATTCTCGTATAAAAATCAACTAAAAACGCAGACGCTCTTTATTCATGATGTGGCATATTCGCCGGAAACGAATCAAGAAGGTGTATAACTCATGTTAAAATTGGTCGGGCGGATTCCAAATCCTAACTTTACCCGTTTACTAGTCCAGTAAATTTCCAGACCAAATTCCAGCCAATTCAGTTGAAACCACCAAACACCTCATAGGGAGATGAACAAGGGAGATAATACCAACAAAATGGGCCATAGCTATATATGGTCGAAGTTGATCAGCGGTCCCAGAATATGGACCCGACCTGTCTCTGTATATAGTATACCCAAATACCAAAATTACATGTTATCCAGTTGATACTATATAAAGTTATTATCCATAAGTCAAAATCGAGTAGATGGATGGACAGACCGACAGACGGACAGATTAATAATATAATGCGTCCATATTCTTTTAAATTTAAACATATGTTGCACGGGGAGTTTGAGTTTCCGATATTATGCATCACATCTAATGGTATTAAACAATACATACACATGTTTATGTATGCATGCTTAGGGTGGAAATTCCAGATAATCGTAACAATCATGCTTAATATACATAATTTGCATATAAACCGTCTAAAAACGCTTTTTGGGTGGTATTGTATGATTATGGAGCCAATTATCAGAAAGTAAATACACTGTTACAAGAGGTAAACCTTGCGTTGTTGATTACTCACACTATCGTGGCAAGGTTGTTTTGTTATCTTGTCATCGGAGGTACCGTTGTTCATATGGGGAGGATAGCCCATATACTATACCTGTTATTGAAGCATAGCATTTAAAGGATTAAGAACCGTTTGCATATAATGTTATATGGGGACAGACCCAAGAGAAAATATAAGTGTTTATATATAGGAGGGACTTAATTTAGTTTGTCTATATATACATATACACATTAAACAACACAATGCAACGCTCTTTATCAATGGGTTTCCTTTATATTGTATATATAATTAATGTATTCTCTACAATTATATACTAGTAATATGTTATAGATCTTAAACAATATCGTGATTTAGCCTAATATTTGATTATCAGCGTGGCTTGATAACATGGAGGAAACATTAAATTATATAATTTGGAAAAGGTTTACTACGATCATGCCGAAAATGGTCATTAGAATGTTGGGAATCAGAAAATAAATAACCAGCATGGGTCATCAAGGAGAGCATCTCTAGCTTAAACGAACTTCAATTACAGAACGCTTGTTTGTGGTTTCGGTTCTATATGCTCCCGACCTAATATGATCACTAGAGAAAGAACCGTGCAGTTCAAAATTACCGAACTACATCCCAGCTGAAAATGGGCCAAAAGTAACCTCGCAAAAGCACACGTAGATTTTCAAACCATTGATCGCGCGCGATGTTGCACCAAAAAAAAGTACAGTATAAACCTGTATGTCGCGTACCGGTATAATAATATGTAAGTTTGTAATTGTTTATTTTTGTTCCTTCCTGGATATAGGTTGGATTTATCGCTCATCTGAATAGCAATTTTTTAGAAACAGTTCTTGGAAGTTCAGATACAGTTGACAATATTGAATTTATAGGAATCGAGCTGTCAAGTAGAATGAAACAAAGTTACCTTAATTTGTTGATTCACATGGTCGAAGTGTTATCCATTGTCCAAAGCATATATAACACGTATGGTGGCGAATAGACAGCCACCACTCCCACAAAGAAAAACAAACAATGTCTGAATGTTTACAGGCAAAATGGAACCCGACTCCATTGTATTGCAGCACAGGTTGTTTTGGGGTAATTACGTTGATGAGTCATATGACGTAATCGCGCGCGACGTCGTTGATATGTGCTGTTAACCACAAACCTGCCAAATTAGTTATCTATAATGATGCAGTATCCAGAAAAGGAACAGTGTTTACTGTGGCAGGGATTGTTTATTAAATCAATGTATTGCAGCCCAAGGTATATCTAGGTGAAATAAGGGAAATCAAACCATAAAAAGTAGTCAAACTCAAACTTTAATATAACTAAATATAATGTAAGGGTTGTCCCTATAAACTGAGTTATTGTTAAACTATCAAACGTCTAATGATCAAAAGACTCCTCTAAAGCAGGTGACCAGGAACACCGAGTTCCATATCATATTAGTTTTGTGATACCCATAACATATGAGCAGAGGGATGCTCGTATCTCGGTTCCACAGTAGAGGCACCCCTGTCTTGGATTCCGGTAGTGGAACATCACTAATGGTATCCAGAGCAGTCTACATTGCGGCAGTTTACAAATGTCATGATAAGAGTAACAAAAACATAGAATATACCAGTCTAGACTACCTTGGATTAATCGCACTTTATCATATTCTCGTATAAAAACCAACTAAAAACGCAGACGCTCTTTATTCATGATGTGGCATATTCGCCGGAAACGAATCAACAAGGTGTAAAACTCATGTTAAAATTGGTCGGGCGGGGGATTCCAAATCCTAACTTTACCCGTTTACTAGTCCAGTAAATTTCCAGACCAAATTTCAGCCAATTCAGTTGAAACCACCAAACACCTCATAGGGAGATGAACATGGGAGATAATACCATCACAATGGGCGATAGCTATATATGGTCGAAGTTGGCCAGCGGTCCCAGAATATGGACCCGACCTGTCTCTGTATATAGTATACCCAAATACCAAAATTACATGTTATCCAGTTGATACTATATAAAGTTATTATCCATAAGTCAAAATCGAGTAGATGGATGGACCGACCGACAGACGGACAGATTAATAATATAATGCGTCCATATTCTTTTAAATTTAAACATATGTTGCACGGGGAGTTTGAGTTTCCGATATTATGCATCACATCTAATGGTATTAAACAATACATACACATGTTTATGTATGCATGCTTAGGGTGGGAATTCCAGATAATCGTAACAATCATGCTTAATATACATAATTTGTATATAAACCGTCTAAAAACGTTTTTTGGGTGGTATTGTATGATTATGGAGCCAATTATCAGAAAGTAACTACACTGTTACAAGAGGTAAACCTTGCGTTGTTGATTACTCACACTATCGTGGCAAGGTTGTTTTGTTATCTTGTCATCGGAGGTACCGTTGTTCATATGGGGAGGATAGCCCATATACTATACCTGTTATTGAAGCATAGCATTTAAAGGATTAAGAACCGTTTGCATATAATGTTATATGGGGACAGACCCAAGAGAAAATATAAGTGTTTATATATAGGAGGGACTTAATTTAGTTTGTCTATATATACATATACACATTAAACAACACAATGCAACGCTCTTTATCAATGGGTTTCCTTTATATTGTATATATAATTAATGTATTCTCTACAATTATATACTAGTAATATGTTATAGATCTTAAACAATATCGTGATTTAGCCTAATGTTTGATTATCAGCGTGGCTTGATAACATTGAGGAAACATTAAATTATATAATTTGGAAAAGGTTTACTACGATCATGCCGAAAATGGTCTTTAGAATGTTGGGAATCAGAAAATAAATAACCAGCATTGGTCATCAAGGAGAGCATCTCTAGCTTAAACGAACTTCAATTACAGAACGCTTGTTTGTGGTTTCGGTTCTATATGCTCCCGACCTAATATGATCACTAGAGAAAGAACCGTGCAGTTCAAAATTACCGAACTACATCCCAGCTGAAAATGGGCCAAAAGTAACCTCGCAATCAAGCACACGTAGATTTTCAAACGATTGATCGCGCGCGATGTTACACCTAAAAAACGTACAGTATAAACCTGTATGTCGCGTACCGGTATAATAATATGTAAGTTTGTAATTGTTTATTTTTGTTCCTTCCTGGATATAGGTTGGATTTATCGCTCATCTGAATAGCAATTTTTTAGAAACAGTTCTTGGAAGTTCAGATAAAGTTGACAATATTGAATTTATAGGAATCGAGCTGTCAAGTAGAATGAAACAAAGTTACCTTAATTTGTTGATTTACATGGTCGAAGTGTTATCCATTGTCCAAAGCATATATAACACGTATGGTGGCGAATAGACAGCCACCACTCCCACAAAGAAAAACAAACAATGTCTGAATGTTTACAGGCAAAATGGAACCCGACTCCATTGTATTGCAGCACAGGTTGTTTTGGGGTAATTACGTTGATGAGTCATAAGACGTAATCGCGCGCGACGTCGTTGATATGTGCTGTTAACCACAAACCTGCCAAATTAGTTATCTATAATGATGCAGTATCCAGAAAAGGAACAGTGTTTAGCGTGGCAGGGATTGTTTATTAAATCAATGTATTGCAGCCCAAGGTATATCTAGGTGTAACAAGGGAAATCAAACAATATAAGTAGTCAAACTCAAACTTTAATATAACTAAATATAATGTAAGGGTTGTCCCTATAAACTGAGTTATTGTTAAACTATCAAACGTCTAATGATCAAAAGACTCCTCTAAAGCGGGTGACCAGGAACACCGAGTTCCATATCATATTAGTTTTGTGATACCCATAACATATGAGCAGAGGGATGCTTGTATCCCGGTTCCACAGTAGAGGCACGCCTGTCTTGGATTCCGGTAGTGGAACATCACTAATGGTATCCAGAGCAGTCTACCTTGCGGCAGTTTACAAATGTCATGATAAGAGTAACAAAAACATAGAATATACCAGTCTAGACTACCTTGGATTAATCGCCCTTTATCATATTCTCGTATAAAAAACAACTAAAAACGCAGACGCTCTTTATTCATGATGTGGCATATTCGCCAGAAACGAATCAACAAGGTGTATAACTCATGTTAAAATTGGTCGGGCGGATTCCAAATCCTAACTGTACCCGTTTACTAGTCCAGTAAATTTCCAGACCAAATTTCAGCCAATTCAGTTGAACCCACCAAACACCTCATATGGAGATGAACAAAGGAGAGAATACCAACAAAATGGGGCCATAGCTATATATGGTCGAAGTTGGCCAGCGGTCCCAGAATATGGACCCGACCTGTCTCTGTATATAGTATACCAAAATACCAAAAGTACATGTTATCCAGTTGATACTATATAAAGTTATTATCCATAAGTCAAAAATCGAGTAGATGGATGGACAGACCGACAGACGGACAGATTAATAATATAATGCGTCCATATTCTTTTAAATTTAAACATATGTTGCACGGGGAGTTTGAGTTTCCGATATTATGCATCACATCTAATGGTATTAAACAATACATACACATGTTTATGTATGCATGCTTAGGGTGGAAATTCCAGATAATCGTAACAATCATGCTTAATATACATAATTTGCATATAAACCGTCGAAAAACGCTTTTTGGGTGGTATTGTATGATTATGGAGCCAATTATCAGAAAGTAACTACACTGTTACAAGAGGTAAACCTTGCATTGTTGATTACTCACACTATCGTGGCAAGGTTGTTTTGTTATCTTGTCATCGGAGGTACCGTTGTTCATATGGGGAGGATAGCCCATATACTATACCTGTTATTGAAACATAGCATTTAAAGGATTAAGAACCGTTTGCATATAATGTTATATGGGGACAGACCCAAGAGAAAATATAAGTGTTTATATATAGGAGGGACTTAATTTAGTTTGTCTATATATACATATACACATTAAACAACACAATGCAACGCTCTTTATCAATGGGTTTCCTTTATATTGTATATATAATTAATGTATTCTCTACAATTATATACTAGTAATAGGTTATAGATCTTAAACAATATCGTGATTTAGCCTAATGTTTGATTATCAGCGTGGCTTGATAACATGGAGGAAACATTAAATTATATAATTTGGAAAAGGTTTACTACGATCATGCCGAAAATGGTCTTTAGAATGTTGAGAATCAGAAAATAAATAACCAGCATGGGTCATCAAGGAGAGCATCTCTAGCTTAAACGAACTTCAATTACAGAACGCTTGTTTGTGGTTTCGGTTCTATATGCTCCCGACCTAATATGATCACTAGAGAAAGAACCGTGCAGTTCAAAATTACCGAACTACACCCCAGCTGAAAATGGGCCAAAAGTAACCTCGCAATCAAGCACACGTAGATTTTCAAACGATTGATCGCGCGCGATGGTGCACCAAAAAAAACGGAAAGTATAAACCTGTATGTGACTATGTCGCGTACCGGTATAATAATATGTAAGTTTGTAATTGTTTATTTTTGTTCCTTCCTGGATATAGGTTGGATTTATCGCTTATCTGAATAGCAATTTTTTTAAAACAGTTCTTGGAAGTTCAGATAAAGTTGACAATATTGAATTTATAGGAATCGAGCTGTCAAGTAGAATGAAACAAAGTTACCTTAATTTGTTGATTCACATGGTCGAAGTGTTATCCATTGTCCAAAGCATATATAACACGTATGGTGGCGAATAGACAGCCACCACTCCCACAAAGAAAAACAAACAATGTCTGAATGTTTACAGGCAAAATGGAACCCGACTCCATTGTATTGCAGCACAGGTTGTTTTGGGGTAATTACGTTGATGAGTCATATGACGTAATCGCGCGCGACGTCGTTGATATGTGCTGTTAACCACAAACCTGCCAAATTAGTTATCTATAATGATGCAGTATCCAGAAAAGGAACAGTGTTTACTGTGGCAGGGATTGTTTATTAAATCAATGTATTGCAGCCCAAGGTATATCTAGGTGAAATAAGGGAAATCAAACCATAAAAAGTAGTCAAACTCAAACTTTAATATAACTAAATATAATGTAAGGGTTGTCCCTATAAACTGAGTTATTGTTAAACTATCAAACGTCTAATGATCAAAAGACTCCTCTAAAGCAGGTGACCAGGAACACCGAGTTCCATATCATATTAGTTTTGTGATACCCATAACATATGAGCAGAGGGATGCTCGTATCTCGGTTCCACAGTAGAGGCACCCCTGTCTTGGATTCCGGTAGTGGAACATCACTAATGGTATCCAGAGCAGTCTACATTGCGGCAGTTTACAAATGTCATGATAAGAGTAACAAAAACATAGAATATACCAGTCTAGACTACCTTGGATTAATCGCACTTTATCATATTCTCGTATAAAAACCAACTAAAAACGCAGACGCTCTTTATTCATGATGTGGCATATTCGCCGGAAACGAATCAACAAGGTGTAAAACTCATGTTAAAATTGGTCGGGCGGGGGATTCCAAATCCTAACTTTACCCGTTTACTAGTCCAGTAAATTTCCAGACCAAATTTCAGCCAATTCAGTTGAAACCACCAAACACCTCATAGGGAGATGAACATGGGAGATAATACCATCACAATGGGCGATAGCTATATATGGTCGAAGTTGGCCAGCGGTCCCAGAATATGGACCCGACCTGTCTCTGTATATAGTATACCCAAATACCAAAATTACATGTTATCCAGTTGATACTATATAAAGTTATTATCCATAAGTCAAAATCGAGTAGATGGATGGACCGACCGACAGACGGACAGATTAATAATATAATGCGTCCATATTCTTTTAAATTTAAACATATGTTGCACGGGGAGTTTGAGTTTCCGATATTATGCATCACATCTAATGGTATTAAACAATACATACACATGTTTATGTATGCATGCTTAGGGTGGGAATTCCAGATAATCGTAACAATCATGCTTAATATACATAATTTGTATATAAACCGTCTAAAAACGTTTTTTGGGTGGTATTGTATGATTATGGAGCCAATTATCAGAAAGTAACTACACTGTTACAAGAGGTAAACCTTGCGTTGTTGATTACTCACACTATCGTGGCAAGGTTGTTTTGTTATCTTGTCATCGGAGGTACCGTTGTTCATATGGGGAGGATAGCCCATATACTATACCTGTTATTGAAGCATAGCATTTAAAGGATTAAGAACCGTTTGCATATAATGTTATATGGGGACAGACCCAAGAGAAAATATAAGTGTTTATATATAGGAGGGACTTAATTTAGTTTGTCTATATATACATATACACATTAAACAACACAATGCAACGCTCTTTATCAATGGGTTTCCTTTATATTGTATATATAATTAATGTATTCTCTACAATTATATACTAGTAATATGTTATAGATCTTAAACAATATCGTGATTTAGCCTAATGTTTGATTATCAGCGTGGCTTGATAACATTGAGGAAACATTAAATTATATAATTTGGAAAAGGTTTACTACGATCATGCCGAAAATGGTCTTTAGAATGTTGGGAATCAGAAAATAAATAACCAGCATGGGTCATCAAGGAGAGCATCTCTAGCTTAAACGAACTTCAATTACAGAACGCTTGTTTGTGGTTTCGGTTCTATATGCTCCCGACCTAATATGATCACTAGAGAAAGAACCGTGCAGTTCAAAATTACCGAACTACATCCCAGCTGAAAATGGGCCAAAAGTAACCTCGCAATCAAGCACACGTAGATTTTCAAACGATTGATCGCGCGCGATGTTACACCTAAAAAACGTACAGTATAAACCTGTATGTCGCGTACCGGTATAATAATATGTAAGTTTGTAATTGTTTATTTTTGTTCCTTCCTGGATATAGGTTGGATTTATCGCTCATCTGAATAGCAATTTTTTAGAAACAGTTCTTGGAAGTTCAGATAAAGTTGACAATATTGAATTTATAGGAATCGAGCTGTCAAGTAGAATGAAACAAAGTTACCTTAATTTGTTGATTTACATGGTCGAAGTGTTATCCATTGTCCAAAGCATATATAACACGTATGGTGGCGAATAGACAGCCACCACTCCCACAAAGAAAAACAAACAATGTCTGAATGTTTACAGGCAAAATGGAACCCGACTCCATTGTATTGCAGCACAGGTTGTTTTGGGGTAATTACGTTGATGAGTCATATGACGTAATCGCGCGCGACGTCGTTGATATGTGCTGTTAACCACAAACCTGCCAAATTAGTTATCTATAATGATGCAGTATCCAGAAAAGGAACAGTGTTTAGCGTGGCAGGGATTGTTTATTAAATCAATGTATTGCAGCCCAAGGTATATCTAGGTGTAACAAGGGAAATCAAACAATATAAGTAGTCAAACTCAAACTTTAATATAACTAAATATAATGTAAGGGTTGTCCCTATAAACTGAGTTATTGTTAAACTATCAAACGTCTAATGATCAAAAGACTCCTCTAAAGCGGGTGACCAGGAACACCGAGTTCCATATCATATTAGTTTTGTGATACCCATAACATATGAGCAGAGGGATGCTTGTATCCCGGTTCCACAGTAGAGGCACGCCTGTCTTGGATTCCGGTAGTGGAACATCACTAATGGTATCCAGAGCAGTCTACCTTGCGGCAGTTTACAAATGTCATGATAAGAGTAACAAAAACATAGAATATACCAGTCTAGACTACCTTGGATTAATCGCCCTTTATCATATTCTCGTATAAAAAACAACTAAAAACGCAGACGCTCTTTATTCATGATGTGGCATATTCGCCAGAAACGAATCAACAAGGTGTATAACTCATGTTAAAATTGGTCGGGCGGATTCCAAATCCTAACTGTACCCGTTTACTAGTCCAGTAAATTTCCAGACCAAATTTCAGCCAATTCAGTTGAACCCACCAAACACCTCATATGGAGATGAACAAAGGAGAGAATACCAACAAAATGGGGCCATTGCTATATATGGTCGAAGTTGGCCAGCGGTCCCAGAATATGGACCCGACCTGTCTCTGTATATAGTATACCAAAATACCAAAAGTACATGTTATCCAGTTGATACTATATAAAGTTATTATCCATAAGTCAAAATCGAGTAGATGGATGGACAGACCGACAGACGGACAGATTAATAATATAATGCGTCCATATTCTTTTAAATTTAAACATATGTTGCACGGGGAGTTTGAGTTTCCGATATTATGCATCACATCTAATGGTATTAAACAATACATACACATGTTTATGTATGCATGCTTAGGGTGGAAATTCCAGATAATCGTAACAATCATGCTTATTATACATAATTTGCATATAAACCGTCGAAAAACGCTTTTTGGGTGGTATTGTATGATTATGGAGCCAATTATCAGAAAGTAACTACACTGTTACAAGAGGTAAACCTTGCATTGTTGATTACTCACACTATCGTGGCAAGGTTGTTTTGTTATCTTGTCATCGGAGGTACCGTTGTTCATATGGGGAGGATAGCCCATATACTATACCTGTTATTGAAACATAGCATTTAAAGGATTAAGAACCGTTTGCATATAATGTTATATGGGGACAGACCCAAGAGAAAATATAAGTGTTTATATATAGGAGGGACTTAATTTAGTTTGTCTATATATACATATACACATTAAACAACACAATGCAACGCTCTTTATCAATGGGTTTCCTTTATATTGTATATATAATTAATGTATTCTCTACAATTATATACTAGTAATAGGTTATAGATCTTAAACAATATCGTGATTTAGCCTAATGTTTGATTATCAGCGTGGCTTGATAACATGGAGGAAACATTAAATTATATAATTTGGAAAAGGTTTACTACGATCATGACGAAAATGGTCTTTAGAATGTTGAGAATCAGAAAATAAATAACCAGCATGGGTCATCAAGGAGAGCATCTCTAGCTTAAACGAACTTCAATTACAGAACGCTTGTTTGTGGTTTCGGTTCTATATGCTCCCGACCTAATATGATCACTAGAGAAAGAACCGTGCAGTTCAAAATTACCGAACTACACCCCAGCTGAAAATGGGCCAAAAGTAACCTCGCAATCAAGCACACGTAGATTTTCAAACGATTGATCGCGCGCGATGGTGCACCAAAAAAAACGGAAAGTATAAACCTGTATGTGACTATGTCGCGTACCGGTATAATAATATGTAAGTTTGTAATTGTTTATTTTTGTTCCTTCCTGGATATAGGTTGGATTTATCGCTTATCTGAATAGCAATTTTTTAAAAACAGTTCTTGGAAGTTCAGATAAAGTTGACAATATTGAATTTATAGGAATCGAGCTGTCAAGTAGAATGAAACAAAGTTACCTTAATTTGTTGATTTACATGGTCGAAGTGTTATCCATTGTCCAAAGCATATATAACATGTATGGTGGCGAATAAACAGCCACCACTCCCACAAAGAAAAACAAACAATGTCTGAATGTTTACAGGCAAAATGGAACCCGACGCTATTGTATTGCAGCAGAGGTTGTTTTGGGGAAATTACGTTGATGAGTCATATGACGTAATCGCGCGCGACGTCGTTGATATGTGCTGTTAACCACAAACCTGCCAAATTAGTTATCTATAATGATGCAGTATCCAGAAAAGGAACAGCGCGATTACGTCATATGACTCATCAACGTAATTTCCCCAAAACAACCTCTGCTGCAATACAATGTAGTCGGGTTCCATTTTGCCTGTAAACATTCAGACATTGTTTGTTTTTCTTTGTGGGAGTGGTGGCTGTCTATTCGCCACCACACGTGTTATATATTCTTTGGACAATGGATAACACTTCGACCATGTAAATCAACAAATTAAGGTAACTTTGTTTCATTCTACTTGACAGCTCGATTCCTATAAATTCAATATTTTATTGTCAACTTTATCTGAACTTCCAAGAACTGTTTCTAAAAAATTGCTATTCAGATGAGCGATAAATCCAACCTATATCCAGGAAGGAACAAAAATAAACAATTACAAACTTACATATTATTATACCGGTACGCGACATACAGGTTTATACTTTCCGTTTTTTTTGGTGCACCATCGCGTGCGATCAATAGTTTGAAAATCTACGTGTGCTTGATTGCGAGGTTACTTTTGGCCCATTTTCAGCTGGGGTGTAGTTAGGTAATTTTGAACTGCACGGTTCTTTCTCTAGTGATCATATTAGGTCGGGAGCATATAGAACAGAAACCACAAACAAACGTTCTGTATTTGAAGTTCGTTTAAGCTAGAGATGCTCTCCTTGATGACCCATGCTGGTTATTTATTTTCTGATTCCCAACATTCTAAAGACCATTTTCGGCATGATCGTAGTAAACCTTTTCCAAATTATATAATTTAATCTTTCCTCCATGTTATCAAGCCACGCTGATAATCAAACATTAGGCTAAATCACGATATTGTTTAAGATCTATAACCTATTACTAGTATATAATTGTAGAGAATACATTAATTATAAATACAATATAAAGGAAACCCATTGATAAAGAGCGTTGTATTGTGATGTTTAATGTGTATATGTATATATAGACAAACTAAATTAAGTCCCTCCTATATATAAACACTTATATTTTCTCTTGGGTCTGTCCCCATATAACATTGTATGCAAACGGTTCTTAATCCTTTAAATGCTATGCTTCAATAACAGGTATAGTATATGGGCTA
The DNA here is from genome assembly GCA_032622095.1 of Siphonodentalium dalli. Classification (NCBI taxonomy): domain Eukaryota; kingdom Metazoa; phylum Mollusca; class Scaphopoda; order Gadilida; family Siphonodentaliidae; genus Siphonodentalium; species Siphonodentalium dalli. Next base: position 111,460,171 of record CP136061.1, on the reverse strand, counting down.
TCCTCCCCATATGAACAACGGTACCTCCGATGACAAGATAACAAAACAACCTTGCCATGATAGTGTGAGTAATCAACAACGCAATGTTTACCTCTTGTAACAGTGTAGTTACTTTCTGATAATTGGCTCCATAATCATACAATACCACCCAAAAAGCGTTTTTCGACGGTTTATATGCAAATTATGTATATTAAGCATGATTGTTACGAGTATCTGGAATTTCCACCTTAAGCATGCATACATAAACATGTGTATGTATTGTTTAATACCATTTTATGTGATGCATAATATCGGAAACTCAAACTCCCCGTGCAACATATGTTAAAATTTAAAAAGAATATGGACGCATTATATTATTATTCTGTCCGTCTGTCGGTCTGTCCATCCATCTACTCGATTTTGACTTATGGATAATAACTTTATATAGTATCAACTGGATAACATGTAATTTTGGTATTTGGGTATACTATATACAGAGACAGGTCGGGTCAATATTCTGGGACCGCTGGCCAACTTCGACCATATATAGCTATGGCCCCATTTTGTTGGTATTCTCTCCTTTGTTCATCTCCATATGAGGTGTTTGGTGGGTTCAACTGAATTGGCTGAAATTTGGTCTGGAAATTTACTGGACTAGTAAACGGGTACAGTTAGGATTTGGAATCCGCCCGACCAATTTTAACATGAGTTATACACCTTGTTGATTCGTTTCTGGCGAATATGCCACATCATGAATAAAGAGCGTCTGCGTTTTTAGTTGTTTTTTATACGAGAATATGATAAAGGGCGATTAATCCAAGGTAGTCTAGACTGGTATATTCTATGTTTTTGTTACTCTTATCATGACATTTGTAAACTGCCGCAAGGTAGACTGCTCTGGATACCATTAGTGATGTTCCACTACCGGAATCCAAGACAGGCGTGCCTCTACTGTGGAACCGGGATACAAGCATCCCTCTGCTCATATGTTATGGGTATCACAAAACTAATATGATATGGAACTCGGTGTTCCTGGTCACCCGCTTTAGAGGAGTCTTTTGATCATTAGACGTTTGACAGTTTAACAAAAACTCAGTTTATAGGGACAACCCTTCCATTATATTTAGTTATATTAAAGTTTGAGTTTAACTACTTTTATTGTTTGATTTCCCTTGTTTCACCTAGATATACCTTGGGCTGCAATACATTGATTTAATAAACAATCCCTGCCACGGTAAACACTGTTCCTTTTCTGGATACTGCATCATTATAGATAACTAATTTGGCAGGTTTGTGGTTAACAGCACATATCAACGACGTCGCGCGCGATTACGTCATATGACTCATCAACGTAATTTCCCCAAAACAACCTCTGCTGCAATACAATGGAGTCGGGTTCCATTTTGCCTGTAAACATTCAGACATTGTTTGTTTTTCTTTGTGGGAGTGGTGGCTGTCTATTCGACACCACACGTGTTATATATGCTTTGGACAATGGATAACACTTCGACCATGTAAATCAACAAATTAAGGTAACTTTGTTTCATTCTACTTGACAGCTCGATTCCTATAAATTCAATATTTGATTGTCAACTTTATCTGAACTTCCAAGAACTGTTTTTAAAAAATTGTTATTCAGATGAGCGATAAATACAACCTATATCCAGGAAGGAACAAAAATAAACAATTACAAACTTACATATTATTATACCGGTACGCGACATACAGGTTTATACTTTCCGTTTTTTTTGGTGCACATCGCGCGCGATCAATCGTTTGAAAATCTACGTGTGCTTGAATGCGAGGTTACTTTTGGCCCATTTTCAGCTGGGATGTAGTTCGGTAATTTTGAACTGCACGGTTCTTTCTCTAGTGATCATATTAGGTCTGGAGCATATAGAACCGAAACCACAAACAAACGTTCTGTATTTTAAGTTCGTTTAAGCTAGAGATGCTCTCCTTGATGACCCATGCTGGTTATTTATTTTCTGATTCCCAACATTCTAAAGACCATTTTCGGCATGATCGTAGTAAACCTTTTCCAAATTATATAATTTAATATTTCCTCCATGTTATCAAGCCACGCTGATAATCAAACATTAGGCTAAATCACGATATTGTTTAAGATCAATAACCTATTACTAGTATATAATTGTAGAGAATACATTAATTATATATACAATATAAAGGAAACCCATTGATAAAGAGCGTTGTTTTGTGTTGTTTAATGTGTATATGTATATATAGACAAACTAAATTAAGTCCCTCCTATATATAAACACTTATATTTTCTCTTGGGTCTGTCCCCATATAACATTGTATGCAAACGGTTCTTAATCCTTTAAATGCTATGGTTCAATAACAGGTATAGTATATGGGCTATCCTCTCCATATGAACAACGGTACCTCCGATGACAAGATAACAAAACAACCTTGCCACGATAGTGTGAGTAATCAACAACGCAATGTTTACCTCTTGTAACAGTGTAGTTACTTTCTGATAATTGGCTCCATAATCATACAATACCACCCAAAAAGCGTTTTTCGACGGTTTATATGCAAATTATGTATATTAAGCATGATTGTTACGAGTATCTGGAATTTCCACCTTAAGCATGCATACATTAACATGTGTATGTATTGTTTAATACCATTATATGTGATGCATAATATCGGAAACTCAAACTCCCCGTGCAACATATGTTAAAATTTAAAAAGAATATGGACGCATTATATTATTAATCTGTCCGTCTGTCGGTCTGTCCATCCATCTACTCGATTTTGACTTATGGATAATAACTTTATATAGTATCAACTGGATAACATGTAATTTTGGTATTTGGGTATACTATATACAGAGACAGGTCGGGTCCATATTCTGGGACCGCTGGCCAACTTCGACCATATATAGCTATGGCCCCATTTTGTTGGTATTCTCTCCTTTGTTCATCTCCATATGAGGTGTTTGGTGCGTTCAACTGAATTGGCTGAAATTTGGTCTGGAAATTTACTGGACTAGTAAACGGGTACAGTTAGGATTTGGAATCCGCCCGACCAATTTTAACATGAGTTATACACCTTGTTGATTCGTTTCTGGCGAATATGCCACATCATGAATAAAGAGCGTCTGCGTTTTTAGTTGTTTTTTATACGAGAATATGATAAAGGGCGATTAATCCAAGGTAGTCTAGACTGGTATATTCTATGTTTTTGTTACTCTTATCATGACATTTGTAAACTGCCGCAAGGTAGACTGCTCTGGATACCATTAGTGATGTTCCACTACCGGAATCCAAGACAGGCGTGCCTCTACTGTGGAACCGGGATACAAGCATCCCTCTGCTCATATGTTATGGGTATCACAAAACTAATATGATATGGAACTCGGTGTTCCTGGTCACCCGCTTTAGAGGAGTCTTTTGATCATTAGACGTTTGACAGTTTAACAAAAACTCAGTTTATAGGGACAACCCTTACATTATATTTAGTTATATTAAAGTTTGAGTTTGACTACTTTTTATTGTTTGATTTCCCTTGTTTCACCTAGATATACCTTGGGCTGCAATACATTGATTTAATAAACAATCCCTGCCACGGTAAACACTGTTCCTTTTCTGGATACTGCATCATTATAGATAACTAATTTGGCAGGTTTGTGGTTAACAGCACATATCAACGACGTCGCGCGCGATTACGTCATATGACTCATCAACGTAATTTCCCCAAAACAACCTATGCTGCAATACAATGTAGTCGGGTTCCATTTTGCCTGTAAACATTCAGACATTGTTTGTTTTTCTTTGTGGGAGTGGTGGCTGTCTATTCGCCACCACACGTGTTATATATGCTTTGGACAATGGATAACACTTCGGCCATGTAAATCAACAAATTAAGGTAACTTTGTTTCATTCTACTTGACAGCTCGATTCCTATAAATTCAATATTTTATTGTCAACTTTATCTGAACTTCCAAGAACTGTTTTTAAAAAATTGCTATTCAGATGAGCGATAAATCCAACCTATATCCAGGAAGGAACAAAAATAAACAATTACAAACTTACATATTATTATACCGGTACGCGACATAGTCACATACAGGTTTATACTTTCCGTTTTTTTTGGTGCACCATCGCGCGCGATCAATCATTTGAAAATCTACGTGTGCTTGATTGCGAGGTTACTTTTGGCCCATTTTCAGCTGGGGTGTAGTTCGGTAATTTTGAACTGCACGGTTCTTTCTCTAGTGATCATATTAGGTCGGGAGCACATAGAACCGAAACCACAAACAAACGTTCTGTATTTGAAGTTCGTTTAAGCTAGAGATGCTCTCCTTGATGACCCATGCTGGTTATTTATTTTCTGATTCCCAACATTCTAAAGATCATTTTCGGCATGATCGTAGTAAACCTTTTCCAAATTATATAATTTAATGTTTACTCCATGTTATCAAGCCACGCTGATAATCAAACATTAGGCTAAATCACGATATTGTTTAAGATCTATAACCTATTACTAGTATATAATTGTAGAGAATACATTAATTATAAATACAATATAAAGGAAACCCATTGATAAAGAGCGTTGTATTGTGTTGTTTAATGTGTATATGTATATATAGACAAACTAAATTAAGTCCCTCCTATATATAAACACTTATATTTTCTCTTGGGTCTGTCCCCATATAATATTGTATGCAAACGGTTCTTAATCCTTTAAATACTATGGTTCAATAACAGGTATAGTATATGGGCTATCCTCCCCTTATGAACAACGGTACCTCCGATGACAAGATAACAAAACAACCTTGCCACGATAGTGTGAGTAATCAACAACGCAATGTTTACCTCTTGTAACAGTGTAGTTACTTTCTGATAATTGGCTCCATAATCATACAATACCACCCAAAAAGCGTTTTTCGACGGTTTATATGCAAATTATGTATATTAAGCATGATTGTTACGATTATCTGGAATTTCCACCTTAAGCATGCATACATAAACATGTGTATTTATTGTTTAATACCATTATATGTGATGCATAATATCGGAAACTCAAACTCCCCGTGCAACATATGTTTAAATTAAAAAAGAATATGGACGCATTATATTATTAAGCTGTCCGTCTGTCGGTCTGTCCATCCATCTACTCGATTTTGACTTATGGATAATAACTTTATATAGTATCAACTGGATAACATGTAATTTTGGTATTTGGGTATACTATATACAGAGACAGGTCGGGTCCATATTCTGGGACCGCTGGCCAACTTCGACCATATATAGCCATGGCCCCATTTTGTTGGTATTCTCTCCTTTGTTCATCTCCGTATGAGGTCTTTGGTGGGTTCAACTGAATAGGCTGAAATTTGGTCTGGAAATTTATTGGACTAGTAAACGGGTTAAGTTAGGATTTGGAATCTGCCCGACCAATTTTAACATGAGTTATACACCTTGTTGATTCGTTTCCGGCGAATATGCCACATCGTGAATAAAGAGCGTCTGCGTTTTTAGTTGTTTTTTATACGAGAATATGATAAAGGGCGATTAATCCAAGGTAGTCTAGACTGGTATATTCTATGTTTTTGTTACTCTTATCATGACATTTGTAAACTGCCGCAAGGTAGACTGCTCTGGATACCATTAGTGATGTTCCACTACCGGAATCCAAGACAGGGGTGCCTCTACTGTGGAACCGGGATACGAGCATCCCTCTGCTCATATGTTATGGGTATCACAAAACTAAAATTAATCGAGTGTCGTTTGCAATTTGGTGTTTTTGACTTGCTAGCCGCAACTTATTACGCACCATGCAAGTTTGACCGTCTTTGATTGGCTAGCCGCAACTTATCACGCACCATGCAAGTTTGACCCGTGCACGTGGGATTTATATATTTCGACTGTGGTGACACGGAGACTTGTTAGTTTCGATTCCGTGTTTCATTTGTTCAAATTGCTGTACTATTATGGCTACGTTCATACGGTGGCAAGTTTGCACGGAATGTCTTTGCGTGCATTTCGCTATAGAACACCGCATGGTGCCAGAATATGAACGGAACCGTGCACATAACATACATCTTTACCAAAGTGAAAGACATGAGAAGTAGCATTTATCTAATTCCACTTGTAACAGTGCTATTGGAATTTGCCTTCAAATATCTGTATGATTTATTTTTGCGAGATAATTGCATGATATTTACAGGCAAATTCCGGTAGCATCGTTACAAATAGAACTACAGAGATTTTACTTCGCCGGTAGTTAGCCGTGGCACAGATGCAATTTATGAGCTTGTTTCCGTTCATATTATGGCACCATATCATTTTATACGACAAAATGCCTGCAAATCATACCGTGCAAACTTGCCAGTGTATAAATGTACCATAAATGTAAAAATGCCGCATACTTCAGCAACTTTGAGATTTGATAAGGTTCATACAATAAACAGAATACCTACAGTTTTAGCTTGATTGCCTGAAACATCTCATTCGTGTCTGGAAAGAAATATCAACTTGCAGCCGCTCGTGAAAAAATATGATATTTCTTTCCAGATACTGATGAGATATTTCAGGCATTAACAACAAAATATATGTATTCTCTCATATTGACATATTTTTCTCTAGCCCCATGTGTATTTACTTAAATTTTTTCCACTAATTTCACTATTTAATATTCAGAAAAATGCGAGCTAAAGATGACTTTTCTGACAAAGATAAGCTTCCACGCCGAGGTGACCCAGGAAGTTTGCAACAATAGCTGCATAGATATTACTAATTGTTGGGGGTATATCTTCTCAGAACCGTTCTGTTTCCTACTTCGCAACACAATTATCAATGCAACAAACACTCTCATATTGGGAAAGAAAGACTGCTTGGCAGGTAAGTCAATAGCAATTATTACCACTTTAGAGGGCGTTCTCTAGTAGATTTAACAGTATTTTACCCGAACGGTAAAAAGCCATAACGTCCGGCATCAAACCGGAAGTTATGCGTTAACGATATTAATGGCCCGCTTCCGTGTTGCGATTTGCTAGGAATCTAATCGAACACAACCTAATTTCTTAATTCGGTATTTCTGTTAAAACAAGATTATAGTATATTATTACGAATATAGCTGATATATTACTGTAGTAGATGTAATAACAGACCAACAACACATTCAAGGTGAGTAAGTGTTATCTAACAAATGGAATAAATTAGATTTCTGACTGAATTTACCTTAGATATGGCACTATTTTCGTGGTAGAATAATTAATTAGTCACGTGACAATTTTTTTGACAACAAACAGACGACACATGGTTTGAATTGTTAAAAAAGTTATTATTTCAGTTGACATATTGCTGCTTACGCAGTCATCTATGTTCTAGTTGGGTTTCATTTCAGAGAGTGGTAATAATAGTAATAACATGATTTTGTCGGGCGTTAGGTTTATTAACGGCCCTCCAGAAATGATTAGCAGCCTTCGGGCCATTAACGGCCCTCCACTTCGTCTCGGGCCTTCGTCTCGGGCCGTCGTCTCGGGCCTTCTTCTCGGGCTGTTAATCATTTATGTTGGGCCGTTAATAAACCATAACGCCCGACAAAATCAAGTTATTGGTATATTGAGCTTTCCGCGCACAATAACTAGTCGGATGAGCTTACGGCTGCTTCGAGACAAGGCGGCTGCAAAAATAGTTTAAGTAGTTTATCAGCTTTTGTACAGATGAAATAATACACCGGGGAACATATATGATTCTGCCTTTATTTGTCCAAATATGACCAGTGTCACGCAAAATTAAAAACAGTGTTACAATCATGATGAATTTCCAACATCATGACGTAAATAGAAATTTCATTAAATTGTGATTTGACAACAAAAGTGTTGCTTGAATTTAACACAGAAAACTAGTCGCTGGTATCAAATTTAGGGTGAAAAAAAAATTCATTGCAACTATTTTCAAATAGCTTCTTTTGGTTGACACGCCCCGTCATAGCTGCAACGTGTCCGCATCGTTGGCAAAACAATCGTTTTTTTTCTTGTAACGGTCATGTATTTACGTAGAATAAAACGATAATGGATAGGAGGGACTAGTGGCAACCTGCACTGTGTACATAGCTGGAGTGGCAGCTGAGGTCCGTGTAAACTGTTGTGATAGCCAGTAAGGAATCGTTTGCGTGATCAAGAACTACAGGCGGCATGTGGACACTATAGTATACCATGCTCCTAAATTGATCCGTGAATAGAGTTTCCATTCTCACAGAAAAACTGCTTCGCTAATTTATCGCACATTTCCATGCAGTGCTTGGAAATTCTGCATTCTGCTCGAAAACTTGGGAATTCCAAGTAGGCGTGACAGTAAATTTATATTAAAACGACCCCACGAGACATGTCTGACCAACCAGAAATTGAATTGAATGAATCATTCCACGCGATTGCTGTTGATTTCATCACAATTAGTCCAGGAGATACTCTGCACCCACCAGGACTCAACTTCACCCCACTAATTTTCTTCCTTAAGGTCTCCTCTAATTATTTTCACTTGTTAACAAGAAAAAAAGTGGCCGCAGAGACTCCAGACAAGATGGCGTCCATCATGGCGGCCATTTTTTAAAAATGCACCAGGTCTCTTTGATCGCCGTTATAGTAAAGATTATATCACATGCGGTCTTGTTTTCCGCTCGATTCGTTATGCTAATATATATACAACCCTTACAAATTAACCAAAAATCCGACACCAGAATCCAATATGGCGGCCAAGATGGCCGCCGAAATGTGAAAATATGTTATTTTTCTGACATGTTACCACCTTTCGTTTGTCTCTGTGGGAAAATGTTGGCATCTTTGCGTCATGTTATACATTTATCACATAGAGGAGTCATTGGCGAACACATGAGGACCATAATATACATTCATTGCGGGATATTTTTGTCCGATATCACGTTTTCCCAAATGCCGGTATCTTAGGTCAAAGCCGAATCTACGTTAATAACGCGATGTAATGTTTCGAATCAATGAATGTTATTGCTATTATAACAACACCCATGCATATATATGTGCAGGAGAAACTCGAGCTAGGATTCCTCTTATACATGAGTTGAGGAATATTTACCCAAATCTAAGATGGCGGCCAAAATGGCCACCAAAAATAAAAAATCGCTGATTTTAACATCAGTGAGCATTATTGTAATGAAAACTCCACACCTGCTTACTATTGTGAGTTGGGAACACTTAGGCGAAGAACTTTACTTGTACCATATCCAAATAAAAGTCCCCTAAATCCAAAATGGCGTCCACAATGGCGGACATATTTTGAAAAATCACCGAAATTCCCTCATATTCACATCATTGGGCATTATTGTCGAGAGAACTCCACCCATGCTTACAGTTGAGTTGGAAATACTGAGGTGAGGTAATTACATTGCATCTCATGCAAGAAATTATTTTCCAATTCGAAGATGGCGGCCAAAATGGCGCCGAAATTTGAAAACAAGTCTACATTCCTTTACTTTCTTAGGATGGGCGTTATTTTTTTCGCGATTTCTATCCACCATTACATGTTGATATGGAATAGTGACATGAAGTGTTCATTAGGGTTTGACAATTGATACTCACAGCCAAGATCGCTGCTAAATTGGCGGCTAGAAATTGAAAATAAATCGATGTTTTCACATATTAATTTCAACTTATTGTAATAATATCGGTATGTATGGACGAAACTGTACATACACCATCTACTTGTTCAACTTAAAGGTATCAAAACGCATAACATAGCTCGTATCTTTCTGGAAAGATGAAAAACCACACTTAATATCGCGATGTGGCATTTCGAAATCCATTCTCCACTTAGCGCCGATAATGGCCGTAAGCGTAGGTGCGCCGAATAGTTTTATCAGAACAATTACCTGATAACAGATTCTGATTAGCCACGTCACGTCCATAATTATCTGGACCAGCTTCCATTGCTTTGTCTGATAAATCTAGGTCGCTCACACCGACAAAGTATTCACCACTTCCTGGGAGTAGGGTCCCTCTAATCATAACGTTTCAAACAATTCATTTTCCGGTGTCTAGCTTACGATTTTAAATATTTGCTAAATATGATAGCTGTGCCTCATCTTGAACTAGGAAGGCATATGGCCGATGAGTATACAAGCTTACAGAAGATCATCTCTATGTATGTGTCTCATACCCCATGGGGATAACGGCATGTACACCTGGCGAACCAGTTAGCTAGTCACTTCTCAATAGATGGTTCGTCAACTCACAAACTCAGCGAACGCATTGGCATGTGTGGACAACTTCGAGAGTGTTTCGAAAGTTGCTAGCTGTCTCATTCCCTTGGACAGATGTCTATCTGCTAAGGAGAAGACCATAGTGTACAGACTACCCACACTTCTTGACCATGATCCGAAGCAAACTGTGTGACGCCCCGCAGTTGTCTCGTCGAATATCTCCCAGCAGAGAAGAACAATGTTCGCGTTGCTAGTTTGTGGACATGCGCCATGATAGTGGGAATGAAATGGCCACGTTAAACACCACCCCTACACCTGGTGCATGTCATGCGTGTCGGTTTTTGTTTTTTGGTGTGGTAAGATTGTATTTCCACATCCGTTTCGAAGCCTTTCTGATTCAACTACGTACATTTTTTGTCTGGATAATACTATGCTAACCTCCCTCAAAACAGTCGGGTGTGGACTAAAGGATAATGTCTTTATAGCATGAATGTATGCGTTTTTTGTTATCCTCTCTCATGGTTAGTGTCAGTATGTGGGCGGTATTAGTCAAGATAATGTCAGGAACTGTGGTGCATTTATTTCACTATGTATTTAAAGAACAATGTACAGTCTCGATGGCAATGGCTGTGGACGTTGGGGAACGCGACCTTTATGATCATATAGCTTTATATATATATAACTTTAGAATATAGTGGTTAATGTCTCATGCATGACAATGGTCGCAATGGTGATGTTACCAACAAATCACTTGGTGTACCAACGTTTGTTGAACTGAATGCAAGAGCTTATCATCGAGTCAACGTAACATTCCTCTGGGTGTTCTTCGTGTTAAACATTTCACCCTTTTGTTGGTGGCATTTGTACTTTCTTGAACCATACCACCCAGCGTGAGTATGACATATCAACCAACTATCAAAGGTATCGCCTTTAAGACTACACCGAGTCTTGGTGGGGCTTACACAGCAGTAGCCAATGGCACACGCCTGGTCCAGTTGTTTATGAACGGCTTTCAAACGGATGGGAACATACAATCAGAGCATACACGGAAAGCAAAGCCACACATGATATCATGTCTGAATCGAAAACATAACAAAATAAGGGGCGGTGCAGTCATGGTCCAATTTCATTTCCACTATCATGACACATACCCACAAACTAGCACCGTGTGTACTGTTATCATCTGTTTGGAGCTGTTCGGTGAGACGATTGCTGGATGCCAACAAGCTTGTTCTTATGAACATGTTCAAGGAGTTTGGGTATATTATGCATTATGGTCTTCTACGCCTTAGCAGAAATGCATCCGTCAAGTGTCGGGCTTTCAACATTCGAAGCCATATACATAAGTTGTCCGGGTACGTCAGTGCATTAGATGAGTATGTGAATTGATGAACCATATATTGAGAAGTGGCTATTTGGGAAGATCACCAGGTGTACACGTTGTTATCCCCATTAGGTCACCAAAGCTGACAATATGCAGATAGATAGGTCCTTCTAAAAGCTAGTATACGCATCGACCGAATACCTTTCTAGTGTATCGCACAAGATTACGCCTATACCACATATGTAGCATCTGAATTATACCATAAGATATACCACGAATGAAGCTTTCGAAACAAACACGTGAGCTGGACACCGGCATATGTATTGTTTGAAACATTCCGATTAGTGGGATCATTCTACAAAGAAGTGTAGTAAACTGTTGTTGTGAGCGAGATAGATTAATCTGACGAAAAGACGGACACGGGTCTAGATAATGCTGAATGTGGCAATTCAGAATAAGCTCAGGTAATGTTGTTTTGTTTTTTGGAAGTCATAATATGACTATTCGGCGCAGCTATATACGGTTACGGCCAGTATGTGCCCTTAGTGGATTTTGAAATGCCACATATCGTGACTGTTGGTTTTCATCCTTCCAAAAGGCTATGACTTACGTTGGAACTAATATATGGCTTATATTATGTACCGTTTTGTCTATACAAATCGATATTATGACAAAAAGTTGAAATTAGTATCTGATAATATCGGCTTCTTTTCAATCTCTGGCCGTCAGTTTGGCCGCCACATTGACTGTGAGTATCATTTGCCAAACCCTAATGAACAATTCATACATATCAACATGTAACGGTGGGTAGAAATCGCGAAACAATAATGCCCATCCTAAGAAAGTAAAGGAATGTAGGCGTGTTTTCAAATTTCGGTCGCCATTTTGGCTGCCATCTTCGATTTGGAAAACCATTTCTTGCATGAGATGTAAGGTAATTACTTCACCTCAGTATTTCCAACTCAACTGTAAGCATGGATGGAGTTGTCTCGACAATAATGCCCAATGATGTAAATATGAGGGAATTTCGGTGATTTTTCAAAATCTGTCCGCCATTGTGGGCGCCATTTTAGATTTGGGGGACTTTTATTTGGATATGGTACAAGGAAAGTTCTTCGCCTAAATGTTCACAACTTACAATAGTAAGCAGGTGTGGAGTTGTCATGACAATAATGCTCACTGATGTTAAAATCAGCGATTTTTCTATTTCGGGTGGCCATTTTGGCCGCCATCTTAGATTTGGGTAAATATTCCTCAACTCAGGTATAAGAGGAATCCTAGCTCGAGTATCCCCTGCACATATATATGCATGGGTGTTGTTATAATAGCAATAACATTCATTGATTCGAAACATTACATCGCGTTATTAACGTAGATTCGGCTTTGACCTAAGATACCGGCATTTGGGAAAACGTGATATCGGACAAAAATATCCCGCAATGAATGTATATTATGGTCCCCATGTGTTCGCCAATGACTCCTATATACGATCAATGTATAATATGACGCAAAGATGCCAACATTTTCCCACAGAGACAAACGAAAGGTGTTAACATGTCAGATAAAAGCATATTTTCACATTTCGGCGGCCATATTGGCGGCCATATTGGATTCTGGTGTCGGATTTTTGGCTAATTTGTAAGGATTGTATATTGGCATATCGAATCGAGCGAGTATCTGCGGCCACTTTTTTTTCTTGTTAACAAGTGAAAAAAATTAGAGGAGACATTAAGAAAGAAAATTAGTGGGGTGAAGTTGAGTCCTGGGGGGGGGGGGGGGTGAAGAGGTCGACCAATATCTCCTGGACTAAACGTTCTCGTGCTTAATTTATCCACCATATTTTCAGCATACTGAAACGTGAAAGAAATGAGAAATTACAATTTCCAATTTAAGGCTTGTCAACTCACTGGCATTGCTAAAATAGTTTAGTCCAAGCGGCATAACTCTAATGTATTTCATTATAACTTGTATTCACGAACGTTCGCGCGTTGAGTCCTTTTATCCTTTCTATATATAAATTACTCATTGACGAGTAGTTCCCTCAGGAAATGTTCAGATAATATAAGTTCAACAAACCAGGTCGTTTGTTGAACTTATTAGCTGAACACTCCCCCACAAAGAATATGATTCTTTCTGTACTTGCATTTTCTGTCTTTTCCTGATAACCCCTCCATATGAATAATAGCTAATTCCAATGTTTACGTTTATAAGTGAGCGGGAGAATCCATTTAGTGTAGAAAGGTTTAATTCTTCTCGTCTGTTCTGATAGTATACCAGAATCTCATACAATATACAGATATGGCGACTTCTGTTTGCGTTTGAACATGGCAGACATACATATAATTGTTCTCTATATACACCACAAGCGATGTAACATATTAAAGGCACGGGCGGCGTTCGTTGCATAAATATTTATATTTGTTCAAATCGCAATCAACAGAAGGAACACCAAAATACATACAGTTCCGCTCATATGCCAAACATAATCAGCGCGTAAACAGTATGTTGTCGTCAAGACGTACGATTGTGTACGTAAACAAGAGCCTGCTCGTGTTACAGAAGTTGTGCTTCTGTTTACATAACACAGCGAAATACTATTGGTTAATCACATAAACATGATATAAACGCTCTTTATTATTTCCATATCAGGAAAACAGTAACAAATAACGCTCTTTATGTTTACCATATCCGGATCTAAACAAAAGCCAGGTAACGTAACGTTTTTTTGCTTTTGTTTACATAACAAAGGGGAAAACATTTGAAAATAACATACTGTTTATGCCATATTTCTGATTGGCATAAGAACAAAGTCTGTCTATATCTTACTATTCCTTCTGTTTATGGCGGTGAATATTTTAACAGCATACCCACCGCCAACGCCGCCCGTATCTTTAAGCCGAACCTCTCATTAAATTTATATGTACTATGAGAAAATAAAGGAGTAAACACATTAATTACGAAATACTAATGTCCAAGAACGTTTATAAATAACATGATTTGACCAGTGTTCCCTTGGAGAAAATATGTGTAGGGAAATAGTGTACGACAACGCAATAAAGTCAACTGCAATCCGCAATTATATGTCAACTATACATTGGATTAATATTTAACAAAAGAGAAACGTACTCAATTTGCGTCTAGATTATTGGTACGTCTACTTGAGAAGCAGGTGGTTTTATCTTATGGCGTAAATTTTTTCTTTTCAGACAGTAAATTTACCACAACGACGCTGGGGACTCACAATGATTGCTCATATTCCACATCTACTGGAAGCAGCACTTGCAACCCAACAGCAATGCAAGGTGAGAACAAATTACTATTATTGGAGAGGGTCAGCATGTAGTTGTGACGGAAATGTCAGAATATATCATACCATCAATGAATACGAACAAACGCATACATATATTGCAATTAGGAAACACACTGGTAGGATGGTAGGATAATAACTATGTAGAAGTTGATGACCCTTTCTCGGGGACAGGGTGTTTGTGGGGGGGGGGGGGTACCCAATTTTGGTCAAAATTTTCAACAGTGGAAAATTTCATACCTAACACAACATTAATTGGACATTTCAGAACAACAATAGGTTGATATTGTTCTTAATTTCCAAACAATTTATTAGTGAGGACTGTGTTGTCTTTAGACCAACATTAGCATATTTTCATACTTTTGGTAACTGTAATGGCCATCAGATGAAATTTTCCAACCTTATGGGGTGAGGTTGGATATTTCCAACACTTGGAAAGCTTGTTTACAAATCCCTCGCCAGTGGCCAGTCAAAAACAGCTAATTAGATAAAGAAAACAATATTTGCCTATGGAAATTTCAAACACGTGGATAGCATGAGGCCACTTCGGATACTAGGATTGTGCGATGTTCATGTTCAAATCTCAAAATGTTCTCACACGGGCGTACCATGGATGTCCCCCCCCCCCCCGTGACCGTGTGCACTTGACTGCAACGGAGACCAAGGTCTCTGTTGACTTTCTTTACTAAATAGATTATCCCATTCAGTTATACAAGTATACATTGGAAACGTATATTATTCATCTGGAGGTGTGTTCATGCAAAATACGCGGACGATAGATAATAAAAGTACATAATGATATGAGTCCTATTTATTGGAGGGAAATTTTCAGATAATAAGTTCAACGTGGTCGTATGTTGTATGTTGTACTTATTATCTGAACATTTTCCTATTGTATAACTACTCATCAAATAGCATAGAAAGGGTTAAAGAACTTGTGACAGTCGGTTCAATTAATACTGGTTGTAATGGTTGTGTGGGTCACTCGTCATTTTCCAATCACCGTTCCCATTATACATGCAACTAACTCTGACATACATGTCAATGAGAATGAACCATGTATATGATTGGACATCTTCCAATAATGACAGTTTAATGCATACAAGCTACATGTACAAGCCCCAATATACAAGCGTAACCTCACTCTTATCTGATATGATACACGCATGGTGTACCAACTATATAATAGGGAGGCTTAGATTCCAAAATCTTCTATTTGCGCCTGTAAAGCACCACCAGACTATGTATTATTCACCCTGTATCTGGAAATGGTGACGTAGCGGGTGTATCCAATGGTAACACAACTATAATTTCTTAATCGACCTCGCGTAACACCGAATATGAATTGTTACACAGTAGTAGATATGTTATGTAATGCTGACTATACAATGGCTCGTTCCCTGTTTATTGACAACTATTCAAACCGCTGTGAAATGGTGCACGGACTTCGTTTTGAAAGAGAACTGAGCTATTTGATTATTGGTTAATTATAGACAGGTTAAACCCTTTACCCAACAGAACGGCCCTGTGCCAATGCATTCTCTTATATATGCGAGTCGACCATAGGTCGCCTCGCATATATTAGAGAATGCATTGGCTTAACATATTAAAAATGATAAAAATGTAAGAAAAATTTATAAAATTGTTGTAAGAAAAAATGGTAAAAAGTGTTAAAAGAGGCCAATTCATTCTCTTATATATGCGAGGCGACCTATGGTCGACTCGCATATATAAGAGAATGCATTGGCACAGGGCATAACTGTAACCATCACAATGTGGTCAATGAGCCGGTTCCAATGATATCCATATTTGTATGGTGTTATTGAGACAGACCGAAGATATTTTAGGCTGTTGAAGCTTTATTTGGGAGTTTTTGGCCGGTTTGTTGGGTAAAGGGTTAATAATAGACAGGTTTAATAGGTTCAGTAACTTGCAACATGTAGTCCAGTGCATTTATGAGACAACACCAAGAAAATGACAACTTTAGAAAACGGTACTTTTTCGTAACGGCGTCAGTTTTCCCTACCAGCATCATAGCGATTCAGCAGGACTACCAACATCATAGCAGACTAGCAGGACCACTTGACAAGGGGTGGCCATGTGGGACGACAAACGAATTTTAAAATATCAAGTAGCTGTTTACCGACAGGATGGTGTGTCTCAATTAATAGCATCGTTTGTGGTGCAATATGTCCAATACACTTCAGTCCATTTGATAATATTTTGCCACCAGAAATACTTGTCTTGAGGAAAACATTAACTATTTTGGGGACAGCAGAAAGACATTATTTTCTTATTATGCTGTCACCAATAACTCATTGTTTGTATAAATTAATTATTTAAATTATTTGTTCTATTGAGTTATGAGTCATATATATAAACTGTGATTTGTGTGAGGTGAACTATGTGAATGCATCCATGCCTTCATGGTCGTATGATTATATTGCAGATGAGCGAACAGTTTCGTTACCAGCGAGCCAGTTCGAGCCTAATTACGGGGCGACGGCACGCACCACGATACTTGAGTATCAGACCATGCACTTTACAGCATCGCCAGAGATGATAACAGAAACAGTGTTCCAGACCGTTACACCACCGTTACAGACAGTAACGAATGTTATCAGTCTTGAGCCTATAGTCACAACAGCGTTCGTCACCGAAACTCATGAACTCACGATACATGTTACCAACGTCATGACAGCACAGCCAGATATTGTAACAGAGGTTGTACCGCAGGTGATTACTGAAAGTATAACCACCGAGATCGCGTGCGCGGTAACAGTTGGGAACACGGTAACCGGGTAACGAGTATTGCACAGGTAACGGAAACGGAATATGTGACAATCGCCGTCACTGAATCATACAACGTTCCCGTAACTGTTGACAACTGGTAACACAAGCTCCTGTAACGGTTGTAGTCACACCAAGTCCCATCATCGAAACATCACCCGTGACCATCCACGTGACAGTTGACCTGGCGTGATGACGGCTATAATAACAGAAACGACTGTTATGAAGGGTGTGACTAATTACCGCCCGGGACCGCCCGGGACCGCCCGGGTGGCCCCACGTGCCCGTGGACACAATGTCTCGACGTTATAACGTAGCGACATGCCACCTGAGGGCAACATAGAAAACTTTACTCGCTCGCTCGTCTCCGGTCGGTCATATTAACCCCACAAATGCCGATATTGGCTAAAAGAGCCTGTGTGATTACTGGTGTCTTCGTGTGTTTTCAGACAGATTATTTTGGTGATTCTCGGTAGTGCAATACAACTGAGTGTTAATTCCATATATTGACTCGTTGAGGCGTCCACGGCCGATGTTATTAACCCCTCAAATTCCGGTAAAATAGTGTATAAACAAAAAGAACCTTGGGACCGACGGGACCGCCCGGGTGGCCCCATGGGCGCGTGGACACTATATCTCGAAGTTATAACATAGCGACATACCCACGAGGTCAACATATACAATGGTACGCGCTCGCTCGACTCCGGCCGGTGTTATTAACCCCTCAAAATCTGATAAAATGGTATATAATCAAAAAGAATATTGGGACCGCCCGGGCGGCCCACTGGGACCGTGGACACTATATCTCGACGTTATAACGTAGCGACATACCCCACGAGGTCAACCTAGAAAATGTTACTCGCTCGATCGACTCCGGCCGGTGTTATTAACCCCTCAAAATCCGATAACATGGTATATAAACAAAAAGAACACTGATACCACCCGGGACCGCCCGGGAGGCCACATGGGTTCGTGGACACTATATCTCGACGTTATAACGTAGCGACATACCCCACGAGGTCAACATATACAATCGTACTCGCTCGCTCGACTCCGGCCGGTGTTATTAACCCCTCAAAATCTGATAAAATGGTATATAATCAAAAAGAATATTGGGACCGCCCGGGCGGCCCCCTGGGACCTTGGACACTATATCTCGACGTTATAACGTAGCGACATACCACACGAGGTCAACCTAGCAAATGTTACTCGCTCGCTCGACTCCGGCCGGTGTTATTAACCCCTCAAAATCCGATAAAATGGTATATAAACAAAAAGAACACTGGGACCGCCCGGGACCGCCCGGGTGGCCCCGTGGGCCCGTGGACACTATATATCGACGTTATAACGAAGCGCCATACCCCACGAGGTCAACCTAGAAACGTTATCCCCCCAAACCAAATCAGATCACATATATTTGTTCGCAGCTCTATCTCCACTTATAGAAATTGAAAAGTCACTATTTAAGGATCAACTAGTCTAATCTAATGCACCAATTTATACATGCCTGGAATATTATCATATTATGACAAATAAAGAGCGTTTATTATAAAATCAGCCAACAATTGCTCGTATTTGCCCCTTTAAGTCGTCTGAAGTCAAGAGCATCTATAACTCTTGACACGCTGTGGGCTAATTTTTCACATGTTTCAATTCTCACCGATCAGATTGCAACAATTTTGGTTATAAAATTAATTATTTTTATTTTACCAATACTTAGTGCCCTTTTCTCTTGACACGCCATGGACCAATTTCACATACATGTTTCAATTTTCACCGATCAGATTTCAACAATTTTAGTTATATAATTAATGATTTTATTTTATTAATAATTAGTGCCCTTTTAAGACATCTGATGTCAACTGGACATGTATAATAGGATTTTCCTGGTCAAAGTACCTCCCCATATCGCAACCCAACCCACGACCTTTTGGGCAAGGACTGAAAACATTATTCCGGTGATGGAGGTCATCATACTCTCCATATGTGGAGCTAATAATGAAAATATATAATATGTAATATGGTCATCCCCCCATATAAAATATATTGACTCATCTTCAGCTTCAGTATACGTAGAGCAGACGGAACACGGATACAGCACCATGGATGGAAGCGTGAATCGAATACGTGGATAGCATGATTTTAAAATATTTAGAATTAAATTTAATTTTAGTAAAGTGGGTGGTTTGGGGTGGCTGGCCCCGGGATTGTCGAAAGCGCCGAGAGGCTATTTCCTTAATCCCTCATGCTTTTGCCTTTATTAGAGAACACACACACACACACAAAAAAAAAGAAGAAAAAAAGAGAGCATTTTTAGAAATTTTTGATTAACGTTTCTTTTTCCTTCGTTTGGCGGGTTTCTGTTTTCCTGATGACGGAGGTGTTGCCGGATCGTCGTGGCGGTTCTTTGCGCAGAGAGCCATTGTCGCCTCCGCTTGTGCCTGCATTTGGTCGAGTTTGTCAAAAGCGGCACTGATGACGTCTCGTTGTTCTTGTAGTTCTAGTTCTTTAGTAGCGGAGTTGTTGGCGCTGTTGCTAAACTTGCTGCACGTGGAGCTGGGGGACACCGGGATGAGATGGAATTCCGGTGTCCGATGTGGTAAGCTGTCTAACTCCACGTCGAAGCTGGCGGCAGGAACAACAGGGGTGGTATCCTGTTCCCTTTCTCCGCTCGCCTCGATGACGACAACAGGGACCTCCGGCAGATCAACGGAGTCCCTGTTAGCTGTAGTGATGTCGTCTGACTCCAAGCGGGTCGGGTTGTCTGGGCGTCTCACAGACAACTCCGGCCTACTGGCTGCGACACTTGACGGCTGGACCACTCGGGGAGGGGCGACCGGCAGATCAACGGTCACCCCCTTCTTTTTCCATTTCGCCCGACTGTCAGCGTCCCTTTTCCTTCTTGAATGCGTCTTCTTCTTTGTCGATCCCTTCTTCCCACTCTTCATTGGACAGTGGGTGGTCTTGAAATTGGCGTCCCGGCCCTGAGATCTCTGGGTGACAGCATCTTCAGTCCGGAACTCCAGGAAAAGGGTCAGGTAGCCCCTGCTAGACTGGAGAGTCCAGTTAGCAATGTCCACTATCCGACACGTTTGCACTGCGGCCAACACAGCTTCAGGGATTAAATCCATAAGCCTAACCCAAAACCGTCTCACTGGCGTTAAGCACGGGGGCAGCTGCACCCGGAGGCGCGGCCACACAACTCACCCGTGCTCAACGCTCTGACTGAAAGGAACTAATACAGCCAAAGCAATTATGACTGCCTCGCTCTACTTCCAGCCAGAGAATTTTATTTTTAATTCACACACGATTATATATAATCTACCCCATAACGAAATATCGTGTGATTGGTCGGTAAGCAAATTAAGTACACGGGTTTCCAGTATCACAAATACTCTCTTCGTCATATTGATCGCTATTGTCTAGCACCAAGAAGATTTTGGGATTACGACCATTTTCGATTGCAATAAAAACACGGAAACCTCATCGCAAATCTCCACTGTTGTCACGAGATTACCTGTTCGTCTTCCCCAAGTGTTATGAAAACACAGTTTCGGTTTAAATCCGCCAATATGTCTTCTGATTATTGTGAACGGGTTAATGTATACAATATAACAATTGCGATACCGTTTTACTGCTAATTGATATCAACACATTCAAACATCAGTTGAATGTCGAAAAGTTGCTGTCGAAATCAACACAATTACACCCGCTCGTGTCAAAATATAAAAATTATAGGTGTAAAGTTATTAATTTTTATTGAAAACATTCAAGAAAATTGCGATATTTACGATCATGTAGGGCCGAATATTTAAAAGGAAAACCAGGAGGCTTTCGGCTAAAAACCCTGACAATGCAGAATATAAAACACTTTACAATAATCTCAATAGGCAAGTAAAACAAAACATCAAAGAGGAAAAAGCTAAATCATGGGAAAAAATCACATCCAGTCTTAATGAACGGGAAATGGATAAAACAATTTGGCAAACATTCAAAACCCTAACAGGCCAAGGCAAATCAGAAACGGAAAATTCAAAACAGATTCAAGGAAAAAATGGGAAACAAATCAGAAAATAATATTGACAAAGCCCAAATCTTCGCCGAAAGCCTCAGGGATATCCACAAAATGCACGAAGGGGATATATTTAATATGGGCTTCAAACATAAAGTCAATGACTTCATAGACGATAATGTTGAATTTTTCTCACCATTAATGGAAGAGGTAGAGGAGCTGGGAGATGGGGATCCTCTAGTAGCCGAAATCACTAACCAGGAAGTGAGACAAAATCTCAAAAAGGCAAGCCCAACAAAGCCCCAGGGGATGATGAAATCACCTATGGAATACTTAGGCAAGCCCCTGAAATCCTAATTAATAGACTCACAAAACTGTATACTAAATGCACGAGGCTAGGCTATTATCCCAAAATATGGAAGAATGCAATAGGAACCATGATACCTAAGCCTGGGAAAGACCACACGATACCCACAAACTATAGACCAATCAGCCTATTACAATGTACGGGCAAACTTTTTGAACGGGTAATCAGCAGCAGAATCAAATCCCATCTCGAGGGTACCAACTTTTCAATAAGTTCCAAAGGGCTTACCGGGAAGGTAAAGAGGGCATTGAACATGTATATAGACTCACAGAGGATATACAAACGGCAATGAATAGAGAATGGGAAACCGGGGCTATATTCTTAGATGTAGAAAAAGCGTTTGATTCAGTGTGGCACAATGGCCTCAGGTATAAACTAAGAATGACAACTGACCTCGACAAAAAAATGGTTAGACTCCTATCATCATTTCTCACACATAGAACTATAAAAGTAAAAATAAATGATGAACTTTCAGAAAGCGTCCCTGTAAAGGCCGGAACTCCCCAAGGATCAGTACTCAGTCCTCTGCTATTTTTATTATACGTTAATGACATACCCAACGACCCTACTTCAAGTGTCCAAATATCTCAATTTGCTGACGACCTTGGACTGTGGACGTCGGGCAAATCAGTAAAATATATAGAAAATAGACTTCAGAACCAGCTCCATAGACTAGAAAAATGGTGCTCCAAATGGAGAATCAAATTAAATCCACTGAAAACGCAATTAATCGTATTTGGAAACAAGCGCAATTACTCCAAACCCGAACTATCTCTTTTTGACACACCCATCAAGCAATCTAACGAAGCCACTTTCCTGGGATTCACTCTAGACTCACGTCTTAAATTTAAAAAGCGCCTAACCAATATCTCCACCAACGCTAGACAAAGAACCTCCCTTTTAACTAGACTCCGGTGCACTGGGTGGGGGGGGGGGGGGGGTCAACCAATCCACTTTAATCAAAGTATACAAACAATTCGTCAGACCAGTCATGGAATATGGGGCAATTATCACAGCTTCTTGTAAACCTACCCTGCTTAATAAATTATAAGTCGCACAGAATATGGCAATCAGAACGTCACTTCAAGCGTCATATAGAACCCCTATGGCGGCACTCCATCTGACGGCAGACGTCCCCCTTATACAAGATAGACTAAACTATCTAGCTGAAGAAACATTGCATAGATTAAATGGCACGATCCTTATGAATGAACTTGGCATCAGGAAGACAATCCTCACTAAACGTTAATCTGTGAGCTTAGATAACCCCCATCAAACGACGAGGAAACCACCTGCCATATTAATAATCGAATTAATTACTAACATCAATCATAAAACCTAGGTTAGCGGGCTCACGCCCTAGATGGCTCCTTTGGCGCTGATGACTGTCCTCGGGCGGCATAGATACGCATGTCGTGGCCGTAGTATAAGCCATTGAGTAATTATCTCCTCTAAAAAAAACTAACAAACTTTGCCTATCTCACCATAATGCTGAAAACATAGTCATTATTACAAATTGACTAACACCAAAATCAAAACATAGGTTAGCGGGCTCAGGCCCTAGATGGCTCCTTGGGCGCTGATGAATGTCCTCGGGCGGTGTATATACCCTTTTGGTGACCGTAGTATAAGCCATCGAATAATTATCTCCTCCAAACCAACTAACTAACTGCCTATCTTGTAACATTTACAGAAACTAGCGCTCGTGTCTAACACATTCCACTCACCTGACAACACCTACCGAGCGGGACCCGGCATAAAAACCGACCCAGCACTTTGCTTGGGGTGGGGTGCAAGGAAACTTCAGACCCATAAGTGGTCATCAAAGCTCTCATCGAGTTAAGGCCGGAAATATACCAACATATGTTCGGCTCGCTTGCTGCTCTGCGATTTTCGTCGGGAGGCCAAGAACGGCCCATCAAGAACACATTGTAATTATCATTTTACCTAATACAAATAAAATAACCAAAAAAATCATATAAACCAAAAAATATATATATGTTCACTGTACAATAATTATATATATAGATGTATATCATGTCCTGTTCATTATCGTTCAAAATTACTTCAGCGAATAAAAATCTGAATTAACACTGTATATGATTGTTACAAAATATGCTTTCACCTACGCCCGTGCATGATATGGGGAAGAAGGATGGGATAGAAATATGCATCAACACTTTCGGGTAACTCGCCAAACTCCAATCTCCTCTCTCTCTCTCTCTCTCTATCACACTGATCATCTCGGGTGTTCGCGCCCTTTTACTCTTCTGCTCAACATCACATGCCATTCAATACAACAGTGTTAAAACATGCTATTGGAATCAAAATCTCCTTCAGTGCAATACAATAGACATACATATATATATAAAGAGTATATCATGCTTGTTCATTGTCATTCAGATTTATTTCAGCGAATAAATAAAATTCTAAATTAACACTGTATATGAAATTGTCTAAATATGTTTTCACCTACGCCCGTGCATCGGCATGGGGAGGCAGAGTGGGTCAAAAATATGTAACATCATACCATTACTTGTCGAGCTCTCTCTCTCTTTCTTATATGCGGATGTCGCGCCCGCCCTCTCGTTGTTTTCCTGACAACAAGAAACTGCTTGCTTTTGTAAACATGCGTTTATACATATACATAATAACAACTGGGGCCCCGTTCTCCATTTCAGCGCACCACTCCAGGCTCGCTCAGCAGCATCATCAACAATATCAACCTCGCCAGGGACTCCTTGGGCAACCTCCACCCCTTATTAAAGCTCGTGTGTCCTAGCCAATCAATAATTTGCCACGGCCAGACATGGTAAGACTTTTGGTGGGCTTTTGTCATGCAAAACAACATCAAAACATCAAATTGAGGGTGAAGGAGAAGATCTCTCTCTCGCTTCGCGCCCTTCTACTACCTCTGCTGAATATTTATGATGATACGATATTTTGCAGGATTTTGTGTTGACGCGTCAGCGAGTCAATATCTGGAAGTCACTATCAGGTGGTATTGCACTACCATGCATCATACAAATATGCTGTCCGAAATCAAAAGAAGACACCGAGCTGTCCGTGCCCTCTTAGCCAATATCGGATTTTTATGGGGTTAATAATACCGGCCGGAGTCGAGTGAGCGATTAACATTTTATAGGTTGACCTCATGGGGTATGTCGCTACGTTATACCGTCGAGATATAGTGTCCACGGGCCCATGCCTCCCCCCGGGCGGTCCCGGGCGGTCCCAGTGTTCTTTTTGATTATATACCATTTTATCGGATTTTGAGGGGTTAATAACACCGACCGGAGTCGAGCGAGCGAGCAACATTTTCTATGTTGACCTCGTGGGGTATGTCGCTACGTTATAACGTCGAGATATAGTTTCCACGGGCCCATGGGGCCTCTCGGGTGGTCCCGGGCGGTTCCAGTGTTTTTTTTTGTTTATATACCATTTTATCGGATTTGGGGGGTCAATAACACCGACCGGAGTCCAGCGAGCGAGTAACATTTTCTAGGTTGACCTCGTGGGGTATATGTCGCTATGTTATAACGTCGAGATATAGTGTCTACGGGCCCATGGGGCCGCCCGGGCGGTCCCGGGCGGTCCCAAGGTTCTTTTTGTTTATGCACTATTTTACCGGAATTTGAGGGGTTAATAACATCGGCCGTGGACGCATCAACGAGTCAATATATGGAATTAACACTCAGGTGTATTGCACTACCGAGAATCACCAAAATAATCTGTCTGAAAACACACGAAGATACCAGTAATCACCGAGGCTCTTTTAGCTAATATCGGCATTTGTGGGGTTAATATGACCGGTCGGAGACGAGCGAGAGAGTAAATATTTCTACGTTGCCCTCAGGTGGCATGTCGCTACGTTATAACGTCGAGATATTGTGTCCATGGGCACGTGGGGCCACCCGGGCGGTCCCGGGCGGTCCCAATGTTCTTTTTGTTTATATACTATTTTATCGTTTTTGAGGGGTTAATAACACCGGCCGGAGTCGAACGAGCGAATAACATATTCTATGTTGACTTCGTGGGGTATGTCGCTACGTTATACCGTCGATATATAGTGTACATGGGCCCGTGAGGCCGCCCGGGCGGTCCCAGCACCACTTGTTCTTTTTGTTTATATACCATTTTATCGGAACTTGAGGGGTTAATAACACCGGCCGGAGTCGAGCGAGCGAGTAACATTTCCTAGGTTGACCTCGTGGGGTATGTCGCTATGTTATAACTTCGAGATATAGTGTCCACGCGCCCATGGGGGCCCCGGGCGGTCCCAAGGTTCTTTTTGTTTATACACCATTTTACCGGAATTTGAGGGGTTAATAACATCAGCCGTGGACGCATCAACGAGTCAATATATGGAATTAATACTCAGGTGTATTGTACTACCGAGAATCACGAAAATAATCTGTCTGAAAACACACGAAGACACCAGTAATCACACAGGCTCTTTTAGCCAATATCGGCATTTGTGGGGGTTAATATGACCGGCCAGAGACGAGCGAGGGAGTACATTTTTCTATGTTGCCCTCAGGTGGCATGTCGCTACGTTATAACGTCGAGATATTGTGTCCACGGGCATGTGGGGGCACCCTGGCGGTCCCGGGTGGTCCAGGGCGGTCCCGGACGGTAATTAGTCACACCCGACACGAGGCATGTTGTGGTATAAGCATGATCGCGTGCAGTTAGGGCACGTTTAGCAAGAATATAAATGGGAAAGTAAAAGGCTTTGTCCGCACTGCATCATTAAAGTGGAAGACGAAAACACGTCCTACTGTCCCCTGTTCTCGGACGAACATTCTGAATTGTTTGATAATCTGCGGGACATATCGCCCGCGATTCATTTATTACCCGACACTCAATTATATAACTTGCTTGTCGAAATATTCGTTAATGACATTACACCGCGGGTAATGAGATATATCCATCTTACTCATGAAAAACGACGCCGATTCACAGGTGCCCCAACCTAATGGTTTGGTTCCAGAGTGCAGCGGGGGGGGGGGGGGGGGTATCAAAATTTATCTCCTATATATTGCCAAGTTCTAGGTTCATCAATGTACATGTACGTGCTATACATACTACCTGTATATATATGTATCTACCTGTTTCTATGTTAATTGACATATCATGTGTATGTAATGTATTGAATATTTGTTATATTTATCATAAGTAGAAACTAATTAACAAAACAAATACGATAATGACGCCAATACGAATGTCAACATGAGAGACAACGGGCTTACAATCAGGAAGATTTGAATAGATTAACATTGAATACTCATCTAAGTCGAACAAGATCTCTCACCCATTCCCGGTCAATAGATGCACACATCCTTGCTAGGAAGTTTGGAACCTTTATTAAAGCTATATACCCGTCCATTTTGCGAAAAAAGGAGAAATGCAGAAAAGTCGTCTATACGAGAGATATCAACGAGACTAATATATATGGGTGCAATTGTGGTTGTTCCGTGGCCCGTTGATTAATAACTCTTTTAATATACCTATAAAATTACTGATATCTACCAACAATTTGAAAAAGTACATTTCTGAGATAGAATAAAGGGCCGTCCGGCCACAGTGTCCCTCGACAAATTGGCTTCATTGGGGGAATCAGCTTTTCTGAAAAAAAATAACAAGGACCTAAAAATCCGAAGCAACCAGACAAAAATTGGTGGATCGCACCCATATGCGAACTTGACCTCTACTTCGAGCTGATAGACGCACATTCCAAATTTGGTTCCGATATGATCACACAAACTGAAGTTATCATCCGGAAACCAGAAATTGACAGGAATCCAAGTCGAAAAAGGGCCACAACTCTCGCAAAAAATGGGCGGAGTAAACCCATATTCGAACTTGACCTGTATTTTGGTCTGATAAACTCACCTATGAAATTTACTTTTGATCTAATAACCGAAACTAAAGTTATCATCTGGAAACCATTTCTGGACGCACACACACACGAACGGACGGACACCTGCTATTTTAATAGTCCCCCGACAAAACAATTTCGGGGGACAAAAAGTGTGGACATTCCATATGTAATGAAATGACACTCATTCTCTATATTCTTAGAACCGCTCCTGCATTTAGGCACAATCTCCTATATTCCTTAATTATATAAGCTGATGTCTTCCTTTCTCGATAGCGAATTTGTGGTCACTAATATATAGTTTTGTAAAATGAATCCTATCTTCTTTTTCTTTAAAGTGCTTAGAGTGTTTGTTTAGTACCCCCGGTTTGTTTAGTAACCCCCCTTGTTTGTTTTGTAACACCCCCTGGTTTGTTTAGTACCCCCCTGGTTTGTTTAGTACCCCCCTGGTTTGTTTAGTACCCTCCTTGTTTGTTTAGTACCCCCTGGTTTGTTTAGTACCCCCTGGTTTGTTTAGTACCCCCTGGTTTGTTTAGTACCCCCCTGGTTTGTTTAGTACCCCCCGTGGTTTGTTTAGTACCCCCCTGGTTCGTTTAGTGCCCCCCATTGTTTGTTTAGTAACCCCCTGGTTTGTTTAGTACCCCCTGGTTTGTTTAGTACCCCCCTGGTTTGTTTAGTACCCCCCTGGTTTGTTTAGTACCCCCCCCTGGTTTGTTTAGTACCCCCTGGTTTGTTTAGTACCCCCCCATGCTTTGTTTAGTACCCCCTGGTGTGTTTAGTACCCCCCCATGGTTTGTTTAGTACCCCCCCCATGGTTTGTTTAGTACCCACCTGGTTTGTTTAGTACCCCCCTGGTTTGTTTAGTAACCCCCCTGGTTTGTTTAGTACCCCCCTGGTTTGTTTAGTACCCCCTGGTTTGTTTAGTACCCCCCCATGGTTTGTTTAGTACCCCCCCCTGGTTTGTTTAGTACCCCCCTGGTTTGTTTAGTAACCCCCCTGGTTTGTTTAGTACCCCCCGGTTTGTTTAGTACCCCCGGTTTGTTTAGTACCCCACCTGGTTTGTTTAGTACCCCCCTGGTTTGTTTAGTACCCCCCTGGTTTGTTTAGTACCCCCCCATGGTTTGTTTAGTACCCCCCCTGGTTTGTTTAGTACCCCCCTGGTTTGTTTAGTAACCCCCTGGTTTGTTTAGTACCCCCCGGTTTGTTTAGTACCCCCGGTTTGTTTAGTACCCCACCTGGTTTGTTTAGTAACCCCATGGTTTGTTTAGTAACCCCCGGTTTGTTTAGTACCCCCCTGGTTTGTTTAGTAACCCCATGGTTTGTTTAGTAACCCCCCCTGGTTTGCTCAGTAACCCCCCCCCCCCTGGTTTGTTTAGTACCCCCCCTCCTGGTTTGTTTAGTACCCCCATGGTTTGTTTAGTAACCTCCATGGTTTGTTTAGTACCCCCCTGTTTTGTTTAGTAACCCCCACCTGGTTTGTTTAGTAACCCCCCCCCGGTTTGTTTAGTACCCCCCCCCCCTGGTTTGTTTAGTAAGTCTCTAAAACAAAATTATTTTTAAACAATCTTGAGTTTTGTTTTGTCTGGCTATCTGGTTTAGTGTCATCAAATAAAGGTCTGTTTAATTCTTTCACATATTCTTCCCGAAACTTACACTTGCGATTTATATTAATACTATATGTTTGGTTGTTGATTGAAACTTGCATATTATGGCAGCCAAATGTGTTTATCGTCCTGAATACAGAGCTACATTTTGCTTTCCTTATAATATGCTCAGAGACGGCTGATGTCATTTGTTTAGGATTCAATTGATAGTTGTGCATCATAATTGACAATTCTGCATACAATTTCGACAGAACATGGATACCTTCCGAGCTCTGCTCTGACTGCATGATCTGGAGGGTACATCTAATTACCTCTCCCAATATATCTTTACAATGAGTAGTGTGTAACTTTTCGCAACTCAAACTATATTGGTTTATTTCACATCCGTAGAATATGATTGGTTTATTCAATCTGTCGAATAATTTCATCAAATTTAATCAACTTTATCTTGCATATCAGCATCGGATGATATAATTATCGGGACAAGTGATGTATTACGGTCACAATGATGTATTATAATAACACATTTATTTTTAAATAGGAATAGATTATGTCATTCGACTATAAGTAACCATGCATTTTATCATGCTGTGTTCATATATGATTTTAAAAAGACCCGACTTCATCCGAAGTCTATTCGGAACTTCCGGATTTTCACCGAGAGTAGTGTCAACTCGGTGACAGATCGAACGCACCCAAACGTACGCACGCAATATACTTTAATTCAATATGCTATTGCTGTTAGAAGGTTTTAAAATAAGCGGTGTCATTACTGATTAGTTAAACATTTCTTACACTGGACGTATTTATATCTTTTTAACTTATATACCATTTAGCATGTATTTTGTTTTCAGAGCGCGACGATGCTTTCTATTGTAAACAAACTTTACACACCGGAACGACGGAATAAGCCGAGTTCACTTCATGTGGTCAAATGAGTTCGCAATCTTTCGAAATTATGTAACAATTGTGATTATATAATTTTTTCACATTAAATTGCCGCTTTCAGTTGACAATTGTTGTGTAGTTCAGAACGTATATAATGTTGTCTACGGAATAGACCAGTTTATTATCACAATTGTGATATTTCATTACATTTATTGGTGAGCCGGTCTACAAAGTTTCAAATTTCATATACGACGCTATACGCATGGGAATCGGGCGTAAACGAACAAGCTCTACCGGTATAACTACAGTAATGCCCTAAATAATCGACTCTTGAACCACAGCGGAATTATGGGTAACTTTTCAGGATTTAGTCGGAAATATGGCTTGTTGCCATTCATCGAAAGCTCTCACTGAGAGCTTTCAGACGAATGGCAAGAAGACATATTTCCGACTAAATCCTGAAAAGTTACCCATAATTCTGCTGTGGTTAAGGAGTCGATTATTTAGGGCATTGCTGTAGCTTGTTTACGTACATGTACGAGGACACTTGGCTATTGAGTACCTAGACTTTTCACCTTTTTTGCAAAAGAGTTGCTTGTGCTTAGGAAACTTCCCATCATCTGACATTTGTATGCCAATATTTCTGTAAGCTTTAACGTTCTCAATTTTACTACTTTCATATTGAATAATGTTGAGTTAGTGAGATACTTAGATAAGAACATAGCACATTTAGTTTTCTCCACGTTATGTCTTAATCTGTTCTTATAAATATATTCCTTAATATTCTTAGCGATGCAAGGGCGACATGGGGTCCGGTCTGCGAGACATGTTATTGCAGGCACAATATTGCAATTCTGGCCAGATAGGGGTCAATATCGGAACTTCTGTATGGCCGCAGACCCGTCCGTGTGTGTTTGTTTTTCATGAGAACCCCACACTGTTCTGGCCACTAAAATCACCCCAAGACACACCATGGGCGGTCTGGGTTGTGTTTTATCACACCACTTTAAACAGGGGTGGTCACACATCCGCGTAAGTATAATTATACAATGTTTCTTAATTCATTTGTTCAGATATCTACGGTGACGGTCACAAGGTCGCTGAATCAGTCTGCCGTTAACTACACACCGACGAAGCTGAATGAGCAGATTCAGAGGTACCTTCGTGAAATGACGGTCGACAGAGCGAAAACATCATCGAGATTGAGGCGGTTAACATGCGCTCCTGATCACAGGCCTGTTTCAGTTGCAATAGGTTCGACTGGTTTGATGATTGCTGCCATCCCGTTTGTTATCTTTCTTGTGTTTGATGCACGGACCATCGTGAGATCGATAAAACGTGGACCAGATGAGAAAATCAAGAAACGATAGACAATTGTGATAACTGATCAACAAGTTTAGTGCACTTTGGTGAATGTCATAACATTATATTTCTTGTGTCTGATGCACGGACCATCGTGAGATCACTAAAAAGTGCACCAGATGAGAAAATCAAGAAACGATAGACAATTGTGATAACTGATCAACAAGTTTAGTGCACTTTGGTGAATGTCATAAATTATCTGTCTTGTGTTTGATGCACGAACAATCGTGAGATAGCTAAAACGTGGACCAGATGAGAAAATCAAGAAACGGTAGACAAGTGTGATCAATGATCAACAAGTTTAGTGCACTTTGGAGAATGTCATAACATTATTTATTTTGTATCCCAGATTTATAAAATTTTTTTACAAGATGGTGTTCATTTATTTACTTACGTATGGTACAGTAATGCCCTAAGTAATCGGCACCTTAACCACAGCAGATATTCTGATGTGGTTAAGGGGTCGATTACTTAGGGCATTACTGCTGCAGAATTATGGGTAACTTTTCAGGATTTAGTCGGAAATATGGCTTGTTGCCATTCATCGGAAAGCTCTCAAACTATACATGAGGTTAAATTTAAACCTAAG
The DNA here is from genome assembly GCA_032622095.1 of Siphonodentalium dalli. Lineage (NCBI taxonomy): Eukaryota > Metazoa > Mollusca > Scaphopoda > Gadilida > Siphonodentaliidae > Siphonodentalium > Siphonodentalium dalli. Next base: position 111,427,862 of record CP136061.1, on the reverse strand, counting down.
CGGGCAAAACACCCTTGCTATGGTAACAACCTATAGCCATCGAAATCCAGAGTTATCTCCCGTGGTATATATCAACTTACCCATCTTGAAGAAGAGTGAATGTACGAGGAGAGTACTAAGTGGCACAGGCACACATATCATCAAAAGCAAACGACAACCGCCAAGTTTAAAAACTACACTTTGTAGAGCCCGATTCTCAGATGGTGTGATTCCGACAATACCATCTGTAAAATCGTGCAGAAAAGTTGATAAGAAGGATACACGTTGTGGAACATGCCCCCTTTTATTGGAAGGCTCGTCATTCAGGTTCAAGAATGCATATAGGTATTTCAAACTCAAGCGGGACATGACATGTGAATCAGAAAATGTTATTTATGTAGTGATAATTATGTTCAAACTGTGGCGCCAATTATATCGGTCAAACAACCATCGATGAATGCAGTGGGGGGATTTCAAAATATTTCCTTTCTACACAACATCCGATCTTCAATTATTGGAAGTGAAAGAAACATCATTTTATTAACCAGTTTAAACCCTCGCTCAATCGAAGATAACGCCCACGGACATATTCATTCATCTTAAACTTTATAATTTAAAAATCCAATTCATATATGTCTCTTCAGAAGTTTTCACCTTTTGTTGACCATGTTGTTACATTGCAATTGGTGAGTGACTTCGGAACTAATACGACAGTGGTATCTTGATTCCAATAATATTAATTCTACAAACACCTTTGCGATAAATCTCAAGCATCTTTACGTGTGTGGATGTATGATGAGGGGAGCAAATCTTTGCGATAAATCACAAAACGACTTTGCGAAAAATTACGAACACCTTTGCGATAACTCGCAAACCATTGCGATAAAACTCAAGCATCTTTACGATAACTCTAAAACTACTTGGTGATTATACTTTACAATTTATCGCAAACATGTTTGAGATTTATCACAAAGGTTTGTGATTTATTGCAGATATATTGTTATGCGTTGGCACTAATGGGCTTGAACCATATTAAACATAATAAATCAGACATCTTAAACAGTGCTGGATAAACCACAAATCGATCTACATGTATAATAGCATGGTTGGGCTAAAATAGACTGATCGGTCTTCACAGCCAACATGCACGTGGGACACGGGTAGGAAACCAATACTTAAAACAAAATTAATTGTGATCTCTTTTGCAGGACACCATATAATTATTTACTGAGAATATTCAAAATAAACATACATGTATACAGATAATCAAACAAACAGATTCAAATTGTCAAGACATTTATAGTTCCCTCTCTTACAACAGTGAGCACTGTGCCAGGAAGGCCGATCGGTCTATTTAGCCCGATCAGGCTATTATAGTTAAGCTGTGGTTCACTCAGACCTTTCTTTATACCCTTATAAATATCGCGTAAATACTATATAATCGTAGTTCCACGCTGCATTATGTGAACAAAGCCAAATTATATGTTCCAGAACCTGTTGTAAATAACGTGCGATAAGCAAAATACTCAACAATGGGGATACCACTAACTTTGGTTAATTAAAACTGACACCATGTTGTTTGCAAAATACCGCTATAGCGCTCACTAGTCCTCGCCACAATATTTTGGTGTTGAATGCGTCACCAGAATTATTATCACTCTCCCAAACAAATCGCCAAGGTTTTGAGTGTTTTTGCTTATCGTACATCTCCAATGGTCTACTGTGTATACAGCTAAGCTCTTTAAAGTCAGAATTATAACCACCACAGAGTGTATATTTCTGGCATGGCTTGACGCTGCATTGATGATGCAGTTGCGAATGTCGGTCAGTTACCAACTTCGAATGTTGATTAAACGGTAAACAAATTATTAACTGAAATATTGTTGTGTGTATAGTTAGCACGGTGCATGTCGCTCACGAAAAGCTGGACTGTGTGTAAGGTGGCCCTGTGAAAAATTAATGCGGAGTACAGTGTAGTCGCATGTTGTTAGTAATAGTACTGTAGAAAGATTACCTGCCGTTGCCACATGTCAACAACTTGACCGTGGTTGAACGATGGTATGTTTTAACCGGTATCACTAACGCCCTACAACCTTGTTAAATGGGGATGATTAATTAGAGCATAGCTGTAGTACGTTACTAAAAGCTTGTGATTGATTCAGTGATAATGTGTGTGCCAGAATTGGATCCGTATCTCCGAGATTATCCGTGATTCCATAAATATATCACAACATAATTATATATGTATAGTGTAATACATATGCTGATGACAGTTTCAGTTCTTAATTGTCTGTGGTGCGTTCCGTGCACCTTCGGTCTGGAACGTGTATTTCGTGTTTCAACATCAATGACATTACCATTATTCGCCTTACAAATTATGTTCCATAATGTAATCGAACAGTATTGTACTGTATTGTTTGACAAGTCAAAAATGTTTGCTAAAGCGTGGTGGTGATGCACCCTCCCCTGTCGCCACATATGTTATACATGTCACTGCGATTAAATTTATCAGATAATCGCGTTCATGTAAGAGCCAGTGCGCTTTTATTTCTCAGCTTTGACAAATTTCTGATCGCGCATGTAAGCAGAACAATATGGGACAAAATAACACATGGTATGTTTCGTCAAAACAAGAAAAGCATGACCGTGTATTATCTGCGTTAAGTACCCAACACTGACATATATATGCCGCGCGAACACAGTACACTATTTATTGATAGTCGCAAGCTCGTAGATGATACCTTTCATTGAAGGTGGTTGAAAGCTGGATTAATATTTTGGAAGGGGCATAACTAATCGTGTGTTTAATCACTATCCTCTTACTTGGTGAGTATTACTTTGTTAACCAACGGCACACCCACATATGAGGGTGTCATATGCACCCCCTCCATATTTGGTAGGAGGGATTCAGACAAATTTCAAACGGTGCGCGGGATTGATCTGACAGGTATTCAGGATTCATACCCAGATCATGATTCTATTCGGGATTCAAATAAAAGGCGAAACACTATGAATGCCCAGCTGGGCGATTTTGAAAACAATAGTATAAACGCCCGGTTTTAGAATAAAAACTCCAAATTATAATATATAAATTTCTTGCAGACCTAAGTAAATTTTCGCTAATTTTCACTAAGTTTTGGCTATTTTCTAATTCTATACATTACATTAATACCAGGTTGTTTACTTGTTTTAACACAACAGGTTTTTTATGATATACATGTACATGCTAAATGGTTTTTCGAAGTATATCATATCAACGAGTTTTGAGACGATATCCTTCGAATAACGTACGTGGAATTGCCCAACTTGGAGAGTGGCTAAACTCCAAGCTTGGTGATTTTGAACGGAGGTTACGAAAATGAGAGTTTGGGCGATGTTTGAGGCAGGTGAATAAAAGACAACCTTGGCGGATTGAAATTTTCAAAAGTCTTTTAAACGCCATTTCGCATGAATTGTGATGGAATAAGACCAGCCATGTGCGTTTATGGCGGTACATTAATCGTCAATAGTGTCAGTTATGTCCCCGATTGTCTGGTTGGTATGTTCATCGAATGAAAACCTCGCTTTTCTACCCAGATTTCTTGTCGATTTTTGGCCGATTTCTCGTTTTAAACAACAGTTGTACCTAGATTTTGTACTCGAAATATGTTAAATGATTATCATTTATCACTCTGTTTAACTAGCTGAAATATGTTTTAGAAACAAGAAATCGGTGGAAATTCGGTACCATATTAAAATTAGAAAGTGGCGGTTGTGATATCGGTTGAAGTCGACAATTGTCAGTATACAAAACCGCAAAGCTAGTCTAAAAGACTGATAAATGATTCTTTATCATGATCCGATAAAAACACAAGTTGCGACATGTGTTTAAAATGAGAAACCGGTCAAAATCGACAACAAATCTGCTTACAAAAGCGATGTTTTTATTCGTTGACAACGCCCCTACTAACCAGCCAATCGGGGACATAGATAACAATATTAAACACTGTATGAAATTCGGCCATATAAGTAATTGGCTGATGTTATTCCAACAGACTTCTCGCGAAAACAACGTTTAAAATGCTTTTCAATATTCCAAGCCGCCAATTAAGCTTGTATCTTATAGTCACCTCCCATACATGAAAATCGCCAAGCTTGGCGCCTAACTTTACCATTGGTATGCATAACATAATGAAAAATAAAAACATTATTCCAATTGCCACACCTTAACTCGGCAATAAACATGTGATATTTGACCAGGTATTGATCTTCAAGTAACCAGGTCAACAGTCCTATGGACAAATATCAGACCACTGGCATGTGATTGGTCAACTGGTTGAAAGTCCCTGGGAATTCATATGAAGATTACGTATTTCACAAAATATTTTATGCTATTTCTTGGAATTTTCTTTGGGATACACCCTAACTGTGTGTGGTTCTAGGAGACAATGGATAAACATTGGTTTGTTTTGGATTACGTTATGCTTACGAAATGTTCATTTATACCAGTCATGGTTATTATACATCCATACGAAAATATCAAGGCTTAGTTTGTTGATATGTTGTGTTATTTGGCAGTATTGTTGTTCGTTGATATAACAATGGGGCTCATGAGGGGTTCCTACTGATTAAATTCAGTAGGAGCCCTGTAGGGTCTAAGGAAACGTGGCTTTCAGGAAATTGACTTTGTAAACATGCTCGACGGTACGCAGTACAATAACACAGTACGCAGACGATACAACGCTGATCCTCGATGGCAGTCAGGAAAGTCTATTAGAATCTTATAGTACATTAGACAAATTAGCCTCGGTGTCAGGACTGAATATCAACCACAGTAAATGTCAGGCATCGTGGATTGGGGCTCTGAAGGGAAATACACACAACATATGCCCTGAACTACATGTACAATTCACCAACTCCTTTACTCTATTAGGGATCAAATTTAATACCAACCTTGATAAAATATTAGATAACTACGACTCAAAGCTATCCGATATTAAGACCCTGATAAAATCATGGGGACATAGGCTATTGACTCCTTTGGGTAGAATCACGGTAATAAAATCTCTTATATTGCCAAAAATAACACACCTATTTCAGTCTCTTCCCAACCCGACAGCATCATTTTTTTTAAATTTAAAAACGATTCTGTTTAACTTTGTTTGGGGAGGAAAACGAGACAGAGTTAAAAGAACCCAACTCTGCCTGAAAATGGTTGATGTCGAAGCTTTCAATTCATCTATGAAGATAACATGGATCCGCCGAATTATACTGAAACGGCTGAAATGGCACCCCCTTGTAGATTTACCAATAGACGAAGATCCCCGCTTTCTTGCATATGGAGGCCAATACTTAAAGCTATACTCTGCCCGCATCCAGAATCCTTTCTGGAGAGATGTCCTTATCGCCTGGTCTGAGCTATTGGTAGCAGAAAAAGAGACCCTACCCTTACTGTCTTCAATTTTATGGAATAATGGACATTTTAAAATAAATGGTTCGACACTAAATATACGGACATGGAGAGAACGCGGAATCATTTTCGTTAACGACCTTTTCCAGACTGATGGCACATTTCACACTAGACATTCTCTCTTATCGACATTTAATGTCCGAACAGATTTCCTCACCTTGCATGCACTTCTTCGACAATCAGAAAAAAAGTGTCAAAACCCTTAAACAACCTAATAATCCCCTGATGGCACCAATCCTCCCAAGTAATTACATATTATTATTACGCAATGCGAAAGGTGGGCGCGATTTTTACAACTGTCTAGTGTCGAGAAACAAGAAACTGGACGTGTGCTCGAAATGGGAATCCAAACTAGGCGAGTACAACATTCCATGGGATATTTGCTTCAAGGCCCCATTCCAGTCCACGTCTGACACTAAATTACACTGGCTTCAATTTCGTATAGACTGTATAATTTTAGCTACCAATAAATTTCTAAAACTGGCCAAGATTATAAAAAACGATCTTTGCAACCGATGTCAAACACAAGAAACGATATGCCACATATTTTGGGAGTGTCCGCATGTTCAATCATTCCTATACAAGCTTTCCAAATGGACAATATCAAACAATTTTGTCATTCCTTTAAAGGTACGGTTGGCCTTGACGGTGGGTATCCTGTGAAAATATTTCCAACCGTCAAAAACCACCACAAACAGAAAGAACATCAAAATGTAGACAGACTTTGTCCGTATACAAATAAGAAATATCGCATAAACAGTATGTTATTGACATATGGTTGACCATTGTTATGTAAACAAAAGCATAAAAAGTTACTTTTCTGGTGTTTGTTTATATTATAATGGTAAACATAAAGAGCGTTCTTTGTGGGTGAATTCCTGATACGGAACTACTAAAGAGCGTTTATGCCAGTTGTGTGTGATTAGCCAGTAGCATTGTGCTTTCTTCTGTAACACAATCAGGCTCTTGCTTAGGTAAAATATAGTAGGTCTTTATGATAACATGCTGTTTACGCGATGGTCTTGGTATATATGAACGAAACTGTATGCGTTTTACTGTTTTTTCTGTTTACGGTGATAGGAACAAATATGAATATTTTCGACAACTAAGGCCTCACGTGCCTTTAACAAAAAAGACAATGACGCTTTGAAACATGAGCAATCGAACGGATAACATTACAAATTATTTAATTTTGATTATTAAAAACTATATTTACAAAACAGAATTTACAACGGACCAATTGTCTATGAAGGCTTTAATTGCAGAATTCAACTTTAGGTATAATTGCGAAAAATACAATGCATATTGCAGACTTGAACGTAATATGTTCGATACCAAGTGGCTTCTAATGAAACGAGCACTTGAAAACGAAACCCGATAAGATACAACACTTTAAAGGCCGTTCGGATATATATCTCAATATTATATTGGTAGAATAGAAAGTTGAAACATGGCCAGTCATTGACCGATTATTCGTAAACAACGAAATAATTTGTAGACAAAGAACAAAGGGTAACAACTCGATTAATATAGCCCCCCGGCATCGAGGCTGTATCTTCTGTTTTGACATATCCTGACTGTTTCGCAGCGCTGTGTCGTGTATCGTGTCCAATCTCCCATATTTGATATCAACATATTATTTGTCCATGTAACATTATATGATGACACCAGGGGTCAATACTATGAAACTTTATCTTTGTAAGAATCTACAATTGTTTCTAAGAAATAACAATTTATCATTCCGCCAATACTACGAACCTACGATTACAAACATAAATCACAAATAGTACGTGTTCTTTGTATTTACAAATATCTCCAATCACAAAGAATGTCCGAGTACTATGAAACATAATTTTTCAGTTTTCGCACCCTTAACCCGGATAATATATCCATCTATGATACGCAGTGACGTGGCGACAAGGGGTCGATTCACCCCCTCGTGAAAATATTTTGTCAGCTGGAAATCTCAAGTACAACCCACATGCAGGGACGTCGCGACAAGGGGTTTGGGTTATGTTTCTCGCCCCAAACATTTTATCAACACATTCAACAGCTGGAAATTTAATACCTGAAACAACATGAATTGGAAATTTTACAACAACAATAGGTTGAACTTGTTCTGTTATTTTGTTTTTCCAACAATTTATTATTGGGTATGTGTTTGTTTTAGACCAACATTTGCATATTTACCTCCTTTGGTCAAAAGTTTGGATTGAAATGGCCTATATTTAGAAATTGTCTAACCTTGAGGGGTCAGCTTGGATGTGAGGTAGCAGTATGGGTTCCTTGTAACTACTGAAATTACCCAATGTATTGAAAGTTACAACGTTAAGGAACTTGTCTTGAATGTCTATATAAGGTGTCAAACATAAATTGTCAATTTTCACATCCTTAAACCGGAGCATATAACCATCTGATTCGCAGGGATGTAGCCCCCTTGTGAAAATGTGTTATCAATGGAAATCTCATAAACAGGGACATGGCGATAGTGGTCTTGGGAACACGATGCCTGGCACATTCTTCCAGAAATACCGCCTTTTGGTAATTGGTTAGAGACATTTCGTTGTTGTTGTCTTGATCAAGTGTAGTTTTTAATGACAAATAAATAAAAATGACGCGTGTTCCCAATGTGAGTATGATGTGAGTAAATGATACTCATGGTCATGGGAGGATTATCATTTGAGTTTCAATCGTCGACGCGAATGCATTTGGTCACGGTAAAGGACACGAATACGAAGATGCAAGCACAGTTTTCACAAATGACTAGAGCATAAATACAGTGACGTGGCAAGATGTTCTCTTCGATGCGCCAACGTCGATATCCAACTGTATCCCCATCCCTCAATTAGAAACTTCTGTTTCTGTGAAATGTAATTGATTACCCCGGTTGGCTTCTGATTTTCACGCTGTAAGAGTAAGTTGTCCACCCCCTTGGGTTGGACATATTGATTAAATATGACTAACTTAGTATTAGTCACAAACATTTTGAGTAACTTTGGTCAAGTATTGGAATTATTTGCACATAATTCAGCAACTTTAGTTTTCGCCTTCCAATTGACTAAGAAAAGTTATGACTAAATCCTGGCAATTTTGACTAATTAGTCGTTTGAATCCCCATTTCTTAGTCGTTATGACTAACATCACCCTAGTTATTTCGATTAATGTTATGCCCCAGTCATGTTGTCTGAACTAAATCAGTCATCCTGAGGAAAAACGTTTGACTAACATATGTTAGTCATATTGACTAACTTGTGTTATCAGCGTAGAAAAATTAAAATACTTTCCTCTTGATATACGATTCCATCGCTATGTGGAATTTATAGGCATTTTGTTTATTCAAAGGGTGCATATGGAAATTATAGGATGGACACCCCATCGCCAAACTGAGCCCATATAGCCACGTCCCTATCTAGATATATTATAAGATATCGGAGCAGTTTGAAATTATAAAATGACTACCACTCCTATTGGTTTGGTTTGGTTTATTATGGTTTATCGTCGTTCTAGCCGCTTGGCCACACACGACGTTGTCAATTTTACGGGTGGAGGAAAGACCACACAGAGGCTTGATTTCACCGAGAAATCGTCCCACTGCGTGTAGAAACCACCGACCCCCCGGAAAGCAACTGACAAACTTGCCCAGATATACGATTCCGGCCATCCTCCATATGACGGGGTTCGAATCAGCTTCGTCAGCGCTGGACGGCCTGTATGTGACGGTGTAATGCACCTGGACCGACTGGACCACCGGGGGCCCCCACCACTCCTATAACCGATACCATTAGCATGTCCCTGCTTCGATACACCCCCCCCCGATAAAATGAAGCCACGTTACTGCCTCGATGTGTTATAATAAGAGTAGCGGATCAGTTTGAAATCATAGGATGGTCACAATATATATAATGCTATACCATCAAAATAATATTTTATTTTCACAAACTGAATGGTTGTAAATTTGTAATTTGTAAAAACAATGATACCAAATTGGTTGAAGTACTCATTATTACACTGACTTGTACTTACATACACACACTACAAACGAACAGTTTATTTGTTAACTTTGCGCAGACAAGTGGTCATCAACTTAGCAATCCGTGAACCGTTTGGATAGCTCTGATAAGTGATCACCTCTCAACCTATGATTGGTTATTTCTTTGGTAACTTTGGCTTGGCGTGATTTAATATATTGTGAATCACTCACAAGCAAAGGTTTGTCCGTAAGCAATCTACAATAATCAACAGTAGATCTTTGTGAAATATGCGAGATTTTGTTAGCTCATCGTTTCATAGTACCGGCGTTATCACTATTCACAATATGATAGCACGCATTGTAACTTCCCCATATAAATCGTCGTCAGTTATTTTAGCTCTATATACATGTCCGTCTAATTTGAACTGGTATTCAGATAACATTGATAACGGGTGCATGGGAGCAGAGTGGTGAGTTAGTTTTTTCTAAGTTTTACAGCTGCCTTTTAGGGGTTTCACCTCTCGCCCAGTTTAAGGTATTACAGATAACAGAGCCCGAAAGGCAGTATTTTGTTTCTATTTCCAATCTACATCGAAAATACTTGGAAAATTGACTTGGGTTGAATAACTGTACTTCAGTGCATATTTTGTCAATTGTGTTAACCGGACAGATCAATAAGAAAATGTCAGTGATAGAGACTGAGTTATGTGAAATACTGGAGTGATAAAGACTGAGTCATGTGAACTACTGGAGTGATAAAGACTGAGTTATGTGAAATACTGGAGTGATAAAGACTGAGTTATGTGAAATACTGGAGTGATAAAGACTGAGTTATGTGAAATACTGGTTAACTTTCTATTGTTTGACGAATGATACACCATTGTATCGATTCCAGTAACATTGAGCAGCGTATTCTAATTATTGCAGCATAAACAAAGTTTACTCTGTTTGTAAAGGTATCATGTCATTCAAGGGACATGGGGGTTGAGGGTTAAATATTCCCACAACTTCAACAAAATCCAACTGATATGCAAAGGACCATCAAGTTGGTAGCGGGTTAGTTAGCTCACATGTGTTTGTCACAACGGCTGCTTCGCTGAGTAATGTCCCAATGTGTCCCGAGAAGATTGCCAACGACTGTATTATCCGATTACTAAAGAAAAACATCCTTGCCATTCACACGCACGATGTTGCACTGAATCATTGCATCGCACGAATGTTTTCTTTCACGATTAAGCATATTTTCAGTAACTTCGTATCGTCCTATGATTTCTGTTCCATACCAGATAGTGAAGCCGTTGCGCTGTTGATAATCGCCGTGTATTGACCATCATTTTGGTGGCTAAGTCGCTAATATCGTTCCAAATAGTGTAGTCCAATAAATCATAGAAGTATTTTATCACCGTCTGCAATTTGGCATATTCAGGCGCGTAGAATTTACATGCGATGATAATTTTGTACGATATTCCGCGAAAGCTGTTGGGAAGTTGTCGATTTCACAAATGTACATTCTTGTGTATCAATACTTCCAATTACATCCCCACACAACATACTTCTGTGATGGAATAAATACTGTTACTGGTACTCTGACTTATACTCTGATATGACGAATCTACTGGTGTGGTTTAAAGAATGTTACTGACTGACTGACTTATACTCTAATATGGGGAATCTAATGGTGTGTAATAAAGAAAGTCACTAACTTACTTGTACTCTAATATGAGGAATCTAGTGGTGTGGTTAAAGACTAATCATCTCCATCCGATAAGATGATTCTAATGGTTTGGTTTAAAGTCTACTGACTGACTTGTACTCTGATATGATGAATCTAAATGTGTTGTTTAAATACTGTTACTGACTGACTGACCTGTACTCTGATATGAGGGATATAATTGTGTGGTTTAAATACTCTTACGAACTGACTTGTACTCTGATATGACGAATCTCATGGTGTGGTCTGAAGAATGTTACTGACTGAATGATACTATGATATGAGGAATCTAATGGTGTGATTTAAATACTGTTACTGACTGACTGACTTGTACTCTGATATGATAAATTTAATGGTGTTCTTTAAATACTGTTTCTGACTTACCGACTTGTACTCTGATATGAGGAATATAATGGTGTGGTTTAAAGACTACTGACTGACTTGATCTCTGATGTGAGGAATCTAGTGTTGTGGTTTAAATACTGTTGCTGACTGACTGAAATGTACTCTGATATATTCTTAACAGTGGCTGAGGTTAATTCAAAAAGCACTGTTGCTGGATGGAGATCCTAATTACAACTTGGAAAATCGTAAATCTGGCCCATGGGGGCCTATACTTTGGTGAACAGGACGATGAGACTATTTTACAACTACCCAATTTCAGTACTTTTCTTCAAAATCGTTTCATGATAATGTGATGACTATCTATCCATTTTTCACACGAACTGCCAAATCTTAAATCCCACTGGGATGATTTTAATACGCTAATGTTCGAATTACAAAATAATCAATCAACATTGGGAGTTATTGGCCTAACTGAAATATTCAGGACTATTGTTGAAGTGTTGAAAACAAAAATAAAACTTATATAGTTGGAACAATTTAAAGGCCTAATACTACAGCACCTTGATAAATTTATCCACCTTGTGAATGAGAAAATGGACAAATTTAATAGAAAACATAAACAAACAGTTTTGATGGGAGATTTACACATCGACTTATTGAAATACTGTAGGCATGATAAAACAAATTTTTTTCTGAACTATGTCTTTGTCTCTAGTTTTCTCCAGACAATAACAAAACCAGCTAGAGTTACAGACTTTACTGCTACTCTGATTGATCATATTTTAACAAATAACCCCACTTTTGATGAAACGGCATTATACTAAGTGAGATATATGACCACTTCGGTACTTTCCTCTGTTACAAGAGTAAGCATAATCAATCTTGCCCAAACGTTAAGATGGAATACCGGCGGAACTATAACGATGACAATATATCATGCTTTAAACGACTGCTAGAAACGGCTAATGATAATAATGGTGTAAGAAGAACGTGTCCACAGGAGTCATATAAATCATTTATGGAGCTTTATTTAAATCCATTTGTAATAGCTTTTCCGTTGAAACTATTAAGACCAAAAATATACCAAACAGAAACCATGGATTTCCAAGATGACCTCATCTGAACATAAAGAAAAACTTTTCAATTGAAAACTTAAGAACTTAAGAACCCTTCTAATCAAATAAAACGAGCAAGTAAGACCTTGTACTATAAAAATATGATAAACGAATTTAAACATAATATTTTTTTTTAAACATGGAAACTGGTGAGATAATGTAACAAAGATCTAAACAAATTAGAGTATCCTATGCCATTCATCATTGGGGGTGTCGAAAGTACAAATAATAAAGTAGCTGCTGACGCCTTTAATGAATAGTTTTCTTAGTTCTTTCATTATGAAGACAGCTATCCCAGAAATTTCACAACACTTATGTTATATTTTCAATATCTCAATGGAAATAGGAGAATTACTCCAGATGACATGAAGACAGCAAGTGTTATGCCCTTATTCAAATCATGCGACCAAAAGATATTGGGGAAACTATCGCCCAATAAGTACTCTGCCCATTTTTTTCTAAATCTTAGACAAAAAAGTGTACATCACAGACTAGTTGTTTTTTTTAAATAAACATGACACTCTCTATCATAATCAGTGTGGGTTTAGATATGATAACTCAACAATTCATCCAATTTTGAAGCTAATCTATGATGTGGGTTCGATAAACGATAAGAAGGATAAAGATTGTGCTATATCTGTGTTTATTGATTTTTCCAAAGCCTTTGACAAATAAATAATAAATCATGAAATTTTGCTGAGTAAACTTGATTCTTATGGAGTCAGAGGTAAATCCAACGGGTGTTTTAGAAATTATCTGACAAATATATATCAATGTGTAGAACTGGAAGGTATGGTTTCTTCTAAACTTTCAATTACATGTTGAGTCCCCCAGGGATATGTTGCAGGACCGATGCTATGTTGGTATATGTTAACGATACGCACAGATCTAATAATCTATCACTTTTGTCCATTGCTGATGACACAACTCTGTATTCTTCTCATCACAACTTTGATTATTTGTATGGTAATATAAACAAAGAGCTAATAAAAATTGTGCAATTGGTGTAGAGCAAACAAACTCATAAAATACAAATACCATGTGCAAACTGTTTGTGGGATAATGTATAATTCTCTGTATGCTATTAATCGAGCAAAACATTTCCTTTGTTTTTGATTGTCTTAGTGTGCTGTATCTTAACGTAGTACATTCTCATATTCTTTATAGCATTGAATTATGGGAGAATGCGAGTACTCAAAATAAAGTTATTGTACTACAGCAAAAATCAATTCGGGTTATTAATCAAATATCTCTACAATAGTAACACTGAACCATTTTTTAAATCTAATTAATTTTTTGAAGTTGCAGGATGAGTATATGAATCGGTATGTCTATTTGTGCATTACTGGACATATGTCCCGACACCCAATCATGCCTTGCAAATTATTATACTCATTGGCATAGCATAGATCATATAAGTCTAAATACCTCCACATATATACTTTTCTGCTCATGTGACAGACATGTTACGTGACAGACCAGTATATGTTCATTAATTATTGTGTCACCCCCCGCTTTTGGTACTGGGGATTTATGCCATTGTATGGTGATCGGTATCCATATTCCCAGTTTAACCGGTACCTGGGAATCATACATCTGTTAACTGGTTCTTGGTATCCATATTCCCAGTTTAACTGGTATTTGTTCCCAGTTTAAACGGTATTTGGTATAAAACAATAAGGCTATTTGCCGCTTTTATATAACACTTTTACGCAAATTGTGATTATTTGCCAGCCCGATGACATATCTCGATGTAATGAATTATAATACCTCTTCATATGTTAATATGCTATGGATAATTCTTAATTCAGCAAACACGTTAAAAGTATTATATTTAATGTGAATTGACTAATTATCCATAGCATTATTTTCTTAACTGGTACGAATTATTCACCCTTCTGTTAGCTGGTATCCAAGATTCAAGGGAGTGACACTCTTATTAATATCAACAGTGACAATTCATCTCTCTGTTAATGGTATTCAGGATTCCGGGGGTATGTGGTGACACCCTTATTAATATCAACAATGGCAGTTCCTCCTTCCCTGTTACAGGTATTCAGGATTCCGGAGGTATGGGGTGACATCGTTATTAATATCAGCAACGGTAGTTCACCCCTCTCTGTTATTGGTATTCATGGTGCCGGGGTATGGGGTGACACCCTTATTAATATCAAAAGTGGCAATTCATCACTCTATGTTACTGGTATCTATAATGCCGGGGGTACGGAGTGACACCCTTATTAAAATCAACAGTGGCAATTCATCCCTATATGTTATTGGTATTCAGGATTCCGGGGGTATGGTGTGTGGTGACACCCTTATTAATATCAAGAGTGGCAATTCATCCCTCTCTGTTACTGGTATTCATGATGCCGTGGGTACGTGGTGACACCCTTGTTAAAATCAACAGTGGCAATTCATCCCTCTCTGTTACTGGTATGCAGGATGCCGGGGGTATGGGGTGGTGTCACCCTTATTAAAATCAACAGTGGCAATTCATCCCTATCTGTTACTGTTATTCAGGATGCCGGGGGTATGGGGTGGTGTCACCCTTATTTATCCCTCTCTGTTATTGGTATTCTGGATGCCAGGTGTATGGGTAGTGGTAACACCCTTATTAATATCACCAGTAAGCAATTATTTCATGTGTCTTTTGGGAACAGTCAAAATTGTTGTCCCGAGGTATCAGGAATTACTATCGAATTGTTGCCCAAGGCCGATGGCCGAGGGCAACAGTTCGGTAGTCATTCCTGATACCGAGGGACAACAATTTTGCCTGTTCCCAAAAGACACATGAAATAATTGCTTTGTCACCCAATACACTTACTTGTATATAATCAGGTCATTGCTAATTAATCACACTCTTTAATAGTTTTTCGAGCGTGACAGTGACAATGCGGAAATCTGGTATAATTAAAAAACGAAATAACAGTTTTCACAAGTATTGTAAGAAATGGAAATTGCATGTCAATATTGAGAAAACGAAAATACTGTTGATATCCAAAAAAAGCTTGCCAAAGAATAGAACATTTTTATATAACGGTAAAGAAATTGAAGTAGTAAAGAATTTTAACTATCTTGGTATTATACATACTAAATCAGGTTCATACAGTACTGCAAAGAAGACTCTTGCAAGTAAAGCAACTAAATCAATGTATTCTATCATTTCTAAGTCGATAATCCACTGTTTATCAGTTAAAAACATGTTCGAGTTGTTTGATGCACAAGTTTTACCGATTATGCTGTACTGTTGTGAATTATGGGGGTCAGGAAATAATGAGATTTTTGAAAATATCCATAGAACATTTCTGAAACATGTTCTCCACCTTAAATCATCTACCCCAAATTATATGTTATATGGTGAGAGCGGCAGATTGCCAATAGAGTACACAGTCAACCTGCGTATTGTGAAATACTTGATGAAAGTTATGAATATGAAACAAGGTCGATTTTGTAAGTTTTTGTATCAATTGGCCTTCAAGGTTTGTGAAGCTATGCCCGTAAAGTTCAAATGGATAGAGAAAGTTAAAGATATTCTAACAAAAGCTGGGCAGATTCATTTGTTAAGTGTGGCATAATTATATTACATGCCCAGAACAAATGGCACTTTATTTTAAATGTAGTCTGAATAGTCAATTCCGTGGCATCTGGTTATCTAACATTGAAAACTCTAGTCGAGGCAGTACTTATAAAATATTCAAACATGATATACATTTCGAAAAATATTTTGACCATTTGGATACTAGGAACGTAATAACTCTTTGTCAATTCCGTACTTGTAACCATCGCTTGCCAATAGAGAAAGGTCGATGGAATGACACCAACATATTCCATAGACTATGTCCGCTGTGCACTAAAATACATATTGGAGACGAACTGCACTACTTATTAGAATGTGAATGTTTATGCGAGGCCAGACATCGCCTCTTGCCTAGCAAATATACCAGCATAGAATATGCAACTATTGATAATCCCCTGATGGCACCAATCCTCCCAAGTAATTACATATTATTATTACGCAATGCGAAAGGTGGGCGCGATTTTCACAACTGTCTAGTGTCGAGAAACAAGAAACTGGACGTGTGCTCGAAATGGGAATCCAAACTAGGTGAGTACAACATTCCATGGGATATTTGCTTCAAGGCCCCATTCCAGTCCACGAAAAGTGTATCGTGACAAAAACAGCCCAAAATACCCAATAGCACCCTTGGCAAAAGTTAATAGGAACAATTTCTCTTCATATTGAAACCCGATGATGTATTAAGTCAATCCTGCGCGAGTCCAAATGCGCCCAAAACATTACGTTCCAAACCCAATGACGTATCGATGGTGTTATGAGCTTGGTGTTATGAGCCGTTGCGCATTCACCGATAAATAACTGCAACTAACCACGTGGGCTGAATGCTGGATTTAGTGATGACAACACTTAGTATGTAAATATATATAATTATATCCATGGTATGGTAAATCTTATGGTGTGGTTTACATATACATACTCGCGCCGACCATGGCATGGGTGGGGGTTGTGATGGGGTAGCCAACACTAATACAAAACTTATACCAGACTTATATATACATGTGTAGAGTCATCTCCATGCAACATGGTCTCGTGCAAATAGGTTCACATTGAACCTAAATATTTACATACATGTAGGTTCATATTGGACTTACTTGATTCTGAAATATGAATGAATGAATGAGTTTAATGCGAAAAGCCGCAGATTAATGTGGAACATGCATAATAACATATATACACTATGTGCATTGGTATGGATAACATTGTCATTATAATGTCATGTTCATACATAATAAATTGTATGTAGTAAATATATAAATATATAATATGTATATTGTATACATATATTTGCACACGAGCATATATATATGTATTCAGAAATATGTGTATATAAATTCACATGGATAACTCTATTATAGATCAGTTGTATTCTTTAAAAAAAAAATCAAATATATGCTAACGTTCTTCAATATTGATATATTGCCAATCGCAAGGAGGCCATATAACTTTTCTAGTGAAGGGTTCAACCAGTAATAGTCGGGAATGTATATTCTTCTGAGTATGACCAAATTATCGCAGATCAAAAGAATATGATACTCGTCGCATGTTTCAGAACCGCACATTTTGCATAGTAAACTCTCGTGTTTTCGCCATCTTGAAAGCTCGTTTGGCAGTCTATGGTTTGCTGTCCTAAATTTCACCAATGCTGGTATGATATGTTGTGGTAGATAAATAAGGTAACGACTAATACTGGAATTACGCTTTATGTTACTATATAAAGATCACAGTGAACTTATTACCAGTTATTTCGTTGAATGGCGTGGGCCGCAAAAACAAAAAAACACATTACCACGGTAAGTAGGCGTGTATGCATATAACCTATTGGTAGAGTAGTGCCATATTGGAGTTATGTCGTTCATATTCATATTCATATTCATATTCAATCTACTTTGATATCCAAATAGGTTCGTATTGAGCGTATGATCCAGTAAAACAGACTGCTCCAAATGGCACCTAATTCTTGGGTATAAAGATACATAATTGGCACCGTCCATGTGAAGGATGGGGGGTCTGAGGAGGGGCATGTCCATACATTGAAATAATCGCGGATTTCGTACAAACGTATACTACAGTGTGTTAAGAGCGTATGATAAGCAAAACACTCACTCGGCCATTTTGAATGCGTGAGACTCATAAACTCGAAACACGTGATTCTCCAAAGCGTGAATAAACCCTTTCGTGACGGGAGCTGTGCTAGTGCAGCATTTTTTTTATAATAGTTTTGTATTCAGACATAATAATTCAAGATAAAAAAGAAACCAAAGCTAGTACATATACACATCTTATACAATTTAATCATGTCACATATATACTATGTGCGAGTCTCGCATATATAGGGGGCCTCGCATATATAAGAGAATGCACTGGCTTACAAGGTAGAGGTAAATATTGTTATGCCAATGCATTTTCTTATATATATGAGAGGCTCCCCATGGGAGACTCGCTTATATAAGAGAATGCATTGGTACATGGTTTTCGCTATATTTCAGCAAGCTCCTGGAAGGGTTAAGCCTCATACATATAATAATACTAGTCCTCGTTCCTTGTCCCAGTAGCCAATCGTCTTCTGGCTGTTATCACCCGGATTCGACGATGCCATATATAGGCCATGACCATTACTCATGCAATACAAATTGTGAACCGATCCGCCTTCCCCATTGACGACGGCTCTGAAAATAATCAGACATAAATTATGTAATGTATAATTTATCGGCTTCAGGAATATACAGGTGTCCTCTATTTTTGTTCAGAATTTTGAGAAACATCCTTGTCGTTCCTTAGTATTAACTATCGCATGCCAATGACGATGACAAGGATGACTTTTCGTAACAAAGATGACGTCGTTAAAAATTTAAGTTTATATGAGGAATGGCCATTTTATGACTTGAAAATGAACCCAATCCAAGTCGAAGAAATAACTGCAAGGATTATATTGTAGTTAACGAACACATAGTAACTGGACACGTATCTTCACACGGGTAATTCATTTATCAAATGTTAATCTGATTGGACAGCCATGAATACGGTTATGATGTGGAAACAAATCTCAGCCGACAAGTGCTAAGCCTGTTAGTAGCCAGTTCAAGACGCACGTATGCGTAACGTTCTACTTCGTTGCTATGGTATTGCTGCATTTACTTGTTATGCATAAAAAGTAATGTTACGGCGCCAAAGCTACACGTTTATAGACCGCATTCTGCCAAACGTGTAAAGAGTATTCGGTGATGAGGACAAATTAGGCCACGGCTACGCTTGATATACTTCAATCATAATAAGTTATTTCAGCTCAGCCAGCTCCCATTGCCATAATTCCCGTAGAATGTTGGTCACTCATGCGGTTAATAATAGATTGGATTGTTCCTCATGGCGACAAGGTGCATATGTTACACGCTGGGCACAAAACTTTTACACGATTTGACCGTGCACGTGTAGGCGGAATGATCGCGTGAGTCAGGTGTCTTCCACTGGTAATGGTAGCACACGTTAAATGTTACACGAACGTGTGGCTAAAGTTGGCTAATGCTGGCTAATGCTTAAAACCCATATTCTAGTTTGGCGTTTACATTCATCACCCCCGTGTACGTGGTATCGCCAAAACCGAGGGTATCGCCAAAACAGAGAATATGGGAAAGTCATTTTTACGTATATGATATGGGGATATGTTTGTTTCTCATCGTAATACAGACATCGAGCATCGTATGTGTATGTCCACACGAAGCAGGAGTATTTATCCACTAGTTGTCATTTAGTTTTCCCAGATCAGACCATTAATTTATTTTTGGCGAATTTTTTCAATGGTGTTTTTGCTTTTGCTCACTCAATTTTTCGAGAACATCCATTCACTAGAATAGTTCCTGGACTCCCACGCTTCCAAAACAAATGCCGGTATATAGTTGAATCTGTCAATGAAGCATATGATTTGACAGAATTTTAAAAATCCGTGTCGTTCTCAATATCCGCGCGATATGAAGGGACCACTGTCGGTCCAGAAAGATGCTAACGGCACAGATGAAGATGCGACCAAACGCCGAGTTTCTGTGCAGTAAATATGCATATCACGAAAGGAGTTCTGATGAGTTTTCGAGTGTTTTATGTGTATCTGAGACTGATCAATTGGACTGCGAATGTCAACTGAAATATGAATCCATAACATATTCGAAATAATGTGTGCATATTATATTATGAATGTATTTCAATTGAAATTAATTAAACATCCATCTCAGCATTCAGATTTGCGATCTCAATAACGTGAATGAATGATAACTCGATGCCTTGATCACACGCACGTGAATGCTGCCGTTCGCATGCATGCAGCTAATCGGATATTCGTTTACTATTAACATGCTTGGGGTTTGTATATAGACGCCGTAGCGTGTCGTCCGGCACGTGATATATACGATAATAGCATAGTGTGTTTTTAGATGTGTTTTATCTCAACTCGTCAGAAGTATGATTTTTCATACTTCTATCTCATTGAGATAAAACACATATCAAAACACACTATGCTATTATCGTATATATCCACATCATATATCACACGATTCAAGATAAACTGTACAAATACATTTCTAAAGTCCAGATTACCGTTGTATGAGAACCTACTTTCGCTTGCTCTCGCATTTGGTCAATTGGAGATCATTCGTACATCTCAGATCCGAAGTTTCTATTATACTCTGCAATCATTCTTCCTCGCAAAATTCGAGCGTTTATTCACTCTTATAGGACTAGCTATTCAATTTTGCACAACATATAAATGTCATTGGATGTTGTCCATTTTGGGACAGTCATTCTACAGAATGGTTTACAAATAAGCATTGTGATTTGCCATGTATTAGCGCGGCCACCACATACATTCAGCAATTCGATACCAAAATTCCATTTTGGACTCAATACATTGAATTGTACATTTTCTCCCAAAGCGAATATTAGCGGATTTTGCATATGTTGTCATGCAAACCAGTCCGCACATTTTGAGACCAACACGGCTTATTTACCAATCTATTTCGGGTCTAACCATCTATCGACCATATACTAATACGATTTTCCTGTGTTTATTTACCAAACTTAAAGGTACTCAATCCGATTAAGCGCCCCACCATTACTATCTATTTGGCTTCGTGGGGGGGGGGGGGGTAAAAATGTTTGATTCGAGTCGAGGAACCCAGCCATCAAAGCTCAGTGTGGTCAGATATCGATTTTTTAAATCTATTATTTTTCACCACCTGTCGAAGATTGTCTCGGTCCAAATTGCGGATGAAGATGGATAACTCTAAAATCGAGTGGCTTTTTTGTGTCAGATATTCGTTGAACAAAATGTTGATAAATAACAGGTTTTGTTGCAATTTCATACTATAGTTGACTGTGGTTAGCATTATTTTTGGGCAATTAATCGATTCTGATGACTTAAGCGGATTTAAAAAAAACAATTGTTGTTAGAATCTGATGATACATCGAATCGGATTGAGTACCTTTAAACTCCCCATGGGCGCATAATTCATACTCAATAGTGAGTTACGTATTGCGTGGTTCCCATGGTTTGTACTGTCCTCTAGCTGTGAGTTACATATTGCGTGTTTCCCATGTTTTGTACTGTCCTCTAGCTGTTGTGTTTGTTGTTTTTATTACATATTGTGTGTTTCCCATGTTTTGTACTGTCCTCTAGCTGTGAGTTACATATTGTGTGTTTCCCATGTGTTGTACTGTCCTCTAGCTGTTGTGTTTGTTGTGTTTTATTTTGTTTTTACATAGTGTGTGTTTCCCATGTTTTGTACTGTCCTCTAGCAGTGAGTTACATATTGCGAGTTTCCCATATTTTGTACTGTCCTCTAGCTGTTGTGTTTGGTTTGTTGTTTCCCATGTTTTGTACTGTCCTCTAGCTGTTGTGTTGTTTTTTATTTTGTTTTGTCTCTGCTCGATATGCAGAACCGAGTTAACCCTTGCTATCCTAAATAGTAATTGAGTAGTTCCTTTAGGAAATGTTCAGATAATAAGGTCGGTTGTCGGGCTTATTATCTTACTCCTTCTGCACTTTGATTTGTTATCTGGCGTCTGCTTATTTTGCTGAACTACCCCTCAGATTAATAATAGACATTCCAAATGTTAACGTTTTAACTGAGTGTGATAACCCATTTAGTACAGAAAGGGTTAAAATGCATCTTAAAGTCTGAACTGTCAACACACAGTGACTTACCCAGGTCGAAGTCAGCTGCTTGGTTTAGCTTCGAGTAGAGGAACTGCGGTGTGTTTAGCTGTTCCTCGAATGTCCCAGGGCAGAACTGGGGCCCACCAGGTGGTTCGATGATGACAAACCATGTGAGATCATGGCCGCAATCACTCAAATCTTTTGAAATGCTGAAGTCCCGTGGAAGCGTTGCTGCACCGAACTCGCTGTGAAGAGAATAGAATGGGAAACATGTATCTTGAAATGAGTGCGTTGCTGGGGATGAAAGTGGTGAAAACTCTGATAAATGGGAGCCGACCTTTTGGTATTAAATTAACTGTCAAGTACCGAATGCAAGTGTGCATGTCGAATTGGCATGTCTCCACTTATATGTCTTCTTCTTCTTCAACTTTTTTATTCAGTCTTTTAACATTTTACATTTTATAAGACTGTATATATTCATAACATATTTACAATAATAAATTAGTCACGTGATATATAGGACAAATCTGTCCTAATTTGGAAAAAAACATTCCAACAAAGCCACCGAGTGCACAAACCCGGTCCGCCAACGGAAATGTTCAGGAACTATCACCATCAGAGGGCCGGGTCTCTGCCCTCCGCCGCTTTACATGGTGCAATCACTGCACATAATCAACTCCTGTAGAGTGGACACTGGCAGTAATAAACGAAGACTAAGCGAGTGCATTGTTTTGTTGCCACACCATGCGGTGGCTATCCTATATCGTTACGTCACCATATGTATCGCATTATAACGATGCATTAGGCGACCAAAGTGTTTGTGATGAATTAGAACACAATTCGCGGTACTGTAGCGCTGTTCCATTCATAGTTGTGAGTGTCCCACACAAAATGTCAAATTATATTTTACCATAAAGCAAACCAACAGCCATGTCTTTAAAATATCAACACCGATGCATTTCTGCGTTTGACATCATGCGGTTTGCACCATCTTTATCGTTGTTTTGTTTCGCAGATACATTGGTACGTTCATGTATAATTAATGTCACGGTCAAGGCTAAACATGATTATATCTACCTAACATCTGGCCTAATTTACTGGACGAGTTTTGTAAATTCCCCTATAAAGTGGGGACGAGTTATAGATTCCATTAATTACATGATCCAAAACCTCGACAAAACATACTTAAAGCAACAGATGGGACTCGAAATTAACATTGGCTTCTATAATGCATGCGATGACGTTTCGCGTAAATATCCGTTTTATCCCGCGTAAAGAAATAGTCCTAGATAAATAAAGACTGTTTGCTGTATTTAATGGCGTATATTTAATGACATAACTCAGGGAGGGGGGGGGAATTTTTTTTTTTCCGGCACATATGCCGGGGTGGGTGGGTAGTCAAAGCCACCAACAAGCAATTTTTTCCGCAACTAAAAAAAATATTTCCTGCTTGTTTTTTAGTGTTTTGGCAATGAGTTGGGCTTCAAAACCACTTTGAATGAGAGAAATAATGTAATTCTAACTGTAAACTGACTGCAGGCAGTTATCGTGTTGTATTTTGTTGCAAATTTTGAAATCCAAGATGGCCGCTGGCAGCCATGTTTTTTGGCCGAAAGACCTCAAAATGACTCATTCCTATTTACATGTCCATGTTAACATCCATAATAAATAGTATGCACAGAAATTCATATACAGCTGTTTACAGTGAATTTCCCCCCGCAAATCTTTAGTGTTAAAAGGGGGGTGCATAACTTGGCAAACTCTTCATTCATTATAGTTTGTTGGAAAAATATTGGAAGCCATAGTATTTTCAGACGTAACGTACGGAATGTAAACATACGATAAACCGGAAGTCAAAGGTCACCTGGCACTATTTCCTGTTATTAAACGAACGTTTAATATCACAATTTATAGAATCGGTTTATTGAATGGAATAAGGGTAGGATCATGTAATATATCTATATATATATTTATCCGGGGGTGCATAACTTGGCAAACTCTTCATTCATTATAGTTTGTTGGAAAAATATTGGAAGCCATAGTATTTTGAGACGTAACGTACGGAATGTAAACATACGATAAACCGGAAGTCAAAGGTCACCTGGCACTATTTCCTGTTATTAAACGAACGTTTAATATCACAATTTATAAAATCGGTTTATTGAATGGAATAAGGGTAGGATCATGTAATATATCTATATATATATTTATCTTACAATATAGCTATATTTCATCAAATACACGCGAAAACGCCTAGGCGGTTTCCGATCTTGTATCCTGGATGGCAACAAGGATATCTTCGATGGCAACAGCTGGTGCACGTGCGTTTCGACAACTGGCTTGTTTTCAAAACAAAACGTCTAAATAACCAACTAAAGGGCGTAAAATAATATACTCGTGTGCTACGAATGTAAAATAATCAATAATTAGTTCAATACAGTTGACAAAATGTGGAGACAGGGCCCAAAAACCTCAAAATAACCACCCAAAAATGTTTGGAAATCGAAAAAGTAACGAAGTTTACACATTGTTTACAGCGCGCACGAATACGGACTATTTTGACAATTTCTATTTTAGCGAAGTAGGGAATTCCCCGTAATTCAGTACGGTCTTGATCAAAAGCTACTGAACGCTTTTTTTATTCGATAAAATACAGAAGGGAAAATCAAATTAATTTTATCTTATGTTAAGGATATAAAACAGAATACTTACGAAAAGTCCGTGATTTATTGCATTTCCTCTAAATGGGTTATTTTAGTGCGAGTCAGAACTCGATTGTCGAGGTGTCGGAAAGTTCAAAATTCACCAAAACTCTGAATGGACAGTCATCTCCGTCAATGCCTCTCGCCAACCCTATCACTATCCAAGAAGATTGCACCATAAAATAATACAATTATCCTGTTAAAAGTGACAATTATGTCGAACATATGAAACGAAAATATCGTCGCCTCTTCATTGAATCGGATTCCAGCCAAAGTGAATTTGAATAGTGACGTGAATTTCTCAGAATTTGACTTATCACAACGTCGCGTGCTGAGAATTGTGTACGTTGTGTGTTGCGCGTAATAAAATAGTTCCTGTTTTAAATTGAGTTTTATTGCATTTTTATGGGACGAATTGTAAGATAAATTGGTTATCATCACCCTGTGTGTTTCCGAGATCCGTATTCAAGTCTCGCTGACTTCTCTGGGCTGTCTATCGACTCGTCCTACGGACTCGTCGATAGACTGCCCAGAGAAGGCAGCTCGACTTGAATACGGATCTCAGAAACACACATGGTGGTGATAACCTATATATATCTCTCATATATATTTTGAAGACCTCTGTCTGTTTGTCTGTTTGTCTGTATGTATGTTTGTCTGTCATTTATACAAATTTACGATTCTCGACCGATCGGGACGAAACTTGGTACGTATGTGTAGTTTGACCAGGCGGTCGACGTTGTCGTATTGGCGAGACCGTGCGGCGCCCGCATCGCGCATGCGCAGATGATATCTCGGAAACGGGTGGAGCTATCGACTTGAAATTTGCTATGTGAATATATCTTGCTCCGGATACGAACTTTATCGGGTCGCCGAGCCCGTGCGACGCCAGCTTCGCGCATGCGCAGACGAGATCTCGAAACTGGTTGAGCTATCGACTTGAAATTTGGTATGTGAATGTATCTTGCCCCGGGTACGAATTTTGTCGGGTCGCCGAGCCCGTGCGACGCCAGCTTCGCGCATGCGCAGACGAGATCTCGGAAACTGGTGGAGTTATCGACTTGAAATTTGGTATGTCAATGTATCTTGCCCCGGATACCAATTTTATCGGGTCGCCGAGCCCGTGCGACGCCAGCTTCGCGCATGCGCAGACGAGATCTCGGAAACGGGTGGAGCTATCGACTTGAAATTTGGTATGTGAATGTATCTTGCCCCGGGTACGAATTTTTTCGGGTCGCCGAGCCCGTGCGACGCAGCTTCGCGCATGCGCAGACCCGATCTCGGAAACGGGTGGAGCTATCGACTTGAAATTTGGTATGTGAATGTATCTTGCCCCGGATACGAATTTTATCGGGTCGCCGAGCCCGTGCGACGCCAGCTGCGCGCATGCGCAGACCAGATCTCGGAAACGGGTAGAGTTATCGACTTGAAATTTGGTTTTTGAATAGCCCGGACAACGTCGGGCTCATCGGCTAGTATATATATATATATATATATCGACTTGAAATTTGGTATGTGAATGTATCTTGCCCCGGGTACGAATTTTGTCGGGTCGCCGAGCCCGTGCGACGCCAGCTTCGCGCATGCGCAGACGAGATCTCGGAAACTGGTGGAGTTATCGACTTGAAATTTGGTATGTGAATGTATCTTGTCCCGGATACCAATTTTATCGGGTCGCCGAGCCCATGCGACGCCAGCTTTGCGCATGCGCAGACGAGATCTCGGAAACGGGTGGAGCTATCGACTTGAAATTTGGTATGTGAATGTATCTTGCCCCGGATACGAATTTTATCGGGTCGCCGAGCCCGTGCGACGCCAGCTGCGCGCATGCGCAGACCAGATATCGGAAACGGGTAGAGTTATCGACTTGAAATTTGGTTTTTGAATAGCCCGGACAACGTCGGGCTCATCGGCTAGTATATATATATATATATATATATATATATATATATATATATATATGTATATATATATATATATATATATATATGTATATACTAATATAAGCGAATAGAGCAACATGTTGGCCCTATTTAGTACAACAAATATCGAACAACATTTGCGTAATTTCGTATCTTAAGTTAGGAAAGTTCCTCTAGAACCAAAGAGCTATATTTCGAAATGGTGTGCCATGGGAAATGTCCATATATATCGGTACCATTAGAAAAGGAAACATGTGTATATATGACAGAAAAATGTTAGTTAGACGCGTTCGACGATTTATTGCAACGACGACACTGTTCGAATGCGGAACTATTTCGTTCGTAATTTTTTAAGCGAATATTGTTTACGTGTTGCAAAATGTGCCTCTTTTGAATGTCGATATCTGACCATCAAAATGTCCCATAAACAGGCTGATTATTTCTTGGAATAGATAATGTACAAAAAGTTTTATGGTTTCAAATTGGATGGGAACATCTGAAAGATGACTTATCTATCCCTTCACTTGCAGACGGTGCGATTGTCAAGAGTATTTTCACATCTCACACCAACTGGGTTCCGCCTGGGGCCTTGTGTTTGATGGAATGTGTTCGAACAATTAGTCGTTTATATTGCATGTTATGCAACTGCGTCGGAAAGTGAGGTTATGTTTAAGGTTCGTCGTGATTATCACGTTGGAGGCTTATCTCCATTTGTATTACCGTCCACGAATTCGTCCGTATGCATATTTACTTGAAACGTGAAGCGTTTTAGTTCACACACAATATGATGACGGATTGTTAAATTAGTTCCGGCTCTTAATTAAATAGGTAAATCAGTCACGTGGGTAGGGTGAGCCAGCTGGTCACGTTTTTGGTGAGACGTGGAATTATCCCACCCCCTACACACTTTAGCACAGGCAGCCCGTGTGAGATAGCTGGGTGAGATTTCCCTGTCTCACCCAACACGTGACCAGCTGTCTCACCCTGCCCACGTGACTGCTTTACCTATTTAATTAAGAGCCGGAACTAATTTAACAATCCGTCTTCATATTGTGTGTGAACTAAAACAATGGCGACCAACCAGTTACGCTTCACATTTCAAGTAAATAAATACGGACGAATTCGTGGAAGCTAATACACATGGACATATTCTTCGAACATGTTAATCACGAAGAACCTTCAACATAACCTCACGAAACTGGCATGCACATTTCCTAACTCGTAAACAATAGCCGAAACACAAATCACGAACGAAGTAGTTCCACATTCGAACAGTTGTCATCGTTGCAATATCTCGTCGAACGCGTCTAACTAACATTTTGTCTGTCATATATTCACATATTTCCTTTTCTAATGGTACCGATATGGACATTTCCCATGACAAAAACAATTAGTCTAGTTGTTTATACTTCATATCAATACGCGCGTTTCCCGGAATATGTGCAGGTGCAGCGATGTGGTGTATTCATGTCGATTTCACAAAACCATGTCAATTTCACTCTAACGTATTAACCTTGCGAGCACAGATGGCGCGCTTTGTTTTTACAGTGTGTATACCGAAATCATCCCAGATAATTAGCATCAGATTTCTCCCCAGATATATCGTTACGAAGCTACTGGAATGTGCCAATGATTGGTATAAAACAAAAAATCGGAATGAGGCTCTTGGGTTGGGAGAAAAAATGATCTCACCCTCGGGCCACATATTTGGTCCTGACACTCGGAAAGCCTCGTGTCCGGCCCAAATATCTGGCCCTTCGGGTGTGATTTTTCCATCCCACACCGCAAGTCATGATGGATAATATTAATTTCACCCAGCTGTCTCACACGGACTGCCTGTGCAAAAATGTGTAGGGGGTGGGAGAAGTCGATATCTCACTCTTATCAATCCGCGCTAAAATATAAAGTTATTTGATCAGTTCATGATGGAAGAGAATGCTAAATGTCCTTGAGTGTTCAGGTTGAAAAATTGTACTATGTGATCAATTAAATTTTGTTTTTAAACATACAATGATGTTAGCCCCTCGACCAATATGTCTACAAAAATGGAACTATTTTATATGCACAAGTTTGGGTATACACATTTTCACTTTGTACTCTTCCTTCGAATTGAGCTATGGGCGATAATAAACAGAACATCTACACTTTTTGATTGGGTATGGTAATTATCTCATTCTCGATGACAACGCAAATGAATTTCCACTCGTGACAGAGCCACTCGTGTAAATTTTGTTTTATCATCACTCATGAGATAATTCCCATATCCAACCAAAAGTGTAGATATTCTCTACATGTATATAGATGCATAAATATATTATATCTGTACTCTAATAATGTATGCCCGTATTGTTAGCTTATCTGTTTAACTATAGTCGATAAATAAATTCGGTATATTCAGTGTATTTTGCCTATTGATCTGAGCTTCTAGAATTCAGAGCTGAAGCACCGGCATGGTCTTTGTGAGTTTTCGAGCAAAACTTTCAATTGCCATTATGTACGTTTTCTTTGACAATCAGAGAGTTTTACACTGTGGCCTCTCGGCCGGGTGTTATGGATTTTTGAGATGATGTATTGAGACTTATCTTCAGATCGCATACCATTGTATCGGGAGAGCAGACAGTCTTCCGATCGCATACCATTGTATCGGGAGAGCAGACAGAGTTATTGATTTGGTAGTCGAAGTGCGACGCATGCCATGTTAACTGATTCCAGTTTACGGGCTGGAGTCATTTCCGTTGAATCTTTAAAAACGTAGACGATGTAATAACACTGCTTCGGTTAACAAAAAGCTAAATTAAAACGTATTTCATACCTGCTGATTCACTATAGGAATGCAATGTGAACTATAGACGGACCTACATTTTGCATATTGAGTCATCTGTGTTATCAGTTCATGCTCTTGTCTCGTATATTCGGAACAATATCGGACTTGGCTATACGTACTTTGTAACATGGCTGCGTTGATATATTTAAGAGGATTTTTTTCTCTTGGATCTGCACTCTTAATAATGACCACGTTCCAGTCAAAGGCTCTTGGCACTCGACGTGATGCAACACTCAAGAGGGACGACAGCAAGACCACGTATGCAGTTATACACAGTGAATTGAGAACATCGACGCGAACAGAATGCGGAATGTTATGTGTATCTGATGAAGAATGCAGGGGCATGACATACAACAAGGGTCAGTCGACGCGTTCACTCTATGGTCCCGGTGTGGGATCACTTCTAATAGCAGCACCAACGCACTATTACCGTGAGTATAAGGGACAGGCAGTGGCTACAACAAGCTCCATGCAGACCCAATTCTCCTACGCAGGACTTACCGCTGCCCGCACCGTAATGTGAAGAACTGTCACATTTATTTATTTGAGATTTGTGTAGGTTACAGTTCATTCTGCATTATTCTGAGAAACAGAACTGTCCATATTCATTTGAAAATTGTCTAGATCAGAATGAATTGTAGGTGGCAAAACACTTAAATAAAAAATGTTAGATTTAATTAAGAAAATACACTTGTTGGCAGCGTTCAGACATCGCTTAGCGAGGGGACTGAACTCTGTTTTTCAGCTTGTGGATAAAGCTGCAATAATTAGAGGATATTACTTTGCTTGTTTGATATCAGGTCAATAATATCAAACCAACAAAGTAACATCCTATTTATTAATTAGATCGCCCCTTAGTAACCCACAACTCTTTCATATACATGTATGAGTGACGTTGCAAAAAAATGGATACATACATGTTATTTTGTAGCAGTGAAATAGATTTTCGACATGTCGCAAATCCATATTACTCGGATTGGAGATGTCGCAAATCGATATTACTCGGTTTAAGGGCGAAATTAGCCTAGTTCGATAACATGCTATTCTGGACAACAATGTCATATCTAATTAATAAAAGCATAATATTTGCCTATTTAAGTGAATCAAGCTCATCATTAGTGACAATCCATGCCGCCGGCACGTTACCCGGTTTGATCCCCAGCTGCATGTGAATGTCATTCAACTAATTCGAACCACAACGATCGTAGCATTTAAGAAACACAACGCCGGAATTACGCACACTTGCAAATATTAGGTTTATATGGGAATATTAGCTACACGTACATGTACGTGTGACTTGTACAGTGTGTTATAACCATATTGGAAAGGTTTCGCAACTCACTGATGGAGCAACGGGTACGCTTAGGGCGACGGTTGGGGTAATACGTAATCAAAGTATGCGCACTTTCTATACTTATCGTAGTACTGACCGTGCGGCGGATAGAGTATCAATATCGTCGGTGTATAGCCAAAAATCCACTCGGTCAATTTGTTGTCTTTATTGTTGTTTCATGCAGCCACAATTTACGCCATGTATATCCGATGACGGAAATTGCGAATGAATTCATTTAGTTGTGCGTCATGGTAGTATACCACCATTAGAAATTCACAAATTTCATTTATAATGCGTAATTATTTTGTCAAAGTGTCTGGCTGAAATAGGTTCGCAATACAATTGCCTTGGTGGATTATCGACGATGAGTTGAACAATTTAGCGCACATCGAATAATGTTCCAATGACGGTGCGTTCCTACACGGGCAAATATCTATCATGAGATATGAAACGCCCTTATTTAATACACCCTGTTAATTGTTATCGAGTCATCAATGATTTCGTGAAGAAAATATATCAATAAAGAACGGGGTGGCATTTTGTTGTGTCATGTTCAATGCCTTCACAGACAATCAGACTTAAACGTTAGATGTTCATGTACGGCACATTACAAATCACAATACATGTATATTTACTGTCGTCCGAATTGATGCTGCCGTGTCGCCAACGAGAAATATAGAACTTGGTAGCCCATGCAGGGATCGATACATACTGTGTTGTTTTCATTACAAAAGGCAACTAAACGATATAAATAATAACAAATTGAAACATTCTTAAACTAAACCAAACTACATCAGTCTGGGCCCATGCAGGTTCATGAAAGTAACCTATGACATACATGGTTGGAACATAATATGATCTTAAAGTCGTACTGTACACTCAGTCTGACCATTTATGCGACCATCTCCTTTTATACTCAAAAGAATATATGCGGCAAATGAATTAATTTTAGTCATGGATTATTCTGTTGAGTATAAAATGAGATGGTCCCATAAATGGCCGGATTTAGTGTACAATATACCAAGTTAAGTTCAAACTTTAGCCATAACAGAGTTTCAAGAAAGGGTCTTAACTTAAAATGGCCTTGATTGTTGGCCTATTCTGTAAGTCCGTTGGTATGTGTCATACGATAATGTTAAAGTTAAGCACTAAATTGTGATCCTCGTTTAGTCGGAAATATGGATGGGATCTAGTTCATGTGTATAACTATAAATACATTTTAATGAATGGCATCTTGCCTACCAGGAGGATTGTGTGGTGCCAGTGAATAGTCCAGAAATGGAAGTAATTAATAATCGTCTAGCATGATGGCATGGACGTGGTCAGTTGTTCTCGATTGCCTGTGGGGGGGGGGGGGGGGGGGGGGGGTCACCACGAATTGTTAGTCACCCAAAGTGATGTAAACAGTTTATATTTCCACAAATGTGGACAAATTTTTAAAAATTCCATGCAGCCGGAAAACACATGCTTGGCGCTATATAAGCCATTATATACTTTTCGTGTGTCGTACGAATAGCAAGCAATATTAAAACATTCATAAGTTCAAGTACAAGGTATTCGGTATTTATCACACCAAGTTGCAGATCCGTGGAATTTCACATACTAATCGCGATTTCTCAAGACTGTAGAATTTAGAAATATAGTATACTCCTGAATTATTCCGAGTATTTTATGTTCAAACTTGTACTCGTATTTAGATAGAATCAACATTATGTGAAAAATATCGAAATTTAACACATTCCTGCGCAGTGTCCGGTATCGGATATACACGGTGATTTATCAAGAATATTATCGTTCACGTGGTACCCGCATGCTAGACCATGCGAAGTGGTAATTGACTTGGTATACAATTGACCAGTCGTTCATTGCTGTGTATTCCATCTGATAAATCCGTTCCGTTAATCAACTTAACGTGGGAACGATGGACTGTGCTCCACTTTCGGGACAATTGTTGACATCCAGAACGGAGTATAGGGTTACATGTATACATTATCCACTCACATTGATTATGTGGTAATTACGTTATCACGAAAATGGACACCCTACACGTTGTATGGACCAGTAATTATACCAGTAGTGTTACATCGAGCAAGGTACATTTGAATTTTCACATTGTAAATTTGAAATCCGAATTTCATTTGATTGGGAAATATGGGAGCCTCCTATTTTGACCCACATTTGATGAAAAAGATGGCAGCCAGCGTCATCTTGGAATTTAGTGAACCAGTGATGTATTGCTTCGTGTTATAGGACCTCGACAAATGTTCCACTTTATTGCTCACCAAGATGACTCAGCGTATTCAGGTAGGCTGTATGCATGAAAATAGTTATGTGTGGTATGAAAACATAATACCACAGCAGCAGGTAATCAACGCCATAACTAATTTGCCTACCATGTACATTGCACATTAAGTTAAAATGCAGTATCAATTCCATATGGACCAAATGGTAGTTGTGTGATACCTACGTTACCATATAGTCATGACAGTGCCTAGTTTGGCAAAAAAATCAACATACACGTATGCAGTTAAAACAATAGTCATAAATATTCTATCATTGAAATTAATATATCAGCACAAGGTTTGGTCATAAACATTATTCACTAGACCTTTAATCCAGTAGTAGGGCGACATCTGAATTGATATGATCTTTAAAAAAAATTATAGTTGTTTTCGGTTGTGTAGTGGGCCATGTCCCTTTCATTATGTTCAAACGGAAAATTCTGAGGGACAATACATGTATATGCAGACGGGAATGGCCATCAGATCAGGGTTTGTTCCACGGTTTATTTTGTGAAATAATGAGTTAGTCTATGAAATTAATGTTTTTAAATTAGCATAGGACTTTTCGTCGTAAGTAGAAATAAGTGGTTAACGTAGGTATCAAACAGTTATTTTAGCAATTGGCATCACCCTCCGTTTGGGATGCTCGTTGTCAAAATCCCTTAGAGTGGTGTTGCTGAAAAATGTTTTGTCGAGGAACGGTACCAACCACAAGCACAACATATCAGGACTAATCCCAGGTTCTGGAATGTATTGTCAGACCACATTAAAGCTCCGCAACCTATTGATCAATTTAAAGCGGATTTAAAATGTCATTTGTTCAAAAGGGCATTCGGACACAGACAATTTAATAATTCAACCGCAGATGCCAATTCGTCACTATGTATTTTGTTTGCATGGTTACTTGTATGATATATATTATTTTGTGTAAAGCCAGAGAGCACATATCGTGGATCCGTGGCTAATAACTGTATTATTAACTTTTCATTTTTCAACCTCTGCTCATTTCCAATTGTGCCAAATAAGAGAGAATGACCCCTATACATGTAGCTACAAACGTGATCGCCTCTGAAAAGCGGGCTACATGAACATGTGATAAATTTGAAAAGCTGGCTACGAATGTGATCGGTGCCTTATGAAAATGAAATAATCGGCTTCATTAAAATACAATTTGTGGATATAGTCGGTCTTATTCTGCTGCAATCCAACATTAAGTACATGCATATGTCTGAGATAGCCATACAATTTATTTATAGTTATTACGGCAGAGGGGTTCATCAATTTATTAACATTATGGGTGTTTGGCTGTTCAGTTGGTAGAAATATCTTCCTCGTGGAATTCGTTTCTCGACATTCCATGATACAATGGAATTAATCACTGATTAACAGCCATTGCATCGTATACAGTAACAACTCTCGCATTGGTGGCCGTGTCGTTCCAGAACATAACCTAGCAGGTTGTGTGTATATGGTGAATGGATTATTATACTTTGTACTATAATAAATGTCTCATTGTGCAGCAAACAATCTCAAGTTGCCTATTCTCATGGTGAACACGTGGTTATGGTCAGGTCAAGTGAGATCCCCTGATCCCTCAAGTCAGAACGTGGTGCATGTTGCGAATTCAGTAAAAGTTAAACACCTATTTCGATATGTTATCTTCATGTATCATCAGGTCGACAGTGTGGAGGCAGACACAATGGGTACCTCATCAGTGGCAGATGCATGACGATTGAAACAGCAAGGTTGTCATGGCACCAGGCGCGTACTGCGTGTACTGGAATGAATGATCAGCTTGCTGTTATCGACTCAGACGCAACGCACAATGGACTCAGAGACATCATGATAGCTCTACGAGGTACTGTACCATATGTGAACGCAGCGTAAATACAATCTTTTGAAGTGTTGCTTGAGGATTCACCTTTCTTCCCAGTTAACAAAGAACTGCCATTCTTTCTTACTGTTTAAGAAACTATGGAAAACAAGCCATATATTTCTAATTTTCACAAGTGTGTTCAAAATAATTATGAAGAGGTATGAGACTGAATTGTCTCCAAATATATTATATTGGGAAATAAGACATAATCACAATTGTTGTGCCATAAATGCTGCGTGTATACATGTACCATAGTCATAAATTCGTTTTCATTATAATTGCCATGGTGTTTTCACCGTTCATAGCACATGGGTGTATTTTGCACTCATCCATGGTTCAAATTCATTATTTTGTGACATATATTCTGTTGAGTATAAAATGAGATGGTCCCATAAATGGCCGGATGTAGGATACATTCCTTTAATAGTTAAGTTTTATCGTCTCCCGGCCATATAATTTCGTCCAAATATGAGCACGGTGATGGTTGGGGTGATATGTGGGAGTTTTGGTAGGCTTGGCGGGTGTCTCAAGCCTACTTTGGCGAAACTATTTCATCTTGATCAATTCGATTTCGTTTCAGCTGAAGACCCGTCTCTCATATTCTGGGTGGATGGTTCTGACGAGCTGACAGAGGGATCATGGGTGATTTGGAATGGACAAGCATTAACGTATTCCAATTGGAACCCTGGTGAGCCAGACGCCTACACGCCAGACCAGGATTGTATGGTGTTCGGAGAATGGAATGGATTCGGACTGCAGGATCATCCCTGTCATCGCACGGAGGGATATGCCTGCGAATTTGATGTGAAAGCGTGATGTGTGTGTCGTGTATGCGTGCTCTGCCACAATAAAAGCCTGGTGTGGTCGCGGTTAGAGGTGGGCCATACTCGACCACATTGTATACAAATATTCCAACTGCATGATGGCACCCCTAATTTATCGATTGGTAAGAAATGTCCAACCTAACACCCATATGATTTGAAAATTGTGACAATGCGGCTTATACTAGATATTGCTTCTTACTCATGACATTTCTTGGCATGTAATTTCCAAATGATGAAACATTTGTAACGAGACAGTGACCGACACACCAGCCCCTCACCCAGTCGCAACGACGGTGAACTCTGGGACGAAATACACAATAACCGACTCAAAGGAGAGACGTCTAATCATGGACCCTTGAAAGCAGTAGAGAACATTATTTGACACTGAGAACTGGCCCTCTATTCTATGTATGTTTTTTGCATAAAAAGTTCCCAAAATGGCTCCATATCACATGCGCTGGCATATAAGATGGTTAATACCATAAGTGTCTGATCAATGGAGGCACGGACTGCATGGGTGTCCAAAGTGCTTGCTTTAGTGGGTGTGAATACATTGTCATATCTTATCCAAATGACCATGTAACGATCGGATTGGCACATTGAGATGCCCAACAACTCAAATCAAGCTTGCAAGTCGGTCGCGATTTTCAAGCTTGATCTGATTTGATGGACGGGAACCCGCGCCAACCTCGTGAAAGCAGGGACTGCGATGGTGGAATCCATGACATAACCACATCGGTTACGGTGACACCCTTAAACGGGAAACCGATTCGCCGAGAGTTAGGAGCGTATCAGTCTGAACATGATTTCGAAAATTGAGACCGGTTATTGCTGTCTAATAGGTTCCTGTTATCAGGGACGAGTTTCACTCACACTTAATCACTGTGTATATCCGACACCGGAAATTATTCAGGAAAATTTGATTTGTTTACATAATATGCCGATAATTTAAACGAATATTCGTGATTGTTAAAAACCAGGACACATCAGGAAGATAAAATCCCTCTGAATAATAGTAGAGTATACTATTCTTCTAAAATATACTATCTATACATTCTGGATATAATGTACGTCCTAAGAAAGCATGATTACATGTATTAGGTTACATTATACGGATCTTCTGCAACTTGGTCTGATAAACAACGATTTTCTCATATCTAAAACATCTGTATGTTTACATATTGATATGCACATGGCGTAAGAAAGAGGTCTACAATGACATAAATCGCACCAAACATGAGTTTGTCGGCTGTTTGTTAATAGTATTGGCGAAAGTTTGAAGTCAATCTTAGTTTACACCAAACCTGACTTCTCACACTAGCACTGGTTAGTAACTCCACGCCAACAATGGTTTTATAATTATAGAATAAAATGTGCCGCGAACTATGTGAATTATGTCTTGGTGTCATTATATATGTCATAAGTGTAACATCTGCATTATATAAACGTTGCAAGCATGTGTTCATCATTTTAAAATTATAATTGCCTGCATAA
Source organism: Siphonodentalium dalli (assembly GCA_032622095.1). Taxonomy (NCBI): domain Eukaryota; kingdom Metazoa; phylum Mollusca; class Scaphopoda; order Gadilida; family Siphonodentaliidae; genus Siphonodentalium; species Siphonodentalium dalli. Next base: position 111,390,317 of record CP136061.1, on the reverse strand, counting down.
GGAGAGAAAGTGAAAATGCAAAACATATTTATTCGTGATAAAACCTCACTTTCTAGTATATATATTGCCCCCCCCCTGATATGTTTGGATAACTACTGTAAACGTGCGTACACTCGTGTGTCGATTTCTTGTCAAGCTATAACGCTAATTCAAATTATGCGATCGAAACGACAATTACATTATTGAGTAACAAAGGAAAAACATTTGACAATAACATACTGCTTATGCCATATTTCGGATTGGTATAAGAACAAATGCTGTCTATATTTTACTATTATTTCTGTTTATGGCGGTTTTTGACGAATGTGAATATTTTAACAGCATACCCACCACCAACGCCGCCCGTAACTGTAAAGATGAATCCAGGGCCCAACTAAGTTACAACATAATACGAAATCTAATGTAACATTGTTTTACTTTGTTCTATTGCACACTTTATACAGTTAAATGTGGTATAGAAACGTTGCGTATAAACCAACTGAAAATTATTATTATGTTTGTTTATTTCCGGAATATTGTGCCCATATATAACAGTACATCAATGTTGTAGTACAAAATTAATTGACTAAACATTATTTCGTACATAGGCTACATCTGATTATGTGACATCACCTTTGTTTAGATAATAAGGCAACGGAAAATGTAATTTATCAGTAGAACTGTGAACTCAAAGCATGAATGTCATAATAGGTAAATGTATTTACTGTTTATTTAATTCACTGGCATTTCAAATGAGTGGTATTATGCATATTGAATTGCAAGTTCGTTCTTAGCTGGAAATATGACATATCATAAAATCAGATTGTTTTTTCGATTCATAAGGGCAAGTTTTCAAATAATGAATTTCTAACGATCTACTTGATCAAATAAACGGACCCTCTCCGTCGGAGATGGACAGGTTTTGTATAATACACGAAACTTGTCAGTTGAACAATGAATCTAGAAAGATTTAGTTTTCACGACAAAGGGGTTATGTCCCCAGATATAATTATTGGTATTTGACATAACATAAAGCTTGACATACATTTCTACTATAGCCCTACAATCACACAATTTATTGTGCATTGTTTCTGTGCAGGTTTTCTGAATATATGCCCATCACTTGGTACTACACGGTACAGTAGACTACTAATGAAAAATGGCTCATTGGAATATCCACATTTTGTCTACGTAATTTGGAAGGAGGAATTAGATAGGCTAACACATACATGACATGATATACCGCCTTCATTTGTTCTCAAAAATACTTTTCATGGTCACATCCATTTTCCAACTGTTTTCAATGTTTCGCACATAAGTTAAACAAACACTCTTTATTGTGTACCATATTAGGAATTGACTAGCATGGAAGTCTCTTTTCTGTTCCACGCCGAGCTCATGTCGTCTGTTTGTTTGAGAGACAAACGCCATTTCTGGGATATATAACGCACGCAAAAAGGTAGTTCAACTATTGTTCTCGCTTATCCCTTTCTATGTGAACTTATTATCTGAACATTTTCCTAAAACACATACAGACGTTTAATGGAACCTACTAATATATAATTTGCCAATTAGATAACAAGGACATAGCATATTATTTTAATTTTAACACTAATACATAGTTCAAGTTTATAAAATTAATATATACTGAGGGTCAGACTGTCGGAGACTGGTTAATCTGTACATAACAATATTAATTACTAAAGGAATATACCTTACTATACATGTACATAGTACTGATTGAGTCGCACATATAATTGAATTGACTTGATAATTATACCCACCCTATTATATCAGTTATAGTCATTACTGGATAATAAATATGATGGATTGGTGGCACATTTTGTTTTAGCAGTGTCCACACTATATATCTCCCATGTCCAATTTGATTCCATATAACAGCAATTTGTAGTGTTTCGATACAATATATATATATCTTTCCATAAAAATTCAAGTAAAAATTGAAAAATATACGAAATAGTTGCCAGAAAGGTGATCGTATAAGGTTTTATGAACTTACTAATTCTAGACCAGTGTTCTTGTGAGGCTATACCATAGCCTATCACAATTTAATCACAATGTTGTAGATTTTACGGAAATTAGCAAAAATTCTCATTTTTCACAATTTTGTTTTCAAATTTTAAAAATAGATCACGTTCAGACACCGTTATTTATAATTACATTCATCACTACACACGGCTCAGTTTATGCTTCTAAAACCAACTTGACATGCATCATTCTAAGTGTAAACTACACCCTAAATCTAGTTGGATGAAGATTGTATACAACTCGTTGGGTGCGAATTTGTTGTGTACTTATTATCCAACAGTTTAGTACCATGTACACAACTCATTGCGTGAACTGTCTTTCATGGTATAACTTTCATACCACGTTGGACAAAACCGCCACGTGACCGGGTCATCCAATAGCAGCGCGTTTCCGGTGCGGGAGAGCATGCGAGTTTTTTGGCTCTAAATATTTCAAAACAAGATGGACGACTCAGTAAAGAAGCTCCTGAGCGACTGGAAAATGGGGCAAGACGTCGTCGATAGCTTGGACGGTATAGTATACCTTTGTTATAATTATTCTTTGTACGATACATGATTATGTAGGCTGTATGTGTTGGGTGTATATTTATATATATTTGCCAATTTTTTAAGTTTACAAATTTACACAACGGCTGACCCCATTTAATGATTAAATTATTAAGCCTTAACTACGGCTTAAGGACTTTGCCAACCCAATTTTCAGATTTTTGGGAAATTTTGGATAAACGTCAATATAAAGAAATCTTTAAATAACCATCACTAATATGTATATTTTGACTAAATAATGTCAATTGAGATAATTTTTCTGTAGAAAACCTGAGAAAACTTAAATTTTATGCCATCACGTACCGGTAGTTCTGTCAGTGTATCAGACCTTGTGACGTCACTTTTATGTGCGGTCTAGAGTTCCCTGACTAGTGACTAATGGGCAAGCCCGTTTTCAAGGCATTGCTATTACTTCCTGCTTCATAATTTGAGTATCTACATGTATAGTCCTTAATTCAATTTCAATTAATTCAACTAATTCATTTAATTTCAAAAATTCACTGAATTACAGTGAATATGTAAATTAATAACGATAGTATTAAGTAGTGCTGGGTGGTATTTCGGTATATATTGATTATAATCGTTACCATAAATTTTTGTCATAATGATTAATCTGTAAACCTTGAAAATGGTAAATCCTTGAAAACGGTATAATTAATTTGAAGATACATTTGGGGTTCTTTACACTGTATTTTGTTTAAAACATAACAACCACATCAGGCAGTATGTTATAAAACACATGGTTTCCTTGTTGTAAATTGGGCTTGATTGGCTTCTGGTACTTGCATCATGCTGTGCTATTTTAATCTACTGGGCACGTGGAACAGCTCATTGTTTATGGAGGTGTTATCGATTGAGAATGATTGATTGATCACATTCATAAATTTGATTTAAATGTATGATTTATAATAATTCAACCGGGAAGTGAATATATGATAAATAAATTGAAAGTAATGCACCTTATTTCCCGGCATATAATAACACCATTAGGCCAGTTCAAAGTAAATTCACAATCAGCTGAAATTACAATTATCAATGTCACAGCACTTGCAATGTGCGAGACTGCAGAGGGTTATTTTCAAGGCTCTTGGGTGTCCAAATTCGGTGAATAATGCTTGCATAACTGGCAGCTATTACCTATAATTGAGATCAGTGCACTTTCGTGAATCATGACTACGTTGTCTGTGGGTAGCCAGTACTAGTACCCTTGGAACAAACGTCGCACTACCGACGATTCAAATTCAATTCGAATTAGACTCGAGTCTTAGGGGTGCCACGATTAATCGTATAATCTATGAACCGTTGATAAAGCCGATAATCGATTACCATTTCCATAGTCGATTAATCTACGTTATTTAGTTCGGACGTCGGAAAATATCGGATATTATTGAATACTTTGTTTGTTTTACACAGTTTTATCTACAACCGCAGGGTTAACAACCTTTGATCGCGTATCAAAGAGATTCCGACAAGAGTACTACTAACTTAATATGTTGCAGTCGGCAGTTCATTTGATGTGACATGGCTACTCTTCGGGTCGTTGTATATTCTACAAATTGGCGGCACTAAGCTTTGAACTTATGGCGATGTCGTTGTATATCTATACTTGAAAGGCGGCACTATATCTTTGAAATATTCCGACTGGTACCGTGTTCAATGAAATGAACGCCACTAGCCTTGAATCAGATTGGACCAACGGTGAGTTGTGTGACATTCTCTGGAAACCACGGAACCTACAGCATTTTAATCATCGATGTTCTCCGCGATGTAATTTGCGACTATACTTTGTTTACATTGTTATACTAAGATGATACTAGCACATGCTATCACGTATCATGCGCCGACATGCGGTGAATGCTGAATGAAACTCGCTATTATCAAAATGTTTAATTTGTTTAAGTCCTACAATTTGCAGGTGGGTCACATCTTTGTGATTGTTACCCACGCTCTGGATGTTTGATGAAATGTGAGTATGTGTGCTTCCGTCCGGTCGTCAGTGTAGCCGCCGTCCGCAAATTTTCATTCTGTCATTTTCTATTCAATGTTTTTCAAAGTTGGCAAATATATCAACCACCATGGGAACCTGCGCGTCTGTGATTTTGAGTTCGGTCGGACTCATTTTGGCTGAGTTATTGCCCTTTTTCAACACACATGTAGAATCTTACATCCTGGGACGCATTTTTGTCCGAACCTGTACTCATATAATGATGTTGATATTGTGCCAATTTGAGGTTATATTTTGACTTTCAAGAGTTTGTTTTCAGATTTGGTTATTTGTACAGGTATGCAGCTCAATTTTAAGACAATGCACACGTATTCATTCCATATAATATATTTCCATATAGCCTCCTCTCCAAAGGAGGCTCAAAAGAAATATATTTGTTATCGATACAATGACGTTTGTTTGTCGAACAGTTTCCGCTGTATAAGCATATCATACGAAGATTGATCGGGTTTGTTAACATATTTGTATTGCCAATATAAGACAATATTGATTAGGGCACAAGTGCTGGCCACTTAGGCTTTCACCACTCCGACGTGTAACAGAAATTCACTACACGGCCATAACTTAGAATGGTTAACAATTTGGTATACAGGTGATAAAATATATAGGTTGCAATTGCAGATGGAAAAAGAACTAAACGATGATTGATCTCTTCCAGGATGTAATTGTTTGTCAACATCAGTATTTCTAAAATACTTTTCACCACTTGTATGCCATGCTTTACTAGACAGAATCAGAGGTGTAATCATTCGATAAACAAACGAATCTATTTAAAGACACATTTAAAGGTTCAGAATATTCATTATATATTGTGACTGTAACTGTTACTGTTCAGAGTTCATATATATTCTGTTCTGGAAAACAATACTTCTTGGAGGCTGTATCAAAGTACAAAAACTGATTACAAGATATATGAAGTGGATCGGATATGTCAATTGGTGCCGTTCATGGACGTCGTTGACATATATATTTTCTATGTAAATTGCAGCCAACGTCAGCCATTTTCCACCTTCCGTCGAATGCCCTGTTGGATGCAATTGCCATACAATCCTCATCACCAAGTTCGTTTGGTTCCATACCACCCCATTCGAACCACGTCATCGCAGATCCGTCCCAGAATACCCAGTCGCCCTCCCTGAAGCTGTCGGTCCCATCAATGAAAAATGCCTCAAAATATACCGGTGGCTCTACAAAATAAGATGAATATAAATTGGTTTCAGATATCGTAATTGAATGAGTTTTCTGTAGTGTATCCGGAGAGGGCGACATAATGACAATACCAGTCTCTGCACGGAAGATAACCGATGAATCTTACAACTATCATGCAACATAATATCAAATAAAAGTTACGTTGGCGTGGAAACTAAGTCGGTCGCATATGAAATACCTGTATCACACAACATTGTAACCGTTGACCCTGGTATGCGTTGTTGAGAGGCACAATAGACCATCGACAATTCAGTGCGTGGCAATATGTGCGTTCGTCCATACGCGATACATTAAAACATTGCGGTGTTCTCAGAATGCAACCGATTTTTAACGTGTTATTACCATTAACATCGGATATGTATAAATTCAATTGCGTTGGCCATGCTCTTAGGTTTTTCTGGATCACAGAATCGTACACAATCTGTGAAAATTGGCTGTTTTGGTGTTTCAAAATAATTTAATTTGAATATGATGTATACCAGTGTTTCACTGGGAAATATAATATCGGAGGATCAATGTATGGAGGAAAATATATTGTGATGAACATTCAATAAGTGTACTGACCCACCCGAACAAATAACGCAACACGACGGCCCCGTCTCGCATTTCTTAAAAGTAGCATTTTCTTAAACCCGGAAGCAAATTTCCAAAACCAGCCATTTTGTAAAATAAACACATTACTTATATTTGATTTATATTTGCCCAATGTCGTAACACTAATTTGTCATTAGCCAGATATAAAATGCTTACGCTCCAAATATTTATGAAGTTATATTCTTGTCCATATGTATGTTTTCAAATCTGTATTCGTGTTAATTAAATCTGTATGTGTTTATTTCATTTTTTATAACTAATTATTGTGGTGCGTTTGAACTATAAATAGTACTCACAGTAGACTGATGGCTGGTTTTGGGAACTTGGAAATTAGCTTCGGGTTTCAGATTCTAATATTTTCAATAAATACGAGAGGTATGGGGCCGTTATGTGGCGTGATCCCCCGCTATAACCAGGGTGAAGATACACATGCAAAACTCACCGCCCAGCAATGAGTTCAAAACATCAAGCATATGTTCGCTCTCGACTCGTATGAGCTGACCTTCTGTTTCAGCGCACACCTTTCCTTCTTCATTCGAGCCCTCATGCATGTTTATGTAGATGCATGCACAAACATCGGCATGCCAAGAGTAGGGCGAAAAGCAGTCTGTTTGGACGGGAAAATCAGAGAAAACGTTTAAGGTATTTGGTTGCTGCCACCTGAAGCAGCTCGTTTTCTTGCATCACATTGAATGCATTAATTGAACATAGCAATTTATCACTTATATTACGTCCCATTGATCAAGAATATGTCTGAGAGAGAGTGTGTATTATTCCATATCAACGAAGAATACATATAAAGATAATTATGGAATTGTATGTGAGAGATAATACGGTGCACATGCTTTCTATTTCTGTGACAGTGTATCGTTGTTTGGGATACGGATTGTATCTTTTTCGTTTTCGACTAAGTAGAAAGGGGCAAGAATAGCGAGAATGTAGCTACATGTGTACGATGTGCTTGTCAATTGAGAGAACGGGTTCAGTATACAAACCCATTGCCATCAGCCGTAATGTTTGTTAGGCAAATGCAAAACAGATTATACATGCATATAAGCCATCCATGGGTATGATATAGACATTTACATAATAAATTTAGTCGTAACAAAAGATTAAAATGAACCGCACACATCGCTTGAAAAGACGACACTCATCACATAATATTTCAATTTCATTGGGACATAACCGCCAAGGCACTAGACAGGGAGTATAGTATTGTTATATAGTCAACAAAGATTATAGTTTCATTAATGTCAATAAGAGATTACCATATTGCGTTGTGTTTCGGGCCATCTGTGCAAACTCCAGATACCTGTGACACAGAGGATGTGAATGTTTGTTTGCAGGGGCTGCACTGGACCTCATTATCATAATTTATAGATGAGTCCATCATGTTGCCACACGCGATCGTATAAGCTTTCTTTGAATCAAGGAATACCACTTATATCCGATACCGTTTCTTTCCGCGTACGCAACTGCTCGTCACAGCTCTTTACTCTCACTTTTATAATCAAAAAATTTAGGACCTACATGTAAAACCAACATGTATTTAATATATTTATCGAACCAGTTTGATCACGGCATAAGATTAAAGTGATAAATGGTGTACTAAGCGCTAAAGTCTACGAGACAATAATTGGAAAATGTTGCAATGTAATTCACAACACAGAACTTAGGATGAGAATATCATAAATTGACTACTTTTACCATTACTGACATTTTGATGTGTATGTGCCTCATGTGCCAGAATGGTCAGACCGTGAAACAAAACTAATTGAGAGGAAGTCCCGCGAATCTGACATGGACTGCTCATCAGTAAAGACAAGACACAAGAAGGGAGATATCACGAGACTTTGCCGTGTGCCTAGCTCAGTTGTAAAGGCTCCTGATGCTACCCTATTCTAGAGAACGTGGCATGGTACAATGTACCTGTTACGTCTTTTTGAGTCAAGTTATATGTCAGTCCTTCATGCTGCCATACGCGATCGAAAGCTTTCTTTGGAAAAATGAATACTACTTATACCCGCGACACGTTGCATTGCAGGAAATTTAGGACTTCACCGAACATGTATTTAATGTATTTATCGAACCAGTTCGACCACGGCATGATATGAACGCGATAAATGATGTGCTAAATGCTAAAGACTACGAAACAATATTTGGGAAATGTTGCAATGTAATTCCCAACAGAGAACTTAGAATGGTAATATCACACATTGGCTACCTTTACCATTACTGACAATTTTTTTGGAGTGTGTGCCTCATGGGCCAGAATAGTCAGACATTTATTCTCACTGACTTTATAGATGTCGAACATAAATTTAGTTACTTTCATCGGTAAGTCACGAAAAGCAGATCTATACGACGTAGTCGTCTGTCCCGACATGCAGTAATTTCGTTCACAGTATGTGTCTATGCTGGAACACGCACAAAACATAGGGTGTCCTGTCCATATAACGTGGAATATATGATGTGTGTCAATTGAACAATCGAATACACTAAAGTATATATATACAATGGGTAAAATTATTGCATTACTACACGAATCAAATGTCCAGTAAGCGATATCACCCTATATACAGCTTTCGTGGAGGACTCGCCCGTTAACGGAGTACCCGTTCAGGAGTCGATGGATATTGTCAGTATGCTGATGCGCTCATTAGCTGCTATGCAACACCTGAAACATGGTCGCGATGAGGAAGGATCGTCATTGGAATGGTTGCTCTTTTATTTAATGATTTACGCGAGTTGTAAATAGTTGCTAGGCGATGGACACTTTCATAATGTGCTGAACAGTTTTACCATGAGCATGGAACAGCATACTAGTGGTGTCTTGAGCTCTGCCGATAGTAATTCGTGACATTTCAGCCGGCTTCATTTTCCGCCAATGCACGGAGTTGGGGCAGCCCGCAGCGATGTTGGATTTTAAATACATTTAGTTTTTTCTTAAATATTTTATTTTGGACTAGTTTTAGTCAATGTTAATTTTATTATGCTGGTGCAGTTGAAGAGTGTGGAATGTGTTAAACTCATCATCATTCTGCCACCGTGGACTTTTACTGGGAGCCTGTATCTTCGTTGTGTACATGCGTTACACCAACTCTACCGTGATGGACTTTATGTATACAGCGTTTCGCGGTGTACCGATCTGAATATGCGCTACACCTTGCTTTGGATACAGAGTTTCGCAGTGCTCCGGTCTGAATATGTGTTTATGCATTGACTTTAAAAAGCATGGACTTTAATATGTAACAGAGTTTTGCGGTTCACTGAACTGAATATGAGTTTATCTCATTGCCTGGTGTACAAAGTTTCGCGGTTCGCTGATCTGAATATGCGCCGATACATTGACTTCACCATGAAATAGCTTGCCCATGTGCACAGAGTTTCACGGGTGAATTGTTCTCTGAAAGACGCAGTGCCTTGTGTGATGTCAGTTCACATGTCATACCCGCCATAAACAAGCTGGACTCAACCCAACTTCTTTCGGAACTTTCGGCCTCACATTATGCGCTATTGTACCAGCGCTGTCGAAATTTGCAGGACTACATGTTTTAAGGAACTGTCTTTGTTTTGTATTGATATTTATAGTCTTTTTACATGTATTACCACTTACGTGGGTGCGCCGTAAAATCATCGGCGGAATCTAAATAAACCATACCATACCATAGGGCGCCTCGCATATATAAGAGAATGCATTGGCCAAACAATATTACCTTGACCTCGAAACCAGTACATTAACTTATATATACGAGGCTCCCTATGTGAGACTCGTGTATAATATAATGCACTGGCACAGTGTATTTAATGCTTCACCAGCGCAGCTCCCGTCATGAAATGGTTAATTGTGATATGACAACAACAATTTGCTTAAAAATAAACAACTTAGAATTGAAAGTACATGTCACATGGCATCCAAATTAGCAAACTCCGTGCAAGGTTTACCTCCCTTGATGATTCGGTAAGACCGCTGCTACCGACATCTGTTACCCACATTTGGTGAACTTCCGCTATATTAAGACATATACGAAGAGAACAGAGCAACATGCTGCCCTTGTTAAGCAAACAAAATATCGAACAAAATTTGTATAAATTTTGAACCTTAAGTTTGAAAGGTCCCACTAAAACCGGAGAACTCTATTTCGAAACGGTGTGATTCGGTTCTCCGATTACTTTATCATAACAAAAGTCTAAACGCATTTGTACGAAATTTTCACAACTCGCACGGCAAGTCAAACACAAGAATTCTATTTTGCTGCAATTGGGACGAGTAGCTTGCGAAAATCGTCAACAAAACTACCGCTCTGATTTTACATTCTGTCATTATGTTTTAGTGCGGGAATTGTTCTCAAAAGACATAGAAAATTTGACTTTGGAGCGATCGGGTTTCGCCATTTTTGCTGGACTACCCCATGCTAAATATAGAAAGACAGACTAGTACACAGCCGGTGACAGAGTCAGAAAGGAAATATGACTGGTGCGTTCTGGTAGAGATTGCCAAATTAATGTACTCGGTCGCTGATTGGTAGAACAGACGGTGTACTCGGTCGCTGATTGGTAGAACAAATATGATGTTTAATTGATGATTCAACGGCCAGCCATACGGGCGACATATTAAGGGCGGGGCATAATTGTTGCCAGGTGACATTCGTCTGCTCATGTAAATTAAATGTTTTCGCACCGTGTACTTATGATTTACATTCATAAAAACATATCTAGTTCTCATTTTTTTTTTGGTGAAATTATAATGAGTGTTACGTAAACATTACAGACACTATTACAGTCATGGATAGACACCACTGTCCAAACTGTGCACAAATCGTAAGTCACTTACATTGTTATTTGACAACAAAACCTTTGAATCGTAAACTTAAAAGTATGCACGGTTATCCAACTTAGTTTTATCAAAGATGGCGACGGAATTATCACTGCAAGGACAGATCCATTGCTTGGTATCCATGGAAAGAATGTTTTGTGTAGGGCTGTCAACTTATTCATACACCATGTAATAAGTATGTGTCGTTGAATGTATTCTGCGTACAATTATTCTGTGCTAGATAGGGTAATATTTCATGGCATTATCCAGTCAGCTAAGGCGAAAAATGCAGTGGTATGTGGGCGAAAGAGCATGTGTATTTATATACATGCACGTGTAAAAGTAGTGTTAGGAGAATCAGATAATGTATGTGCCTCACCTACGCCGCACGAAGCGTTGATACAATCGGTTTTGCATATGCACTGATATCCACGTGCATGCGTCTCTCTGCAATCGTACTGTGGCCCACAAGGACTGCTGGAGCACGCGTCGGCATCTGTAAATTAATTAATTATTCCAAGTGTGATATAGTCACAAAATACAACGAGATGACGGTGAATGCGTCGCTGTCACGTTTAAAATCCGTATTACAATGTTTTCGTTAGTCATCTAGTGTACCATGCCCAATGTATAACACAGCTCCCATTAGCCAATCGGGGACAATATTAATCGACAATTCAAAAGCCACATATATAGTACATGCCTGACATTACTTAAGTCAAACGTTGATGCTTGTATTATGTGGACGTGTCACGAAAAATAATCCGACCGAGTTGTTGTGTATGTATATGTAATTTCCCGACAATTTATTGACAGTCATTCTCGAATTAAGGTGTTCCATTAATAAGATTTTGATTTGCGATAAGATATATTGTACAAATTTACCCCCGCATAGAACCGCAACGGAAACGATGTGATTATAATAGAACAGTAACACTCATGTTGTTCTTTTAGTACCATACTCCAAATTGTCTACTCCATTCGGAATTTTTCTCAGTTATCGTACAGAAGAACAAGATGCCCAAACGTTTAAGTTTTATTCGGATAATTTAACTTTTTGTTATTTTGAGAATGCTTGAAAACCATGCTGCTATACTGCCAAAAATTGAAGCAATTATTAAACATGGTTGGAGTTTAATGAACAACTATTTATAATTACACGCTTGGTTTGTATTTTCCAGCTAGTTGATAGATGTATCGACGAGTTATATCCACGAGTTTATTTGGAAATTTTCTGCATAGCTACGTTTTGAGATACCTAGCTCTTATCAAATTGTTGATACATACATGTCCGCTTAACATAATTATCAGCAACCGACAAACACAGAACACTGAATTTCGAAAGTATTGATATGCTCAGTAAATAGGGTATAGTTTTGCATGTATTTTACCGTATTCGCATACGAATCCCTTGGTGGCATAACAAACATCACTGTGTTCTCCGATGATGGTACTTTCTGCCAGCGGGCAAGTGTTCAATCGTCGAGTCGCCACACAATAGTCAGTTGAGTCACCTGAAACCAGAGAAAGAAATTGTTGATCAAATAAAGCAACATGTTGTAGAAAACATGCCACGGGGTGACTGAAAACAACCGTTCTCAAACTAGTTAGTGGACGCTAATTATATATATGCAACGACTCCAATTTGTGGAGTCATTATACAGCAATGCTATAATTAATCGACCTCTTACCCACAGCAGAATTATGGGTAACTTTTCAGGATTTAGTCGGAAATATGGCTTGTTGCCATTGGAGAGCTTTCCGATTAATGGCAACAAGCCATATTTCCGACAAAATCCTGAAAAGTTACCCATATTTCTGCTGTGGTTAAGAGGTCGATTAATTAGAGCATTACTGTACAGTGCCGTTTGTTCGTCAATGAAACTATCGTCCTGAATTAGATTATAATCAGTGAATATTTACATGTGTACTTTCATACATTGTGTTTTCTGAAATTGAACGAGCGTTATGGCTAGAAACTTGGGCAATATTCATTGTAGTTAACTAGTTCTATGTTGTATTTTTGCGCTGTGGCTAGTACTCACCTATTCAGCCTGTTCTCGTGGATCATAAGCGCAATGTGAACCTATTTGGAGGTCGAAATGGGTTCAACGTGAATGTTCAGCCAAGCTCAACTTATCAGCTTACTAGGCAAAATAAAATATAAAAATACTTGCATTCACAATCATCCAATGGAACAACCATTAGTAAATACCTGTTCTTGTGAAAATAACCATATACTGCATCATACCGGACCTATTATTTAATGAGCGAAATAAGCTCATATTGGCATTATTCAACCTCGATATACGCTCTATATGAACACAAAACGTCGTTTTTAAAACAGTACAACATGGGACTATTTCCATACGAAATAAGCCCATATTGGCATTATATAAATTACCTTTTGTCACCGACACCACTTACCAGATACATTTTGATGATGTGTTTTCACTGCGACCCGCGCCATTCGGTGGAATATCGGATATAAGCTCACTATGGGCTTACATGTATTTCAGAATAAAATCAGTCCAATATGAACATATGTGAATATTTAGGTCAAATATGAACCTATTTGCATGAGGACAACACCACAACACCAACCATAAGTTTTACGTTAACAACTTTACAACATATCATAATTGAGAACGCTCTCTAGTATATACCGCTTTTTAGAACGACAAATATAGAATCGTATTGAACGTCAATTATTATATTATACCTGACCATCAAAACATCATACAAGTGGGGTAATGGGTTCGACTATTTTCTGGTATAAAATACCTACATATGGTAGGTAGTCTTATGGTGTCAAAATGGATAGGGCATCTTTACATGTAATTAACATAACCAACATTGTCACTGCTCCCGCACATCGTCATGGTTTTCGCATAAATTAAAAACATGTTATGACGGGGGCTGCACAAGTGCATCATTAAATATCATGTGCCAGTGCATTATCTTATATATGCGAGTATCACACATGGGGCCTCGCATATATAAGAGAATTCACTGGATAACAATTCGAGGTAAATATTGGTATGCTAATGTATTCTCTTATATATGTAGAAATATAATATAATTGTGAGTTCGGTATCAAGGCAAGTTACATGTACATATTATATATTGGGCAGCTGCATGGTCCTGTCAATTTTCGATATTTTCATAATGTATGTGACATTTTTATTTCGTGATGCCTTTGCCAGTTTTTGTTATGCGCGACACGCATATATAAGAGGATGGCTTGGCACAGGCGTTTCCCAAAATGTCAGGAAGCTCAGTCATGCATGGCAGTGTTAAATGTTAACTCATTATTTACTAAATTAATTCCCCAAACTCAGTTATAAAAGTAGGCCATGCATTGTTCATTTCGAGGGATCCTCGGGGAAATGAGCTGATGAATATTTAGCAAAGACAGGGTAACTGTCAAATGGTTTTAACGTCACAGACTCGACATGAAACACCACACAGCAATTCTGTCATATATCAGTATATCATTCATACGCCAGATCTACATTTTTTCAAATGATATATACATGTATTATAGATTGGAGTATATATAATGTAATTCGAGACTTAAAGATGTACCCATCGGTTTATGATATGTGTTGTATTTAAGATTGCACTAAGATTCTAGAGAATAACATTGAAAACAGTTCATTCTAATGAAGTCAAACTGTGTTAATGTATGTTTCGTATGTTGTTGTATCTTGGGGTCTGGAACCCCGAATGCATCGTAATGCAATGTGTGTAAAGCTCGTGTATCTCAGACCCGGGCTTCCAAGAGTTATACCCAAGCGAAACGAAACAATTCCTTTGTATATGCCAGCCATGTGTGTATATGTATGTGTGTAAGAGTGTGTGTATGTATGTAAGGGAGGTTGTATGGGTGTATGTATGTAAGAATATAACGCTTTTATGGTGATCATCTGAGAGGTTAGAGGTAGTGTTAGGCAGCCATTTTTTGTTTTTGTCCAATTTGTTTGTTTTTTTCTTTCTGCGATTAGTTTGGTGCTTTGAATAATATAAAACAATCATCGTGGGGCTTGTAATCCTCGTAAATTGGCAGAAAATACCTCTATTTTGAAAGTACGGAGCTTTTTCATAAAAAAATGGGACTTTTTAAAGCATATTCATAGTAGTTTCTTTCCATTATTATAATTATGACCATAGTACATAGGGGAAATATGCTGTGCTTACTTGCTGCTAATGGGATATTTCAATACTTTGTTCTCAAAATTTTGAGGTGAAAATTGAGCTTGTTCATGTTTTAACAACACAATTGGTTTGAAATTCAATATAAATTATTCTAATATAGGCTCCCAACTTTGCAGACCACAGTATATACACAACGACGACATACACGCTATACTAGGGAGGCTATGATTCAGGAACTTCTATTGTCGCCTGCCAATCAGCAACATATCACAATAATTGTCGGTGAAGCGGGACATATTATCCAGTTATCATACGCGGTTTCCAAACGCGGTTCGTGCAACATTCCAGAGCGCTTGTGTTAGTTACCAGTGGGACACGAAACGTGTCATGCTACAGTTAGCATTAACCTTTTCTATACTAAATGGATTCTCCTAGTCAGTTAAACACTATTCATTGGAATCATCTAGTATTGATTCAGAGGACTGTCGATATTGGCGATGTGATAAAAGCAGACGACAGATAAATGCAAAAATGCAGAAAGAGCCCTATTTGTTAGGGAAATGTTTAGATAATAAGTTCAACAAACGACCTATGGTATAACTACTCGTCAATGATGTTTTAGTATAGAAACAGTTAAATAGGGCCACACTCGTATGTAGGAATTCACACTCGATGTTATGCTTTTTTTTCAATAGACTACAGTTGACCAACCATTGGAATCGATCTCCCATCACATCATTTAGGATACTATAGTCTGCCATTGCTTGACGGACGAAGTTATAAGTTTTCGATATAAACCTACTTGGTTCCACGCGACCGCTATCTTCGAATCCATCGCCTCGCCCTTGATTTATCCACACGTCATCGGTTACCAAGTTGTTTTCCAACATGATCTGGACCAGTCTGTATACCTCATTGCTACTTATCTTGGCAAGTTTTCCATGTGAGTAGCTGCATTTATGAGCTGCGTCAGCCAAGTTCATGGCAAGTGAAGTAGCCAGGTTGTAGCAGGTGTTTCCTAAACAGCATACGTCACGCATAGGACATTCAATTTTTGATGTTACTGCAGATACATTTGATGAATGATTATGTATATCGTCGTACAACCCTGTTCTGATATATGAAGACTATGATAGATACACATTGAGACCTGTGACACTTTAATGATACAATTGTAATGTGTCTCAGACACCAGATGACAAGAACATCATAGTCAGAACTGGTCACGCCCTCAAGATCATATTATTAGGCATATGAATAAACTATAATATAAAATATATTGGTTTCATGAATGCACCACCTCCGAATTCCGTTAAAACAACTGATCCTTCAAATCATTACAAAAACTATAGACGGCTTATTACTGCAGGTTTCTCGTTCACTGCACCAGAAAGCCTCTAAATGCGGACCAAAAAATCTACTAATCGGATTAATTACACGCCCGATACTTCTCAATAAGACCTTTATTCTACATTCCAACTGAGACGTACGTCATCAGCAAAGTTAGATGTTATACTATGCATTGTGTTCCCGAAATAAAATCTTCAAGAGTGGCCCAGCCATTGTTCATACGAAATGTGTTGTCCTGCAAGATATTGCTATTGCTCCATTGGCACGGCCAGCTCAGCCTTACTACAATTTCATAAATATAACTGGCATCGATTGAAACACGAAATGTGTTATCCTGCGAGATATCCCCATCGCCCCATTGGCCCGACCAGATTAGCGTAGCAGTAAACACCCATAATATACGGAGTAATAGTAAGCAATTCTGAAATTAAACATTGTAACTGTTAACTTGTGTCACTGCCAATTACAACTAAATACTGTTCATATATAATGTATATCATTTGAATATATATTTGGTAATTCATGTACGTAAATGTATTATATGTTCTCTTAATACCTATTTATTATGGGTCGATAAGATTAAACGCAAAAAATGGTACATTCATTCGCTCATTCGATGTGTGCCGCCGTCTGTTTTGCGGAACTGTTGTGAGTCATGTGTCGCAGCACATCATGGTCAAGTTCGACGGCAAAAGTTTATGTTTTTTAATTTGTTCCTATTTCTGCGATATCATCATTATTTTACCACGACCCACAACATATCATATTTCAAAATACCGATGTTAAACAAAACTCCCAATATGATATTAGCCATGGATATAAGAGAGTGGCTAAAATTCAGCTTAATATTTTGATTTTTTATTCGAGCTTGGCGGTTCGGTGGTCGGTCATCTAAAAGTCAAAAATTATTTGTATATAATGTTCAAAACCGCCAAGCCCGATTATATTTGTGAAGAATGATAATCATTTTACACGTTTTTACATAAAAACTAGATGGAACGTGTTTTAGAAACGAGAAATCGGCGAAAATTCAGCTTAATATTTTGATTTTTTATTCGAGCTTGGCGGTTCGGTGGTCGGTCATCTAAAAGTCAAAAATTCTTCGCATATAATGTTCAAAACCGCCAAGCTCGACTATGAGAGTGATAAATGATAACCATTCAACATGTTTCGAATACAAAACTTAGTCCAACTGATGTTTAAAAAGAGAAATCGACCAAAAACCGACAAGAAATCTGCGTAAAAAGACGATGTTTTGATTTTGTGACCACGCCCCCTATTAACCAACCAATCGGGGACATTACTGCCACTATTGTCGATTAATTTACGAAAATGGGCCATATAAGTAATTAACTGGTGCTATTCCCGCATAATTCACCCGAAAACAGCGTTTAAAAGGCTTTTTAAAAATTTGAAAACGCCAAGCTTGTCTTTTAGTCACCTGCCTTAAAGACTGCCAAGCTTGGCGCCAAGCTTGCATTTTAGCCACTCTCTGGATATAATGACAGGGAACGATTACGAACACACACACTCACAATTGACAGACAGACAAACTTCCTCCCCGTTTTCCAATTCCCTTGCCATTGCCAGTTCGTTCCCATCGCACACTGCGGGTTGTCGCCGTACCTGTGAATTAAAAGACTCAATATCGATTTGACACGAAAATACTACCATCGGTACGTTTTCTATAACCATATGATCTATATATATCTAAAATAATTCGATCATGTAAATGAAACAATTGCGAGGATGTTCTGATTGTCAGATATCTACTTTCAAAAGGGAAAGGAAGATTTAACATGTTTTGAATGTGCCTCAGCCCAGGGGGGGGGGGTCAGGGAAAACATTACGGATACAAGGTGGAAATTTTGCGTAAAGTTGTTTTCCACCCAGGTCTGGGACACCCACCCGGGACCGTAAGTTTTTTTCCACCCAGGTCTGGGACACCCACCCCCAAAATTGATGAAAATCTTAAATTCTACTAAATAGTGTGTTGTTGGCAGGGTAA
The DNA here is from genome assembly GCA_032622095.1 of Siphonodentalium dalli. Lineage (NCBI taxonomy): Eukaryota > Metazoa > Mollusca > Scaphopoda > Gadilida > Siphonodentaliidae > Siphonodentalium > Siphonodentalium dalli. Next base: position 111,371,604 of record CP136061.1, on the reverse strand, counting down.
GGGTCTCTCATTGTGTCTGCACCGGGACTGAGAGAACGCTGATCAAGTACATCCACAAAAAATAAACAAACAAAGCACATGGCTGAAAAATATGCCAACAAAACCAGTGACAAAACCTTTAAAAACCCAAATATTTTTGGTTATAAAGGTAAAATACCGTACCCACTTTAACAGGATAGTTGTGTCCCTTATTAGCAATAGGTTAAAATGTGTGCATGTGTAAAGTAAAAACACCATCAATTTGATTAAATAAACACAGTTCCAGTCCTCTCCATGTGGGAAATCACTGGTGAGCAATGAGGAGTTCCCCTTAAAATCATTCTAGGCGAGTGGCGAGTAGCTCCATTACAAAATATCGAGGCGAGTAGTATCCCAGCAGGAGGGCGAGTACGGGAGCGAGTCAGGGTGCCTCCCCCGGAAAATTTTGAAAATTAGATGCTCCGAGATTGATACTATACAATTTGTGCCACCTCAGAATTTAAAAGCCTTCAAATAACGATTTTGTGTCAATAAATAGTATATTGTCGTCAATATGTACGATGGTGTATGTAAACAAGAACCTCGTGTTACAGACGTTTTTCTTCTGTTTACATAACACAGCGCAATTATATTGGTTAATCACACACAAATGATATAAACGCTCTTTATATGATTTCCATATCAGGAACACAGTAGCAAATAACGCTCTATGTTTACCATATTCGGATATAAACAAAAGCCAGGTTCTGTAAAGTTTTTTGCGTTTGTTTAAATAACGATGGAAACACATTTGACAATAACATACTGTTTATGCCATAGTTCTGTTTGGTATAAGAACAAGGTCTGTCTATATTTTACTATTATTTCTGTTTATGGCGGTTTTTGATGGAGCTGAATATTTTAACAGCATACCAACCGCAAACGCCGCCCGAATCTTTAATGTGCTCATGAGTGATATAATTATGATTTAATCTGACAGAACCTGGCTTTTGTTTAGATCCGGATATGGTAAACATATAAAGTGCGTTATTTTTTACTGTTTTCCTGATATGGAAACAATAGAGTGTTTATATCATATGTGGATGTGTGATTAACCAATATAATTTTGCTGTGTTATGTAAACAAAAGCAAAACTTCTGTGACACGAGAAGGTTTTTGTTTACGTACACCATCGTACGTCTTGACGACACTATACTATTTACGCGCTGATTATGTTTGGCATATGAACAAAACTATATATATTCCTTCCGTTGAAGGCGATTTGAACAAATATGAATATTTCTGCAACGAACGCCGCCCGTGCCTTTAAATAAAGGGACATTTTAATGGACATGGCTCATTCGAGCTTCTAAATTTCGTTTCGTAATTTTGAGGGATTGATAAGATGGGTTGACAAATACACGACATGCTGACATTCCGGCCTCATATGCTCTGATAAATACTTGCCATGGTCACAGTCATTTCCCAACTGTTTTCAATGTTTCGCACATAAGTGAAAGAAACGCTCTTTATTTCTACCGTATCAAAAATCGACTAACAATGAACGCTCTTTATTGTTCCATGCCGCGCAAATAGCTGTTTTTTTTGTTTGAGACCCAAGCATCGTGTTCAAAGTTATGTTTTGTATGACTTCAATGCGTCATTTTGGGCCATAGAACGCTCGTAGAGAGGTAGTTCAAGTTGTCTACCTATTTCGATACCGGCAATTATTTTTACATTACTAGGTATATTTTTGGAGCGTAAACCGCAATATCGCTTTAAAACGCAACTGTGTCCCCGATGATTGTGATTGTGCTTACCATCTCTATTAAAACGTGGCTATCACGAACCAAGGAACAATGACACCATATATGGCTTTGATTGTGCTGCTGGTGCATATTATAGAAGTCTGTGGATATTATAGTGAACATTATAGCACTTGTGGGGTACATGTCACATATTTTGACCCGAATGGAACACACATGTAAAATGCATTTTATTCACAGATTTAAATGCACACACACAACTGATCACTGACATCTATCACAGGCTGGAAGACAGCATATGCATGCCATCGCTGCAGTGAATTGATATGTGCGAATTATCTCGTCTCGTTTTCAGATCGCTGGATTCAACGAGCCGCCACGGGCATCGAGTTTGATCCAGCGATCTGACCTATTCAACAAGACGTGATGCGAAACCCAAATCAATTCACAGCAGCGATAACATGTTTATTATACGACATGCTTTATTTTAAAAAAGCACAATTTATGTCATGAATGAAACCACAGGTAGGCCACTAGAAACAAGTATACAGAAGGAACTAGTTTTGTATAATAAATAGTCCGGCTTTTTATGGACATGCGCAGTATGCGAGATAGAGAAGGTGGTATGACATCGGATCAAACTGTAGCTGACCCGATGGTCGGGAAATTATCGCTTTACCATAGTGGTATTGGGCGGATAGTCCTATAATAAAACATAATATCACAACGGGTCCGGACGTATGGCTAGAAATTATTTTGAAATCGATAATTGTGTTGGCGGTCCAGTCAGTAGAATTATGGCTCATGGATAGCCCTGGGGTCATGTCACGACACTTGGCAGTTTTATTGACGGATGATAGAATTCACATAGGACTAATTTCACGAAACGTGCCTAGATTTGTTTTTACTTGTTGCTTGGCCTGGTGTGCGAACATGTTGAAATCTGAATCTAAAAATTGAAAAGCCTATAATTTTGAGGGAAACAATTGGTCGCCCGACAATTATACTTTTCTAACCACATAAATTGATTTGGTTTTGAAATACGTATGTTATCTGAACAACATAACAACTGTTGACCGACCGTTGCATATACATGTACATGATTTTGGGGTTACTCAGCATGAAACTATATATATAACCACAACTCTTAACATGACAATTTTAGCGGTGTTCTGAGCGATGAGTTCTATCGCGTTCAATTTTTATGACACAACACACTTTATAGCACTGAGGTCTACATTGCAGTAGTATAAAATGCTTGGGTCATCGCTATGGATAGAAAGGTGTTATGTCACATATTTTTAAACTCAGAATCCAGCTTGATATAGATAATATCACTTTTTGAATACCAAAACTCCTGGACATGCGACTCGAGTTAAGTGTTGGCACACATGTAACAGTGTGCAGCCTGTTCTCTTGAAAATACGTCCATATTGAACGTATTTCCAGCCTGTTCTCTCGAAAACATGCACATTATCATCTTATAATAGAACTTGTCTTATTTTAGGTAGATAATCTGCTTAGATTATCCTAATTTTAAGTCGATAATATGCTGAAAATGAGACCGTTTTAGTCACACTATCGACCCATAATGAGGCGATTCCAAGGTGATAACGTGTAATGACAATGACACAAATACGCCAACTCACGACTTTTCAGGTGTATGCTCTTTAACATGCGTGTTCACTGTGGCCCACGTCATAAACGTCATATAACGGATATGGCTCCACTATCTGCTTAGTTCAGAATCAAATAATCTCGTTATGTAGCTATTTCACATTGCACATTGTAGGTCGATTATGTGCGTATATGTTGGTATTTCAAAACCGAAATACGCCCATATCGGCATTATTTGAATATGAATTACGCTATATATGAAAAGAGTTGTATATAAGCGTATTAATATTTCAATTACCTCTGTGTGTAGGTCGATTATGTGCGTATATGTTGGTATTTCAAAACCGAAATACGCCCATATCGGCATTATTTGAATATGAATTACGCTATATATGAAAAGAGTTGTATATAAGCGTATTAATATTTCAATTACCTCCGTGTCGGGGGTATTTGGTGCACACCCATACGAAACACGCCCATATTGGCATTATTTAAGCTAACTGTTTTAATCGAAATGAGTTGCCAGATTCAAGCTCTTCGTATAATGTGGTTTCACTGCGACCCGAACCATTCAACTGAATAACCGGTAAAACGCTCATTATGGACTTATTTCATAAATTACTGTTTTCGTGCTCCATTTACGTTCATATTGAGCGTAATTCAGATTCAAATAACGCCAATATTGGTGTATTTGGGTTTTTGAAATACGTTCCATGTGAACCTATTTGCATGAGAATATGTTGCAGTGTGATACTGAATAATGGACTGCCACTGCACAAGTTCAGTGCTGAACTGTTGATCTGTTACACTAAACTACCTGGTCCCAAGCTAGGATCGGCGGATTATTGTTCAATGAACGACAATCTATGGACAAAAGCGTGCTGCACGCTGAATCAAGAATGCTATGTTTGTGTATCCAAACCAGTCCTATATCGGAGTTACGTCTCTAGAACTCTCTATTAAAATTAGGTTCTGCTTTGAAGGGATTCCATCCATTTAATTTGAGAGTGGTTCAGACTGCGCGCGATTTCATTGGTTGAAGGAAAATAATCAAACTGACTTTGAATTTTTGGGACACAAATAACCCATTCTTAACATTGCTAGTGGAATATGAATCGGACTCACTTGAAGGAGAGCTAATTTTAGCAGAATGTACATCAGCACCAAAGAATATGAAAACAAATACATCACCTGGAAGAGATGAGCTCACAGCAATTTTTTTTATAAATGTTTCGGGAAAGAATTAGGGCAATTTGTCATAAATTATCTTAACGATGGTAATTTAAAGGGACGGGCGGGCTTCGTTGTAGGATATTTGTTTAGAATCAAATTATGATAATTTCCACAAGAATATACTAATAGTATAGCACAGTGTTTGTGTCCGAGAAAATACAGGTCGAGTGTTGTTTATTTTCTCGCAAAAAGCGCAGTGGATTGTTTATAAGCAGTCACGATATTGCGTCATTTCTTTAATTAGATTCGCGCGCAACCCCTAATTTGGTTCGTCTACAACTTACAACTCACAATACTACATATAGTAAATTTCTTATTTGGTATGTATTATCATACATAGGTTAGGAAAAAATACTACAGCGCAACAGAACATTCTCATTGGACGATCCGGTAGTTCCAAGTGTTTGTCTATAAACAAACAGTTTTCTAACGGTTTTTATGATTGTTTACACAACTAAGCGTACACACGTGACAATAATAATTATACAATGTGCGCGATATTTATGACTGATATACGAACAAGATCTGTCTATTATATAATATTCTTTCTGTCTATCGCGGTTTTAGCGGATGTGACTAGTTTAACAGCTATACCAACAACGAAGGCCGCCCGTATCTTTAACCAAGAAGTGTTTATAACACAACGTTGTGGAATTATTACATGAATCCCTAAACCTAATAAAGATAAATCATATATACAACACTGGAGGCCCATCTCCCTAATTAAATGTGGACATGAAAATAGTTTCAGCTGCGATGGAAAACCGGAAAAAAAAATCTCACAAAAATAAGTTCAAACTAAGTCAGGATTCATGACCGACAAGCATAAGACTAATCCTTGATCTAATTTAAACGGCTGATACGAGGAATCACATGGCGTGGTGCGAGTCAGAAATTGATGTCGGGGAGGGTGGCAAAAGTGTTAAGAAACCGACAAGTCAGGGACGTGCTTGGGGGTGTTCACTGTGGAAAATTCCAACTTCACCCCCCCCCCCACCGAATCAGAATAAGACCAAACAAGTTTTGCATAATTCCATTTGCACCCCCACCCATTGCACGTCAGTGCTCATGCCTAGTAGCCTATATATTCATAAAACATGGTTCTATATATCTAATATCCGGTATGAGAACATTCAGATATTTGAACCTGAAAAATTGCATAAATCCTAACATCTAGTGGTCTAACTCCAGACAAATGCACACGGCTGCGGACAAGACCAGGACATATCGGGTGGAAAATTCTAGCTGATGACCATTTCAGTCCACAAGTTTGACCAAATGTTGTAAAATATTGTTTTGTTAAACTAATTAGCAGTTTTGTTTTGGCCACGTGGGAGGGACAATGATACACCGGGCCGACCATGGTTCCGCCCGGTGTGGGAACATTTTGAAATCTGAATAAGAAAATCTCAAAAACCTAGCATCAAGCCTTCCTAGTGTTGGAAATTTCAAACCTGACACCCACTTAGGTTGGAAAATTTCCAACTGATCACAATTCCAATGACAATCTTAACCAAATGTATGACAATATTGTTTTCTTAAATTAACTAGCAGTTTTTGACTGGCCACGGGGAGGGACCAAATCACAAGCTTTCCAAGTGTTTTGGAAATTTCCAACCTGTCACCCCCCACCATAAAGTTGGAAAATATCCAACTGATGACCATTTCAGTCCAAATTTTGACCAAAAATAGGAAAATATGCAAATATTGGTCCAAAAACAATTCATTGCCCCCAATAAATTGTTTGAAAATCAAACTACAAGAAAATGTTTATCTATGGTTGGTGTAAAATCTCCAACTAATGTTTTGGCAGTTTTCGTGGTGTGTGTCACGTGTGGGACCCCACTACGAGGTACGTGTATACGAATGTCCTAAGATGGCACCCTAGTAGTCGTTGTGTGTGTCACGTGTGGAACCCAACTACGAGGTACGTGTATACGAATGTCCTAATGTGGCACCCTTGTTGTCGTGGTGTTTTGGCAGTTTTGCAACTGTTGAACATTTTGACCAAAGTTGGGGTTGAGACCCCCCCCCCCCCCACAACCACCCTGCGCCGACTTCAACACATGCATATAAACGCATAATACAATGCACTTATATAACAGCCGTGGTGGGACCGGGCAGCATGGATAATGGTTAGTCTTTAGCATTGCTAAAGCATACATGCAACTGTTCCGCCAATTCCAGCCTGTTCTTGGGAATATATGCACACAATTGGCTTATTTCAATGAGCGAAATAAGCTCATATTGACATTATTTAACCTAATTTTTCATTTATATTAAAATGACGGGCGTCATCTGGCGGTCACGATAATAATAATCTACCGTTATAAAAGGTATCCAAGGATAATACAAATCAAGGGAGACTACTTTGAACTTTCTGCATCCTTGGCATATAATGGAGCATTGCAAATGTAGTGGGTGGTATTGCTAAACTCATACAATGACAGGAAAGTGTGTGCAAGCACGACCAAACAACAACTGGTGGTGTATTTTTGTCCATTTTCACATCTTTGAGAAAAATCTAATAATATGTCCCAATTTTGTCATAACATTTCACTTATTACGCGCTTCTAGATATCGCCAATCGGACAATTTTGTCTGGATCAACAATTCTATCGCTTGAAAATCTGTACCTGTAAACAGAAGCTAGGTGGAGGTCCAAACCGCTGCCAACGGAGCAAAAATAAAGCAACCTGACGTTAAAAATTAACCCTACCCCCAATACATTTTTTTTTTCGAAAATGATAAAATCAAACGAATGTGGTTATTTGCTATCATTAAATCAAAATATGTGATGAACACCCAACGAATACCCACCAGAGAGTATCAATTAGCTTGAAATGAAAAAAAAATTTAAAACCTCCGAATTAATTTTTTCGTGTCGATTTTTAGACCAATTTGAAACATTTTCACAAAAAATATATATATGTATATCTTTACTGTGAAACCATTGTTCTTATAATGGCAATATTTTCAAAATAAACTGCGAAGAGTGTGGGTAATACAATTTAGAGCAGAAACATATTTAAAAATCAAAGTAGGATCAGTAAATTGTGCCTAGAATTCCTTCATTTCCTCGCGTGTGCGGGTACACTGCCTTTGGGTTCATATCAGCTACTACTGGCGGTCTCTTTTACTGCCGGAGTAAAATATCAATAATTAATTCAAACGTTTTTATTGTTTCCTTTGCTCAGGAAAATTTGCCGAATACAAATATATAAAACATCCAATAATACGTTGCGAAATATACTTAATTGGGGTTGACAATTATATATAGCAATTAATAGTGAATAGTTTATTACTCCGTCCATTACTTATGGAACTGGAGGATACCACATGTATAATGAATTAAAACATAAACAACATGTAAATATTATTATATACTTAGTTGCCCAAACAAAAATGGTGAATATGGATTTGAAGTAATAGTAATAGATTGTACAGATGGTTAACAGCCAAATGTTTCGTATCGATGGTTTTGTCGGATGAGTGAGTGAGTTTGTGGGTGTACATGTATGTACATACATGCATAAGTTCTCAAACTGATGCAATATTTAAGATCTCTTTGGCGAATTTAGCCAAATGGACTAGCTCCGTTTTGTTCGTGGTGTTCATTATATAACACTTCGTGCCACGCGAATTTAAGATTGAGGTTCCGATTATTGACAAATTAAAAGATCCCATATGGTGAATGTATATTTTCTTCGACATTCCACCTGTGTCTTACAATCACCCAAAATACCAATAAACTTACTCAGGACTGTATTGACCAAACTATTGCAGTAGACAATGTAATACTGTCCAAAACTCTAGGTTGATTTTCTTCTTGATCTCAGCCAACGACCGAGTTCGATTCTCATGTTTATCGTTTTGGCAAAACAAATGGGCAATATACATGTATTCTGGTTGAGACTAGCAGGTTTCACTAAATAAGGGGAAAGAATTTATTTACAGGCCAAATATAACTTTATTGGGTAGCTGGTAACCAACATAGGGGCCCGATTCGTCATCTCAGGTTTAAACCTGGTCTACGTAAACCTCTAGGTTTAAACCGCCGTGAGTCAGCAAAATCCGTGGTTTAAACCCGCGACCGCAGGTCTAAGTGACACATTCGTCATCTCTGGTTTAAACCTGGTCCAGCCAGACCAGTGGTTTAGCAGTGGTGTCTCTGTATCGTCGAGAAAATTAATCGTACTTTCCTAATGCGGACCGCCTCGTTTTATTGATTGCAAAAATCAATAATTTCGACAGCGACCATATTTTGATTGGAAATTTATAAGCGAGAAGCACTCACACCTATAAAGCGTGTGGGGATAAGTTTTTGTCAATTTCGATGTTTTATTTGCGTTTTATAAGCTTAAACCGGCAACTAAACCATCTAATTAGGTGGTCCAGCTAAACCAGCTTTCTCGAGGCTAAACTTGAGATGACGAATCCGTCTTTTCTTCATCGCGGTTTAGAATTGTCAGACAATCAATCAAAGGGTGGAGCTGTAAATTATCTCGAGTGAGGGCGTGTCCAAGTGGCGGTTGCCGACTGGTGTTATCATGTCACAGTTGATTCATTCCCATGCGAGCTTTGCTCAGATATTGACGCGTTCCTTCAGTATGATTTTACAACTATCTTGTGTTTTTTTTTTGGCTTGTGGCAATCACAAATACTGGTGTTTTCTACGAATTCATTTGAATGGTTCAACGTTTTAATTTTGAAACCAAAAACGATGCTACTGCATGACCAGATATGCTATACACATAGTTTGCAATCCTAAACTTATATTGCTATATGAGTCAAATTTGATAACTTATTTTTATGTAGATCATGCCACAAAGCTCTACTCTGGCTCAGCTCATAAATTTCCATAATATTCCACCAGTTCAAAACCTGGGAACTTTTGGATTTTCTGCATGATGGAAAAATTTTACATTGAAAAAAAGCAACGCATGTAATATATTTCTTTATTAAATGCTGTGCCTCTATATAGTTGCCCACTTTAAACAGTTCAGATGCCGCTTCTGGTGTGTACTCATAAGCAAATTGCTTTTACTTGACTGACCTCTTGGTCCAGGATTGACACGATTATGGAGCCTTTATTCATGCAGCGTCAGAGGGTCCTGCGGCCCCTTCGTGCGACAGGAGCCTGCGTCACATTTGCGCACATTTTGATCATTTGATCATTTTTTTAAATTATATTGAAAACAAACAAATATTAATATAAATTTTAAATATTGTTTCTTGTTAGATACAACTCCTTGCTCAATTTAACAACACAATTTTTTCATTTTATTTCAAATTAAATTATTCTTATTTGTAAATCATTTTTAGAACAGTTGCAAACAGACTAACGGACAAACATATATACAGCTCCTATATCCTTTAATATATACATAGATACATGTAGATACACCATATTTTGTCTTTGCGGGAAAAGCATCTTGTAGAAAATCAATCACAAACAAAGTGATAAACAGCGCGTGAAGCTCGTGTTGAGAAACATGCCCTTTGTCAAATTGGTTTAAACCAACAAAGAGATCGGATTAATGGTCCATGAGCTATACTCATTTCTCAGTGAATAAATCGTGCACGCGTTCGCGATGATTTATGACATGTCAATAACCATTACATCGGCTTGTCTTTTGGTCCGATAGGTAAGAGGGTAGTTTGACTGTATGCTCATATCACCAAATCGAGTTGTCAATTAGTTGGTAACTGAATGACAAAAACGCCCCCTTAGACCCGGTTTGGCTGGACCGCCAATGTAGGTTTAAACCAGGTTTAAACTCGGAGGTTTAAACCGGAGATGACGAATCGGGCCAGGGAGTCAACAAGTATTGTCCCTAATCTATATAATCAACAAGGTTTGGTATTAGTAATACAGTGTCTTTCAACATACAAGTACGCTTATATTGGGACGCAAACTACATATTATTGTGCTAACTATAATCAACTTGTCCATATATCTGCCATTATTCCTTGTTACCATGAGGCGGGTATGCTGCCATGAGGAAAATGGGCAACGTAGATTAACTTGTACGCCAGCTGTCATAGTTCCTACCAACCATGATATGGATTATGATACTGGCATTATATTGACGATTGCGATACTTCTTGTGGATGGAAGTATTACCGTAGATTTTGGTTATCAAGGTCTCTATAATGATATCACTATATCTAGCTGTAACACGCTTGAAGTGATTGAATTTGAATTGGAATACTTTCGGAGTCAGAAAGGTGTAGATATATATAATAAAATTAATTATTAACGGTTAATAGAAGAAATGTGCTAATATGCGGACAGTGAAGTCTTAAATATCTTGCAAGGTACATGTTGATTTTTTTTCTAATTACTAATCAATATTCAGCTGGTTATGACACACATTGCAAAGGCAAAAGTGCACCTAATCTTTACACACACTTGGCGTCTCCATTAGCATTTTAGAGTATGCGGTCATACGAGAAACTATCCTTATCTATGTCTACATCGAATCCCACCGATATATGTTTATATAATATATATGGATCAAGAAGATATGTTGTAGTAGAATTCTTTGTGATGGACAACGCAGGCACTTTGTACACATTATAACTTGTAGTGACAACCATTAGCGCTGCTTCAGAAATTCATCGCAAGATACAGTTTACTTAAAGTCTCACAATGAGACTTTTTCCGCAACAATAATTTTTTTTCCGAGTTATCCCCCTGCATAGCTTTTTATATTATAATAGGTTGGCGATTATTGCAATACGATAGAGGAACACTCCGACTTTCGTACTCAGATTCATACATTTTTGTACCTCGCTTGCCTGACCGAAATATGACGGGGAAATGGCTAATTTGGATTTAGTTGTCGTTCTAGATATGTTTATTGTGCCTTTTATCATTCCTTTTCACGAAAACAAATTAAAAACAAGTCGAATATGTTATGATAATGTTTAAACATTCTTGTACATGAAATTGGGGATAAATTGTTCCCAGAGTTAGAGTACGTTATTTCACACTTCCGGTGTGGAATTTCCGAATTTTTATGTGTTAAAAATAAATAGTTTTTTCATCTGTCATATCTGCTTGTTTCGTTCATTATTCGCAGAAAATGTGTATCTGATTCTTTCGTGTACACAACGGATTAGATATAGACTGTTTTAACCCGTTGGATGTTAGAAATACCGCTTAATTATCAGAAAATATCATGTGAAGTGACGGGACCAATCCGAATATCGCACACTGGACTTGGTGAAGTTGGTCAACATGACCGCTTTCGCAGATTGCTGCTTCCAGCGTAGAAGGATGCGCACTACGTTCATGACTGAACTAACACTGGACTGGTCACAGACACTGTGTGTACGTGAGTCACTGAGTGTGGCAGGTCAGACTATGCCGTATTCAGCTGTTATTATCATGGACATTGATTGACTCGAATAAGTGAATACAGAATAGCACTGATTGACCCCAATGGAAGAATGCAAACAATGTGAATGTAATGATTATTGCAAAATATGATGATTATAGTTCTATTCTGGACTCCTCATCCCTTCAATGCTGAAATGCAGTCAACGCTGATGCCGTAAAAGGTCATTGAATGTTCATTCAGATTCTATCATTCTGAATAGTACATTAGACTGATTAGAAGTACAGTAGCTACATGTGTGTGAACTTGTGAAGGGTAGAACATGATATGGAGAATTAGAATGGCAATGGCACCACTCACCAGTGTCAGTGAATCAAGTGAGGATGTTTACCAAACATGTCATGATACATGCAGACATGGACAATGCTGTGAAATGGATTATAATTCATCAGTACTCCCGGATCATGATAATAAGTTACCGGTACATACTAGTAACATTCCGCCTTTGATCATTAGATCAAGACTAAACCAGACTTGGATAATGACTAATGGACAAAGACAGTTACATGTTACACATGCGGCTGCACATGGTTTTGATTCATTAAAATTATTTTGTAAAAATCATGAACAATGACTAACAGTGATCACCAAAGTCACTTACTGGTACATTGGTTATGCCAAACAACAGGTCTGATACAACTTGAATTCCATTGTACCGGTACATGTACCATATATATTCAACTATTATGAAGTGGTGACAATATCTCATGTACGGTACCTACTACATGTAGTACAGTATATATATCGGTGCTGGCATTTTTGATTATTTAACTGATTTACTTGTACTAGTAGTTAGAATTTTGAAATCATCTTGGTGAGAAGTTATTAAAATGTCATTCAAATGGCATACATGCACATACCGGTATGTACTTCTGCCATTATGAAATAAACAGGTCTCCTGCAATAAGCTGTAGAATTCTTTTTATATTGGAATCTGATGCCTTCTCATTTTCTCTTTTAAAATTATAGTGTTATATACATGTACACTTTAATGTGGTTGTGCATTACGAAGTGAGATGATTCCATGAAGTTTTAGTAAAAACAGAGAAAACCTGGAGTTTACGTATATACCGTACCAGTATACATTGTGTATGGTAGTACAATTAAGCTATAATACATGTAGTTGAATATCACTATGATAGTTGAATTCAAGAAGAGCCAGACTTGATAATGACTTACTCATATTAGCATCTACATGTACTAGTAACGGTACTCTCATGTGCAATAATAGTGTCAATAATATGATAGTGTCAACACTGTTATTATATTTGGAGAACACTTCCCATGATCAGATCACTAAGAGACATAGAGTGAAATTGCTGTGGTTACTATTATTAATTTTAGCTAAAAAATCCCACCATCACTATTATTAGTTTGTCTCTATTATTAGGCAACTTAGAGGATGTTGTCTGAATGAACTATCAACAAATTAAAAAGGTAATAAACAGGCCAGACACCTACAGTATGGTCGGTTCAAGTACTGCTAGTGTTGTACCAGTACTGTTTATATTCAGTACTAGGAAAATTTAATGAAAGTTATGCAACGAATGATTGTGTAGGCCTACTGATGTTAAAAGGAGTATAAATCTAAAATGACCTTGCCACTTTAACAAACACATCGCTATTGATATAATACTCAATAATGAGTTTGTTAAAGTGGTGCGCTCGTTTTAAATTAATATGGAGAATATAGCAATTCATGTGGGTCCAATATGTGTACATATACATGTATACCGGTACACGCAGAGCTGATTGATTTACAATTATGGCTTTCATTATATCGTAGACAAGGTGCGGGATGTTTCTTTCATTTTCAGATGCTGTTAAAATTATTCATCAGGTTCACTGATTGTAGCTGGGACTAATACATGTATAACATATATTAGTCCCAGATTGTAGTGGGGTTGAGATATGGTTGCTGTTAGATGTTAAAGGTACTCAATCCGAATTAACGGTCGCAAATTACTATTTCCTTGACTTCGGGGGTAAAAAATATTTGATTCGAGTCGAGGAACCCACCCACCACAGCTCAGAGTGATCAGATATCGATGTTATAAATCTATTATTTTAATTATAGTGGCCCAATAGACAGTCAACGAGAAGAATTTCATTGACCAAATTGCTGGCAAAGATGGATATTAAACTCTAAAATCAAGTGGCTTTTTGTGTCAGATATTTGACAAACCGGTAAAATTTCGTTGAACAAAATGGTGATAAATAACAGGTTTTGTGCAATTTTATACTATAGTTGATGGTGTTTTTCATTATTTTTGGGCAATTATTAGATTCTGAAACTGAAGCGTCATTTCAAAAAATGTTGTTGTTGGAATGTGATTATATGGGGACCCTCTGATCGGATTAAGTACCGGTACCTGTAAGAGATTTTATGGTATCTGGAACATTTCATATTTAGTTTCATGTAGCATGGCATTCGGAAATATTATATGTCGCCTTGAGGCAAAAATTTATATTACCATATTTATGGTAGTGATCGCCTACATGTATTGACCAAAAATGGACAGGATTACATTTTTCTCTTGTCGTGTCTATTTCATTCCTAACTTAGAAGTATGTCGATCTGGTAAATAATTGACTGGAGAGAATGCTTACACGTATAGCATTTATGTCTTGGCCACTAACTGAGAGCTGTGATAATAATAGTAAGTTATCGTTGGAGACCCCCCCCACAATGGAGATCTCTAGTCGCATCCATGTAGCCAATGTGTTCTTATACCTTATAATCGGGGAGGTGGCTACATGTAGATGGTCCCCATTGGTAGGTGGTTGGGAAACTTGGGTTTGTCCACCTTGACATTTCCAAATGTACGTACCTTGAACCAGACCAAAGTCAAGTGTTCTCGAAATACTTCTTTGCACCCCCCCCCCCTCCAGTTGAACTTTCCAAATGGTACCTCAAACATTTCCAAATGAAATGTCCAACCTGACACCCTCTAAACCTAAATTGTTCAACCGATAGCCATTCCGACCAAACTTTGGACCAAAAGTAGAAGAATATACTGCTGTTGGTCTAAAAACAACACATTCCCCCCCACTAAATACTGGTTGGAAAATCAAACAATCAATAATATATATTGTTTGTATCTCAGGATGTCTGCTGTTCACATTTTAGCTACATGTAGCTGGGACTAATATTATATATTATATGAGTCCCAGTCTCTATATAGTAAGCTATTATATGTTTTGGGTTGGGAGGTAGGCCCACCACCCGGGGGTGATACGTGGTGGCTCGGAGTGTTTTTAGGTGGTATTTAGGGCGGGCCACCCACACATTCCGTCAAATCGGTCGAAATCCTTACCATTCTCGAAAATGGTTTCATACCCAATTTTCACCACTCGGGGTGGTGCCACTGGGGGGGGGGGGTGATGGGTGGAGGTCGGAGTGTTTCTATGTGGTATTCGGGGCGGGCCACACACCCATGCCGTCAAGTCAGCCGAAAGCGACATTTTTGAAAATAAGGAATATATAGGGAAGGGAATAAGTTTGCGGTTTTAGTAAACGCCTGATAAAAGTCGTTCTATTGGGAAATTTTACACCAAATTTTCAGAGAATATAGAGTAAACACAGTACTATCGGAATATCGCAAAGGAGTTCTGTGCATTTGGGATTGATTAACCCTCAGACTGCCGAAGCTGCCGTCAATAAATTCGTTTTTTCGCGTTCGACGAAAATGAAACTTGTCTGTTTAAAGGTCCAATTTTCGTGTCGAATGGTGATATAATCTCCAGTTGTCAAGTTCATGGATAAATTACATCACACTTAATCGGCTTATGTCCGCGGCCATAAACCTGTGTTTTTATAACAATTTATTTGAGACAAACTGTTGAGCGCATACGTTGCGCAGTCGGCGCTTATCAGTTGAAGTTAATAATCGCGAAGCCTGTGTAACAAATGTTCAAATACAACAGAAAAAAATACGTAAAATAAATAGCGTGACCAATGAGCATTCACAAAACAATATACATCAGTTTTGAAAACGAGTAAAAACGATTGTAAATGAAAACGCTCTTTATCGTGTAGCGGCGCTTTTGCGCAAGAAGGTTTTTAATGGACGCAATCATTGGATATTGTTCTAGGCAAAAAAAAAAAACAATACAAAATGTGTTCAAACTTCCTCTTTTGAAAGTTGAAGTAAAACATCACGGGTGTTGTTGCAGCCAAATTCACCATTCGACACGAAATGGGACCTTTAAACAGACAAGTTTCATTTTCGTCGAACACGAAAAAGCGAATTTATTGACGACAGCTTCGGCAGTCTGAGGGTTAATCAATCCCAAATGCACAGAACTCCTTTACGATATTCCGATAGTACTGTGTTTACTCTATATTCTCTGAAAATTTGGTGTAAAAATTCCCAATAGAAATACTTTTATCAGGCGTTTACTAAAACCGCAAAGTATTGAGAAATTATAGTGCAATTTTCTAAATTTTCGCATTATTTCATCGCATAAAATCATTTAAAATACGACAAGCAACTGGAAATGTTTTTGAACATTCTAGAAGGGGTACATGTCCCTGATATATGTTTAAAATTTATCGCGTAAACTATGACAGATACCAAAGTTATAATTAGTTTTATAGACCCACCCTAAATGCCCCATAGTAAATGCATGCGACCGTAAAGCACGTGGCTTTATTTGGATACTTTCTGGCCCACAATGCAACAGTCAAAATGGTTATCTGTAAAATGGTCTATAGGTAAAATAAAGTCCATCCTGATTACGATACGCGGCAAACTAACTTCATTTATATTATTCGATTAATACAAGCCGTTACTCTTTTCATCATTACTATCAATAAACACGAATTATGCATGCACGTAAGAAACAGGTCTGTTGTGACAAACGCATGGCCAAATAGCCTGTCTTAGAAAAGCCGACGAAATTACTAACAGATGTACATCGTTTAGGAATTTCGTCTGCTTTCCAAAGAGACATACACAGCGTACTCCGGTATCAGGCTATAGGAGGCCATGCAGTTAGCTCGTACTGCGAGAAGCACACTCGATTAATTATCTTCATCCGGGCACTCTGAACCAACGGGGCCCGCTTCTTCGTTATGTCGCAATAATCAAAGTGCCCCTTTAACACTATATGTCTCTCATTGATGTTTCATTCACTCAAGGTGAAGGTTGAAGCTAACTAACTAACCAAGTAGTCTGGTCGATAAACTAACATTTTAGGGTTAACCTAGAATAAATTTGGACTAAGTTGGTTTTTATTCCATTTTGAAGAGGAATATATCCCCTATAACATATCCAAAATCCGCTAAAATCCGCTTTAAGCATTTTCTGTAATCCAAGATGGCGTCCATGATGGCAGTTGGTATCGAAAAATTCTGAATTTCGGTTCGCCAACTATACCAAATTAGTAATACAATAAAATACACACACACAATGCTTTGTCGTAAACCATATCGGTTGAATGTCTGTCCCAATATCGCCGCCAAAATGGACAAGATCCAATGAAATTTACAATTTGTGGAAAATTGAATAGCTAGTCATACAAGAACGAACAAGCCCTCGAATGTTACGAGGAAGAATGATTTCAGAGTATAAGGGGAGCGTTTAATAATAGATGTAAGAATTCTCCCTAATGTATCTCGCGAGAGAGCAAACGAAAGCCAGGTCTCATAAAACGATTAAATATGGACTTTTTGGGCGCCAAGAAACAGAAGAATAACGCAGTTTTGTCTGTACTATTTATCATGAATCGTGTAATATATGTGTATTTAAACAGTTAAATTGATCTAATGGGGATGTATTGATTATGTGACCTTTTCTGGAAGCATAAATGTATGTAATGCAAATAGTCTCACGAATGTGATCGATAATCATTATTTTTAAATCTACAAGACCAAATCTGTCAAAATTCTCTACTATAGTATGAGAGCTATTCATATGGTTCGAGGTAAAATGTGTAGATCCTATTGTCCGTGTCTTAAAATAGTAGTGATAGTTGCCTCAGGTCAAGTGATTAAACACGAATATTTCGCTTTTATCACACAAATACATGGTGGTATACCATGAACTCAATGTATCAAAATACAAAGGAGTACAATAGTCAATCTTCAATAAATTCTCAACATAACCAAATTTACCTACATACTCTGTGGCAGAGACTGTCTTTTTACCTGGAAATTATATGTGCTTAAACTGCACTAAGGCCACATATACGCGAAACGTACTACATTTTCTGCAACCGCATCGCCGCGTTTACACATTCTCCCTAATGTTACATATATTTGCTGCATACAAATCCATAAAGAGCAAAATTGAGTGAATGGTAAATGCAGAACTAATAACTTTAAACGCTGATGACCTGATATTTAGCGCAAGTATGTGGGTGGCAATGGTAATATAATTTCAAACAACAAGATACTGAAAACTAATAGTGTGCATTGTGTGGTACATATTCCCGTTGTAAAGTGCTGATTGAAGTAATTTAAACAAAATTGTCTATTAAGAAACCGGTTTGGAAGCAGCATGAAAATTAGTATTAAATAAAATGTACGATGTACAGTTTATTCGATCTAGTGAGATAGGGTACTATTATGTTGAAAAGATGAGTGTTTCTTTACAGTATAATCAGCATTACGATGTACGTGTATGGTTTATTATCACGGAGAGTGTTGAACACTCCGGAAATATAACTAGTATTTACACAGCAAGGGTGTGCACTTCAGTTTCTGCGTTACATTCAATAACTAATCATTATTCCAAATGAAACTACCACGCACTGTGTGACGAAATATTTATTCGTGTGTTGCATGCCCGAAATAATTGTTTTTGCCCGACTGTTGGATGCATTCTAAACAGAAAACCGGAACGTAAATCACTGGGTTAACGTGCGTTGCAGTGATCTAGAAATCATTCAGATCGATCTGTTTTAAATATGTGGACCTTTAAAGATATATAACAACATACTTGTAAATTACCAATGTGTATTTTTGCTTATAGGTGGTTATCAAATATGTTGTTTTCGTCGTAGAATGAATTCGATGCGTTATGTTCTGTCCTTGTCACTCTATTCGCCCCCTATACTCTCATTTCTCGAAAACTGATATATCGGGTGGAGGATTAATGCGTTCTGGTGTCGCCGATGAGGGATATTGTAGAAAAACGTACTTCACAAGGTCGAAAAATTGGCATTTTTTAAAATCTCTGTAAAAAAAAGTTTGCTCAAAGGTAATGTCACTGAGATAATTTGCAGTGAATGTTGTCTATTAAATGTGGTAGATATTGTATAGTATAATTATTTGGCGTGCATTTGCTCAAATACATTTACGTTTTATCCTATAGATAGGATAATAAAAGGACGTTTTTATCCAATGTTGATGAACAAACACATAACTAACTGGTCACTCAACCTTAAATATTTAGCACGAGCACACCGTTGCCATATGGCTAATTATACGATCGCAACATTGTTCCACAAGGATGCCCCATCATGTAAGGGTAACCCGTGGTTCGTATACGTACATTACCATATATGTTCACATACCGTTGCCAATGTACGGTGTATATGCTTAGCCACATCTGTGTAGCACCATTCTGAGACAACCAAATTGCAGAAATCAATGGCTACTCGTTATCTGCAGTGATTGACATATTGCCTTGAAAAACATGATGCGTTATATAACAAATGTTATCCAATTATATTTAACCCTTTCATGACTGGAGTTGCGCTTGGGCAGCATTAATGACCCTGTGGCAGTACATTCTGGTATATCTGCCAGTCGTCTATATGGAGCCTCGCAGATACAGAATAATGTACTGGCTTACAATGTCACGGTAAATATTGTTAGGCCAATGAATTCTCTTATATATGTGAGGCTCCCTATGGGAGACAACCATATATAAGAGATTGCATTGACACAGGGTTTCGCAAAATTTTAGGAAGCTCCAGTCATGGATCGGTTAAGAACCGCATTTATTGAACAGGAAACATTTGATGTCCCTCCAAGTGTTCATTGATTCAGCTACTATTTTATCCAGTAAAGTGTGATAATTGTTTTCTGTGTAACCCAATTTTGATTATCATATACATGCTCTCGCGAGTGCGCGATTTCTCGTGTAATCTAGCTTCAAACAACTCTACTGTCTTCTGTTCGGCACAGAACATTTATCAGATCTATAATAACTACCCGTGCTTGGATTGGTTTGGTTTTGCTCATTTGGGAGTTATCGTTGTTTCAGCCACCAGGTCATATCGGGACGGTGTCAGTACATGTTAGAGGGTGGAGAAAAGATCGCACAGATGGTTAATTTCAACGGGAAATTACTCCACTGCACGTCGAAACCACATACTCCGAGAAAACAACTTACAAATTTCCCCGATACACGAATCATGTTACCTGTCTTGCGAATGGATCGGAAATCCGCGCAAATCTGGATTTGAACAATCAGCATCACGATTGTTGGACGGCTCATGTTGACCTAATGTGCCGTGCATCTTACCAACTGAGCCACCGGGAACTACCCTAGCTGTTTGTGGCACGGCCTTCTTCTATATCTATTTCTCAAACAAATTGACATGGAATTAATTAAGCAACCAGTTCCCTCATAATCTTAACCCTTTACCCAACAAAACGGCCAAAACCGGCCAAACAAAGCTTCAACAGCCTAAAATATCTTCGGTCTGTCTCAATAGAACCATACAAATATGGATATCATTGGAACCGGCTCCTTGACCACATTGTGATAGTTACAGTTATGCCCTGTGCCAATGCATTCTCTTATATATGCGAGTCGACCATAGGTCGCCTCGCATATATAAGAGAATGCATTGGCCTAAAAAAAATCTTTTTTTAACACTTTTTACCATTTTGTCTTACATTCTTTAACAATTTTATCATTTTTAATGTGTTAAGCCAATGAATTATCTTATATATGCGAGGCGACCTATGGTCGACTCGCATATATAAGAGAATGCATTGGCACAGGGCCCTTCTGTTGGGTAAAGGGTTAAGGAAATATCGATGAACACTTGATTTTACGGAAAATAGTCAAACCTGTTTACTGCTTTCAAACATTTTTCTGGTGGAAAAATTGAGTGTTCAGAGTATAAGTGCAGTTGTTTGTTGTTTTTTCGGTGATAATATTAACATATCATTGTGAAAAATCAATAAGAACAATTTATGGTGAAATTTTGTCCAGTTTTCCCTGAACACAGGTTGAAAATAGATAATTTTGTGAATTTCACTACCTTTAATATTTTCAGTTTAGCATTAAAATAGGTTCGATTTCAACATTTTCGGAAAAGTAAAAACAATTATTTATAGGGGTAGTGTAAACTTTTGACAAATTGTTGCAGTATGGCTACTCCCGGGTCGTGATTGTTTTAAGTTGTTGTATCGGAGGATAACATGGGAAGTTTTTAAAACTATAATAGTGTTGATCGAAGCAAAATTGAATCGTTATGAAAACTTTGGATAAAGTTTCCAAAAGTTCCGGAATTATGTGAAAATAGACAGGGACATCGCACCAGTTCTTGTTTTATCAAGACGGTACATATTCCATGGTGTCCCGGGGCTCTATTATATCTGACCACAGATGGAGAAAAAATATACGTTAAGACTCGGAGTAGTCTCCTACTTTTCTCAACCTTTGGACACTTTATAACCGGATATTAATGTCAATGTGACCGGTATGAGATGACTGACATTTTGATACATGTATATAGAAATGAAAAATGAGAGGGGGTGCAACGGAATCGAAAACTAAGCGTCTTTTGAGAATTAGCTAACGGACTATCTCTTAATAATGTGTTATAATGCATAAAACGCGCCATAAAACGACGTGTATAAGTCCAATATGAACCTACGTGAATATATAGGTCCAATATGAACATACGTGAATATATAGGTCCAATATGAACCTACGTGAATATATAGGTCCAATATGAACCTACGTGAATATATATGTCCAATATGAACCTACGTGAATATATAGGTCCAATATGAACCTACGTGAATATATAGGTCCAATATGAACCTACGTGAATATATAGATCAAATATGAACCTACGTGAATATATAGGTCCAGTATGAACCTACGTGAATATATAGGTCCAATATGAACCTACGTGAATATATAGGTCCAATATGAACCTACGTGTATATATAGGTCCAATATGAACCTACGTGAATATATAGGTCCAATATGAACCTACGTAAATATATAGGTCCAATATGAACCTACGTGAATATATAGGTCCAGTGTGAACCTACGTGAATATATAGGTCCAATATGAACCTACGTGAATATATAGGTCCAATATGAACCTACGTGAATATATAGGTCCAATATGAACATATGTTCGCGAGTATATGTTGCTATATTGGTTTCTGACAGAAAGCATACAAACTTTACGTTAACTCGGATAACACCGGGTAACACTGTTATTTATCTAAATTTATATACTCTAGTATGTGACATTTGTTGTTTTTAGACCGATATACCACATTGCTGGACTTAAATGACAAACATGAGAATTGAGAATAACTGGACATTTTTAGATACCATTCAGAAAGAACAGACCCAATGGGTGTAAATGAAAATATGGAACTTTAAAATGTATGTCTGCTATGCATTCAATGGTAATTCTTTTGACTATGAAACTGCTTTGCATGTTTTAATGCAGGCTTGCATTTTACTGTGGCTCTCAAATATCGCCGCCGACTAATGGTGGCCTAAACGTGAATATGAAACAATATACTGGGGTTTATTTCTTTTTAGCTGGGGGTTAGGAGGAACAAACTAAGGTGACCTATGTCCCTTGATAAATTTACAGGATGTCTCGAACGTGCATAAAACACTCTGCCAACTAATTTGTGCATACTTTGAATTGGTGTTGCAATAAAATATGCTTTATAGTCTAATAGATTCATATATACGATGTTCATTATTCTGTCCATTCAGGTTGTATTTGAAGTGCATAATAATTGCATTCATCGTACCTGTAACAGTTTGGTTGTGGAAATTTGATACGAATCTGATGGTAGAATCAAAAGTGCGTGGGTTGACGCAAAACAATATTGTCCTATGTTATCTTCGGTACCATTGGTTTATATTTGTTTGCAACGTAACGCATGGGATCTTTCAAATTACTTTGATAAATGTATGGATTAACTATCGACTATGAAACATATTTAGTTCCTTCCAACCCCGAGTTGCAGCATTACTTGTAAAGAAACTCACAGACGAAAGTGCGTTCAACACATTCGATGGATGATTGTCAAATTCCATTAAAAGGCAATGATGACGAGATATATTTGTCACGATTGTTAATATTGTATATGATGATGAAGCTAGCTAGCATGCTAGACTGAATTCATGTTCTCTCAATACAAGATGCAGCAGAGCAAATTACTGCATTTTGTATTTACAATGACTAGGATTGAGGTTTTCAAATAACAGAAGTTACTTCTCACTATTTGTATATTACCAAAAAGTGGACTACTGTGCCCTTCTATACTAAATGGATTCTCCCATTCAGTTATACAAGCGTAGATTGGAATAGTCCATTATAATCTGGAGGGGAGTTCAAGAAACAAATGTGTAGACGACATAATGAAAGTGCAGAAAGCCGGGGTCCTATTTATTGGAGGGAACTTTCAGTTAATATGTTCAACAAACTACCTATCATTCGTTGAACTTATTCTCTGAACATGTCCTATGGGAACTATTCGTCAATGATGCTTTAATAAAGAAAAGGTTAACACAAATAAATGCGCAAGTTCAATTCCCAAATTCACACACCCAAAATTAATTTGCTATGCTCCAGTAAAATTTAGGTGGTAAAGAATCAATTATTATCCATTTATGTATAATCGGGAAGTTCTCCGATTTAAACCATTGTAATATGTGGAATTGAATTGGTTATTAGAAGTCAACATTTAAGTTGTAAAATGATTTAACATATAATCGAAAATAACAGCTATACGTATGGGTATGGAACGCGGGTTCTGTCATCTCAGTTGTCAATTTCAATCGTTGTAATTGCAATATACATAAACCCAGTTTTATACCAATTACTCATTGATGAGTAGTTTCGTTCCCATGCATATATAGGAAATGTTCAGATAATAAGTTCAACAAACGACCACTGAACTTATTATCTGAACATTTGACACCAATACATATAAAGTACATGTAGCATGCGCTTTTGCTATCTGTGTTTACATGTATGTCTGCCATCTGTTTGTATTGCCAGAACACCCATCCAAATGAATAATATACCGTTCCAATTAATACTTTTCGAAGTGAACGGGAACATCCATTTAGTATAGCAATGGTTAATATATATATTGCAATACATGGATCTACAAAGCAGCACGGGCATCGACCCATCTATGTGTGCAAAGTTCTAGTTATGTAACATTGTTTGAAGCTTCCTCCAGTTTGTACTGGATAGTTAATGGTTGCTCTCTGATGGTGGTATTAATGGAAAACTATACAAAGTCATAACTTACGACGGCAAATGCAAATTTCGGTGAACGATATTTGGCGTTGAATTGTTCAGAAGGTCGTACATGCTTTTTCGTATCAACGTCATAGACAACAATGAAAATATAAAAATGTATATTTCATCACACCCAGAAATTGTGCGAGAAATGTGTCCTATATGCTGTATTGTTTTGCTAAATTTAGCTCAACAACATACCAAACTCGCATGCAAAAAGCAATGAACAGAGGCAAAAACCTCAATAACATATACATAAATGTGTCCACCAATTTAAAACACTACTGTGAATAGTTGTTTTCACGGGAACGACGTCAACATGCGATCTAGCAACATTCGGTTGAATTCGCATTGTGGTACAGTTTCGGATTTTCGTGCATTCAAAACAAAACTTAAGTACTGAGCATTTCGGTTTATATTTTGAGACTTCCGTATATAAATATA
Source organism: Siphonodentalium dalli (assembly GCA_032622095.1). NCBI lineage: Eukaryota > Metazoa > Mollusca > Scaphopoda > Gadilida > Siphonodentaliidae > Siphonodentalium > Siphonodentalium dalli. The sequence continues at coordinate 111,346,697 of CP136061.1, read as the reverse complement.
TAAATATATTTGTCCTTTATAGATTCGAAAACGGCGGTCTCGATTGGGCTCAAACTTCCCATCTAAGGGTAAACACCCATGGGAATCGTTTTGGAGAAGCTCTGAGCACTCATTATCCACTCCCAATCATCAAAATCACCGTCCTCGGCACTGCGGAAGTTAAGGCCGTCACGCTCTTTATATTGACCAAATTTGGCGTTGTTAACCGAGGAACGCTCTTTATTGTCATCGGCGTTGCTAAACGGTCTCCTATGCGTACGAAACTGCGGATGCAAGACGCACGGAACGGCGGAATGCATTTATCTTGATTAAAAAGGCAGAATTAACTAATTGGAAAACAACAAATGCGTGTCGTGTGATTCTTATGTCTGTCGTTCCTAGGAACGGGGGATATTTTCATCGAATCATACCTCTTTTAGGGACGGGTACCATAATTTCGCTTGATTAAAAAGGCAGAATTAACTCATTGAAATACAAAAAATGCGTGTTGTGTGATTCTTATGTATGTCGTTCTTAGGAAGGGAGGAGAATTTCATCGGGTCACCTTAAATCATACCTCTTTTAGGGACGGGTACCATAATTTCTCTTGATTAAAAAGGCAGAATTAACTCATTGAAAAACACAAAAATGCGTGTTGTGTTATTCTTATGTCTGTCGTTCCTAGGAAGGGGGGAGATTTTCATCAGGTCAGTTTTTCCGCCCGATGTACTGTAAATCATACCTCTTTTAGGGACGGGTACCATCATTTATCTTGATTAAAAAGGCAGAATTAACTCATTGAAAAACAAAAAAAATAATTAAAAAAATTAAAAAGGCAGAATTAACTCATTGAATAGAAATAATTTAAAAAAATGTCATGTTTCTGACCAACCACGCCAGTGGCGAGCTAACCTGCTAGTCTACTATATATATATATTGAGACTTCCGTGTATATATATGTGTCCTTTATAGACTCGAAAACGGCTCGACCGATTGAGCCCAAACTTCCTATCTAAGGGTAAAAAACCACGGGAAGTGTCATCGGACCATTCGCGAGCCCGTGCGACCACTCCTTCACCCTTCAACTGTCACCACAATTTGTGATTGATGGGTTAATCGCGTGATAATTAATGAGTGTTTGTGTATGAGGCGTCGCTATTAAAGAGCGTGTATCTACTTTAGTGAAAATATACGGCAGGTCAAAACTGGGGATATCGAGACGAAATTTCGTGCTTAGGAGTTCCAATGGACGGGGGAGATTTTCGTCGGGTCAGTTTGTCTGCCCGATGCGACATTGACCTTGAAACGGGTACCCACAAATGACCTTGGGCGATATCTCGGTAGTCATCGGTGACATCGATGTGAAATTTGTTATGTATGGTCAACTCGGGACGGGAAATATTTTTGTCCGGTTATATATTTCGGGCATCAGTGGTGGCAGCGACGTACGGGGTTACCTTGAAAAACAAAAATTAATGGATCGACCAAAGCCATGGGACCAATCCCGACAGTGGCGGGCTAATCTGCTAGTTGAACTATAATTCAACACATTCTTGCCACGATTATGTTTCTCGTAAACTGCTTATCGGTAAGTGGATAGTCATATTTGTTCTCAGTAAAACGAGTTGTACTTGATTTCTATCAAAGACTTATGACGGAAATGTGGACAGTCCAGTAGGTGGTGTTCCTTATAATATAATAAATAGAATATGTATTGTCGTTTACTATACGGGTATAGTGTCCAGTGGGTGGTAATAGTTCATTCTGTTTCGCGCCGTGAACTTATATATATACGCACCACATTGGGCACAATACCCGCGTAGTCAACTCCAAGCCATGCTATATCTATTAAATAGTGTATGTCTTCTTACAGTAATGTGCATGGATGACAAAGGTGGGTCAGGTCATAACTTACCTCGGAAAATGCAAATTTCGGAGAACAGTGTTCGACAGTTTCTCCAAACGTTGTATTCTTTAGCAGGGTGCACATTTTCGTATCAACGTCATATACAAACACGTCACAATTCACGTTCCTCTCACACAGTTCGTTGCAGCGTATAATGTTCGATGTCTTCAACTGCGTTATGTTCATTACCTTGTATTCGAGTTCCCAGGGACGCACAAATACAAGCAGTGCACCAACACACGAACGTGAAAAGAGAACCACAAGCAACCCGTAGTTTGCCATATTTAGCATACCAATCTTCATTTCGCGTGAGTTTTCCAAAGCAGTGAAGTGCGTTTTGAACAGTTGGGATGCAGATGACTGACTGGTAGAGGCCGTTTGGCCAGCGCTTTATTAGCATGTCACCGTCGTCAGATATACGCTGACGCTTTTATTTGTTATTCCCACTAGACTGCTCCATTACAACGAACTAGTGAAAGGTTACTGAGACAAGACTGCCCCCACTATAGCATAGCCGCCTTTGTATCACGTGTATAACTGATGGCAGTTAGATTCTCACTGGGTGATGTTCAGGGAAGTAACTCTTTAAATCTCAAAACCTTATTGCATGGATCACCAGACGATGATAATGAGAACATGTGCTCACCATACAGCTTTGCTAACCACTCTTGTAATTATTACTCACCGCTGCAATTACAGGAAAATATAGATGTCTCAAAATCAGATTTTTCAATTCTTGGTCTAAATTGTCGAAGCCTGAACGCTAACTGGGATCCACTTACAAATCTCCTATCAGATATAACTAACTCTAAACATCATATCGATATACTAGCTCTGACGGAAATATTCAAGATACGAGAAGAATATTCTCTTCCTGGATATCATCAATTCCAATTCAAATCACGACCAGATGACGATGATGGACGTGGTGGTGTTGGCATTTTCGTAAATGAAAAACTTTCTTATAAAATCCGTGATGATCTAACGATATTTATCCCACATGTTATCGAGACTCTATTCATAGAAATTGACTCGGGGCACTCATCTTGTGTTGTGGCATCCATCTACAGACCAAATACGGCCCCTCATGCAGATATCGATATATTTATAGATAAAATTTCAAGTGTGGTCGAACAATTAAATGGTTCTGGGACAAAGGCATATCTTGTAGGAGACTTCAACATCGACTTGCTTAACTTTCAGTCACATACGAAAACTAACAACTTCATTGAAACTATGTTTGAAAATGGATTCTTACCTGCAATTACCAAACCTACACGAATAACCGACCACTCGGCAACACTCATTGATAATATTTATACTAATAACAATTTTTCCCGTGCCGATACTGTGATTATCCCCTCAGATGTATCAGACCATTTTGCTACATTTTATTCCGAATGTCACGATCATAAGTATAAAAAAGCGAGCAGTTCTACAGAGAAACGTATAATGAGTAAAAAGAACACTGACAAATTTAAATCAATACTTCAACAACAAGATTTTCGATGTGTCTTCGATAGTACTTCACCGAACCAAGGTTATGACAATTTTCTTTCAATATATCTATGGGCGTTTAATGAATCATTTCCATTGGTCCGATCTAAACCACCAACTAAATATATTAAAAAACAACCTTGGATGACAAAAGGTCTCATTAACTCCTCTTTAGTCAAGAACAAACTTTACATAAAAAAACTAAAAGCTCCTTGTGACAACAACGATGAGAAATATAAAATATATTGTCGAATATACAAATCCTTAATTCGGAAAAGCAAAAAACTATACTACGACAATGTTCTCCACGAAAATAGATTTGACATGCGACGTACATGGGTCATCCTGAAAAATGCTCTTAAAGTAACAAATAACACTCCAAAAATACCAACAAATATATCATATGGAAACACTATAATATCGCAACCAGAAAAAATAGCTCAAGAATTTAACGATTATTTTGCGACAATAGGTCAAAAAACTAGTGACCAGGTGCCTTGTAACATCGCAATGACATTTTCAGACTATCTAACTGATTCCAATGCAAAAACTTTTTTCATGTTCCCAACAGATACATATGAAGTTTTGAAACTATCGAATGACATCACTGGAATAGGAACCAAAGATATAGATAACCTGTCATCAAAATTAATGAAACAGACCATACCCGAAACGTCACCAGCGCTAACGCATATATTCAATCTATCATTTAAACAAGGCATTTTCCCCGATAGGATGAAAATATCAAAAGTAATTCCACTTTATAAAAGTGAATCTCCCGATAAAATAACGAACTATAGGCCAATAAGCATTCTGCCCGTTTTCTCGAAGTTGTTAGAGAAACTCATGCATAAAAGGCTTTTTTCGTTTCTCGAAAAACATGAAATTTTGCATAAAAATCAATATGGCTTCCGTAAGAATCACTCTACCATACATCCTTTGATGCACCTTCTAGATCATGTAGCAACAAATAATGACAAACCAACTAAGGATTCTACATTAGCGATTTTCATAGACTTATCAAAAGCATTCGATACAATTAACCGTGATATTTTATTGAAAAAATTAGAACACTACGGAATTCGGGGGGTTTCCAATGAATGGTTTAAAAGTTATTTAAAAGGAAGAAAACAATACGTTGATTGTCTTGGTGAAATGTCCGATTTTGCGAAGATAACGTGTGGTGTGCCCCAAGGGTCCGTTCTTGGTCCGATAATTTTTCTTCTGTATGTTAACGATATGCCCAAATGTACCTCGATGAACTTACTATCATTTGCCGATGATACCACGCTTTACTTTTCTGGTCATGATAGGAAAGAGTTGAAAAAATCATCAACGGCTGAACTAAAAAATATTTTTGAATGATGTTGTTGCAATAAACTATCTATCAACGCAACTAAAAGTAAATTCATATTGATCCACCCTAGAGGCAATGAGGACAAGTTGAGAAATTTTACACTGAAATTGAATAACATGGAACTAATTAGAGTTGGTAATCAAATGCGAGAAAAATCAATAAAATTCTTAGGCATTTTGATCGATGAAAACTTGACTTTTAATAACCATATATCAATGATACAACGTAAACTGTACCACACTCTCTACTTATTGAACAAAGTTAAAAACTTCTTACCAAAAAAATCACGAAAAACACTTTATTACACGATCCTACCATTATTCCATTCAATAAACCCATTCTATAAATTGTGATATTAAACGTTCGTTTAATAACAGGAAATAGTGCCAGGTGACCTTTGACTTCCGGTTTACGGTCTTTTAACATTCCGTACGCTACGTCTCAAAAATACTATGACTTCCAATATTTTTCCAACAAACTATCATGACTGAAGAATTAGAAAAGTTATGTTATTAAATATACGCCATTAAAAGCGCCAAATAGTCTTTATTTATCTGGGACTATTTTTTTACGCGGACAAACAACGAATAGTTACGTGAAACGTCATCGCATGTCTTATAGAAGCCGATGTTAGTTTCTCGTTCCATTTGTTGATTTAAGTATGTTTTGTCGATGTTTTGGATCATGTAATAAATAGAATCTACAACTCGTCCCCAGTTTATAGCGGAAATTACAAAACTCGTCCAGTAAATTAGGTCTGGACCTCGCCAAAGGCTCGGTCCAGACCTAATTTACTGGACTCGTTTTGTAAATTCCGCTATAAACTGGGGACTCGTTGTAGATCCTCTATATATCAATCGTTAATCCATAGTCAACTTATTTATGGTCTCCCGATATGGGGACACTCGGTTCACGCGGGCGTACTATCTACCTTACAAAAAAGGGCAGTTCGTATTATATGCAACACAAAATATAGGAGTCACACAGAACCGCTCTTCAGACAAGAAAATATCCTAATGTTCAAAGATTTATACACAGTGAATGCATCTGTCTTCATGTACAGCTGGTCCAGAAATAATCTCCCCAAATCGTTTAAGAATATGTTCACGTATTCCCTTGGTGTTAACACTAGACAGGCGGATAAATTAAGAAGCAAAAAGGCTGGAACATGTTTTTCAGAAGTCCTACCAAATCATTCATTTCCTAAAGTGTGGAACTCGATAAATTCCAAAATAAAAAAATGTTAATTTAGTTATACGTTCAAAAAGTTATTGTCTATGGAACTAATAGGTAAATATACTCAAATGGTTATCTGTGCAAACAAATTATGCTACATTTGCAGTCGGCAAAAATCCACTTGACTCAATGATCTACCAAGGTTAACTTTTTAACTCATAATATTATTCACTCCAGTTATTACCCTGAACATCCTAGATAGCCATGTGTCACATGTACGGTGCTGTCTGCGAATGTGACACAGGACTGTCGCAACAACCTCACTATTTTTTGTTACAAACTCTTAAACTTGTCCAAAAAAAATTATAGTAAAATATTGTTCAAAATTTAACCCAGCCTTGATTAAAATTATCACATAAAATATTAGTAGGCACCAACCGGCCATCCAAATACCAAATAGTCTGTGTCAAATTATATACACGCTATCATATATTCATATTGCACTTATCATTCAGGGGCAACAGGAAGACGGCCATCTAGGTCATGCTGCTCCTGTGCAATAATACAATTTTGTTCACTACTTTGTCAATGTATCGTATATTATTGTGCAAATAAAGATCTATCTATCACGTGTGACATCCGGTTCTGGTGAAATGTTCATTGTGAGTAAACATGAAAATTGCATACCACACATACATTTCCAACAAAACGTTCGAATTTTTATATCCGCCAGGTGATTAATTTTTGTAATTTTGTAAAAGTTGAAAACATTAAAAAAGTACAAATGTTTATTTCAAGTCAATAGTTAAAATTAGAAACTCTAACAATATATATAAGAGTTATTATTTCGAGAGTAAAACAAAATCATATCCATTAATGAAACAAATATTTCAGTCTGAAATAAAATGATAAAACACTCATATAATAAATGTAAACACATTTGTTGGGATAAATCGAATCACGTTTAGAATAGCGATTAGCCAGTTATGTGCTGGATGAAGGAAAGGATAGTTATACATTTGTATATTACAGAATCGTTCCAATATCATTCACAGGTGTATATACCCGTGTATCTATCTAACTCATTTGTCACTTTTCGTATACATATATTTGAGGTTCAAATGAGTCACGTCCGTTTAGCTGTAAATTTTGACACCATATAATTCAGAATTCGTCTTAACCCTTTACCCAACAAACCGGCCAAAAACGCCCAAATAAAGCTTCAACAGCCTAAAATATCTTCGGTCTGTCTCAATAACACCATACAAATATGGATATCATTGGAACCGGTTCATCGACCACATTGTGATGGTCACAGTTATACCCTGTGCCAATGCATTCTCTTATATATGCGAGTCGACCATAGGTCGCCTCGCATATATAAGAGAATGCATTGGCCTAAAACAAAAATCTTTTTAACACTTTTTACCATTTGTTCTTACATTCTTTAACAATTTTATAATTTTTAATGTGTTAAGCCAATGCATTCTCTTATATATGCGAGGCGACCTATGGTCGACTCGCATATATAAGAGAGTGCATTGGCACAGGGCCGTTCTGTTGGTTAAAGGGTTAACGGGCAACAGAAAATGAAAACGTAATGGCCATCGCCATCATTCGTACCATAAATGATCGCAAAAAAACAAAAAATCAGCCATACGTAATACGTCTAAATATATCATAGAAGTTCATTATTGAGAACGCTCTTTATCTACCGCTGTTTGGCGACAAAAGCATGGACGCTCTTTCGAACATTGGATTTTTTGATAGGCTGACTACAATTTAAAACGTGCAACAACTTCCCCTTTTGAAAGTCGATATCTGGCCACAAAGGGACATTTTAGTTATGGACTCATGGGTGCTATTTAATTTGTTGGTGCATAAAACGTTCAGATGGTGGTGTAAAATCGGACAGGTGTCAAATATGAAACTATTTTCCATCACACAGAAATATATTGCAGCGACTACGCGTTTCGACTCTAAATGGTTATATCTAATTTATTTGCGAATCTATACTTAAAGCAAAATTGCTACCGGAATTTCGCAAGTGGACAAACCTCCCATTCAAACATATCATTCTGATTTATTATCTGTATTGTCTTCCAGAGCACAACAAAAACAAAAATAGAAACAAATCAAGTGTACCATTATATTTTACAGCCTACATACAAGTACTAAGAATAGATAATACATTGACACTTGTCAATCATACCAAACATTATAATGTAGTGACATTTTTTTAATACAAATTTTCTCTCAGCCAATATACAACCTCAAGTCTGATCATCTCTGGAAGGCACTACACATTGCATCTCTCATAACTTATCACCATGTAAATACGTTTGTATCGTCATCTTGATCACATGTGTGTTATTATATTGTATTAGGAGAGAGGCTTCATAAGTTGCAAAAACTTGCGCCCCAATACATTTTGTCTATTTTGCAAATATAATATGTTTCAAGTCAAGTCAATCGGACAGGGTACCTTAACTACCTTTAACCCTTTACCCAACAAAACGGCCAAAACCGGCCAAATAAAGCTTCAACGGCCTAAAATATCTTCGGTCTGTCTCAATAGAACCATACAAATATGGATATCATTGGAACCGGCTCCTTGGCCACCTTGTGATAGTTACAGTTATGCCCTGTGCCAATGCATTCTCTTATATATGCGAGTCGACCATAGGTCGCCTCGCATATATAAGAGAATGCATTGGCCTAAAAACAATCTTTTTTTAACACTTTTTACCATTTTTTCTTACATTCTTTAACAATTTTATAATTTTTAATATGTTAAGCCAATGCATTCTCTTATATATGCGAGGCGACCTATGGTCGACTCGCATATGTAAGAGAATGCATTGGCACAGGGCCGTTCTGTTGGGTAAAGGGTTAATGGGCGACATCGGCTACGATCTGTATGACTGTTAAATGAAGGTGCAAATTTGCAATTAAAACCAGTCAAACATATTCCCACTCATGTGTATTAATTACTAATTACACCCGACATCCACCGCGGTCATCCCTCTCCGTTGTCGTCATTTGGGAGCCAATAAGAGCTAATGATGCATGTTTTGATTGCTTTAGGATGTAGCCCGTGACCAACTTGACCCCGGATGTATTTTGAATGGTCTTGATATAAAATCCCAAACAACTCAGCTCCTTGTCAGACCTTACCTGTGAAGCAGTTGTTGCGAGGACTGTGCTGGAAGTCATGTAAGTTTATTTACGTATGCACAAGGAATGTAAACTATAACTTTGTTAGCAAGGCGTTTTTAAAATGTTAAACGGACATGGCTCATTCGAGCTTCCAAATTCTGTTTACGTAATTTGGAAATAATGTATCAAACAGGTTCACACATACACGAAACATTGCTAAACAAGCTTAATATGCTCTGAAAAATACATGGTCACAACTTTTTCCAGCTGTTTTAAAAGTTTCACACAGAAGTGTAATACACGCTAGCACGGAACGCTCTTTTCTGTTGCATGTCGTGCACATGGCTTTTGTTTGTTTGGAACCCGAACATTGTGTTCATATATTATTAGGTGTATTTTGGAGCGCAAATCGCCGAGTCGGCCCAATTGGCTTTAAATGACGAGATCACTGCATGGATCGCGGCCATATTGGATTCATCCAGCTCTATTCCGCGTGGTTTCAGTTATTCTTCCAGCTCCGGTTCCGTAGATTTAATGCTACAGGTCAAAGTTTTGGAGTAGCATTTCCATATATAGAGCTTTTGTATTGTTCATGACTTCCATACATGGAATGCTACCCCATAACTTTGACTTGTATAGCACTAAATGAAAGGAACCGGGCCTGGTGGATCCAATATGGCCGCGGTTTAGTGACAGGGCCTATTGATCGGTTATTTCATGCCCAGTGATTTGTCGATTGCGTCTCATTTTGGTGATAACATACGATACATAAATACATGTGCATGTACATAAAATACATATACCACCCCTGAGCAAGTTGACTTGCTATGGTGTTGGTGGTTCCTGCTGATTAGCTATTATTATGGCAGAGAAAAACTGATGCCGTCACGAAAAAGTACCGTTATTTTGTCTAAAGTTGTCATATTAGCTATGATTGGCTAATCCGAGCGACATAAGTAAAAACCTGTGTCTGTGTGAATCATTCAAGAACATCTATATATTTTAAAACTGTAATAATTGATGCGCTGATGTTTGCAAAACGATGTGAGCAGCCATCTTGACTTTAGTCGATTTGTAGCAACTAATACTGCGTACAGTATTAAAGGCACGGATTTACCAACAGTTACCATATTATGACAATTCCGAAAAAATATACTAATAGTATAGTATATTGATAGTATGAATGCGATATTATCCACAAAACACACATTGTGCGAGCCAAAATACAGCACGTAAATAATGGACAATAATCAAAACACTCAACACCGTGACATCAAATAATTCAGAATTTCCCAAGTCAGTGTTCAGCTAATTACCAGGCACAATAAAATGAAAAATACTTGTAATCGCTATCGCGAAAATCCGCCAAGATAATAATCAAGTAATATGATGGAAAACGACCACATTACATGAGTGTAACTCATTGTGAACGCTCTTTAATGTATACCGCTTTTGGTCCATACATCACGAGTTTCCCAAATAATAATAAATAAATTACTCGCGTATCTTACGAAAAAAAACATTTCACTTTTGCGGGACATATTTCTGGGAGAAACTTCATTATTGTTCTGATTTATTGTCAACAAATGGAGATAACATAATATTATGTGCTATCACTCGCTCCCATCGAATATAACAGTTGATATCATACGTTCCCAGATTGAGAAAGTAATGTCGTGTTTTGGTATCATGGAATTAAGATGAGAGGAAATGATCTACTGAGACTTGCAGATGCCACTGAAATGTGTCAGCCATGCTCCGGTATAATTCTCGTTATTTATTCTGGACTACAGAAGAACACAAAATGTGTGAAAACAGGGGTTCGGTGTTGCAAAAATCACAAACTTAGTGCTATAACAACTGCGTAGCAGCCGTTTTGTGGAATATTGAATATGAATCTCGAGTTGCAAATAACAGAGGTATTTGAATCCAACACACCGAGGTCTTATTGCATTGGGTTTCGCGCCTCCCATTTCGCACAAACGCATTTATCTCCCCATGTAATCCATCAATCTGGTCACAAATAAAGTTTCCAAATAATAGTGACATAATACTGCGGAAACTTGTTCACAAAGCATAATTATTTCAACTCGTGTTGTGATTTTTATTTAGCACTCGGATATGAACCACTCTCCCCATACACCCTGAATAGGGCTAGGCCTCACATCGCCTTTTCGTGCACGACCTCTGGATATAATTGGTAGCTCTGAATTTGGTCATGACACCAGTGGCATTACATCTATTACATTGCATTACGTTACATTGCAATAAATGTCAAAATAATTTTGCTTCAAAATAGATATTATCAGATTACCCCATGAACATCTCCATTTAAGTTGAACTTCCTTCTTTAAGAACTGTTTTTCAATTTATTTTTGTTATCTTATATCCACATATTTATATGCATTATATACTCTCTTACTTCACAACTCATGATCCCTATGTATCTTCTGCAAAGAGCCTGCAACTGAGCCAATGTCGCGCCCAGCTATAAATTATTTAGCACCATACCCTAGCTCACCTGGTACAGACGGAGGTCTATCTGTGTTCCACTTGAATGTGCCGAGTATTTTACCGAAACTTGATGTTCATTTCCACCGAAATCCAAAACTATGACGTGTGCGGTTTTACGGAGTCCTGGCTTAGTTCCATAAATGAACAAAACGATTTGCTGATACCTGGTTTCCACGAATCTGAACGTAGATCTAAGAGTTCACACCGACACAATATGGCGTAGATATGACAAGAAAAGAAGTAATTTCGAAAATATATGGATCGAAATTCTATTGAATGAAAAACACGTTCTAGTCGGTACCTTTTATCGACCACCAAATGTACAATGCAGGGGCGAAATCGAGGGAAATATTGGTGATGTAGTCAATGCCCATCCATCCCATAGAATAGTCATGTGGAGATTTGAATGAAAATCAGTTTAATCCAGCAAATTCCAATGTGTCCTCCATTTCAACATATTTCTCCCTCCAGCAAGTTATATTATCTTTATTTGAGAGCGAGTCGACAAATTTTACTGAATTCTCAGAAACAGTCAAAGATGTTATATTGATCAAAGGTAACACACAAAAGGTAACACACAAAAGGACAGTGGAACATTATAACCCTTCTGTTGTGACTTAGTTCGCTACCACGTCCCGGTCTACGTGAAAATTGAAACTTGTGAAACAACTAGACCGAAAGTATTGAGTATTGAGTATTCGTAATGTAACACAACTTATGAAATTCAGGACTAGAAATCATAGACTACCTATTGAAACAGGCTCATGGACAAATACAGATGCTGCGCTACGAATTTGTAATAAGTGTGGGAATGCAGTGGGTGATGAATACCCCTTTATTTTGATCTGCGATTCTCTTACTGAAGTACGCAAAAAGTACATTGATGCATATTTTTATACGAAACCAAATGAATTTAAGTTGTACGAATTATTTAACTCTGGACATGAAAAGATAAATGATGGTCTTGCACTTTTTATCAAACACGCTACTGAAACGCTGTAACCACCTCGAGAGCTTACATTCGTATGTATGCAACCGGAGGGGAAATATGTGATGACTGATACAACATTCATGATTATAATTGGAATCACATTTAAATAACAAAACAAAAAGATCATACATTTTTGCTTCCATGCTCATTCATTGATATCATCACATATGTTATTACTTGTAATGATCTCTTATGTCAATTATGATAAGGAGAGATATTAATAATAAACTTGAAACTTGAAACTTTAAAGTACATAACAAACACACTATATACATGCATGCTTGGACAAGCAGATTTCTCCACAACAATCAACCAAATAAAATCATCTGAATGGACCCAGGCATTTAACAACTTACCACTTGAGGATCTATGTGACACTCTGACGCACACACTAACTGAGCTTGTGCATAGACATATCCCCCACAAGTGTATCAGCTGCATGCACGACGAGCCCGATTGGATGAACACACATATTAAATATTTAATTAGACAACGGAAAAGGATTCATAAATCGGCAAAAAGAAATACATCCGATTCATGTAGCATAGACAAATTCGAAATGAAGTGATTTCCGATGTTATATCGTATATAAAATTTCATTTATTAAAAGTGCAAGAATGGAAAATGGTGGAAAATAAATAATCATCTTTCAACAAATAGGGCTGAAACTGGTGCCTCCTTCAGCTTGGCTGGGCAAACCTGTGTCGTCGTATGAAGAAAAGTCCGAGGTGCTAAATTGCTACTTCTGTAGCATTGCATCTCTCGATGGAACAAAACAACCTCCACCCCAACATCGGATGGTCCTAATCTGACGGCACTGACCACACTCAGTGATATATAGTGGCAATGGTGGGTCGTTGACTCATTGTGTCTTGAAATGTTTATCAGACTAATTAACTATAATATTGTATAATTGTACCATTACAAAAACAGAAAAAAAAACAATGAATAGTCTTAGACTATTTTTATTAGTATTAATACCGACGATGCAGGTAACTTGTAGGGGAAATTTGTTAAAATTTGCATTTAGCAGTATTTGAAAGATGACGGAATCTCACACGACATCAGACAACAGTGTACACGTTGAAGTCACACATTTGTAAAGTATGTAATGTTACACCGTAACTCTCCATAACGTTTAACCCGTTTCATATCGTTCGTTTGAAAGGAATTTAAGGCAGCGTGAAAACTGCCAAATACTAAGCATCCTTGTGCCCTGCGACAAATGGAGCCTTTATATGTTGTCATGTAAAAATGATAGTTTAAAGGCTGATTCTGGAAGTAGACGATTCCCTATTGCAGTAATATGACCGGTAGTGCTAAATATATAGTCTGGACCGGCCGGTTTCTGCGGTCCGGTCCGCATCACTAAGTCCCTCACTATTTACATGCACTTTGTCCACAGAACAAACTCGACAGAACCATGAAGGGTATCTCAGTGGTTGCCATGGTTGTGTGCCTCGCAGTTGGTTCATCAGCATGGCATTACGGCGGATCCATGTACGCAGGTGGCCCTCCATCGTATCCGGTCGGATTTGGAACACCCACGATGCAGCGAGGCGGTGGATTGTTTGGTGAGTTATTTGATATTTGTTCATCATGAAAATATATCACGTTCATGTACACGCAACACACATACCATTGTGCATAATGCATATATACATTACTGCTAGGTTGCCCGTCATAGCTCAGGTTTAAAAATTAAACAAACTGGTATGTGCTCTATCGGTTAACAAATATATACATGACTGTATATAATAATTTGGCTGAATAATTATATATGCTTGATCAATACAAAAGCCCATAGCCATAATTGTTTACTGTTTAGTTAGCAAATTTGTTACCCATTCCATACATCCCCCAGCACCAGTCCTGACTTGGACAGCACCACTGTGTAGACGTTAAGCAATCCCAAATTGATAACATGTACACTCTTAGATATAACAATCCGTATAGGTACTTCAGAGTACTAAAATGGTGACCCACGTGATTACATCATAGGTACTACACAGAACCTAAATATAGGTACTCCAGAGAACCTAAATATGGGTACTCCACAGAACATAAATATAGGAACTTCAGAGTACCTAAATATTTCGCAGGTACTCTAGAGTACCAACAATTAGTTACTCCCCCTGGGACAAAGGTCAGTACCTACGTAGGTACCACATAGTACCTATTGTTTTAAGAGTGTATATATGGTGGGTTCTCCTATATAAGTTTGTGAGAAAATCGGCGAAATAATGTTTTTTTAAATGGTGCCCCGACCCCGGTCTCCATTCCTGACCGAATGATCCGATGCCACTTAAATTTGGATAATTTAAACTACACTGATCTTTATTTTCTTTATATCACGGATATACAGTAATGCCCTGGATAATCGACTCCTTAACCACAGCAGAATTATGGGTAACTTTTCAGGATTCAGTCGGAAATATGGCTTGCTGCATTCATCGGAAAGCTTTAAATGTGGTTAAGAAGTCGATTATTTAGGGCATTACTGTACATCATATGCTTATTCGTATTATTATCAGTCGATGGGAAATCAGCGATAAAATATTATATCACTATTTGTGCGCCTCCCCCAACAATAACACATCCTGTGCCACTTTTGTAACTTCGGATCATAGGCCTACCGTAATCACGAACAAATAGAACTTTCAGAACAAAAATGTTTGAGATAATTCTGATAGTTTGATTTTCCAACCAATATTAAACATATCCTCATGCTAATAGGTTCATATTGAACGTATTTCAAAAACACAAATACGCCCATATTGGCGTCATTTGAATCTGAATTACGCCCTGTATAAATGGGGCACGAAAACAGTCAACTCTGAAATAAGTCCATGAAGAGCGTATAACATGTATTCCGTTGAATGGCGCGGGTCCTAGTGAAACCACATTATAAACATCGCGATATGGGCGTATTTGGGTTTTTGAAATACGTTCAATGTAACCTATTTTCAGAACAGGCTGAATATTTAGAATATAATATTCCGATTTGGACCAAGAGCCGAATAGTTTCCTCTTATTAATAAAAAAAAACTTAAGACTGGAATTTATATTTCATAAAACTTGGAAAGTTTGTTAGAAATTTGATAATTTCAACTCAATTGAATGGAGATGAAGTTTCACACAACCCGGAGATGGTTAACCCGTTCTATATTAAATACTTAGAATTAGAGTAGTTACCATAGGAAATGGACAGATAATAAATTCGAGTCGTTTGTTGTGTTAAACAAACGACAGTCCACCTCTCCTGACTCCCGCAGGAAGGTTGGTATTCAAGGGGATGCAGTTGGAATCTTATGATTACACGACTTAAAGTAGAATCGACGGGAAAATGACCCCCTGAGTCCCATATGCCGATAATCCTAGTCATTCATAGCAACTTCAATGTGGTGCAATTGGGATCTCTATGTTGGACACGACCAAAGGTACCCTCTAACATACCCGGAACCGTTGATATACTTTCAAAATATAGTTTTAATGACATATCGTTATAAGAAATATATATTGTTCTCACTTGGTACATAAATTCTACTAATTTAAGACAGGTCTGTTAGAGGCATGGGTGGCGTTCGTTGCAGAAATATTCATATGTGTTCAAATCGCCATCAACGGAAGGAATATTAATATATATATAGTTGCGTTCATATGCCAAACATAATCAGCCCGTAAATAGTACATTGTCGTCAAGACGTACGATCGTGTACTTAACCAAGAACCTTCTCGTGTTACAGAAGTTTTGCTTCTGTTTACATAACACAGCGCAATTATATTGGTTAATCACACACAAATGACATAATCGCTCTTTAGTATTTCCATCTCAGGAAAACAGTAACAAATAACGCTCTTTAAGTTTACCATATCCGGATCTAAACAAAAGCCAGGTTCTGTAACGTTTTTTTTGCCTGTATTTAAATAACAAAGGAAAAAACATTTGACAATAACATACTGTTTATGGCATATTTCTGATTGGTATAAGAACAAATTCTGTCTATATTTTACTATTCTTTCTGTTTATGGTCTGTTCTAAGCCGGGCGTAAACCGAGTCCGTCGCATTGTATAGAGTGAATACATGACAACCAATTCCAATGTTAATGGCGATAATTGGTTTGTGTTTATTGTATGTAATATGCTTGATCACTTGCAAATATTACATTCACATACATTTTATTTCATATTTATCTCAAATACTGCATGTATAATTATGTACGGTTTTTGTTGAGATTAAACAAATTATAGATGGTCTATCTCTTTGTAAACATGTGCACCTGCATGAGTATAACTATTTAATATGAATCGAAGACCCATGTCCGGATATGCTTCTATCTATTAATATTTATTATATTTCGAATATTTTTTGGTATAAACAAGTGTGATTGTTTAGCAAACGAACACTAGTGGTTACTGTTAACATAGACCATAAATTGTATTGTGTAATGTTGTCACAAATAAACATTATTAGTCTCATTATCGCTTATAACTATGTAATAAAACAATACAAGCGATCAATCTGGGATATTTGACGTTCTGAGCGCAGCAATGGGAACACTCCAATGATCTCTGTCGCTATATGATATCGCCGGAATGGTCTGTTCTAAAATAGTACAATTAAATGTCCCTATTTATAATAAAGTATTCGAAATAAGACCAATATTAATTGATAGAAGCGTTTCGGACAGAGGTTGTCAATTCATATATAATATTTTATACCCATGCATGAAACTATTTCAAAATTGTTATAAGAGATAATTCATCTTTAAAACAAAAAATCTATATTCTTCTATTCTCACTTCAGGTGGAGGAGGTGGCGGCGGCATCAACGACCTGGTTATGTTGATGCTGTTGTCCGGTAACAATGGCTTAAATTTACTAGGGACATCATCAACAACAACAACTGGCACATCATCTAGCAATCCTTTCATGTCGATCATAATGCTCTCCCTATTAGGAAGTGAGTTGTACCAAAACAATTACGGTGTCCAAAAATTGGCCCATTCGGGCTTCCAAATTATGCATTTTGGAAGGAGATATAAGATATGTTGACAAATACACGAAATAATTGATAAACAGGCTTTATATGATCTGGAAAAAAATATTTTCTATGGTCACAGCCATTTTCAAGCTGCTTAATTTTGTTTGCACAGAATTGAATCAAACTCTCTTTATTTATACCATATCAGGAATACATTAAGTTGGAAAGCTCTTTTCTATCCCATGCCGTGCAAATGGCTTGGTTTTTTGTGTGTGTGGGGGTGCAATCATCGTGTTCAAAGTTGTATTTTGTATGAATTCACGGCGTTTTTCAGGGACATATATAAAGACAGATGAAGTATTTATCAAACTTATTTCGACACCGGGAACAATACAAAATCGAATATTATTAGGTGTATTTTTGGAACGCAAAACACCAAGTGGCTTTAAATGGGTACTGTTCCCAAAATCCGGTCATGTATGGGCCATCTCATTTTATTCTTAACATAATATATGCAACAAATGAATGAATTTGAGCCATATATTATTTTTAAATACACTCATGTGCTCTATGAACAATTATAATGAAAATGCATTTATGACTCCAGTCATAACATTATTTTCATTATAATTATCATGTTGTTTGCATCGTTCATAGATCACATATGAGTGTATTTGGCACTAATCCATGGCTCAAATTCATTCATTTGTTGCATATATTATGTTGAGTATAAAAGGAGATGGCCCCATAAATGGTCGGATTCATGGTATAGTACCCCTTTAATGAATACACATTTCACTAAACCTTGCATGATCAGAATGTTATTACGAAGTCTCAATCCATAACAGTTGTGCAGTTTATACTAGCCAGACGCCAGCCGAACTGTTTCGCGGTTGAGTGGATAATAGCAGTAAATACTAATAGGTCTGGAAGGGTCAGGTTACAACGTTCTCAGATTTGTGCAGCTTTCGACTAGGAACCAGCCTATTCAGCAAGAGACATTGAGTGCGCGTAAATAAGCAGACACCAGAGTCTCAAAAACAACGACAGACGAAAGCTGATAGCAATTTTCATTCACTAAGCATTTATATTCAACTTTGAGACGAAATTCACTCATTAAAATGTACTTTTACTTCCACGAACAAGAACTTTAGACAGATGTTGTCGAATTTCGCGGGATAGACTGCTCCTTGTCGTTCACCCAAAAGTTGAAAACGTAGTAACCTGACCCTTTATGCACCAGTATGGGGGGTTTCGTAACTCACGCGGATAGAGTTCCGATTGCGTTTATCTATTCGTATAGTCGTAAAACTCGGGTAGGTCCAAATTATGAACGATCAGTAGTCTGCTTAAAGGTATGCTCAATATTTTTGTAAATGCCCCTTCAGTTATCAGAATCGATTGACTGACCAAAAATAGTGCTAACCACAGTCAACTATAGTATAAAATTGTCCAAAACGTGTTATTTATCAATATGTTGCTCAAAATATGGCCGGATTGTCAATATATCCGATGCCAAAGCAACTGGATTTTAGAGTTATCCATCATCCGCAATTTGGTCCGAGATAGTCGGATTGACGACTTTTTACCAGGCCTCCAACAACTACACATCTCGAGAGATAACAAATTTCAAAAATCGATAACTGATCAATCTGATTCCTCGACTCAAATCAAATATGTTTTACCGCCGATTTGAGAGCGTTAATTCGGATTATGCATCAGTATTCAGTACGTTTGGATTTGGCAATGTGCCAGCAGACATTTGTTGTGGCCTGCAATGAGTGTTATGAAATTATTCCGGGCTTATCCAGACGCTCCACGTGCACCACCACTATTCACTACCTGGAAACATTTATATTAGTGTTGTATGCATATTTTGTGGTCTTTGAAATACTATTATAGGCTATAGCCAGCTAAATGCTAGGTTTTGCTATACATTGTTGTATATGCGCGCGTATATATAGTATTAAGAAACAATTGGGTGTCGATTTGAGAAAAATGAGAACTTAGCCACACTAATTACAATGAAGTTGATAATAAATTTAAGAATATAATCACTAAATGGTGCATATAACTGCCCAGTGGTTTTAACCGTAATAAAACATCATCAAACTCCACATGAACCCATATATTAAACGTTCAGAAGAAAAAAGCCATATTTTAAAATGCATGTCAATCAGTTTTATCCACAAAGCGTACATATAGGAGGTGAGTTAAAATAATGCATTTTTTCTTCTTTTGCAGTTGTATAAGTGGACTCTGCGACAGATTGAACCATACGTTTTTAAGTGATGAACTCCCTCGATTTGACGATCTCCTTTAATATATATACATCGATGTTTACAGGATTGCAATAAATCTTTATTCTTTAGTATGTCGTTACTTATGTGTTTGTCTGGACATTGACACCTCAACATGAGATGATACATTTCAAACTTTTCCAGCAACCGGCGAAATATCGGGTATTTTTTTGGCAAGTTGTTTAGCACTTTCGTAAAGGGAGCTGCGCTGTTGCAGCATTAAATACCCTGTGCCAGTGCATTCTCTTATATATACGAGTCTCCCATATAGGAAGCCTCGCATTTATAAGAGAATGCACTGGCTTACATTGTCAAGGTAAATTCGTTAGGCCAATGCATTCTCTTATATATTCGATGCGCCCTTTGGGCGACTCGCATACATAAGAGAATACATTGACACAGGGTTTTCGTAACATTTCAGGAAGCTCCAGTTATGAAAGAGTTAAAACAGATAAACATTTTAGATGTTATTTATCAAATTGCGTGTATGTGAAATGATGCTTGGTGATGCGTGTTTATATTGGAGAACGTGAACCCCAACACTTGAAAGTTATCAAGGCATTCGCGGTGGTAAGGGTCACGTGATATACCGGCACACGTATCGGCGAGAACGTCCGATTTTTGGTGATAACTCTGAGCATAATAATGCATAGGGACTTATTGAACAAAACAATAACCTTCCAGACCCAAAAATGCGACCTGCGTCAGTAAGGCATATGTGGTACAGCACCATCAGTTTGACTTACTACTATACAGCACCGTATTATCAATATCCACATAATTTACACCGGCGCATGAATGTAAAGGAACACCACATACTAGTTCTTAAAGAACCACGGTCCGATATGACACCAATAATTTAGGGTGTGTTTACATTGTTGCAGATCTGTATACAGTTCTACACGCATACTAGTGTAAACGGGTTGATATAGAAATGCACACAGAAAGAAAACGGTATTCGTTCATGTAAGCACACATCGTATCCGTTATAAGTCACGATCAACGCCGATGCATTGCAGATCTGATTTGATTGTTACTCGGGCTTGGCGAATGTGCTTAATCTTTCTTTGTCATTTCAACTCATGTATTTCACAATTTGTAACCGACAACATGTGTGCTGGTGAGTGTGGTGAAAAGGTACTTAACGTAAAGTGTTTACTATACAGTATATCTTATTAATATTTGATCTTCTTGGAGTTTGGTTATACCTTAGTGCACTCAGTGAACAACAGAGCGACCGCACATGCATAGCATAACCATTATCAACTAGTGTAAGAATAAACTGCTTTGGTCTGCTGATAGTTTATTCATTTGTTTTTGTCTGGCCTAAACTGACACGACTCGTAGTGAATTGTCAATTACCAGAGTACTGATGAGCGACCGTTCACTATCAGTAATCATGTTGTGATCTCAGCGATATGTGACACGTGACTTCACACAGATCTGTATACAGATCTACAGCAATGTAAATGCACCATTATAATTAATTCCTTGACCAGTTTTAGCTTCCCATGTACAAAGAAATGAAAACTATAGTTGCAATCGCCATCATTCGTATCACATATAGCCATCGCGAAAATTAGCCATAACTAATACGTCGAAAACGGTCAGATACGATCATTATTTAGAAAGTGTTTTATTATATATCGCCTTTGGGCGACGAAAGGATGGACCCTCTTTATAGAAGACGATCATTGGAATTTGTCCTAGGCTTGTAATTTTTAAAGTCGATATCTGGCTATCAATTCCTCCTACATGTATATTAATGGACTGATGGGTACGATATCATTATTTTTTGGTATATAACATGTACAGATGGTTCAAAGCTGACATGGTGTCTTTAAATGTGGTGATTTTGGTGGACATAATTTATATTGTAATCATACAGATGTCAGCGTAACATGACCACACTCATTCTCAGTGTCGATGTGTGCGACAATAAAACAGGATAAGATTAAATGCAAAATGCATACAGTGGGCAGTATCACATATAAATAAATGCAACATATATTAGCAGAATAATATAACATAGGTCATCGGAATATGATATAACGTTACATTACACTTCATTGCGAATTTAATGTAACAAAATCTCACGTGTAGTTGATAGCTGTTATTAGACACATCGTCTCGGATGACTGAGAAAGCCCGGTAGCATTATTGGACATGTGCATGCTCAGATTGTAGAACTCCGCACTTGAAAAGGTACATGTATGCATATCAAGGGTATCAGGCACAAAGCCAAATGGTATAATAAATATTTAACGATACAACATTATTAGTATGTTATTATGATAAATGATAGGTATATTATACTTACCGTGTCGGTGTTGGTGTGAACTATGCGGATCTTGTTTACGTAAAATCATGTGACTGTTCCCGCCTTGTGCATTTGCCTAGATAGATAGATATATAGATTTATTTGTACAATAAACATAGCATCATAGAGTTAAACTAAAGGTACAAAATTAATGATATGGTACAGGGACTGCACTGTTAGAAAAAAGACCGTCGCTTTGACGGTCCGAGAACTCGCAATATCGCTGCAAACCTTTGATCGTTAAACATATGGTCAGGCCGTAGCATGCTCCACGGTATAAAACCGTTCCAGTAACTGGCAGACAGTAACCAGTAAGTTTTTGTCAGACCGTTGTATTTTTTACGGTTCAACACCGTTTCATTAATATCAAGACCGTAACTAATAAAGGTCAGACCAATGGTATTTTTCATTGGTCAACACCACTATTTTGCTCTTAATTTGATAATTTAGAATAGAATTAGCCAGGTTCCCATGGTGAAAATATGATTTTCCGGTAGGCATTACGATTCATATGTTTTTGAATGGTCGAAACTAGTATTATTCGTAACTGAAAAATACATCTTAGTTCTTATGTTACGATCATAGTTTTGATGAAATGTAAATCATCAATGCATAAAGTGATAGACAATACTAATTAAATTTGCAGTTTGCAGAGGATCAAGCTTGTTATCTGCCTTGTAGAATTTAATCCTGAAAAAGGCTGCGCACGCGTAATGTGTTCGCCTTTCACTAACTACTGTATAAATATGGCTGTAAATAAAAAACGATAATAGTAATAGCTGATAAGCCAACCCATCACTATTCAGTTATGAGTAATACTAATTTCGACCATTATAAAACATGAATCCGGATGCCCTTTTAAGCCATAAAAAGAACATAGCTACATGTTTCACAGTTAACACTCAAATTGATGTACATGTATAAGTAAAATATCTGAATGGCATACTTTTTTGTAACATGTAAGGCGTGAAAGTGTCCAGTCACTTGTAAACACAGTTTTTGTTTTAACAGGTAAAACCGTACATCATGACAATACAGTACCATGTCCAGTCAGAAGAAGTGGTATTTTTAGGCGCACCTTTATTGCGATGTTGAGCGTGCATAATTTAGAAAAAAGGCGTGATTATAGCACAATACCAAAAATCTGTCAGGCTTATTATTGCAATATTGAACGCAAAATATTGCGATACTAAGCGTGCTAAATTTCATACAGACTCGATAGTGTTATATTTATATTAAAAACATACTGTGCATACAGTGTACATATAGTGTACATATAGCATTTACAACTATAATTATATACATATCTAAAACGCAAAATATTGCAATAATATCACAAGCGACATGTTAATAAGCGTTTCCACTTGCAATATTATTGCGATATTGGGCGCGAAAATAGCGGCGCTTAATATACCACTTCTTTTGACTGGTACTGTATATCAATAACAGCTAGTTGGGATTGGAACCTTCAAGACAACAACAGATCCCATAATAACTATGCGCAATGACTTGGGAACAATGTTCTCCTGTAGTCGCACATTTTCCATGAAATTTTAAAGCATGATGCATCAAACTGTATACTGGTATCACATCACTTGGTATCAATATCAGTGAGTCAGCCAAAGATAGTTTGATAAGAACATCCAACCAATAGTGTACTCCCGGTAAATTGTCGTAATAACTTGACGATAACATGGCGAATGGTGACAATCTCTCATATCCATACGTTTCAATGAAAATTGATGAACACGGGATGAATTGGTCCGTGTAATTGTAAGGTTAGAATTGTAGATATGTGATCATCCGTCACTGCGCGGCGTCAGTTCATTGTTTACGGCGGTGTTGGTTGACATTGAAGCTCTTGTGAATTACACTGGTGCATACAGTACATGTACATGTATATCATCTCTTGTACTGTCAACTGGATTGTCAACAATATAATAGTAATAGCTGCTCGTTGAGTCGTTGTTATTATTATTGTCACTATTGGTTGACATCGAAGCTCGTGTTAATTGTACCTGTATCCTCTAGTGTCAGTAAATGTGCCAGTGTTTTGATACTAAGTCACAACACTGTCAATTTCAACACAGCACTGAGTCGAATGAAGTCAGACCCCGGATCATGACATGGTCTATTGGCACGAATCTCTGCTCTCGAATTTAGTGGAAATTGTCAATGATTTGTTCGCAGAATTGAAACCTGTCCGGTTATCAAAGGATCCGAAACCAGACCGTCTTGACAACTGTCCACAATCGAAAAGGTAACAGTTTCCCCAAAAAAAACAATAGTTTGCGATCAAATACGCAACGCCAACGATAAATGGCGAAAAAATGATGTGAGTTCTAAAGCGGAAACTTAAACCCGGAATGATAATAACGTACTGTGAATATATGTACCGACCCGCATAACACAGAATGAATGCCGGATTAATAATGCATATTAAATATCAGCAGAGTATGGAGTCATTGCCGTATATAATATGGTCGCCGATAAATATACTATTGAATTCTGACGGCATGGCTTTGAATCACGAAAATATTTAATTTAGACAATTTTCATGGGCACATCAAATAACGGTAACAAACCGTCAAACTGATGAAACGGTATGGGACTGTCGATTATGACGGCCCAAAACCATTGAACCGACAGTATTTTTTAACAGTGTGCATGGCCAATACTGACCGCCTTTCTGCAGTCCCTTAAATAACTAACAAATTATCCACTACCTGGCGGTAATTGTCAAATAATAAGTATATATATAATATAATATAATACAATATCCGCCGACCAGATTCAATTGTACATGTAGCCATCGAATGTCAACTATAGAGATTGTATGTAAATATGGACAGAAAGACAGTGATCATTAATACTAGTCATGCTATAGTCATGGGCTATGTTCAATGGGTGTCATTATAGTAGCTAGCATAGCAATACCATAGTAACTCACGTTACACGTTACATGTTCGTGTGGCTTAACCTGGTTATTATTACAGGTTCAACGTGTGAGATGATTGCAGTATATATTGTTTATTGTCTAATAATATTGAGCCCGATGACGCAATGTTTTAGTTTGAGTTTCAGCTTGGGAGATTGATCTCCATGTACCATGTGCGTTATAATCAACTGATTATATAGAGTTCCGCCTCTTTACTTTGTGTACAGGGAAGGTAGAATCCGAATTTAAAATATATGGCTGCTACTTGGTGCTTTAGGTTACAGTGAAGTAATTATTTCCCATAGGCCTCCATACTAACCTTTAACAGCCTACTGCTGTCAATATATACAATAAGTGTGGAAGGCATATATTATATGAAAGACTGTCATCTGTGCAAACTTTTGGAAAAAAAAAATTGACATCGTTGAGCATGACTTTTACATTTAAATTTCGTGTTTTTGAAAGTAGCGTCAGGATCGCAGTAAAAAAACATTGATATTTTACACCTCACACTGAAAATTTCAAACATGAAAGCACAACATTGGTCATAAGCCAATGTTTTTTCTGATTGTTTTTAATTCAAGCAGGAATGATTTCCTTCATTTTTATCTATAAATATAAGATATCCAATTAACCAATCAGGGAGCAGTGTGTATTTAGTACTCTCTTCCATCTTGGTCCAAAATCCGTTGGAGGGCGCCCTCCCTCAATTACTTCACTGTAACCTAAAGCGCCAATGAAACCATTATACATGCATATCACCCATGACTCGTTTTCATACCTTGTGTCAACTAATGTGAATTAAATATGTTTTGTTTCAACCATGCTTGTCGTTTCTGACTTATGGCCCTTATTCACCAATTTGATAAAAACACAACAATTTCAGCTCAATGTTGAAATAAATTTATTACCATTCTGTCTCTTATAACATATCAGATGTAAAACCACGCTCATTTCATATGGTTGTCACTAGACTTTGTATAGTTTGACTGTCATGTCTCAATTTTGATCATGGGCAGAACAAGAGGTTCAGAAGTTAACCCTGTCAAGCAGCATCTCATTTTCACTGCACAGTAACTCATCTTTGCGAATAATTCTGCACAAGTAGAATGTGACTTCAAGATATTGGCATTGGTTTGAACAACACTGTCCACCCTTCACATATTTATGAAAATTAAAATGTCTAGTTGGAGAAATCAACAAAAATATACACTTCTTAACCCCCCTCAGCTGATTCATTTTTTCCAAAAAAATATAACATTTCTTCCTGGAGTCTCTTGAAATGGCAATTAGATACCACAATAGGCTAATTGTCTTATATTATCTCAGTTAATTGACTGATTTCAACATGAGGCAGTAAATGATGGTGTGCTGCTTGACCCATGCCTGTCAAACTGATAACATTACCACAGACAAACAGATGGAATTGATGAGTTTTTCATGGCCAATTAATTTCATTTCATATATAAAACTGCAAATGTGTCTTGGACACTTCAAAATTTGTTATAGTCAGGGAGAGAAATTTTGTTACAATATAAAAAGTTCAGTTGTTGGTTCCTTATAAGGGAGATAATTCTGAAAAAGGACTCACACCAAGGGATCTAGTAGCACAGAATCACAATTATTTCTGATAACTTTATTTTGTTGTACAATGAATAAATTCAAAAAAGGAAATAAGTTTAAATTCCAACGAGGGCACCGAACTCTATCCAAAATCAAGCGACAACCATTTATTGATAAGGAGGTTGTGAAAAATTTACGTACAAGAACAGTTAACACTTCATTGGACATTTGTCTCAGAAGGACCCGGGATGACAAACATCAGACACGTTCTGTCTCGAACAGCCTTCCTGTCCAGATTGAATCTGCGACACGGGACCATAAACCTGTAAAGGAACATCAGAGGTAAAACTACTATCATTAGCATACATGGCCACTGCTTAAATTCATAGATACATTGAAAAGTGTGGGGGGGGATTAAGGTACTGTACACATAGTTTGATAAATGAGTTATACAGTCCAATTTATCTTGAAAATCAAGTAGAAACAAGTGTTTCTGCATGTCAGATGACCCATAAAATAACTCTACACTCAAAAGTGATGGGTTAATAAAATGTAAACCAGTTCAAACACTGAAAATTTTGTGATATTGGTCCATAGTTAGCCATTTAACAGCAAAATAATGTGATTGGGAATT
Organism: Siphonodentalium dalli; assembly: GCA_032622095.1. Taxonomy (NCBI): domain Eukaryota; kingdom Metazoa; phylum Mollusca; class Scaphopoda; order Gadilida; family Siphonodentaliidae; genus Siphonodentalium; species Siphonodentalium dalli. The sequence goes on along the minus strand of CP136061.1, from coordinate 111,319,378 downwards.
AAATAGAGTTATCTCTCTTTGTCCAGTTCATGCATGCAATTTAATTTGAGTCATAATGACTATTAATTTAAGGCTGCAAAAACAGAATGAATATTGATGTTATAGGAGCAAATAGTTTGCTCTATTTGGATAGTTTTATGAGTACGTGGTAGACAATATTTGAAAAAGATACTCATTTTATGTTGTGAGTTTGTAAATGGGTTAAATTGTTTACAGACTGTTATTTTCTCATTTTTTTTAGAACTGAGGTACCTGATCAGGGGGCAAATGCACAATGGCACCGTGAATCAACATCAAATAGAGTCATAAATATTAAACAGAATGCACTGATGTGGAACGCCGCATTCAATGACCACAAATCGTTCAAGGCTATATGCCAGGGATTCTTATACTGGGACATGAAAAAGGAGGAACTTCGAGGATTAGGTTGTCGGGAGCAGATAATATGTTCGTCTTGTCAATACCGCTCCCAAATGTATAATTTATATGAAGAGGTATTGACAAGCAAACCAGGGCGAAAAGCTGCAAAACACAACATCGGGCTATCTATTGGTTTGTCAAAGGGACCGATTGGTGCTTCTGGTTTCATGCGCATATGTTTGAGTGCTAACATTCCTCCTCCATCATGCAGGTCAATTCAGGATACTGCAAATAAGACGCTACCCAAAATAGAAAAAATTAATCGGCAAAATCTGAAAAAGAAGCGCGCAGATCTCATTTCTCATCAGAAGTCGGTATCAAAAACAAACCCGAATGTTATTGACGCTCAATCAGATGGACTTTATAATAACCCAATTTATTCCGGTGCAGGGCGCAATCCCTTTCAGCCCAGCACACAAATCATATACAGTGTTGCGGAAAATGTTACACCCAACCATGACATTATCGGACTGGTGGTTCATAATAAGCTATGTTCAAAGCACATGCACCTTAAACCGAACAAAAACCACAAGTGTGGAGCAGATTGTTATGCGACAATTCCTTTTGAAAAAAAGCATTGGTGACGAGAGAACGTGGGCAAAGGAAGCTTTCTTAGAAATGAAAAAAGAAAATGATATTGAGATAGGTACCCTTGTTACTGATCCCGACACGGCTGGATTTAAGGGTTGCAAGGATCTTTATGATGAACAAACAACAAGTACGCATCCAGTTCATCAGCTTGATACAGCCCACGTCTGTCGTAACCACCGCATGTTCATAAGAGGACATGCCAAACTCCCATCAATCATTCCTGGAGCCAATCTGAAGATTAAAAGTAAAATTATCAACAAATTTTCACTAAATATGTCAGACCGCTGTCAAGGTGAAATCACTTTGGCACAGAAACATTTCAAAAATGACACAGACAAAATAAAAAGACATTTGTCGACAGTGAAGGATGTTATAGTACAGTGCTATCAAAATTCACATGAACTTTGTAAAAAAAAATCATTGATGTGTAAAGGTACAAAAAAACTCAACTGGATGACTAAATGTACTAAAATCATCGGAAATGACTTCAAACTGCGTGCGACACCAAATACGTCAACCATTCTAATGGAGTGTGTCAACTATCGACTTTGTTCTGAAATGGTTGAAAAAACTGTATACGGCATGAATACACAAAAAGTTGAGGCTTTTAACAGAGCGATAAGAACATCATTGCCAAAAAATGTTACATTCTCACGAAATGTTAGTGGTAGAGCAAATTCGGCATGTCACTCTGTAAATTTAGGCCAGGGTAAATCCATCTCTGTTCTTTGTGATAATCTCGGGTGTCCAATCAAGCGAGGTTCTAAAGTAGAAAAATCACTCGAGGCGATACAAAAAGCGCAAAGTTACAGCAAATCATATAAGAAATCGAAGGGTGCAAAGAAAGCGAGAATAGATCGAAGGACAGAGTTATATTCTCTTTATGAGAAGCACGAGGAGGAAATTATGTACAAGAAAGATATGCTTATTCCCCCTCAAGCATGTCCCAAACAACTTGAAGAGCATAGCTATACTGAGTCATCCAAGTGGAAAAGGGTTAAAGCAAGGCGGTAAGGGAAATCATACCTTCAATCAGTTACTTAAAGAGACACCACGGTGTGTGTCCCTTTGTACACAGCCCCTGATCCTTACAATGGTTGCGCTCCATATTTTCCGCATGGCTCTCAAGTACCAAGTGATCTGGGTTTATGCATAACTTTTCATGGCATACATGACTAATCTCATCCCCGCCCGGTACATATATAGGTGGGTTCAATGCACGTTGTTTGTCAATGATGAACATTAATCGGTGTACGCGGTATTCTTTTTCCTTGTCCGCACCGGGCAGCATAACATTTCCCATTATTCCATAACCATTCCGAGTTGATCTTTTCCACAAGCGACACCCAATCGAGTCGCGAGAAGTGTCCTCCTTGGACCCATCTTTCAGTTTTGAAGAAAATTTTGCGTAAAATAACCCTAAATCCATTATTATGACCTTGGATGACTCAAATATAGATATAAAATTGAGATTTGGACAATTCCATACTTAGCTGGAAAAAGAGCTTTAGGTTACAGTGAAGTAATTATTTCCCATAGGCCTCCATACTAACCTTTAACAGCCTACTGCTGTCAATATATACAATAAGTGTGGAAGGCATATATTATATGAAAGACTGTCATCTGTGCAAACTTTTGGAGAAAAAAAAATTGATATCGTTGAGCATGACTTTTACATTTAAATTTCGTGTTTTTGAAAGTAGCGTCAGGATCGCAGTAAAAAAACATTGATATTTTACACCTCACACTGAAAATTTCAAACATGAAAGCACAACATTGGTCATAAGCCAATGTTTTTTCTGATTTTTTTTAATTCAAGCAGGAATGATTTCCTTCATTTTTATCTATAAATATAAGATATACAATTAACCAATCAGGGAGCAGTGTGTATTTAGTACTCTCTTCCATCTTGGTCCAAAATCCGTTGGAGGGCGCCCTCCCTCAATTACTTCACTGTAACCATTACCTACGAGAAAACAGTATCTGAAGGGAAAATAAAAATAATGCCCTGCGTGAATATGACGAGAATGTTTGTATATATTGGTGGGACAACGTGTGGCCGATCGGGAGTCATGGGGCCTGTTTCATGAAGCAATGTCATAAGATTATCTTAAGATGGACTTAATCTAAGATCTAAGGTGGATCTTATGATGTAACTTTTCCATTTCAAGAACGCGTTTCACAAAACAAGATTAAGTCCTACTTAAGTAGTATTTTAAGTTCGCGCGCTTTTAGACTGGCTCTCGACAATTTATTACAGCTATGCGCAGAAAATGTTGGTTCTGTGTATGTTATATGCCCAGGTACAGTGTCTGGTGACAGATACTAGGGCGCGTCTAAGAATAATTATGATATTGTAATCCAAGGGCGATAATCAGTATAACGACTGGTGCATACTTAACTGCACGAGCGCGCTTTCTAACTATGTTTTCGCGTCAGACTCCACACATAGCTGAATGCTTCCAGTGCCTATTTTAAACAAACGTAACGAGCTCAAATATATTATTTCAGTTATTAAAGGGACTTATACATCGTAACTCAGAATGTGAACCTTCACCCATATAACATGCCATTAAGGCGACGCGAGACATATGTTCGCCCCTTTCAATGCAGATATTAGGTTCTATTACATTATACGTCTTTGAAGCATCTATAATACCAGGAAACCGAATATGTCGCCACGACGGCATAAACATAAAATACACCACGATGGAAGCACTGAGCTAGACGCTCTTTGTTGGTTGCCAACATTCATGGAATACTAACACGAAACGCTCTTTATTTATATTGCTATAATGTGAACAGGACTTCATATCGTGCTCCAAATAGACTTATTTCCAATCTGAGACATACTTGTAGAAGCCATATATAAATGATGTTAATGCCATTTGCTCTGGTTATGTTGACAAATATGCTAAACGCCTGTTATAGTTAACAAACTGCATATGAACTTCGAAAGTACGTTATGTTGAACGACATTTTGAATATATGTTTTAATAAAAACCAAAGCAACGACTTATAATAAAGAGCGTTTATAATTAACAAAACGTGAACAGACGGCCGATTCAGAGACCCCTGGGGAAAATTACTAAAATACCAATATAGACTATACCACTGGTAGAGTCTATATTGGTATTTTAGTAATTCCCCCAGTGGTCTGTGGGCCGGTTCACAGTGATATCTTCTTCCGCGTGGTCCGTATACTATATATAATACATGCTATATATCTTTTTATTTCATAGTTAATAAACATGTGATGCAGATGTAATAAGTGTATAAGATCTGAGATTCGCGTGGGTGGGTTATGAGAATATACATAATAATAATAAAATAACACATAGTATGTATTATTATCTTGCCGATATATATACGGGGTACATATACAATATATTTTACAATCAAATTATAACATAATAATATAGAAAGGCGAGTAAATAATAATAATAATAATAATAATAATAGCTGACATAAGCATTTATAAAAAAAAAATGAGTATAAATCATTCACTATTATCCTCGATGTGAAAATGTTCGGACTAATTGTCTCAACATGATTATTGTCTACAGTGCGATTGGGTGATTTGAATCGCAAATGATGTCCAACTCTATGGAAATATGTTCTATTTGTTACAGCAATTAGAAATGTATATATAGTCCGGTCTTGGCGGTTTACAGCTAGTAGCGGACACCACGCCAATCTTGCAACCACTGGCCACGTCACTGCTATAGCTTACCAGTTATTAAGTACTACCATTTCTGAAACACCCCTCCGTGCTAGCAAGATGTTATTCAGTTAAATGTGTTTATAATAATATATACATGAACTAGATCCCATCCACATTTCGGACCAGCTGCGGATCACAACGTAGGTATTAACTTTAAGATTATCTTATGACACCTCACAGCAGTCGTAAAGTTAAGACCAAAGTTAAGACCATCTTAAGTTAAGACCTTGTTCGTGAAACGCACTTATGACTGAAGTTTGAACTTATGACTATCTTAAGTCCCAGCTATGTCATAAGTTGCCTTCATGAAACAGGCCCCTGGAGTTGTGGTATGGGTAATGGGTATTTTTGTGCTGCTGCTTTTTGTGCAGAAAGTGGCGTTGATGTCGAAATGAAATGCAATATTTTTCACAAGAAAAATAGCAAAACACTATTTCTCCGTAGTATCTACGTGCAGAAAAATGCTATACATAATGTACTTGTGATCGGTTTTAAAAACTTGCTACGAATTAGTAGAAATGTTTTATTGAGTTATTATTATTTGGCTTCGAAAATGCCGATGACTAAATCTATGTCGTCGCAGTTAATAAGAGAACATAGCCCTGGAATTGCAATATTTAGTTTTTTAAACTCTGAAAGGATTGCTTTTGTTTTCACCAACTTATGTATAGGGTGACATTAGAAACAACGCTGCTCTACCAAATAATAATTGAGTAGTTCGTTTGATAAGGTCAAATAACGACCATAAGTTATAATAGATGTGTTAATTCTTCCTAAATAAATACGTTTATATAGTTTCCAGGGTATAAAATAATAACTATGAGTCGTAAAAACGTGTCCGTAAACGCTCCTATCAATTAATATTGATATTATATCGACATGTTTAGTCTTATTATTTGAAGAGGAATTTTTGCGGGAGTCCAGGCTGCCCTAAACTTATATAACACAGCCGTGTGTTGGTGGATTATGACAATGTCTGCTATGTCAGTTTATTGTCTCGCGCGAAAGCTACGCACAGAAAATAGGGCCCTCCCCGACTTTCCAACCATAGTTATGCCAATTGTTCTAGCAGTGTTATGTCCGTTAGCGCGATGACTAGAACAAACGTCAACCAATTTCTTCATATTTGATATATGAACTTTCACAATGATATTTCGATTGAGTTCGAATACCAGGTTGCATGAGTTACGGCACTTAGTTCGTCTATTTATTTTTTGTTTTTTGTCAATTTTAGGAAATATTATGTCCTCCGTTTGCGCGATACCTTGAACACACGTCAACAATCTCATTCATATTTGGTATAGATATATGAATCTTTTACAACAATTATTATCTCGAACGAGTGCGTAAACCACATTGTCCGATCTTTTTTACATGAGTTGCGGGCCTTTGTTTTATTTTAGATATTTTATAAAAACTTGAAAAGACGTCAACCAATTGCATGTGATATTTGGTACATGAATATTTTACAATAATATAGCGAACGAGTTCGAAAACCAGGTTTGTTTTTTGTTTTTCACCTGTGTTTCCCACCATTAATTTGTCTATTTTTGTTTAGCAACGTTATGACCATTAGCGCGAAATATTGAACAACCGATTACATTAATATTTTATATGTGGATCTGTCACAACAATATCTCGATCGCGTTCGAAAACGAGGTTTGTCCGAATTTGTTTTATCTGAGTTACGGCCCTTAGTTTATCTGGGTTTTTTAAAGTAATGTTACATGTATGTCCGTTATAGTGTGATAACTTGCACAAGTGTCAACTAATCGCATTCATATTTGGTATACGGATTGTTCACAACTGCATGTATATTGCGATCGAGTTCGAATAACAATTTTCAACGACTATCTTTTACCTGAGTTACGGCCCTTATTTTGTCTATATTTTAGAAGTTGTATGACCGTTAGTGCGAAAACTTGAAAAAACGTCAACCAACTACAATCCTATTTGGTTTATGAATCTTTCACAACAGTTTATCGATGGAGTTCGAAAACCAGGTTTGTCCGATTTTGTTTACCTGAATTACTGAACTTAGATTGTCTATGTTTAGCAATTTTATGACCGTTAGCGCGAAAACTTCAACCAACGTCATTTGATTACAATAATATTTGATATGTGGATCTTTCACAACAATATTTTGTTTAGTAATTTTATGGCCGTTATCGTGATGCATGTAGCTTGAACACACGTCAGGCAATTCATTCGCATCTAGTAGACCTTACTCGTATTGATATTCGCGCAGTATTAGTTTTCAATCATTTTTAAATTCGCGCAGCCAGGTGCGCGAATTCAAAAAGGACAGAACTATTTCCGTAAAATTTATCAAAACCATTGACCCGAAGGTCGATTAAATGACGTACATTGTATACGGAGGATAAAAAATAACTGCTAATTATTTAGTTGTGTTGATAAGTATAATTCGAGATCTACAATAATAATAATAGTATTTCAATAGCCATGGGCATCACCGACAATCTATTATGTTCCACACGTTTCCATTTTTGTTTTCACACCGACAGAGTCACGCTCCTTATGTATACTATATTATGAATAGAGTAACAATGTACGTCTTTATTGTTCCTTTCTGAACAGAGGATCGGACACGATTTTTCTAAATTCGATAACTTGAGTTAGTACTTTTGTGACACACAAAGTCAGTATGTATTTATCGACATATCTAGTTAGCATAACACCCGGCGTCAAATCTCAAAGTGGCTTTAATATGTTATACTCTCCAATAATCGTTTGAACTTATGATCTAGTAACACGTTAATAGAAAGAGCAACCGAATTCAGCCAAGTATTATAGCTGATGATTCTCAGAGAAAAATTAATTCTGATATCTTCCATAAAATGTTCTGGTGAATAGTCATGATCATAACATTCAGATACCATACGTATAAATTCGCATGCATATATACTCCTCTAAACTGTATGCCCTGCCATAAGTCGTAGCATAATTATATTCAGTCATTTTGATGTTCACTCAATTTTGCAAATCCTTTACTTTTAAATTATGGAGACGCGTGCATACATGACATAATACAAATGTTATTCAGATATGTCAATAAATACGTGAAACACTTACATGCGGACTTCGTATACACCAGAAGAGTTAACGTTTTGCTAGTTATATTATTCAGATACAACGGACCTAGAGCCCGAAGCCGCCATCGTACGCCGCCACCGCCAGCCATATTGGCTACAAGCCGCCGACAGCCATATTATTTCTAACGCCAGCCACATTTTAAAATCTCCGCCGCCGGAATTGTAAAATGGCTGAGCCGCGTGCATGGGCTTATATGTCAAGCACAACTGTACAGTGAATCACAAATATCTAAACCGCATTGCCTAATATTGGCATACTCGCATGGACACGGCATGGTTGTTATATTATCAGAACACCTGGCCCCTTAATGTGGAATAGACTATCCCAATGCATGCTTTCATATAACTGAATGGGGGCATCCATTCGGTATTGAAAGGGTTAAAATATAAATTGTTTATATCGACAACACCCAGTATCAGACATCACTGGCATTTGTCAATATATACACATAAGAATAGAAAATAGTTTGAAATATTATATATCATTACTATCGGGTTCATCATTGAATGATGCATGCATATATCGCAAGATGGCAGTGATGATAGCAGTTTGAAGTCGACAGAAGTCCCAATGTTACTACTTATACCGATCAGATGGGAAATTACATAGTATATCCACGCCAGTCCTTCGTGAATTTTCGCCTTAATGGAAAAGCCCAACATCAAAAGATTACGTGTGTTCTGGAATTCTACGGGTTCACCACAAACGCTAAAAAACGGCATCTATAACCGGTAACAGGGTATTAGGAACATTACGGAAACGAAAATACGCTGAATGATAACATCTCAGCCGGCTGAGCCGCCATATTTCATCAGCCACGAACGTCGTGACTGAGCCGGCTTAGCTAGCTAACCAGCCACGAAAATCGGTTGAGCCAGCCATGAAAACTATTTGTCGTGGCTTCGGGGTCTAAACGGACCGCTTTACTGTTTGACTGTAGTGAATAAAAATCGTTGATTTGTTGATGCTTTATTGATAACTCAATCGTACTATTATGCACAAAATATAGAGTCATGTAACATATTTACAGTGTATGTACATAAAGTGACATTTGTCCGTCGAATTATGGGTCCTTTGTTTTTGTAATCATCATCATCATCGTCCACTGTTACTACTCAGTAAAACAAAGAGCGTTTGTCTCACTTATATGCTAAATGTTGAAAACAGCTGGAACATATATTTGACTTCTGGTAAGGTATTTCGGAGTACATCAGCTATATGATATGTCGTGTGTTTATCAAACTATAATATCCCTTCTTCCAAATTACGTACACAATAAATAAAGTATACATGAACTATACATTAATTTGTATGTTGAGTGAAATCATATACTTTCATATAACTAAATATGAGGTGCGTGCACTTTGTAAAATAAATTGCCCCCCCCCCCCCCCCCCCCCCCCCCCCGCGACAGGTTATCTGCCCAATGAATTTGTGGGGTATTGTTTTTATATTGCATTGCATTATAGTAACTCTGGTTATAGTAAAATATAAATATCCGCATATAATCAGCCTCCACAAGTGCGTGCACATAACCGTTCAAAGCGACAAATGAAACCATTTTGAAAGTTCCATTAAAATAATTACAAATTGGTCCATTCCTGATACGAACGGCTAATCGTTACTGTCATATCGACATGTGAATTCCACAGCAAAAAATTTTCCTACGGTAAATATAACATCCACCCCTTCATTTAATTGCATATCCCTAATGTTAAGACAAGTTTAAATATAAGGGCGGCGTTGGCGGCGGGTATGCTGTTAAAATATTCACCTCCGTCAAAAATCGCCATACACAGAAATAATAGTAAAATATAGAGAGACTTTGTTCTTATACCAATCAGAAATATGGCATTAACAGTATGTTATTGTCAAATGCTTTTCCTTTGTTATATAAACAAAAGCAAAAACGTTACAGAACCTGACTTTTGTTTAGATCCGGATATGGTAAACATAAAGAGCAATATACTATTTACGCATTGATTATGTTTGGCATATGAACAAAACTATATATTTTTTAATATTCCTTCTGTTGATGGCGATTTGAACAAATATGAATATTTCTGCAACGAACGCCGCCCGTTCCTTTAACAAACTCGAGTTTTATATTTGGCTACTTCTAACAGTTGACAATAACGTAAATAGATACGCATATAGAAACAACCCAAGTGCATCGGCCCTGTCTTGTTTACTTGTGTGTACATTGGTGTATCCAGACGATTCTATAGCATATACACATTCAAAGAGAGACTAAATAATAGTACCATTCACTGCATGCGTGCGTCAAACATTTGAGTTACGATTCATAAGCTAATTACGAAAAGATTGTTCACTGTTTTCTATTACTCAACCAGTTATTTTTGTTTTCCATTGACGTCGGTCGGCTTAACTACGTTTCTACCATTGTCCCGCATTCCGGTTTGTGTTCGCTCCTGAATTCAAAATTTTACCATGTGATGAAACTCAAATCTGAAGTAAACACCGTTATTGTTGATGGGAACATTTGAACATAATCTGACCGACGAATAGTGAAAACAACACAGTCTATACGCTAAACCAATAACAACTAAACACGTGTCTGAGCAGATAGCCAGTGTATCTATTCGCACAAGAGTCGACACCAGATATAAGCACACCAAAAACCACTGGGTGGAACTTAAATTACAAACGTTGCCATAATACACAACACAACTTACAATGCACTCTTAGCTTTATTAAACTTTTAATTGCACAGATCAATGTGTGCGCGCACCTCATTTTAATAGTACATTCACATCTATTATATATTTTTGGAACTTCGGTCTGTATGTACAATGTATGTGTGTGTGTATGTGTCTTATAGACTCGAAAACTGCTCGACCGATCCGACTAAAATTTGGAATGTAGGCCTACTTTGATCCGGAAACAATATGGGCGGGTCCAATTTCACGCCCGACCGTGTGTTTGACCTTGACCTGGACCTCGCTCATATACGCTCCTATTGGCATGCTTCTGGACCGATCGAACTATAGTTTGTCCAGACGATCACAAAGAAATCCCTAAATAGCCCGGACGAAGTCGGGCACATCAGCTGGTATTATATAATTACAACGATTAGATGTAATAAATAACAGTGTCATACTATACACACGAATCCAACACAACTTTCCAGCTGTTTCGATATAATCCTGTGTCCTGTTAGATGTTTTGTAACCAGAAAGTTTGAAGTGGCGAGTCGGTTTATAAGTGGCGAGTCGGTTTATATTGAAGTGGCGAGTCGGTTTATATTGAAGTGGCGAGTCGGTTTATAAGTGGCGAGTCGGTTTATAAGTGGCGAGTAGGTTTATAAGTGTAAGTGGCGAGTCGATTTATAAGTGGCGAGTCGATTTATAAGTGGCGAGTCGGTTTATAAGTGGCGAGTAGGTTTATAAGTGTAAGTGGCGAGTCGGTTTATAAGTGGCGGGTCGGTTTATATTGAATACTAGTTACGTGTTGGTTTCTTTATCATAGCGTGAAACTTATCAGTTAGTTGCGTTAATCATGTGGAATTGCCATTGTTCAAAATGAGGCGAAGAACACAAACGAAGCTGCACAAAATGTTCATCCCTTCTCAATGTGAACAAATAGTTGAAAATGGAGAAGATAACTACTATCAGTGTTAACTTGTAGATGTAAATGACATTTATATGATTTATGCACATGTAACGAGCGATTAAATCACATACTGGAATGTTAGACAACAATTATTACAATTTCTCATCAACATATCCTGATTTTCTGAAGCACCCAGCAAAATTGTGACGTTTAATATGTAAAATAAATTACACATACTGGTTCAAATGTGGCTGCTGTTTTTGTGGGCATTTCGTCATAGGAAATTACATGGTGCCAGAATATGAACGGAAACATGCACATAACATGCATCTTTACCAAAGCAAACGACATGAAAAGTTAAATTTATGTAGTTCCACTTGTAACGGTGCTATACTGTAATTTGCCTTCAAATACCTGTATGATTTATTCTTGCGAGATAATTGCATGCTATTTACAGGCAAATTCCAGTAGCATCGCTACAGGTGGAACTACAGAGATTTGACTTCGCATGTAGTTAGCTGTGGTACATATGCATCTTATATGCTTGTTTCCGTTCACATTAGGGCAACATATCGTTTTCTACGACAAAATGCCTGCAAACCATACTGTGCAAATTTGCCAGCGTATGAACGTACCCTTAAAGCCACATGGCGGTTTGCGCTCCAAAATACACATAATATTATTCGCTTTTGAATTTTTCTCAGCATCGAAATAGGTCGATAAATATCGGAACTACCTTTCTACGGACATTATTTAACCCACAAATACGCACTGAAGTAGAATACAAGAAGAATACAACTGTGAATACAGTGTCTGGATCCCGAACACAAAACAACCATTCGCACTACATGGAACGGAAAAGAGCGTTCCGTTGTAGTCTATTCCTGATATGGTAGCAATAAAGAGCGTTTGTTTGACTTCTGGCTAAAAGTTGAAAACGGCTGAAAAATGGCTGTGACTTTGACGAGTGTTTTCCGTAGCACATGGAGTCGGTATATCAATAGTTCGTGTTGTTGTCGACTATCGTATCCGTCGCTCCAAATTACGTAGAAAAAAATCTGGAGGTTCGAATGAGCCATGTCCGTTTAATGTGGCTGCTGTTGTGGCTTGTTTGGTGTGGCTATGGTCTCGCGTTAGTAGGATACAAATTGTATATGAAAATTATGAGAATCGGTCTGTCGAGGAAATGCATGAACGGACTGTCTCGAAAATGCGCGTATTTATTGTTTCACTGTAGTGTAGAATGCCAAACAGCAGATCTTTTTCACATGCGATGGCCACAGTATGTTCGTCCAACCGTGCCCACATACATGTAATATCTCTGAAGTCTGCGTACAAAGGACAACTGAAGAAAACTGGTTCATAACTCAGAAATAAGGGCCATAACTCAGGTACAAATAAAATGACAAGTCTGCTCTTCCAATTAGATTTTACATATTGTGAAAGATTCGTATACCAAATATGAAAGGAATCTGTTGATGTTTGTTCAAGTTATCGCGCTAGAGGACATCACATTGCTATAAAAATAGACAAACGAAGGGCCGTAACTCGGGTAAACAAAATTCGGACAAACCTGATTTTCTAACTCGATAGAGATATTGTTGTGAAAGCTCCATACCTTACTCATATTTCAATTCGCGTAGTACAATTTTTCGCGCACCAGACGATGGGGAAATTTTAAACTGAACGAATACTAGTATGACTCACTAATAAGTTTAGTGAACAAGCGGGAAAATTAAAGGGGTTTGTATAGTAATCAATATAATCCCCTATAGCACATACACCATTTTCCAAGCTGTCATTATTCTAAGCAAGAGTCAAAGTTCCCGTCATCAAAACTGAGTGCTTTCGCCGTGGCAAATCAAAACTTCAGACGTCCCCAAGAAGCCCCAGATGGCTGAAAAAGCCAATAAGATAGAAACATTGAACATGAAAGCAAAATCTAACTGGGAAAAGAACATTATGAATAATCAATAAAGACACCACCTGTGAATGCCAAGATGGGGACATGGCTGATATAAGCATCCTGCTTTCTGCCAAATCCCAATCTCTAATAAAATTGTCTTTATGTTATATTTGTACCATTAGCTTGTTAATTCATGTGCATGATTTAGAGAATAAATATGTTTACACCAAGCAGATATGGCGTAGTAATGAGCTTGGTGACGTCCCGGTATAAATGTAATACCCGACACCATATCTACGGCACCGTATATATATAATTGGGGATGAAATACCAAATACACCACCACACTATTACAACGTACCTGTGGACATGGTTAGCTACTCTGGCATGGTGTTAATATGGGACAATATCCGTGTTGAATGGACCGGTCTATTTGCTTTATCTGCATTAAATAGTACACTTAATGTCTTTACTGCGTTTTATTTATTCACTGTGTGTATTGAACATACATTCACAATTTATCTGGGTTTATACATCTGAATGATGCATCCATGAGAACAGTCTTTCTTGGTATTCTTTCTTCGAGGGACGAAAGCGTTTACCTGTATTATACTGCCTTAAATATCACTCACGGTTAAGTGGTCCTGCTACTTTGCTATGGTGTTGGTATGTCCACTGAATTGCTGTGATGTTGGTAGGGGGAAATTATGCTGTTACGAAAAAGCATTGTAATTTTTTGCTAAAGTTGTTAGTTTCGCGATGTTTGGCTAATCCGGGCGATTTGAAAGAAAAACAGTGTCTGTACGAAGCAGTCAATAACAATAAATATTTGAATAATGGGTGCGCTGGTATTTGAAAAAAAACTATATGAATAGCTATATTGATTATAGTCGGCTAAAAGCAACCAAAGGTGCCAGTGTTAAAATATTCTGCGATATGTTATGTCTTGAATGTTTTATACACATAATTGGCACCACAGCAAATTTTCAGGACCAGCTGATGTCACAGAGGGGAAATGCAATTTTGAAACCGTCGTTTTCAAGTCTGTTATCCTGACGTAGTCATTTGACCATATGAATATCGGGCAGTATTGCTCAGGAATTAAAATATAAGCTGCGTACATGGACGTTGAGAGAGGTGGCATATTAACCAGGCAAATTCTCATGAAATTCTTCATAGATGGGTATCTAGTGCACACTTTTAAATGATACAGAGCACGTGCCTTCGGTTGTTTTATCGCGTATTAAATGTCACGAGTTATTGCATGACTGATTCTTGGCATATATTTGTTTCCTAATGAACACGCAGCCTGGAGAACTAAAGAGAAACTAGTTTCAATCATGTATCGTGGTCTATTCCCCGCCATAAACAAAACAAAACGAGCATTGCGTTGTATTATTAGACTTTCAGGCTACAAGCCAAGTGCAATATAGCACTTGGAATATTTTCCTCCTTGAGAAAATATCGGCTCACAGGGATCCTAGTTGAAAACGTCCAGGTTTTACAGCAGAGCGCATATATTCGAGTGTCAATCCCGCGTGGGCCCGGGGTAGAATAGACCTACCACCCCACTGCGAGAAGTAATAATCCCCTAATGAGGCACCCTGTTTGCCGTGGGGTGCATCTCGTGATGTGTGATGTTGGGGTCCTGGGGGTACTAGGGCGGCCGTATCATGTGAGGCATCGACCTGCGGCGACGGCTTAGCTCACGTTGGTCCTACATCTATTCAAGACGTGCACGGGTGGTTTAAAGTATTGTTTTGAGTTTTCTTCACGTATGATGTTTCTGTTTTCTCCAGTCTCTGCCCGATCGGACAGCGTACTGCACTCTAAATCTCGTTGAGTAAGATTTCACTCAACAAGTACTCAACAGCTGCGCAGTTATGGCCCATAGCAACGTTGATGAGTAAAACGTTGAGTAAACTATTTCTACTTAACGAGTTGAGTAAAATATTTAATCAACACTGAAAGTGAACTCGCTCAACAACCCATTGATTTTAGAATAATTGGGCGTGCTTTTCAAAATTCGGCCGAATTGCATATGAAGCCAGTTAATTATATCAATCACGTCATCGTTGATAAGTGATTGGAAATCTTACATTGGGCTGACTTAATGTGCTGTGTGGGCTAGTCTCAAATTATCTCAGATTTTGTTATAAAAGAATACACTCAGCATTTTTATGGAAATGTACACGGCCACTTTTTTTGTGTTAACATTGCTTAAAAGTTGAGGGACATAGTAAGGAAGAGAATGAGTGGGGTGAAGTTAAGTTAGATTCCAGACTATTATATTTGTGTTTTCATTCGCCGTTACGGACCTTTTGACATCCGGTGACGTCATCACTGAAAAGGTCATTCATTTTGTGGCTATCAGTGGATAGAGTATTCAAATACCTACACCTGTAAGTGACATGTTAAAATACAATCACAATTACATCACGTATATGGGATATCAGTTTCACCAACCCCATCATAATCGGAAAACATGGTAACCGGGTAAGGCCAAACTTTGATCCAGTAGGTACAATAGGACCCAAACTATTTGGTGTTTTCATCTTTTTTCCTGACCAGTACATATTGGGGTACATGAAAATACCAACGAAGTTCAGTAGTGGGTGCACGAGGGGTCATACCAGCCCATGGTTTATATGAACCAACGGACATGTCTGAAGACTCACACCACAACAAGACACAGTTCTGGAACGATAATATAAATCAACCCGACGGGTGGTTGGTATAAGGGAGATATGGCAAGCCAAACAGCTAATTAATATTAATTTTACTTATGTCATTTTATTTTACTTAAGTGAAATAAAGCGCCATCTACATGGTTTTATTTTTCTTAAGTAAAATAAAATGACACTTTATTTTACTTAAAGGGGTACTGTACCCAAGATGTTGTTGTTGGTTTCTATAATCCCCGAGTCGGAGAATAATGTAACAACTTTTCCATTTTTTGAAAGTTTGTTGAGTACAAAGTATTGTTACGGATGGCAAATTTACCGGAATGCAAACATACAAATTGTCGTTGTCGAGTAATTTTTGTAAAGTTTTCAACCAAATGAATCAAATAAACATTATATTATATGGTTAGTAGTCCCATATACTCATTTAAGTTAGTGTACCGTCACTATAGTCAATGAGTGGCTTGGGTTTTCTCCCCGTATAAGCATAATGTTTCAAACGATCGTGTGTGCAATTGTTTTCCTAATCCAATATCCCTCAATTATAATTTGATTACGTTTTGTACACGGAAATTCGAATTTTAAGAGACGCCATTTTATGGCTGGAGCCATAAAATCAATTTATATTAAATTATTAACTTTTAAATTATTAAATTTTAAGATAGCCTATTAACCTGAGCGTTTACAGAATACATCTTCGACTCAAATTACTTATATTTCTATATAGTATCGATAATAGATCGTTGTTATCACCGGGAATTTATTGAAAATGGCGTACAGTACCCCTTTAAGTAAAATAAAATGTCATTTTATTTTACGTAACTGGCGTAAGTAAAATTAAAACGCACACTAATTTTAGTTAAGTGAAATAAAATAACCATTACGTTACGCCCTTTTTTTATTTTACTTAAGTAAAAAAGATTTGTACTTAAGTTAAAACATGGTTATTTTTACTTAAGTAAAATTGATTTTTACTTAAGTGAAATAAAAAATGACCATTATTTAACTTAAGTAAAAACAAATATGAGTTTATAACACTGAAGTAAAATAAAGAGTCATTTTATTTTACTTAAGTAAAATTAATATTACATAGCGTTTTGGTTTGCCGTAGGAGAATGGTGGCATATATATACAACGGTAGGATATGTCTATCAGTCGGTCTGTCTGTCCGGATTTTCCCCCCAGACTACTGGTCCGATTTCAACAAAATTTAGTGTGGTGACTCGGGGTACCCTGGCGGAGGTTATAATGGCGTTCGTTTTTCAACACTTTTATTAAAAGAAAAACAAATAACTATATAAATAAAAAACAAAACAAATGGGCCAATTTGAGCACCAGATGTACTCACTTTATATATGTGTTTTCACTGTGGCCCGCGCAAACCAACTGAATAACTAGTATAACTCCACTATAATCTTATTCCAGAACCAAATAATTCCAATATGAACCAATGTCAATATTTGTGTCCTATATGAACCTATCTGCACGAGGATATATATGATCCAAAAGAATGGAGACATGACTTATAAAACGATCATTTAATACATATGTAAGTCTAGAGGCCTTTCGTGCTTAGTATCATTGCACTCTTCAGTAGACTGTTATTGTCGTACGTAATAGACGCAAGGGGGATAACTCTCCCATGCAATTCCGGCTATTATGTCATTAGTCAGCATTTAGTTTTTGCTTTGAACAGGATTTTGAGGAAATCTTCCCGAATCTTGCGATGTATTTTGCTCTTGTACATCTTGCAGAACGGGAAGACATGGAAACTCTTTCTGCCACAATCGTCCAGATGGGCACTCAATGGAATCTTCCTGTATTCTGGCTGCTTAATATGCTGTCGGTGTATTCGCATACGCTCAACCACACTATTGCCAGTTTCCCCAATATAGCTTTCTCCGCATCCATCACACATTATACAGTATATCAGATTTACTGTCTTGCACGTCATATCGGCATTGGTGTATATCTTCATACCGTTTGTAATGGTAATAGTATTTCCTTCTATGATGTGCTGGCACGCTTTACATCTGGCATATATTTAAAGAGTAGGAGCTGTCACTATGTCTGTCTGTCTTCTGATTTTTCTCCCAGACAACTCGACCGATTTAAACCAAAGTTCGTGTGGTTAATCGGGGCACCCTGCATGGCGGATGTTATAACGGCGTTAGTTTTTAAAAATTAAATTATCTAAACAAAACAATACAATTAAATTGAGCAAGGAGATCGATCTAAAACAAAATATTTTTAAAATATCAATTGTTTTGTTTTGTTTTTAATCCAGATATTTAAACGATCAACATTTGCGCCAAATGCATGCACGATGGAGCCGCCGCTGAATAAATGCTCTGTCTAAGATCAAAATGTGCGCGAAGCAGAGGGTGGAGCGAACAAGTCAGATTTTATTTGGCTTTATTAGTTCATCTCTGTTAGAGCGTTAGCACGGTGATCTGAGCGGATTGTTATCGAAAGAGAGCAGCTGCCCCGTGCTAACGCCAGACTGAGATGGTTTTGTATTAGGCTCAGGACGGATTATGGAGCTAATCCCTGACGCCGCGTTGGCTGATGTCCAGAGAAGTCGGTTAGTGGGCGTTGTTAGCTGGACACTCCAAGCTGACATGGGGCTCTCTTGTTCTCTGCGTAGAATTCCGGACAGAAGATGCTGGCATCCAGAGGTCTTCTGCCACGGACAGGAACGCCAAGACCCGCTGTAACATGAAGAAGGGGCCTCCAAAGAGGAAGACACCATCACATAAAATAAGAGACGCTGCCAGACGGGCGAAATGGAAGAAGAAGATGGGGTGACTGTTGATCGGCCAGTCGCCCCTCCCCGTGTGGTTCAGCCGTCCAGAGTCACAGCCAGCAGGCCGGAGTTGTCTGAGAGACGCCCAGACGACCCGACCTGCATGGAGACTGGCGACATTGTTCCAGCCAGCAGGGACTCCGTGGATCTGCCGGAGGTCCCTGCTGTCGTCATCGAAGCAAGCGGAGACAGGGACGTGGACACCACCCCAGATGTTCCTGCCGCCAGCTTTGAGGTGGAGTTGGACAGCTTGCCACCACGGACACCGGAATTTCATCTCATCCCGGTGTCCCCCAGCTCTACCACCAGCAACAACAACATCAGCACAGACACCACCCGTTCTACAGAAGAGTTGCTCGCAGACGCCAGAATACTCATGGCAGAAGAAAAAGCAGAAGACAAGAGCACGACCAATGGCGGAAAGAATTCAATCAGCGGATGACAGAACGGGAAGAAGCACAAGCCATTCGTGACGCAGCAGCGGAGTCTGCAATTCAACAACATCAACAACAACAACAACAAACAGAACTCCAACACAGGAAAAAAAAGAAAGCAAAGAAAAAGAAATAATATGCCTAGATCATTTTCATTCACCTTCACCATCTCATGTTAATGTAATACCATTACATGTTCGTATTAAATTTCAAAAGTGGGTTGTAGGAAAGGGGTGCCGTCCCTTTCAAATCCTCCCGGGTCAAATCCCAAACCCCCCATAGTAGTAGTAGTAGCGCGCACATTGGCTGAAGTCCCGTAACGCACAAAGTGATAGCTGCCCCCCCCCCCCCCCCAACGCTCCCTTCGGGACACTGTTTCAGTTGGTTGTTCGCATAAATTTCAGTAGAACCAAGAGGCGTAACATATATTTCAAGTATTGATCAAATAACTTCTCATTCAAATAAGTCGTTTTTGAACATCTTTTTTTATAAAAACAGTTATTAATACAGAACATTCAGGGACAAGGTGCAGCATTCTTATACCTATGTCGCACTTATTTCTACCACTATTTCTAATGCACAATTACCCGACGTACAATGGATCATCACACCTCGCGGGAGCAAATCCCGGTTATATGAAACAGTAATATCTAAATGATAGGAAAAGACCCGCATACGACGATACGGTCCATGTTGAAATCTATATTTATTGTTGTACTTATACATATTATGCATGGAATTAATACTGTTTAAACTAAATGGTCCGACATAGAATTCACGTCGCATGGCACAACCAAATTAAGAAACATTGACTCGTTTAACATGGGTGGAGTCGCTACGCGAGAGCGGTACACGCAAGTCTCTCGTACATTAGTTGCTATTATGATATGTGTGTTGACGACCCTGACAACCGCCTCATTCAGAATGGCGTTCATATTTGATTTAATTAGCCACGATCTTTTGTTGCATACAAAATTTATTCATTCCAATTCGCTAACTATTAGTTGTCTGAAGTTTAGTTATGGGCATTGAATGACACATTTAAATCTCCCAGCGTGTCGTCGTATTGAAACGGTATAATGCATATGAGTGGTATGGGTTTCCATTACATTGCAATGTTGTTGGTTGCTTTGGTTCGATACTACGGGGTTCATTTTAGTTCAGTGACATGGCTATGGAATGTATTGAATAAACCAACAAATCATTGTTTATTTGATACTTTATATTCTTTCTAGATGGTAGCCATGTTCAGCCGGCGGACTTCGTAATATAACGTTGGACTAACCATTTCCGTCATATTCCCTCTAGTGATTGTGACATTTTATTATCTTTGGAATAAATCTAATAGCCTCCCAAATATAGGAAACTATTTTATATAACATCACACAAAAGTATATTACTACGACTATGCGTTTACAACCCATCACCTATTGTACTTTTGAATGCATTTGCTTCCGTGATTTCAATATATTCTGTGGCAGATACATCACACATTGACAAATATCCCATCCAAACATATAATTATGACAAATTATCTGCATTGTTTTCCAGATTTCAACCCAAACGAAGAATTAGTATACATATGTATCATATTTTGTCCCAACATAAACATAGTAGTAATTACAGTAATGCCCTAAGTAATCGACCCATTAACCACATCATAATTATGGTTCCGACTAAATCCTGAAAAGTTACCCATAGTTCTGCTGTGGTTAAGGAGTCGATTACTTAGGGCATTAGCGTATGTATCATATTTTGTCCCAAATTAAACATGGTAGCAATTACATTGATTTGTACCAATGTTTAATAATAGTGTTCCATTCTTTCAGCACAAAGGCCAAAATAAAAAAGACCGGTGTTACTTGTTACCCACCTGCCCCTATTCCGGCGCCCCTGACAGTTTTCATTGTATTGATTTTGCAAAATTAGTAAGCATCCGATTTTATTTTCCTTGTAAACTGATTCATTTCCGAAAACAATGGACACATCGCGTGTACTGTTAAACCGGAAATTATACCACACTTCAGTAGGGGTCACAGCTGAATCAAATTCATTTTGTC
The DNA here is from genome assembly GCA_032622095.1 of Siphonodentalium dalli. Lineage (NCBI taxonomy): Eukaryota > Metazoa > Mollusca > Scaphopoda > Gadilida > Siphonodentaliidae > Siphonodentalium > Siphonodentalium dalli. The sequence goes on along the minus strand of CP136061.1, from coordinate 111,298,066 downwards.
ATGTTTTATTCAATAAAACAATAAATTACACTACATGTATATCTTAATATTATGAACTTAGTTTTATTATTTTATAGTACATTACAAACAATGAGAAGAAGTCGAGGAGGGGGGTATTCATATCTATTTTGAGCAAAGTTGAAATTAAAATGAAAAAATTAAATAAAATGAAAAGCCGTCCGCCCTTATTTTGTTCTTGTAAACACAGGTATATTTTTCTTTGGCCAAGTCCGTATTAGCCTAGAAGTTACCCATCGGCAGATAACATTGTTTGATTGCATGGTTGGCGTTTAATGTCGCTTTCAGCAACTAAGGCCATATAACGACATTGGTGGTGGGGGAAATCCACACACGTACGGATAATCTAATAGGAGTTCAATGGCTGATAAACTCGTCTACCATGTGCGGCTAACCACGGGCATCGGCGAGTAATTGGCAACTCCACCGTATAACGATTTCGAGTTACAAAGTCCATCATGGAAACACATGGATATCAAACCTCATCGACAGCGCTGGAGGGCGAGACAACTTGGAGTTGTACCCCTAACCGACTGATCCACCGAGGCCCTTCGACAGATAACATATGAAGGCAATACAAATTACAAGTTTCGAAACATATCACCAAGTAAATACGTTTTTGCCATCATACTTATTAACAGGTGTGTTCCATTCGATTGTATCGGGGGAGTTGCCAAAACTTGTGCCCCAATAACTTTTATGTATTATGCAAATACAATTGCCTGACTTCATATCCAGTTTAAACCTCCGAGTTTAACCCTTTGAGTGCCAGGGGCCGATCTCATCGGCCCTAATTTACGGTGTGTAAAATCGGCCCTAAAAAAAATAATAAATAAATATTTTTTATTTTTTTTAAAGAATTTTTTTGTTTTTGGGGTTGAATTTTTGTGGGTATGCTTAAGCATGCTATAGCGAATTTAAAAACAAACTGGATAAAACCTTAGGGGCATGTTATAACTCAAAACTATCACCAAGTATTTATAGTAATAATTTTGATGCCCATGAAAAACATAAGATTCCCTGGCACTAAACCTACAAAATAAGTCTGTTAAAGAATATAAGAAAAAATTATTAAAATTGTAAAAAATTGTAAAAAATTGTAAAAAATGATGAAAAATTGTTAGGCCAATGCATTCTCTTTTATATGCGAGGCGACCTATGGTCGACTCGCATATATAAGAGAATGCATTGTCACAGGGTATATGGGATATGGGTTGATACAAAAATCGGACCTGGCACTCAAAGGGTTAAACCTGGTTTTTAACCTACATTGACGGTCCAGTCAAACAGGGTCTAATTGAGCGTTTGTGGTCGTTCGACGGCTGGGTTAATCGGTGAGATTAGTATTCGATGAAACCACAGTTACCAGGCTACATACAATCATGCCGGTAAAATGATTATATGTCAGCCCATATTTAACGCGATCAAACTCCCTTTTAGAAACCCTCGTGTGAGAATGAATGATTCAATTGCGATATGATAAATTAATACCAAGCGTTCACTCTCACCTCGACTGGATTCTTCATCTCAGGTATAGTGGATTCGAGTGATATGGTTTAGTTGTCGGTTTAAGGTTATATAACGCACGCAATTATCACAATTTACAAGACAGTTATACCCGCTCACTGTACATGTTTTAGAGTTTCTCGATTATACATTTCCAATCAAAATATACTCGTTACCTTAAAGATACGGGCGACGATGGCGGTTGGTTTGGTGTTAAAATATTCACCTCCGTCAAAAACCGACATAAACAGAAAGAATAGTAAAATATAGACAGATTTTGTTCTTATACCAATCAGAAATATGGCATAAACAGTATGTTATTGTCAATTGTTTCCCTTTGTTGTGTAAACAAAGGCAAAAAACGTTACGTTATCTGGCTTTTGTTTAGATCCGGTAAACATAAAGAGCGCTATTTGTTACTGTTTTCCTGATATGGAATAATAAAGAGCATTTATATCATTTGTGTGTGATTAACCAATATAATTGCGCTGTGTTATGTAAACAGAAGCACAAATTCTGTAACACAACACGAGCAGGCTCTTGTTTTAAATTAAAAAAATATTTGCCATATTTAATTGCACATATAATGGGGAAATTATCGTGTTTTTATCTTGGTTAAAAACTAACCACAGACAACATTTTGTGAAAATTAAAGATTGCATTTAACTTTCGACATAACAGTGCTGACTGCGCTACATTTATTTTTTGCCAAATTAAAAAAAATATTTGCCAAATTTAATTGCACGTATGATGGGGAAATTATCGTCCTTTTATCTTTGTTAAAAACTAACCACAGTCACAGACACCATTTTGTGAAAACTAAAGATTACATTTAACTGTCGATATAACACTGCTGACTGCGCTACATGTAAATTGATAGATTACTTGTTTTGGTTTCCCTTTGTATTTTCTGTAATTCGGCACACGTAACGAATAACCCACGTTCGATGATGTCTTATGACTAGATAGTTCACATCCCATAACTAAAAACTAACTTGCCAAATTTTTTGCCAAATGAAAATTGCCATTGGCAAAATTGGAAAGCGGCAGCGCGATCCCTGGCGTGAATACATATGACCGTTTATATATGTTCAGGTAATTCAAAGTCCAAACAAAGACTATAATTCAAGCACAATAATGAACCCATCCGGAACTTGATCCGGGTATTTTCGGTTGAGAAACACAACATCCACTTGAGCTCCGACGACATAACACAAACTGTGCGTAATTATCGAAAACCAAAATGAAACGATCACCTTTGAAGCAATGATGCACACTTACACCGAGTCCGTGACTCCATTAATCTGTACTATATATTCATATACATACGCGGCGCAACCGAAACCTACACGAAATTTTGATGTTTATAGTGAGGACTATAATTTGACAGGCTTCAACATAAAGTGACCCCGCTATTATAATGAGCGGACATTAAACTACTCTTTGTTGACCGTAGTTGTCGTATCAAATTAAATATATGGTCGATATAATGGTAGACCCATGTAATGCGTTTGTTTACTTAACATAAACAAATATATCGTGTTCTTTCTTCTCAATATCCAATTTCGTTCATTCTTCGCGTGTCTTAAATCCGACGTCCGCTGTGTATATATTCGGTATCATGCAGTCAGGGATGTGGCGAGATTGGTGTATTGATGTTCTGGTGTGTCTAATAGCTAATCTGAACGACCATGTCTTAACCATTTCAGTGCCAGGGGCCGATCTCATCGGCCCTAATTTACGGTCTGTAAAATCGGGCCTAAAAAAATAAAAAATAAAATTGTTTTTTTGTTTTTTTTTATAGATTGTTTTGGGTTGAAATTTTTTTTGGATATGCTTAAGCATGCTATAGCAAATTTAAAAACAAACTGGATAAAACCTTAGGGGCATGTTATAACTCAAAACTATCACCAACTATTCATAGTAATAATTTTGATGCCCATGAAAAACGTATGATTCCCTGGCACTAAACCTACAAAATAAGTCTGTTATACAATATAAGAATTTTTTTTTTTAATTGTAAATAATTGTAAAAATAATAAAAATGATGAATTTTGTTTAGGCCAATGCATTCTCTTATATATGCGAGGCGACCTATGGTCGACTCGCATATATAAGAGAATGCATTGGCACAGGGTATATGGGCTGATACAAAAATCGGACCTGGCACTTAAAGTGTGAAACTGTGGAAAATGTGTTATAAGAATATATGTTATTACGATAAAGTATGTTGTATATCCGCAACACCCTTATCAATAAATACCGAACACACATAATATATCGGTAAAGTGGCGATCCTACATAATTATACAAGAAAACCAATGTCAGAAATGATAACGCGCTCAAGATCATATATTATATACCCATGTTTGTAATTATAGAATATAAAATATATTGGTTTCGCGAATGACCAACTCAGAATTCCGTTAAAATAACAATAACCACCAGCATCTAATTAACGAACCGGTGGCCGACTCGGCCGTCTCTAACCACAACCATCTGTGGGCTGCAGAACGAAAAAATTCTATAAAAGTTGAAATATAAGACTTACAAATTATCTTTTTCATTTCTTTTATTTGTAATAGACATAGCTTGTGACAAACCAAAAATTTATTGACATAATAATGTAATGGACAATAAACGAAATTGAAATTCCCAACTACACCTTTTACCGGACTCGGCTTCCTGGTCGCGCAGTTCGACTTTTAAATCCATCCCAAAAATTCAATTTTTCTATAAATAAAGCCCCCAGCGTAAACTCCAGCACCCAGCTAGGCGAAACAAGAATTTGTACAATAGTATACACGCGGCGCGCGTAACAATTATCGCACGCGAGTGGTCTCCATACACGTACTATGGCGAACAACCCAGTCGATAGCGTTGATATCACTTTCACCACGGATGGATACACAGGGAAAACATCTTCAGATAACAATTCACCAGTGTTGGAGAATCTGAAATACAAGTAATTACAGATACGTCTGTTTACTGTGTGACCTACGGGATGCTTAAATACATCACTCCCAATGTCCACCAACTTGTAAAGACCTTGCAGAAAAAATATTGTTTCTGCATAATATAAAATATAATATTTTAAATAAGGATATTTTACGAGCGATAATGAATACAAGCAACAAAACCGAACCGACCATCGGTATACACATTGGCTACCGTTAAATGTATACTTGATTGAGAGGTTTAATGTCGTTCAGCCCCTGGTCATATCACGAGTAGCAACAGGACCTGATTGCCAGAAACTATTAAAGATTTTCCACTCGGAGTAAGGAATGTGGATTCAAGAACATACTAGTGTGCGTACATACAACCACATAACAAGCAGCCCCCGTGAATAAACCAACAGCAGGCATTGAAATGGTAAAAGTTGCTTCTGGTTAATTCGGTACTAACAATATACTGATGAACAGGGTACCACATTAGGGGATCCTTACCCCTCGCAGTGGGGCGGTTAGTTTATTATACCCGGTACATACAAGCAATGGACACACATATAACGTGTTCTTGTTCTGTGTAAAAAGAAGCTAAAGATTTACGAACCAATTGCAAACAAATAACCAATTCCTTCGCCGATTTCCACATAATCGAACATATGGGATTTCCGCTTAGATCATATTAGTTCACAGCAACCATACATGTGCATGCCGCATGACAATAACAAACGAAGCTTCTGCAATAATGAAGAGAATGTAGGTACAAAAGAATATAAGTAAAATGATCTTCAACATTGGCAGAGACGCTCTGTGTTCAATGTTATATCGTCTTTACAGTCATTCTGGAAACTTCGCTATCTTGGATTTCGATATATATATGCCACTGTGAACCCACGGTCCCCTGTGGAAAATATACATGTACTATAGCGTCATTTCTAGAGTATGAATTGGTATATCTGCTATTTTCCCCAGGGGTCTTTGTGTGAACCTCCCAAGAAGATTGCCACATGCACATGTCTTTGTTTAAACATATGTTATTTCAATATGATACAAGAGGGATCGGGTCACAAGTTTATTTATTAACAACTTATATCCACCCCTCTCCCTTTACTATTCGGACGAATACAAAATGGATGGCGATATGGTAATCGCTCAGTTTGAACTTTCATTTATATGTCGTCGACTACATGTATTAACACTTTAATATCCCTCCAAATCAATAATACACTATTCCAATGTACACTTGTTAACTGATTGAGAGACTCCACTTAAATTATAAATGGTTAACTGCTCATCTAGCACTTAGAATACAGTGAGTGTGGTAAACCATAACTTGAATATTTCGTCGATCATTTTATACAAGACTCATGTTATGGAACTTGCATACACTATGTATACGTTGTGTGGTATTTGATATTATTTTTCAACAGCGGTGTAATGTCAGATTATTTTGTTTAATTAACATGAATTTTGTGTTGGTTAGATGGTGGAGAAGGTTGTACTGTCCCGAGTGAAGACACATTAGCGAGTTTCCCGCCAATATCCAAGACAGACACAAGAAAAGCGCGGAAATGTTATAATAGAATGTAATTAATGTACATAATATCCATATATATATATATATAGTTAGAAGAAGTGCAATGATACATAATTAGTATAATTGCATGTCTTCTGGTGTATATACATTTTATGTATAACATAATAATAAAATATATGTATGTATTTTATATTGTTATGTTTCATAAATATGCACTTCTATTTTAAGCCTGTTCTTCTAAAAACCCGCATTTGCGCGAAGATATGTTGACATCCCTCGTTTAGAGCTATGGTGGATAAATCCATAACACATCTCATACGTATATTACTGAGTCATGGCATAGTATGTGGATAGCGAACACACTGAGTGAAGGAAAATAGTTGGGTGCAACATCATGTGACTGCATGTTGTCGGGTATGATATAACCAGCAGGCCTAATCCATTTATTTAGTAGTATTTATTAGTATGGTTCCCGATACCATCCAGTCACATGAAACTTCCCTACTATACCAAATACACTATAATGTGCATATAACACAATAGTGTGCATAACACCACAGATCAGCACCCTTAAAGTAATACCAATCGCACTTTAATGTAGACCCAACCGCACCAATCATGGCAGTTTGGTATGGAAAACAAATACTGACTACGGGTGTTATGTGGAAATGGTGAAGGGGTGGGTGATTATCATTCAGATTAAATCAAATAGCGCGTATATAAGTTATAGTAGAACACACACGATGCACGAGTCATACCATTCGCAGTTTTATGCTGCCCATGCAATGGCCCCAAATTTGCCAAAATGTCGGTCGAATACTATTCCGAGTTGTCATCTGGACAACAAACGCTCCATATTCTGAGTCGAAAAGGGGCATAACTCTGAGATAAATGGTCGGATCTGACCCTAATTTGAACATGACCGGGACTCTTTCATATGAAAACAATGAAATTCTGTTATATAATTTTCAAATTACGATCCGGAAGACAAACTATAAAGAGCAAATTCTAAGTCGAAAAGGGGGCTTTATTCCGGCAGAACTGGTCGAACTTGATGGGGACTTTCTCATATGAAGGCCACATGCCAAGTTTCGCGAAATTCTGTCAAATAATATTAAAGTATTCAAGTAACATTTCGGATAAACGGACAAACGGCCAGACAAACATACAGACTGATGAGTGAACGAACGGACATCGTTCAATTATATAGTCCCCATAAATGTTATCAATGGCGCATGCATGTAGGCAATAAGACTTGTCATTAAATGTGTTCGTACATGTAGCATTGTTTTCATATATAACTTATCGAGAACTTGTCATCCAGTCCCTCAAGTTTGGCGTATTCATTATACGTTAATTAAATGTTTAAATCAAAAACAGTTTCAAACAGGTGCGCGCATAAATGTATATTATCGGCCCATGAATTCCAACTGTCAGATATATATACACAACGCATAAATTTGAGATATAAAATCGTAGTTAACGCTTGATCAAATAATACCATAATTCGGCACTATCAATAAGTTCGAGTTCCCGTTCAACATCGATTGCCGTAGCTACAATAAACGAACCACATGCCTATATGGGGGTGCAATCTTTTCAAATTATTGAATGAGTCTCTTGTATCACGTAGTGTCACTCGGGAGTATATTGTTAAACATAAATTTAATAGTTTCCAAAGTTTATATGTGTTTTGGATATGGTAGCCCATAGTCATAGGGACGTCCAATGAAATAGTTTGTTTGTCGCGCGCTGCTGAATGAAAATTTCGGCAGACGATAAAGACGGCGACTATTTACTAAGATGCCATGGCTACACTATATAAGGCACTGTATGTTGTTGGAGTCTTTCATCGTCCGATCTTCTGCCCTGTTGCCAGCAGCTAATATTTTCTTTCGTCGTTTGTGAACTAATCAGGAATCATGGCTGATCTCGATATGTTAAACAGGGATCCAAACGACTTGAACAGTCACGTAAAGGTAAGTGTCGTGTCTGAATTCGATGTGGATAATCTGCAAACCTGGTAACTTGGGCTGCTGTGGGGTTTTCGTTTTGTTTGCTAAAGTTCGTGAGAAATCATGAGAGATTTATCGACAAAGAACATACCAATTGCAATACAAGAAGCACAACACACAACTACGATATACCTAAAGTATACTAAAGAGTGCTATGGTCATATTATATGACTAGCTTCAAAGAGTATGTGATGTGTAAACATAATTGTTCGACAATCAGTTGAATACTCATACCCCAAATACTTAGAGAGAAGAATGCATATATAACATTGAATTGTGTCATTTTACTCAATACCTAAATCTTACCGACAATAAATTGTCTTAATATGCCATACTCGCCATTTAAGCTATATATAGTTTGTAGTGATGGAAAACAAAAAACAATATAGTGTAGTGTTACATGGGTGTACCAGCAGCAGCCCAAGTAATTCCAGATTATTTATCTCAAGAATGAGTGTGTGGTTTTGTGTGCTGTGGCTTTTTTTCCCCAACATGTACTGTTGTAGATGTTCCGTGGGCATATTCGATGGGATTTTTCAAATGAGCGCAATACAACAATTTCCACATTTAACAAATATCAGTTGTGTCAATTTGTATTTCTCAGATATGTTAGTTGTACATCAGAGTCAACATAGGATAATAGGTTACACTAATAGGAACAGCAGCGCCCTCATCATTCAATAAATGCTTAAAACATGGGGCTAATCTGCAGCAATATAAGATACAAGTGGTATCAGCTATATTTAACATTTTTATTCAAATATATTGATCACATTTATGGAGACACGGACTCAATAAATTAGAAGTGTTCATTGTTTCCAGTATACATGCTTCAGAAAGCGACTACAAATTCTCATTTTATAGACTGCGTTAATATAACGATCACTATTGGTTAGAGTAACTGCAGCCCACATCCTGGAATACACGTTTTAAAACACGAGTCTACTTTTAAGCATTCTGAATAATGCTATAAAATGACTGTTAAAATATCCAAAATTAACGGACCTTGTCGAAGTTTGTTTTCACACATGATAATATTTTGGTGCCCGGTATTGAGTGTGGACATCGCCGTTTATCAAAAGCCTAGCGATATGTAACGGGATTATCAAATGATTGCCTTCACATTACAGTTTTCAATATACCCCGCGGTTTGAATTAAAGTGAACGCGTGTACGAACATGATGAGTGTCGTGGCGTGTGAATGGAGTAATTGCACAGGTGGATGCCAGTATTGTTGTTCAATTTATATTCATTGGTTATATGTCTTATGTCGATTGCTTTATATCCATGTGTATATCTTCACCCTTAGCAACAAGTAGTTAGTCAGCTATTTTCACTTATATCTTGTTCATGATTTGTAAACTATAATGTCTTGCTTTATAAACATACGCTTAAAATCAATGCACATCGCTGTTCGTGTACACTTTACAGGGATTTGGCGAAGAGGGGATATAATTTTATAGTGGGTTCTGAGTTTCTTTGATGAACTAATATAAAAATATACAAACGACAATCTAAATTTACCCGCATTAGAATTCACTGTGTCTATCAAAAGTGACACAATATTTCTGGCTGTTATCCAAACACCACTATTCTTTTCTGTTATATTCTATTTAGTATACGTTGGTAAACATTCAGATATCCCTATTTTCGTCATTTGCTTGTAACCCATATTATTACATCTACCCCAGCCAGCAAACACACAAATATATATTTCAGTCTATATTTATGCATATTTATTTTTTTACAATAACATACAAATCATCATACACTATATGTGAATAACAAATAAGCATGTGCTTGAAAGCAATTTTTGAACTGAGATACATTGTCAATTTGTAATTAGATATGTGGTTTGCTGACTGGACCGATCATACACCCATTTACGAATATCACTTGTACCCCATTTAATCATAGCTTTCTTGGGCTACACTGTGCATTTTCAGTCCCCATGCATTTGTTCCCTGGAAATAAATAGAATAACTAATTATACGAAACTCACATTATAACTATATTTCTAACAGTTTATTTATATTTATGTTAACACATTTATTTTACTTTTAACGGTTTCTTTTGACAGTAGAAGGGGGTAACCCCAATAAATAACAACGCTCGGTATCACAATGTTCATATATTTGCCTTTCGAAAAATATTTAATCTTAGCTACAATCGCTCTTTTAAATTTGCTCTGTTATACAACTGTATAGTTCAGATAATGTGACATTGAGGAACTGTTCTGTACTTTCGCGGCGAAAACTTGCAAACCGAATTGAAAATTTGATTATCTTGCTGTAATGCTTTGCGAATTGCTACAATATGCCATTAGGAATTTTTACCGGCACGGATCGACATCATGCGCCATATATTCTAACATTTTAGCGATTAAGTGCGCAATAACTGAATAAAGATAATGTAGGTGATCTAGTAAAACTTGGCAATAGTGATTTCATTTGTCAAGTCAGAGTGACCAATGCTCGTACGCGTTATTTCGCGATATGAAGACACACACAAGAGAAGCTGGAGGAAGCCGATAAGAAGGTAACATACTGGACCGTTTATCATGTCTGTTCATTCAATCATTGCCGTGCTAGCTAGTACAGTCAGATGCTATTTTAGTACAATATCTTTAGTATGTGCCATTATTCCATTCTGATTCTCTTTGCATGATGCGTCTGCTTTCTGTACAGTCAATTGCATGTTATCTGGTATCTCTTCTGCATTGTTTGTTGAATATAGTGCCATTTGAATGCATTCCCGATCAGTGCTATATTAGCTAGTGGCACATGCATGCCCTCTGCTTATAAGTCGCCAGTGTCCATGCTTTGATCTACAACTATACGTCTCCTACATGTGCACCCACACGCATGAGTGGGTCTTGTTCTCTTCTGCTGTACATAAGCTAAACTTGATGCCAGTGCCTCTTCAAAAATATCGACATAATTTTTACCTGTGCTAGTAATTGAAACAATTTTGTCGATTTACATGTACATAGCCGATTGAGTCGTTGGTAATCAGAGCAACTTTGGAACACACTGTTTGGGAAACAATATTGGTCTTCCTATTGATCTGACACATTCATCAGTCAGAATGAGGTCCCCAGTGGGTGAAATTAGTGACGCTATCCCGCATAGCGGGTTAGCATCACTAAATGCACCATCTGGGGACCTCATTCTAGTCTTTGTTGTAGAGTTCATGCACACTGAGAACATCATGCATACATATCCATTGTCAAAATGGACCAAAACCAAGTTGTTTTAAGCAAACTATGTTGGGGAGAGGAGAATTTAGTACGTTGGAATAGCATGTTCTCGAATCCCCGTTGGTCGTCGTGTATTACTAATCGGATTATTCTGTAATATTTTATTCTGGGATGATCATTAAGATATGTTCAAACAAATCAAAGAGCCTCTGTAAACCACCGACTCAAACCGGCCGTTTAATCGAATATGCGGGTACCAATTGTTGCCTCCCTTGCTGTAGGTGGCGTTCGAGGATTGTATTGCTGAACCAGACGGAGCTCACTCCATGGATTGCATATGGAAGACATCCTACAAATGCTTCTCATGCAGCAAGTCATGCTGTTACAACCTCCTGTCCCTCTGCTGTGGCATCTGTGCTGCATTTGAGTGGGGCATAGTCTTCGCTTACGTCGCCTTCTGTCACATCTGGTCTATTACTCCACATCTCAGATGCTTCATGATCAACTGTGGATGTCTGCAGAAATTCTGGGGAACATGCCTGCAGTGCTGCATCGCTCCGATATGTGAAGCGTATGGTCTCATGTTCAGTAACATTGTTGTGGCAAACAAATAGCGACGTCACAATGATTCCGAGCAAAACACGTGGACATTTAAGACTCTGGAGTGTGTTTTCAGAACTAAATTGCTCATAACAACGAGGCAACGCACCGACCGATGAACAGATAACGTTGTTCTTAATTTATTATCAGTGATCCGTCCTGCGAAATCTGTGATATATATGTTTGAAGTTTGAACAAGTCATCATGCCCTGCACAAGCTCTTTAAAGCGAATGTGTTATTCATGTCTTCCGATACAATATACTTCTTCTAACGATTATATATTTGTTCAGTGCAAAATAATTTCTTTAAAAAACACGAATAAATTGAATTATTTTTGTTCAAAGTTGACCGTCGATCTACTGTCGAACCGATTATGGATAAAATACGAGTATTGTGTAAACACTATAACTATTTCCTCCGACATTATTTTGCAATAGATCGATAAATTTTAATGATACGAATCATTAATGTTTGTATGTGAATTTCTAAGTTTTATTATATATGTGGGTTACATGTATCCTCCGAGTATTTCCATCTAATATCCTTGCGCTCTCGTCCCTTCGGTTGAGTTTGATTGTCCCCATTCTGCGCTAAGATACATATATTAGAAACTCGGTCAAAATATAGTTCTCACTCAGGAATGTGCGCCAGATCACTTTCGGTATTTGAACAGGGAAACGTTGAATACTAATAAATAATAATTTATTTTATATAACCACATATTTGCCCCAAATATTACCGTATATGTGCTTTATAAATAATGACATATGTGCTCTAAAACGGGTTACAAAGTGAATGGTGGTAAACATGTGAGATATTATATGTACGTTGTTACATAAAAGTATTCTAAAATAAATGCATAAACTGTTAAGACCACCTGCGTGCGAGTAGTATGCTGTTGCATACAAGTAATGTAAAATAAATACGTAAACTTTTATTTTTCACCCCCTGGAATATTTGGCGCCCTGGCAAAATTCGACGAATGCCGATATATTCTCGATACCAAATTGCGTTGATATATAACACTTTTGGACAATTTTATATTAGAGTCGACAGTAGTTAGCATTGTTTTTCCTTTGTCAATCGATTCTGATAACTGAAGCGGTATTTCAAGTAATGTTGTTGTTGTTGTTGTTGGAATTTGATGACATGGGGACCATCGAATCGGATTGTGTACCTTTAAGTGAACCGCACGACGACAGAGATAATTATTATCGTACGGGCGTGGATACTGGAATAAACTAAGAATGTAGCGGTGGGCCAGTCGGATATCCCGCCATTTGGGGGTTAATCATTTGTGTGTGCATTTGTTATGGCGACACTATGTCAGTCGTAACAACCATTTATTAGGCAAACATATTTCTACCATTGTGTGCCGGTAGCTCAATTAAAGCACGCTGCCGATGAGGCCAACGCGGGGCTTTATATTCAATCGCATTCTAATCTTTTTAACTATTCAAAAGTATTTACGACTGTTTGTTAAGCGAATTGATATACTGAATGCAATCGACTGGCGCACAACTGCGACGGAATATTTTAATGAGGGATAGGGCAATGGCCAAGGGTTATGATCGGTGACCAATTGTCAATGATAGGTGAAGATTAACATTTATAATTATTCAAATAGTTTGAATCAATGAATGGTCATGTAATAGTCCAACTACCGATGAGTTTATGTATACTTATAGTTTGAAACATTTATTGGCTTTCATTGTCGTAGTAACATGGGAGTCTGGACCATCGGATAAGAAACCAGACTGCTTCTTGCACTACTCCCACTATACCACTGAGCCCAAAATTTGTTGACAAATTTTAATTACAGTATGCTGTTGTAGAGTTGTTGTAGGTTCCATTGCAACAGTGTCGTGGACGGGTGTTTTCTCAAATGCTGACTATGTCAAAAAACCCACAGCATATCTTTATTTTAAAATGCTTGCTGTAATGTCTTTGAAATACCTCACCGATCACTATATTCGCCATCCGACGCGGGCTTAGTTTATATCTACGCTGGCTAATTAAAGAACGCGAAGAAGGATCGGTTCGAATACGCAGTGCATATGATTGGGGTAAGTAGTTATATCCCGAATTGACGTGGTCAAGCTGGACAATCAATTAGGGAACGTTAACATAGCTGCCAATTTGCCTGGACAATTTTCATGAATGTCTTCATAGATGGCTATCTAGTGCACACTTTTGAATTGAATTTTTTTTGTTGAAATTACCGAATATGCGTCTCAAGATTAATCACATAACACATCAATGACTTGTGCTTCCTAAACTTTTGCGAAAACCCTGTGCCAATGCATTCTCTTATGTATGCGAGTCTCTTATCGGGAGCCTCGCATATACAAGAAAATACATTAGCCTGACAATATTTACCTTGTAAGCCAGTACATTCTCTTATATATGCCAGGTTCTATAGTGGGAGACTCGCATATATAAGATGATACACTGGTACGGAATTTAATACTGCACCAGCGCAACTCCCATCACAAAAGGGTTAATATAGTGATACAATGTCACGAGCTGTTGCACTATTGATTATTGGCAGATATTTGGATGCTACGTTCTGGAACATGTCAGTTTTATATAATAAATTAAATGATTTCACTGCACCGTGTGTATTTAGTAAACGATTTGTAATTTGTCGGCCATATCATAGCAGTGTAGAACCCTCTAATGTGAATTGCCACAAATGTGTGCCAGCATGTGAACGTAAACTAAGACGAGCATTGTCATTGTTTAATGTATAACTGTAGTTACTAAATTATATCTAATCACGCACGTAACACTTTGATAGATTGTGAACACTATACTCTATTATATCTTTATTTCCTTAACAAGCATATATATTAATGACAGTGGTTATTTAGAACCAATATTAATATAAAAAACATTCACCTAACAGTAGCGTGAATTATGTATTTAACAATTATGTATACACCTTAACATTTTAGATAACACACCAACCTTTAGCAAGTAAATTTATTTTAAAACACCGCTGTGGTAGATATTGACCTATGACTTTTCCCCCACATCATGGTATTATATTATATTCCTCCTCCTCCAACAGGTCGCTTTCGAAGATGTCTGCGCTGAGCCAGATGGTTCACACAGTAAGGACTGCGTCTGGAAGTTAGCATACAAATGCTTCTCCTGCAGCAAGAGCTGCTGCTACAACCTCTTGGCAATCTGCTGTGGAATATGTATGGCACTTGGGTGGGGATGCGTGTTCGCGTACGTCGCCTTCTGTCACATCTGGTCGGTGACGCCAATGCTCAGGTGCTGGATGATCAACTGCGGATGTCTCCAGAAATTCTGGGGAACATGTCTGCAATGCTGCATTGCACCAATATGCGAAGCGTACGGCCTACTGTTCAGTGGAATCACCGTCACCAACAAATAGTGAGCGAGCTAGACAAAGACAATCACCGGAGCGAAGGCCGGAAAAAGAACACAATCAACATCAGCCACCGGAGCGACCACCGGACGAGGTACATAATCGACATATGGCCATATGTCGGTCCTCGCTAATATCATGAGGACCGGAACTGAGCTACCGGAAACTAGCTCCCGTGATGCATCACGAAGATCGAACTTGAGTAACATCGACAATTTCCTATAGGAAAAATTACGAAGGACGAAAAGCCGGCAAATTTCTCTTTTAACTTTCTTATTTCTCTCTCCGTGTTTGGAATTGCGACCATGTTGTCATTGTACCAGACACCTATGACGACGAAGACCTCGGTTCGTTTGCCAAGACGAGGGTTTGGTCAGATATTGCTCGGGTGTTTTGAATAAAGAGAACATGTTCGGAGTTTCCAAACATGAACTCAATTGTTATGTTATCCTCACATCTTTGAAATAAATTTCTATCTGTTTCTTAAAAGGCTGACTCATTATCATCAATTATGTCTTTCTTTGTAATATCAGGTTACACACATTAACGCGAACGTATATATAGAGGCACTGTTTGTATCCTCTCTCGGTCTGGCGGGTGTGTTGTCTACATAATAAGTGAATTTCTATATTTATCCCACGCATATGCCCAGCTTTTACAAGGGCATATGCATTAACCTTTTCATAACATGAGCTCCACTGGTGCGACATTAAAGTCCACGTTCCAGTCCATTCTTTTATATTTGGGAGTCTCCCATATGGAGCCCCGGTTATATAAGAGAATGATTTGGCTTATATGGTTAAGGTCAATATTGTTATGCCAAATATATTCTCTTGTATATGCGAGGCTCCCTATGGAAAGAGCAAAAGTTCCAAATGCTCATGTCTACAATATAGCATTAATAGAAGAGTATTCAACAACAAAAATCTGATATTTTGTACTTTTATTTGTTGTGATATCAGCGTACAAATATTGATAGTAGAAAGGTAATAGAAAGATAATACTTCTAATTTCGCACGTCAAGCATAAAACACTATTATGATATGTGTCCGAGGCAGGAACATATTATCCAGTAGTCAACCAACTATGTTCTATTTCCGAACGAAGACCGAGCAACATGACACAACGATTTAGTTTATTGTCAATGAGCCATGAAAATTGCCACACTGAAGACAGCATTATATTTAACAAGGCTGCCACGCGTGCGCAATATTCACACTCGGTGCTGTGCATAGTTTATCAACAGGCTATAGTTGTTTTACGATTTGTCACTATCTCCCTCCAAACCGTGACGAATATTACGGTCTGATATTTCTTAACGGGCGAAGTTAGATGTTTTCATTCTATATCTAATTTGGAACAACACACCCCTGGCAAGCAGTTTATGTTTACAGAAAGATATTGGACTTTGGTCTCGCTCTTATGAGATGTAGTTGGACTCACATCTGGCCAAATCATGTCAATTATATGGGATGGCTTTATCTTGTGGAACCGTTGGATCGGTTAACGTCGTGTCAGCGTCAGTGTAAACCTTCTATGATAAATATCCCACTCGGTTATACAAGTATACACTGAAATGGTACATTATTTATCTGGGGGGGGGGGTCATAAAAGATAAGCAGTCATAATATTGGAGGAAAATGTTCAGATAATAAATTTAACCTTTTATCGGTTGTTGAACTTATTATCCGAACATTTCCTATGGGAAATACTCGTCGATGAGTGTTTAGTGTAGAATGGGTTGACTTTAGTAGGAAATGTCGTCTGCACATGCATTCTCAAACGGTACAAAGTTCCGGAAATTTGGTGCAGTCCCGCAAAGTTTAGGAACACTTACCAGTGCTTTTATATAGTTTCATTGTATGGTCCTATGGCCCGTATGAATATGGAACTTTGTTCCATAGCCGTACATAACTTATGACCGTAATGAACTGGTACTAAATTCCGTTAACATTTTGGTACATAGGGTCGGCAGCAATTTTCCGGGACTTTGTACCGTTTGAAAACGGATTTTTAAAACAGTGCATGGTCACTGTTGATGGCGAGTCATTCCACCACGAGTAGAAACCGTCTGCTCCAGTTGTGGAACTGAAAAAACCTTGCCCAGATACACTAATAAGATTACCATTCATTTACGTGGATCACAAATATACACATATCGGTAATAGAATTAGTCAACAGGGCAATGGGGGATCGCATTGGTGGGGATCGACAAATTGTTGTAATTTCAAGTACAACCATGATCACTGGGACTGTTTTAAACAGAATATAACATGTCCGATTTTAAACCATAACACCACCATCTGTTCGAATATAATTAAAATTGGACACATGAGCCCTTTAACAGGAGGTTCTGTTGGTCAGATATCGGCTTTCAAAAAGGAACTTTTGTCAACCCAGCAAAATTTCCACCGAGTGTAATGTTGCATAAGAGCGTTCTCAATGTAGTTATACTAACAAGTCAGAGAAACATGTAGTCAAGAAAATTGATTGGCGAGACGGCTATCCTGGGCAGTTTAAATGCGGTAAGTAGCACTGTACTGATATAAATTCCATCAGACCGGAGCAACATACCCGGACAATTGTTCAATTTAATTTTTAGACAGGCCAGGTCAACTGTTTATTGCATCTATTGTTTGCAGTTCGTTTGAATAAAGTGTAATCGCTCACGTTACTCGGTGTTGTAGAATCGAGTGTAGCAACTGGAATATAACAACCCCGTTAGTTATATGTAAATACGTAACCACTTTATAATGTAGTATATTTCACATTAACCATTATATTACAATTAACACACCCATATTTAACACACTGCTTCCGATAACAATGGGCAAATAGAAAATATTGATCGCGCAACATGCATATCTTGCTCCTCCACCTGGAAATTGTTTAACAATTAGATATTTCACCAACCTTTAGCAAGTAGCTTTTTTTTATTTGAACAACTCATTGTGGTCGATATTGATCTATGACTTTTCCCACGTACTTTATACATATTCTTGCTTTCCCAACAGGTCGGTTGGGAAGATGTCTGCGCTGAGCCAGATGGTGCACACAGCAAGGACTGCGTCTGGAAGTTAGCATACAAATGCTTCTCCTGCAGCAAGAGCTGCTGCTACAACCTCTTGGCAATCTGCTGTGGAATATGTATGGCACTTGGGTGGGGATGCGTGTTCGCGTACGTCGCCTTCTGTCACATTTGGATGATTACGCCACGTCTGAGGTTACATATGATCGAATGTGGAGCTTACCAGAAGTTCTGGGGAACATGTACGCAATGCTGCTGTGGACCAATATGCGAAGCGTACGGTGCGTTCTTTAGTGGAATCGTCGTCAACGCCAGATAATGAGCGAGCTAGATCAAGACAATCACCGGAGCGAAGGCCGGACTAAAGTCAACATCAGTCACCGGGGCGACCACCAGGAGAGGTACATAATCGACATTTGGCCATATGTCGGTCGTTGTTAACTTCACGAAGACCGGAAACAAGCTACCGGTAACTTGCTCCCGTGATGCATCACGAAGATCGAACTTGAGTAACATCGACAATTTCCTATAGGAAACATTACGAAGGACATATAGCCGGCATATTTATCTCTTTCCTTTCTTATCTATCTATCCATGTTTGGAATTGCGAACATGTTGTCATTGTGTCAGAATCTGACGAGGATAAAGACCTCGGCTCGTTTGCCAAGTCGATGGTTTGGTCAGTTATTGCTCGGTGTTTTGAATGAAGAGAACGTGTTCGGGATATCCATACATGAACTCAATTGTTATGTTATCCTCATCCTTTGAAATAAATTTCTATCTCTTTATTAAAGGGTTGACTCATGATCATCCATGCAGTAAGTCTTACTTCGTGATATCAGGTTACACGCGTTAACGCGAACATACATTATTCTATCGATCGGGTGGGTGTGTTGTCCACATAATAGGTGAATTTCTATCTTTATCCCACCTGTATGCCTAGCGCTTACCGGGACATATGCAGTAAGTTGCAAATTAGGCATGTTTTGTTTCTGATTACGGGTGGACAGAACAAAAGTGTCAAATTCATTTCTATAGTGGTGTAGCGTCAATAAAAGAGTATTCAACGAATTTTGCTGATATTCTTGTCAATTAAGTCATTTTTTTTGTAATCCAATATGTTGTACTTTTAGTTTGTGTGACTCGGTTATAAAAGTATGCATGGAATGGTATATTATTATAAAGTTATTATACAATGTTGTGTACAGTATGTGTTTTTCTTGTACGAGTCCAGGTTGTCGAGTCCAGTGTCGAGTCCAATATGACTTTTCACCACAACCTGGACGAGTACAAGAACAACTCATACTTTACACAACATTGTATAATGACATTTTTATTATCCATCTGTACGTTTATCCAATTTTTGGGAATAAAACTTTTGTGGTTATTTTTGGTATTTGTCGGCACTTAATACTCAATAAAAGCCTGTATATTGATCATCAGAAAGCATGATTTGGAAAAGTAAACACGGAAGTAAGAAAAAACTCAATGCGGGAGTGAAACGTCTGCTAAAATCCACCAGTGTTGCGCGCGCATCACAATTTCACCGATTCATTTCGCAATATAATTAATTCGTGACGTCACGGAGTCCCAATAAAAAGTGATATTGTACAGTCGGGAGTCCAATATGACTTTCGGGAGTCCAATATGACTTTTTCCAGGACTATCACGTGGTGGCTTTTGCCCAATCGGAAATGGTGTTAGTTAAGGAATGGATAATAATAGTCTGTACGTGTTTCAAGAAAAATAAGCAGACGATATATATTACAAGTTCAGAAGGAATCCTAATACTGGTGGGAAATGTTTAGATAATAAGTTCAACAAATAATCTTTGGACGAACTTATTGAACTTATTATCTGAATATTTGCTATGATTGATTGATTGGGGTTTAATGTCGCTTTTAGCAACGAAGGCCATATCACGACATTGCCAGTTTTAGTGGTGAAGGAAATCCGCACACTTACGGCAAATCTAACAGTAATTTCAATGGCTGATAAACTCGTCGAACATATGCGGCAAACCACCGGCCATCGGGGAGTAACTGGCAACTCCACCAGATAACGATTTCGTGTTACAAAGTCCACGATGGAAACATGTGGATTTGAACCCTTATCGCCAACGCTGGAGGGCGAAACGGCTCGGAGTTGTAACCCCTAAGCGATTGAGCCACCAAGGCCCCTATGGGGGACAACTTCTGTTAAGTTCAGGAGATCAATCATCGATAATACTGAATACATTAAATTATGAAAGGGACCCAAGTCCTTCACAGTGGGTAAATGTGCTAAAATATAAGTCTGTAAGAACATCAACACGAAGAAGAGCATGGAGAAATAGATAAACGCTCTTCTTATATGTATTATTGATAGTTCTCAAATAACGAAGTTTCGCGTACTGAAACCAATGTTATGTAAACAAAACTGTTGTAGTGATTTGTCAACAAACACCGCTTATTGCATCGAAAGTTCAAACATATTTGGCCTGAATATGATTTTAATTATATTGTGCAAGGCCATTTCTAATATTTACCGCCAATACTATTTTTTTATTAAACGTTGGTATCTTATTGGAATAATTTGTCTTGTATAGGTAATTCGGCTGTAACAATCATGTTTACATAGTAAATGGCCTGCTATGCGAAATCTCAATATTGGAGAGTTATTAATAATGAAAATCAGAAAAAGCCAGCATATTTTCCATGTACTTCTTGTCGATAGTGCAACATGTCCTCGCGCAAATACGCACATAATCGACATATAAAGTGAAATTGGTGCATAATGTGATTATTTGATTATTTGATTCTGAAATAAGTAGATAGTGGAGTCCCTTATTTCGTTTTATGGAGCGGGCCACAGTAAAAACAAATGTTAAAGAGCGTACACCTGAAAAGTGGTGAGTTGACTTATTTTTGAGTTGACTTATTTTTTCTTTGTGCACACAATCTGCTTGGAATCGCCTCATTATAAGTCGACTATGTGACTAAAACTTTCTCATTTTCAGCACAGTATCGACTCAAAATGAGGCGATTCCCAGCAGATTCTATCAACATAAAACAAGTTCTATTATAAGCAGATAATGTGCGCATTTTTGGGGGAACATGCTGGATAGTAATGTTGTTTTACCGACTTTTATTATGTTTCGCATGAACCCATCTCGAAGGCCTTGAATCCCTTTAATATTATGAGCGGCATAACTCACGTGGCGATCCGATGACAAGTTGAGTTTTCGAAAATAGACACCATTCGCAAAATCACTATTACGACACTATTATTGGGCACCATCACAATTTACCTACGGTGGTTAATTTGTGAGACGGAATATGCCCCACTATATTCAGTTAAACATATATTTGACAGAAAATATAATGTGTGTCTCTTCCCATGTTCTTATCTGTGTGTTATACATCACACGGGTAATGTTAGAGCTTCCCCAAGTAGGACCTGTGGCAAAACCTAGAACATATCATATAACTAAACTTAGTGGGGTACATTTCGTCTCGCATAAGAACTCCCGTGAGTAAAGATCAAATGTTTGGCCGTATAGTGGCAGGATATTGTCCATATCCGTAATCGTAATCTTGATTTTGCGAAAGGTCTCTATTGTAGTATCTGACCAGTGGGTATTGGGCACTTCCGGACTGAACATGAAGACAAGCTATATAAACTGAATAATGGGGAGTAACTCTACATTGTATATCATAACACTGTGATGAATTTTGGGTGGCAATAAGCACACGTTGAATAGTATAGCATGGTCGACCAGGTCTCGTATTCACCAACTAGGTTTACATATAGTCCATGTGGTTTACAGCAGGCGAGGCTCAATGCGAAGCTGCCTGTGGTCGTCGATCTAAATAGATGGACATCCCGGCGGATTCGGATTATCCAATCACGGGGATTTGACTGCGATCATAGCTTGACAACTAATGTTTATTAATCACATTCGAATAAATGAATCATGTCAGAGGTTTCCTGAAATGACTGGAAATTTTAGCTATTTCACGAAATCACTGATTTCACAATACTATAACATATACATGTTTGCTTCATTTTAATTATGAGCATCGTTTTTGTGTATTAACGTCCACATTTATGAAAATATAGAGGCGGGAAGAATCCTCCAACCCAATTGTCATCAACACTGATTCCACAGAAACATTAAACCTGAGTCTCTATATCGCTATTCAGACTTGTTCTCCTGAATATATGTTCATATTGAACGTAATTCAAAAACACAAATACGCCCATAGCGGCGTTATTTTAATCTAAATTACGCTCTTTATTAACGTATATGGGACACGAACACAGTCGTATATTTATGAGCGTATTCATATTGCAAATACGTCCCCACCGGCGTATTTGATGCGCCCCCATACGAAACACGCCCATGTTGGCATTATTTAATCTAACTCTTTTCATCGACAGGACTTAACAGATTGGCGTTCGTTATAATGTAGTTCCACTGCGGCCCGTGTCATTCAACGGAATAACGGGAATTACGCACATTATGGACTTATTTCAGAATCGACTGTTTTCGTGCCCCATTTACGTTCATATAGCGTAATTCAGATTCAAATAACGCCAATATGGGCGTATTTTGGTTTTTGAAATATGTTCAATATGAACCTATTTGCACGAGGCTACATGTATGTTGAAATCTAATAGATTGTGTCCATTATATCGACGACTCTGAGTCGTAACAGCAAGCGAAGATCAAATGTGCGTTCAGTCGCTCGCAAATAAACTACCACGATTATAAAATAAACCCATTTGGTGATTATGAGCACTGGAATGGATTGCGATTATCAAAAGACATGTACTATGAACACGAAAAGAGGTAAGTGCCCATATTGGACATACTACCATAAAGGTCACCGAAAGACATCAGATTCAACATAGAGGATATTTGGATAATATGGAGTTTTAGATCAAGAAAATCCAGGCGCTACATGTACCAACTACCAACCATCATGTGATTGCATTATAGCTCTGCAAGAGCCTAACTGTTATTAACAGATTTCCCGTGGTTGCGTATGGAGCTATGTGGACCAGTGGTTAGCGTGTTGACTTGTCTTGGCTGTCAACACAGCGGGATGAGTTCGCAGCCGGTGGTCTATTGTGAGTTTTCACCAGTGGTTTGGCCGCTTTGAGCGATGTGCAATTGTTGGATTGTACACTGTTTGAATCTCGCGACAAGTTGTGACCCTTGAGTAAGTTGTGTCCGTATTGTCTGCGTTGCACTACCCATGCGTTATAATGATACATGCGTGTGTGCAGTGAAAGATCTCGTCAGTATGCTAGCTACATGGTATCTTGGTATACTCTCGGGTGTACCTCCCCATGTCCCCGGGGAGCGGTAGATGGTTACTAGCAAGGCTCACCAATGTAACAAATGTAATACTTTGAGCACTTTGGGCATCATGGGATAAGGCGCTTTACAAATGCTATACATTATTTGTATTATTATTATTCAACATATTCTCTCGCAAATACGCACATAATCTACCTGTAATTTGAAATAGGTACATAATGTGATTATTTGATTATGCCATAAGCAGATAATGGCTTTTGTCCGTTATTTTGTTTTATGACGCGGCCACAGTGAAAACGCATATTAAAGAGCATTCACCTGAACAGTCGTGAGTTGGCTTCTTTGTGTTACTGTCCGCTTATAAACTGTCTAGAATCGCCTCATTATGAGTCGACAATATGACTCTCTCATTTTCAGCACATTATCGCTTCAAAATAAGGCCATTCTAAACAGATTATCTACCTAAATAAGTTCTATTATAAGCAGATAATGTGCGCATGTTTGGGAGAACAAACTGTCTTATTATAACATTATAAGGATCGGTGGATGAACAGGCTTTTTATTTTAAAAACTTGACAAGTCATACAAATGTTCAGCTGTTTAAATACACATATTAGGCATATACTACCAATGACCGCTGTCCCATGCTACCTACGTTTTCTATATTAGAAGTCGTCTTAGACACAAAATTAATCAAAATTTCTTAAGCCAATTTTCAGCTCACCATGCAAAAGAAAATTCTTGCAAAAATAGTCGCAATCACCATCATGTGTATCACATAGGAATCGAGAAAATCTTTAAAATCGTAATTGCGAGAACCAAAGCATTCTCTTATATATGCGAGTCTTCCATAGGGAACCTCGCATATATAAGATAATTCATTGGCCTACCATTATTTACCCTGTACTTGTAATTAAGCCAGTGCATTATCTTATGCGAGGCTCCCTATGGGAGACTCGCATATATATGACAATGCACTGGCATATGATCAATAATGTTGCACCCGCGCAGCTCCAGTCACCAACGGGTTAAGTAATGCGTCGAAAACGATCACAAACGTTTATAATGAAAACGCTCTTTAGTGTCTGCCGCTTTGTTTGGTGACGGAAGCAATCCGGACATAAACTTTACTAGAGGCGGTCATTCATATTCTTTATTGGCTGACAAAAATTCAAAACGTGTTGAATCTTCATATTTTGAAAGTCGATATCTTGCCACCAAAACCTGCTATTAATGCCAATGTAATGGACTTATGTATCCCATCTAATTATGTTGTGGTATATAACACGTGCAGATGGTGTTTTATGGTCTCAACTCGGACAAGGCACCATTTAGAAGGCGCCCCATTCTTGAATTTTCAAAAAGTCTCAATTCCAAACTATCAAATGTGAAGGAAAAAAATATTATCCATTATAACCAATGTATGCTATAGTACTATAAAAACAACTCTTTACCCTCAAGATATGAGTGATATGATCGAGTTATGAAAAAAAGTGGTTTAAAATTTGTTTTCATGTAGGTCGATAATTCGATACAGTTTGACAGCAAACATTAAAAAACAGTGAATTATCTCGACTATGAACCCATCTATGGTATGCGCTCAGTCTACCGTCTGAAATCATGATTGTCTGCGAGAAAATATACATAACATTTTTCATTGCATATTATAGTTTTTTGATAGCCATTTGAAGAACTATTTTTTTTTAGGAAAAGTCACTATAAAACTACATAAAGTATGAAAAGATGAATCAGTATTGAGTATGTATGTCTACAGATTATTCAAAACGTGGTTGAATAATATTTATGTTGTTTAATGTTGTTTTGGTCCTTTACCCGATATAGCAAATGGCTGCCGAAAAACTAAAATATGAAATGAATTTTTTTTAATTTATTTTCTCGCATACCCTTAGTCTAGATAATGCAGCGTGCTATTTTTTTTAATATTTCATGTCAAACTTGCTATCGCCCTACATGACAACATGGTTGTTTTTATTTTTAAAAAGCATGCGAGAAACCCCTCTCTGAGGATATACAGGCATTGTTTGATATTTTTTTCGCCAACATACGATGCGACGGAACCAGTCCGCCTTTAAATGTATACGAACAGTATTTAATTGAATCAATTACATTTCTTTACTATTGCTATATATAAATTGTGCATGCGGTCTCGGACTATATACGAAAATCATTATGTGAATCAACGATCGACCCCTTACGAATTGCATATCGCACATGAACACTCTATACTAGCCGATAAGTATATACATATATCAAATAATATTTTTAGCCAGAGAGTTTTAATTGCATATCATTATAAGAAATATATATATTGCTCTCACTTCCAAGAACTGGGACAGAAATTCTATTACATTGTATTTCTAGAACACTACGAATACTGATTGAAGACAGGTCTGTTGAACTAAATATTTGTTCCACATGACTATATTTTAGGGATTATCTGACTTAGCCATTTTCTAATAAGGGCCTATTAAACCGACTCCGTCGCATCGTATAGTGCGAATACATGATAATAAATGCCGATGTTAATGGCGAGAATTGGTTGTGTTTCTTGTATATATGTAATGTGCTTGATCACTTGTAAATATTAATTTCACATGTAAACTTATTCATATATTTTATCTCAAATACTGTATGCATATGTACGGTTTTTATTGAGATTAAACAAATTCAAATTCATAATTTGAACATATCTATCATAGTGTGAGGGTGAACACGTGTTGTTGTCATATATACTATAGAATACATTGGTTATGAGGGATATTTATTTTCCCTTTAAATCGACGAAAATTCACGAATGGGGCGCCTCCTTGAGTTTATACTTCGACGACGATCTGTACCATTTCCAACTCGAGTGGGGGGACCTAATGAAAAGCCACACAGCAAACAACTGGGCAGACACATAACTAACTTAACCGTGAACATAATAAACCTGAATAGTAAATAGTCTGAATTTACAATCTGAGATTCGGCAAACCAGGCCAAAGTTCATGAACAAATATACATTTGAGACAGAACATAAGATACACAATATATATATATATATACATGTATAGATGTACGCATACAATGTTAATACTATGCCAATGTGTGTGCAAGGTGTGTGTTGTGTACGAATTAATATACCAATGTGTGTGCAAGGTGTGGGTTGTGTACGAATTTCGACCCCCACCATTCCCGTCTATATATCTATTCAATCGTTGTCAGATATTATTCTCTATATAAATGTATGATATAATAAATAAATAAATAAAAAAAAGTATATAATCCAAGGAGTGAACCTGTTAAATGCTTTAAAATGTTATACCGGTAGATTCGGACAATTTACTCGGCATTTCGTCTTTTCATATTTCAGAGCTAATCAGAAATCTTTTTCAGAATGCTGCGTGTGCAATTTGTGTAGCTAATACTGGTTTGATGTGTGCTAATTAACAATTGTTAACCTCTTGTTGGATAGGTAAGTGTATATTTGGTACTAGTTGTGATTAGTAATACATGGAGATCCATGTATATGCATTTCCTCAAAACAAATTAGATTGATTAAACCAGCCATTTCGTCTGCAGATATTTTATAATTAATGTAGTTTATTGAGTGTATTTTGTCGTTTAAAGGTACAGCTCTGTTGTATGGGCACATCGTGTAAACCGCGAAGCGTTTTATACTAAGAGTGCTCCAACGAACACAGCGCCGTACATGTACCCTTCAATACACAGTTAAAACTACAATCATTTCTTATATTTATATGGCTTTTCCAATATTATAAAGTTATTATACAATGTTGTGTACAGTATGTGTGTTTCTTGTATGAGTCCAGGTTGTGGTGAACAGTCATATTGGACGAGACACGCCAGTCCAATATGACTTTTCACCACAACCTGGACGAGTACAAGAAAAATTCATACTGTACACAACATTGCAATTGTATAATGACATTGTTATTATCCATCTGTATGTTTATCCAAATTTTGGGAATAAAACTTTTGTGGTTATTTTTGGTATTTGTCGGCACTTAATTATCTATAAAAGCCTGTATATTGATCATCAGAAAGCATGATTTGGAAAAGTAAACACGGAAGTGAAAAAAAACTCAATGCGGAAGTGAAACGTCTGCTAAAATCCATCAGTGTTGCGCGCGCATCACAATTTCACCGATTCATTTTGCAATAGAGTTATTATTATTAGTATTATTATTATTATATATTCATTTAAGAAACGCATTCTACAGCAATTAGTTTCAATGCGCAATTACAGACACAAATATACACAAACAAAATAACATCGCGCATATTTACACATAAAAAAGCAATACAAGCTTCACCGATATATATGGGAGATAACTCGGACAGATGACTGAAATTGGACCTACAATTAACAATAAAATATCCAGTAGATTAAAAGACCTGATTAAAATATTAAGTTAAATATTAATTTCCAACTATAACGGATAAGCCTAAAAAAAAGTTAATGTAACAGATGGTGCACTTATAACGAATAACACATTATGAACAGGTGAGTTTTAAGAGCTGATTTAAAAGATGATACTGAGGCAATCTTCCTCATATCAACGGGTAGGCTATTCCAAATAGAAACTGAGACATTTTGGAATGAGCACTTTCCATAGTTCACATTTAGTTTATCTGGTATATGAGACAGTTGGACTCCACTTCGGCCATTTCGAGTAACTGAGCTGTGTTTGGTAAACATTTCAGAAATGTAATTCGTGACGTCACGGAGTCTCAATAAAAAAGAGATATTGTACAGTCGGGAGTCCAATATGACTTTCGGGAGTCCAATATGACTTTTTCCATGACTATCACGTGGCGGCTTTTGCCCAATCGGAAATGGTGTTAGTTAAGGGATGGATAATAATAATTTCTATAAACTAAGCTGTTTTTGTTTTGAAATATATCTGTAATTTGGATATTATACCGTGTATATCACTGGAAGATGCTCCAATATTCTACATGTGCATTCTCGATGTAATATAGTATATCATACGTTATCGACAAATTATTGCTCGAAAATATTGACTTTATAACTAGGTCAAAGGCCTCTTAGCGGACAAGAAAGATGACGACCCGATTTCTTCGGTAGATTTCGGTATTTTCGGACCATATCTAGACTTAGCTTCGTTCAATTTCACCGAGTTATATGTCAAATGAAAGGGAAGAAGACTCGCTGCAGGATATTTTGAATAGTTGGTGTGGTTTTAGCCAAAATCGATCTTTTGAACCTTGTATGTTGATCTTTTAGTATTTTGCCCAGGAACATGTGCTGCAACTTTATTCGCGTCGTCGACAGACATGCCCTTGTTGTCAAAACTGGTTTATATCATTCCGTGAACATACAGAAACTGAACATTTGTAGCAAGCGCGATAACACAATGCACGTGGTCAGTATGCATGTACTGTTGTCTTATAATACGCTAACAAGGTGTCTGGGACTTAGATGCTTGAGTCCATCCAAACACACACATAAAAACACGCGAACTTCGCTTTATCTCGTATCGCGACGTACATGGATCTTGCTACTTATTAAATTGTTAGTTTAGGGGGGACTGTACAATAAATCGGCCCATTTATGGAACCATCTCCTATTATACTCAACAGAATATATGCAACAAAATGCATCAATTGAGCCACGGATGAACGCAAAATACACTCATTTACTTTATGAACGATTTAAAACAACTTAGTAATTTATAATGAAGATGAGTTTATGGCTTGAGTCAATACAGATACGGTAAGCGTTGGGGATGGGTATTGCTGTTCAAATAGTCACACCCCTAAAAATCGGCATAGATAGAAAGAATATTATATTGCATGATATCGTCATGTTAGTATACGCTGTGTTAAGGAAACAAACGACATGTTATGCCAAAAAATAGAACGCAGAGAGTATTCGATAAGCAAAACACTCAACACCCGGACACCCCACTAATGAAATGTGGTTACAAATGCCACCAAATTGTTTACAACAGACCGGTATAGCGTTTGCTAATCCTCGCCACTCAAGTGTTCGGTGATGAGTGGGTGACCGTGAATCACTCTGCTAAAACAATATCCACGGTGTTGAGTGTTTTGCTTATCGCTCGTTATTTACGTGCTTGATATAAACAAACGCTCGGCTTGATATAAACAAACGCTCGGCTCTCACAAAGTGTGCTTTGTGGATAATATCGCATTCATGCTATAATTTTACTATACTATTAGTATATTCTTGAGGAAATTCTCATAATTTGGTAATTGTTATTTCTAAATTATAACATATAACAAAGGCCACCTGTGCCATTAACCAATTTGCATTATAATTACCGTGTTGTTTACATCGTTCGTAGAGCACATGTGTGTATTTTTCACTCATCCATGGCTCAAAATCATTTATTTGTTTCATATATTCTGTTGAGTATAATAGGAGATGGTCCCATAAATACCGGATTTAGTATACAGTACCTCTATAAGCGAGTTGATTGTGATTGTGAGAAGTTAAAGTCACATACAGTTAGCAGTTTTGTGATTGACACAAATTTAATTCCGTGAAGTTGCCCTCTCGTTCAACTTACCTGATTGCATCGAACATTGGCGTAGGTTAATAAAAAGATCGCGGAACTTTCGCACCAAACATACAGTAATGCCCTAAGTAATCGACTCGATAACCACAGCATAATTATGGGTAACTTTTCCGGATTTAGTCGCTTTCAATCTAAACCTTTATATTAATACGTTGATGAGGCAACTCTACTAATTGTCACACATTGTGGCATATGCCTTTCAAAGCAGGAATGTTTTAAGGCGCTCCTTTAATTAATTGACATTTGAGGCCTTGTTCAAGAAATCTGGAAGTGAGTTCCAGAGGTGAGAACCAGCAAATGAAAATGTCCTGTCACCAAATGTCTTACATTTTTGAATAGTACCTGCATCATTCTTGTAGGTTGCTGTTGTGGACATCTTAGCTATCCCAACGGAATACATAAAATACAATATCACTATGTTTCTAGGTTGACGCAAGGAAGTCAATATTCACCAATGCCGTAAATCGAGGTGAATATTTACTTCGATGGGTTGTCAATTCCTCTTGTCAACCTCGCATTAATTGTTTTATTACATGAAACCGCAGACATAATTGACTTGCTAATTCTTAAAGGTGACATGCAGCTGTTTTTCGATTGGTCTATGCCCCTCATATTATTGTGCCATGATCGGACCTGAACCCATCTAGACAGCCGGGAAGCCGAGAAATCGCCGTTACGCCAACTCCCCTAAGTTTGCGCGAAGACAAAACGTGATGACTTGTATCCCACGAATTGTGACATCACGGATTGATGTAAGAGCAATATATTCCATAAATGAGCGCCCTGTGTTACAGTACACCATTCGATTCCATGCAGATGTCATGGAGTTATTATAGTATACGTTATGGAGAACCCATGATTTCTAAGCACAAATAACTCCGGAGAATCTTATTTTAACCTCTCGTGGATCTAATGTTATAACATGCTCCGTTTTCAAACGAAAGAGAAGTGAACATCGTCATATTGTATTTAAGTGATAGTCATTAATATGGGATTTTACATTTATATTCATATGCTAGCTAACATTTATTGATGTTTTTTGTGCAGGTTGCCTTTGATGACATCCTCGCCGAACCTGATGGTGCACACAGTATCGATTGCGTGTGGAAACTCAGCTATAGTTGCTTCACCGGATGCAAGGGTCTCTGTTACAACATAAATAGCATTTTATGTGGTATCTTCATCGCATGCTGTTGGGGTATCGAATTCGCCTTCATCGCCTTCGCTCACATTTGGTTCGTCACTCCGTTGTTCAGGATATGTACCCTCAACTGTAGCTGTGCACAGAAGTTTTGCGGCGCATGTCTTAATTGCTGCCTGGCCCCCCTGTGTGAGGCTCTTGGTCTGTTCTTCAGTAGGGTCGTGGTGATCAACAAGAGCGGATAACTCTGAAAGGACGTGATGTGTTTCCTGAACTGAATTTCCTGAACGTACCAACGACACTAATGATGTTGTTTGTGGCATTGTATTGAAATATACAACACCCTGGCGACATGCGCGTCTAAACTAGCCTGTTCTCCTGAAAATAGGCTCATATTGAACGTATTTCTAAAACCCAAATACGCCCAATATCGGCGTTGTTTGAAACTGAATTACGCTTTATATGAACGTAAATGGGGCCCGAAAACAGTCGTTTGTGAGCGTTTTCATATTACAAATATGTCAGTATCGGGCGTACTTGATGCACCCCTCCCCCATACGAAACACGCCCATATTGGCATTATTTAACTGACTGTTTTCATCGACACGACTTACCAGATGCTCTTTATAATGTGGTTTCACTGCGGCCCGCTTCGGTCAACGGAATAAGGGGTATACGCTAATGTGTGGACTTATTTCTGAATTGACTGTTTTCGTGCCCCATTTACTTTCACATCGAGCGTAATTCAGATTTAAATAACGCCAATATGAGCGTATTTGGGTTTTTGAAATACGTTCAAACCTATTTTCATGATGATATGTTGTCTAAGCAGCCCTTCTACTTTGAAAAAAGAGACTATGGTGGTCTTTGTTAACAATTGCATGGGGTTGCAATCGACATTCGTATTAGAAGGTTTAGGGTGTAAAAGTCCATGTGAAACTTTCATTTCGAATGCCAGCTAGCGGATCAATCTCAAATGCTCGCCCATATCCTTATACAAATATATACTCTCATACTTATAGGTACCATACCTGCCGGACTACTTCACGTCACCTGACCGGTCATGTATAAATGATGCATCCTATTCATTAAATTGCGATGTTCATATTGCACAAACTATAGTAGATATATAGCGTTAAAATGTTTGTTGAACTGACATAAACTGTTGATTATTTAAATCTATCAAATAAATGCATCAACTCCATTTAAAGTTGTTATAGCCTAATTTGAATTAAATCTGTGGTAAGTGACATAATTACAGTCTGTATCCTTTCGCAAATGTCCCCTATAAGGATGAGAGCTGTATTGATAGATACATGGTCCAGCTGTTGAGATTATTAACAGGCGGCTATATATATATGTGACCCGCCATATCAAATCCAGTCGTAAGTCGGGATTTTTTTACCCTGTGCCAATGCATTCTCTTATATATGCGAGTCGACCATAGGTCGCCTCGCATATATAAGAGAATGTATTGGCCTAACAATTTTTATCATTTTTTTTAAATAAATGTTTCTTACAATTTTTAGGACATAAAATAAAAAAACATCCATTACCCTGCAGGGAGCCCCACACATATATAGAAGCATATAGCAGAGTGTCGTCTGCTCATGTTTGTCTGGGGCTCTGTATGTGTGAAATTATAAAATTGTTAAAGAATACAAGAACAAATTATTAAAATTGTAAAATATTGTTAGGCCAATGCATTCTCTTATATATACCTATGGTCGACTCGCATATATAAGAGAATGCATTGGCACAGGGTAAAAAAATCCCGACTTACGACTGTATTTGATATGGCGGGTCACATATTCCTAACTATAACGTCAAATATAAGTTGACATTATTCGTATACCACACTGGCATACCGATCTATGCATTAACAGTGGGCCCAAATATGCCATGACTTGCTCCATTTATAACCTTAATCCACATTTGA
This sequence comes from Siphonodentalium dalli, assembly GCA_032622095.1. Taxonomy (NCBI): domain Eukaryota; kingdom Metazoa; phylum Mollusca; class Scaphopoda; order Gadilida; family Siphonodentaliidae; genus Siphonodentalium; species Siphonodentalium dalli. The sequence continues at coordinate 111,264,836 of CP136061.1, read as the reverse complement.
GAGACTTCAAAACTAATAACGCGATTATTCCAGTGATATTACATTCTTGCAGGCAGTGCTGACAACCACAAACGAATGCACAATATGCACATGTATTCATAACATTACAACGATGCACATGTATATTGTACCTGTATATTTATAACAATATGCTTGTATAGGTATATATTGCGTTAGATGACGAGAAATTAGACGGGGTTAACGTTAACCGGCCTATCACATTTGAGTGCTCTGAATTGCGTTTCGACACACCGAACAAATCGGATGACCGACAAATGGAGATCGTCCAATGGGGAGTAACGCTACATTCCAGTTGTCACAATACAGGAGAAGTAACTCTTTGTTGTCGCATTTGAGTGGCCTTGTGCAGCGATAAGTTGTGTTTTAAAATATTGTCAGGCAATATAACTATCGTTATTTCGCGAGCTTGTTACTCTTCTCCTGACAGGTTTCGTAATACGTTTCTCAAGGAGAAGGGATACAATAGCCCTTGGTTTCGGATTAACTGTATAATCGGTGTTACTGTGTGAATGCGAACAAAAGCGACACTTTTAAATTTCTTTCAGTGTACGAACAATCATAATTCATGTGAACATATCTTCTAATCTACGCAAGTCATTGTGTTTTATATACCTGTTTATAACTGTTTTAATTAATTAAAATAACTAAGTTAAAATAAACGATGCACTACTCATTTCTCATTTTATCTGTTAGTTTATTTGGCAAGTTGTACCCCAAACTGAACCCCAAAAACAACGCATCAATTCCACCATGGGGAATACCGTGGTTTCGAGGTTGGTGAGTACCACGCATTCAACATGTGCAAACGAACAAAAACATAATATTTGGTATGATAAACTGACACAAAACATAGCATTGTGAATGTTATAGGCACATGCTAGTTTCTTTTGAAAATAAGTTGATACCTTATCTGTTCGGAAATACTTAGTAGTGTGTTATAACATTCTGACCAAAGTTTCCAGTCGGAGGTTCGTTGAATACACTCGTCCTTACATCTAGGAGAATCCTTCGACTAACAACTTTGGTCAGAATATTAGAGAAATTAAACAACTGTGAGTTTGGATACAAATGACGTATCAGCTTGTTTGATAAATAGTATAGCATATGCATGCTCGTAGCTGCCAGAATACTACATGTATGTAATACATGTTACTACATGTATGTAATACATGTATATCGTTATCCTAGTTTATTACCTTTTTCCTCGTGTCTGGTCGCGTTTGCGATCGCCTCGACATTTTGAATGCGTGATACTCCCCAACTCGAAACCACAAATAACAAGAAAACCATAGTCAGAAATGGTAGTGACCTCAAGATCATACTGATAGGCATATATACAAATTATGACACGGCCACGGGGGTGACAGGTTGGAAATTTCCAACACTTGGAAAGCTTGTGTCCTGGTCCCTCACCCGTGGCCAGTCAACAACTGCTAGTTCATTTAAGAAAACAATATTGTCATACATTTGGTCAGCATTATCATTGGAATTGTCATCAGTTGGAAATTTTCCAACCTAAGTGGGGATGTCAGGTTTGAAATTTCCAACTCTAGGAAGGCTTGATACTAGTCTAGATGGTAAGATTTTGCGATTTTCTTGTTCAGATTTCAAAATTTTCGCACACCGGGCCGAACCATGGTCGGCCCGGTGTGTCATTGTCCCTGTGGCCAATAAAAAACTGCTAATTAATTAGTTTAACAAAAGAATTATTTTACTACATTTGGTCAAACTTGTGGACTGAAATGGTCACCAGTTGGTGAATTTTCCAACCTAAGGGGGGGTATTAGGTTTGAAATTTCCAACACTATAGGAAAACTTCAGTTGAGGCCAGTCTAGATGCTATAGGATTTGCGATTTTCTTGTATAGTTTTCAAAATTTTCTCACACCTGGCGGAACAACCATGGTCAGCCCGGTGTGTCCTGGTCTCTTGTCCGTAGCCGTGTGCATTTGTCTGGAGTTAGACCACTAGATGTTAGGATTTATGCAATTTTTCAGGTTAAAATATCTGAATGTTCTCATACCGGGAATTTAGAACCATGGTTTATGAATATATAGGATATTAGGCCTGAGAGCACTGATGTGCAAGGGGGGTGCAAATGGAATTATGCAAAACTTGTGTTTGGTCCGAATCTGATTCAAGAGGGGGGGTGCAGTTGGAATTTTCCAAGGCGGACACCCCCAACGGAGACCCCTCTAGCCACGTCCCTGTGTACACGCCTCGATCGGTGTGTGCGTGCACACGTCGCGTTAAAGTTACTGGAGTCGCCACAGGGTCATAAAGTTACTCGACTGTTGTAGCTACCTGGATCGCCGCATAAGCGAAAATTGAAAGCGTCGGGGTAATATGTATTCAATAGAAGCTATACAACGTCAGACATTGGTGATTAATACTTTCTTAACGAAGTTGTGTCCTTTACCTGTTCCGCTTTTTTGATTTGTCTTAATAATTGGCGTAAGCAGTTTGTTGTATATTAAATGACAGCTTCTGCAAATTATACCCGATGTCTTGGTCATATTACTGATTTTGGAAAATATCCCCAGAAGAACATTGGATGTCACCTTGTGTGTTATATTGTGAGAATATGACATTAGTCAGTCTGAGTAAACTCATACCTAAATATTCATTACAACATTGAATATTAGGTCTGACGGATAACATTGCTATCTCATGTCCAAGTCCTCGGGATTCCGTAATCTGATTGATTGCGTAAATTATTTTCCGTCCAATGAAACCGTATGGGTTAATAAACAAGTGTTAGTGGGCGGAGACTCCCATAATGTCACCTCTAAATATGGTAACAGAGCGGAATTTCGTCGGTATTTCTCCGATCGAAAGCGATGCTTGCAAATACAACAGAGACAGAAAAAATGGCTTCGAAATTATATATTCGGTACGATTCGGATTAATTTGAAGGATGTGCTAGACCTGATAGATAGGCCTGCGCATGGTACCAACTTGGCCTCCCATAAATATAAATAGAACTCACTCATGTCCGTGTATTTGATTTACTTTATTGTAACATGGTTTGCAAATCAAATTATTTGTCGTAAAAAAGTCATCTGAAAGTTAAACACCGAGGAAATGACTTAATTTTATGCTTTTAAATAGTTCTAAAGCATCATTTTTGATGACGACCTTATTGTTTGCTCTCGGATGCAGCTTTCCGATTGATGCAGCGAGTTCATCTCCCGAAAAAGAATAGTCGCACACACGACAAATATTATCTTCTGTTAGTTTATGTCGCGACACAGGCCATTGTTATTGCGAAGCACAACAAATAACACGTGGGGACACCTGTCAATCATCGATGTAGTTTTTTAAATCCGTGACGTCATTTTGGGGAAGCTCTTCGCTGAATAGAAATGGTTTTGGCGACATTAGCTCCAGACTCTAGATTTCAAATATAGAGCCGACGTTCACCCAGACTGGACATTATTCTTCGTTCTCCTACAATTTCCTGAAATAACTCGTATCATGTGAAACCCGAAATGTGTTGTTCTGCGAGATATACCCATAGCTCCTGTCACAACGAGTGCGTAATGAACATAAGAACAAAGTATATCTATTTCTCAATATTCTTCTTAGTGGTGATATTTTAACAAACTTAAATATGTTTCACCCACTACGAAATCTCAATATTAGAGAGCTATTAATAATGAAAATCAGAACAAAAGTCTATATGTTTTCCATGTATACAGTAATGCTCTAATTAGTCGACCTCTTAACCACAGCAGAATTATGGGTAACTTTTCAGGATTTAGTCGGAAATATGGCTTCCGACTAAATCCTGAAAAGTTACCCATAATTCTGCTGTGATTAAGAGGTCGATTAATTAGAGCATTATTGTACTTGTTTACAATTGCTTTACAGACTTCTATGTTATTTCGCATGAACCCACTTCAAAGCCATTTAGTCCTTTAAATATTACGAGTCGGTCTAGTCACGTGACGATCCGATGGCACGTTGATATTTCGACAATGTGGGATCTGACGAACGGGGTACTGCATGATACTGCCGGATTGAAAATGTAGACAATCCATATCATATAGGTTTCAACCGAATACTATATGATGGGTAACTCTATATCATAACAATTGTGATGAACTATTGGTGGCCACATGTTACAAACAACTAATTCAATAGAGTTATGCTTCCTGAAATTGTGTAGGGAAACTAGAATCAGATAAAAATCATCCATGGTCGCTGATTGGTGCATTATGTTGACAATATACATGTAAATACATAAATAAATAATAGAATTAAGCTGCTGTACAAAAAAATGGATGGTGTTTGGGACCCTGCTGAATGTTGTGTCCATATGACCGTAAGTTCACATTTGTGGTGGGATGCTTATTATAGCTGTGAATTTACTGCGAACCTTCGGTAATCAGGGAAGCGGTGAAATTTGAATGGGAAAAAATATCGAAACCTGTGTGTTTCATGGTATGAATTTATCAGACTTGAGACCCACTTCATGCTCAGTGTGAGGTTTTGGTGAAAATAGGTCCAGTTTCGGCACAAATGATACAAACGTTAGTAGTGTCGCCTATGGAAAATAATTAGTTGTGTGTAACCTACAAGCATGCGTCTGACATTTGCAGTATGAGATCCCCAGAGGGTGAATTTAGGTTACATCGAAGGAATTATTTCTCATAGGACTCCATACTAACGTTTAACAACACACTGATCAAGCTGCAAAATAGAGTTCAGTAACTGAACGCTGCCTTCATGTGTATTTCTTAATTAAATCTAACATTTTGTTGTTGAAGTGTTTTGTCAGTTACAATTTATTCTGGCTTGATTTTGACAATTTTAAAATAAATATGGACAGTTCAGTTTCTCAGAATAATGCAGAATGAATTGTAGCCTACAAAATTCTCAAATAAATAAATGTGACATTTCTTCACATTACGTGTAGGTGCGACAGCGGTATGTCCTGCGCATGATACCGAACTCTGTATGGAGCTTGCATACTGATGTGGATATATAAGTATACAGTACCATGAGTGTTGAAGGCATATATAATATGAAAGACTGTCACATGTGCAAACTTTCTGGGGAAAAACACTTTAAAGTGACTCACTGGGATCAAAATGCAAAAAGCTCAGTTTTGCCCTTTAGGTTACAGTGAAGTAATTATTTGCCATGGATTCGATATTAACGTGTAACAGCCTACCGACGTGGTTATATATACCATAAGATTGCAAGGCATATCTTATTTGAAAGATTGTCATCTGTGCAAACTTTCTGAAGTAAAAAAATAACTATATCGTCCGGTATTAATTTTATATTTAAAGTTCGTGTTTTTGAAAGTAGCGTCTTGCAGTAAAAATATTGATATTCTACTCATCACATTGAAAATTTCAAACTTGAAAGCACAACATTGGTCATAAACCAGTTTTTCCTCTGGTTGCTAGAAGTCAAGCAGGAATGATTTCTTTCATTTTGTATCTATAAATATAAAATATCCAATTAACCAATGAGGGTCCAGTGTGTATTTACTCTCCTGCATTTTGGCCCAAAATACGTTGGAGTGCGCTACCCCTTGATTTACTTCACTGTAACCTAAATAGATAGCGCTGTTTCGTGTAATAACTGTAACTCCCTGCATTTCTTCATAATTACCTCTCAAGGGAATATATTTGTTCAAACACAAAATCACTTGTGTGGTTCGTTATTTATTGCACATGATTTAACACCACCCCTTTAAACATTATTCATAAAAAAACATTATGTCCACAAGTCATGTTCAGTCCCAATTTTCACACAGTTGTGGCGGTCTGAAGTTGCAACCCTGGAGCAGCTGTGGAAGAGTGTACAAGATTCTTTCCATGAAAGAACACCTGGTGATTTGAGGTCATTGATTCCAGATCTGATAGGCTGATCATCAATCACATGGCATTATCAGCACATGGGAAACTAAAATATGACATTTTCAGGCATTCAAGTGTAGCAAAAGATTACTGGATGTGGATGTATATTGAATTAATTGAACAAAGACATGCTCTATTCATAGGGCTGACACATTTTCTTAAATGTATCCAAGTATTAGTTCTATTATCCTTGAAATGGGTATACCTACCCCTGGAAATGGCACACTTGCATGATATATATACATGTACAACAATGGCTATATAATCCAAAATACTTAAATGAGCCTCTTATTACATTTGCCATAGGTGCGAATAACTTGCTCTTGTTAGTGGTCATTTTCATCATCATGTGACTATTAGCACCTTGAAAACTTCTGAAAATAACTTGAACAATTATCATTTTTGCCATTTCGGTTACAGTGAAGTGATGATTTCCCATGTAATATGCCTGCACGCATGTACTAAAGTTTAACAAAAAAACCCTAATTTGTTTGTTTGTTCGTGTTTGTGTGTTTGTCGACTTATATGCGACCAAATGGTTGGGCCATCGGAGCTGAAGATGTGCATATATATATGAGTAATTTGACCCGCTGAGCGTTACCAAATAGCTTCTCATTCATCTCAGATCTCTTAAAACGGCACTAATAATGATTTTTTTATATATATTTTGGCTAGTAGCGGTTGGACCCTCGGATCTGAATTTGTGTATATATATATTGGCAATTTAACCCTGTGAATCTTATTAGGTAGGTACTTTGACCTCATATATTATTATATAATCAAGATGGTTGAAATCTGGTCGGTTAAACACGGGGATAAATTGATCGTAGAGTGTTGAGATAAATGTCGTTGACCTCAGACGACTTAAAGGGACATATGTGAGCAATAAAGGGCGTTCCTTATCAGCATATAATATATGTACGAAAATTGGTACAGATGGGTCACCCAACCAGTGGAATGTCATGGGATAAGTGCCTTTGACCTCAGATTACTTAAAAGGCGACTAATAAATCATATGATCAATAAAGAGCGTTTACTATCAATCCATAATATATGTCGGAACATTGGTGCACACACGTAAAATGGTGCGGGAATGTCACGGCATATGTTCTGCTGACCTCAATTTATTCAAAGACAACAGAGGCATTAAATTATAACTACGGAGGGTTTATTATTAAATTAAAATATAGATGTAACTTTATCAGGAGTCATACAATAGGTGCTGATTATCCCATATGACTTATAACTGTTTTAAATGATACTACTAATAATTGAAACATGTGGGTCACCTGACCAGTGGAATGTCATGGAATATGCACCTATGATATCATGCAACTTAATGGGGGACTAACCAATTATATACTCGAATAAAGCGCGTTTATTATCAGTCCAGAAGATATGTGGGAATGATCTAGGGAATATCACGGGATAGGTGTTGTTGGTATCAAAATTATTTTAAAAGGCACTAATAATTAGCAATAAGAATCGTTTATTATCAACTTAAAATATAGATAAAACTTTATCGGGAGAGTCGTGCAATAGGTGATGTTTACCCCAGATAACTAATAATTGTTTTAACTGACTTGAATGTCCACTAATAAATCACGCATTTTTCACCCGAGCAACACCGGGTACCCCAGCTAGTATATCAAGAGTATGGAATGCATATATAATTTGAAAGACTGTCACATGTGCAAACTCAGTACAATCCTTTGGTGTGTTATTTTACTGCGTTTACTGAAACCAATCGGGTCAACGGTTCACCACAAGCTGACAACGCCGTGTTATTAAAACAAAGTAAAATGGCTGATGATTTCGTTATTCGTGAAGAATGGGTCCTGACGAAACGAAAGTAGTCATACGAAGGTACATGTATACATATTTATTATACCACAACATATTAACAGCATTAGCATCACTAACATGTTTTTGTCTCGGACTAGCTGCTGAAAGTGGACTATTTCACCCCCCCCCCATTTCATTCAATGGTGTCCAATAAGACGTTCAGTTGAAAGACGTTTCGTACCAATAATTGTTTGGTACTGTTAGTTTACCAGGAAACTATATACTAATACAATTTTAATTCTGTTTAGTAGTGTAAAATGGTCCAGGAAACGAGGGACCATGTATCACCACATGCATCCGGAAATGCTCGTAGCGGAAGACATGCTCGTAGCGGAATAACCACATGGTCCGCGATTTGCACATCGTCTCTAGTTGTCGTAAGTTATTTTTAAAAAATACGGTTTATTTTACATTGATTTTTTTTTTACGTTAACACCGATAATCGGTCTACATAAATGAGCGGTTGTGGTTTCCGCAATTTGCATATTACTGTTCGATAATCGGGTTTTATACGAAAATTATGACCTGAAATACTTATTCGATATAAGTCTTTGCATTGACACATTATATAAGATACAGTCTCTCCAAGTATGATATCTTAGCTTTAAAATAAACTGGACATGTTTGCGATGTCAATCATATTTCATATTAGTGCCCGAAAAATTAGTTTCCATGGAGGCACTCACTCGATTTTGTTGCATGTCTATAGCAAATGTAAAACTTGCTACGATGTGGTCGTAGCATCGGGAGATATGCTAGTAGCATTATATAAACATGTGTATATGCGAGAGAATCACACTTTTGTCAACTAAAAGAGCGTCTAGTTAGTGCTAACATATACATATATCACATGAATGCCATGGTATGTTGTAATCTCAGATAAGAGCCTTTTTTATACATATATTATATATTTTTTAAAGCAGATTGCCTCATATTTTAGTTATAAAATACGTTTATCCATTTTAAATTTAGACAGAGTCTTTGTATACATTCATTAATTTATATATTTTAAAGGCAAATACCTCATATATATTATGTTTCTCGGGTGAAAAGTAGTTTTCCGTTCTTTTAGACAAGGTGGCCACTAATCGTATTAATATATATACTGTACAATAGTAGTTAATAGTTTTATTGAAATAAATCGCCTGCAGTAATTGAAAACGTTTGTTATGACATCGCACAAGAGGGTGGAAAGTTATCAATCATCCTTTAGAAAATCCTTCCGAAAAAGTTCGTCTACAGATTGCTCAGAATAAACATTTAAACGATTAGTGACCTCTGTGATTTTAATAGTATTCACATTTATGTTATATGTTCAAATAAATAAAATATGTAATTGCAAAATGTGTCTGAATGATATCGATCCACAGCTGTTAATCAAATGTTCAAAAGTATTTTCGCGCGATTATTACCAGATATTATAGACCACTCAGCCATCGAGTCAGTCGTTTTTTCATTACCGATCATGCACGTCAGCACATTCGACACAGACGCGTGTGGAACATCACTAATTTTGCATCTTTTCAATAAACTTTGTTGTCAAATCCCAATATTATATTACTATTTTGCGATTTACACAATAATATAGAGTCCATAGAATGGCATAGATGAAGTCGAGCATGCATGTCATTTTGAATGCCACTACTTAATTTTTCATGCATTTAACCAAATGACTCTTTCGACTCGGGCTTGATTACTACTATCCACATGATTAGCGTTGCGTTTTAGCTTTAAAAAAGGTCTAGTTGTTGAAATTACCCTAAAAGCAAATCTGCTACGAGCACATCTTTATAAAATCGCTGGTGCTATAGACATAGCATACCACTGCTATAGACATGCCATATTTTCTTGCTATGACCTGCATATATGGTTATTTTTACTATGGAAAATGTAGCTACACGACTGGAAATGTTGGCTATTATATTAAGGGAATATCCGCGGAAATAGCAATGTATGCAAAGACTAGATTGTCTGGGATGTTACCACAGAAATCGCAATTTTATGTAAGAAATGCATATTTTGCCACAATTTTTGGCCTAACTTCCCGGTAAAATAGGATTAAACTGCGTCCATTTTTAAAGAAGTTTGACGTACAGTTGGGTAAATTATAGCCACAAATAATACCACCACCGTCAACCACTGGTATGTGTTGGTTTCGGTGCAACACGTGTCTAACCGTGAACGGTGTGCAAATCGCGGGCCAGGTGGTCATTCCGCTACGAGCATGTCTTCCGCTACGAGCATATCCGGATACATGGGGTATGCGGACAAACTAAATAAGTCGCTCTTCAAAAGCTTTTGGCCTTAGGCCTTCTTCAGATGATATCAACCGAAGAAGTCCCAAGGCCGAACGCTTTTGGATGGTGCCTCATTTAATTGTGTTTGTTTGTTGTTGTCTGTCCGGTTATGCATGAGCGACCAAACGAGGAGTGCCATGATATAGTTGACGCCAGATGTCTTAAAAGGGCATTAATAATTAATTTAACTAAATAATTACTAATATACCCAAAATGGTTGGGATCTGGTCGTTGAAAATTGATTCACATGGATACGTACCGTTGACCTCAAACTATACTTAAAGGGCCACTAATAAAATACTAGTAGAATTTTATTTCAACTATACCCAAACCCGTTGGACCCTGGTACCTAGAAATTAGTATGAATTTGTGAATTGACCAGGGAGTACCATTGTATTGGTGCCATTGACCTTAAATGGGAACTTAAAGATTAAACGATCATAAATTAGCATCAACTAGCGTTCCTTGTCAGATTAGACGATGTGTAGGAACAGTTGTACAGATCGTGTCACAGTAAATTGAAGGCGTTGGAGTATTATGTATCCAATAGAAGATATGCAACGTCAGGCATTGCTAAATGAAATATAAGACTTACAAATTATCTTTCTCATTTCTTTTATTTGTAATTGGCATAGCTTATCACAAACCAAAGATCAAGATTATTGACATAATGTAAAGAATAAAAAACGAAACTGAAATTCCCAACTACACCTTTTACCGAACTCGGCCTCCAGGTCGCAGTTCGACTTTTAATCCGCCCCAAAAATTATTTTATGAATAAAACGCCCATGCGCCCACTGTATACCAGGAATAAATGACACATTATACACGCGGAGTGCAAAATTATCGCACGCGAGTGGTCTCCGTGGGAACAACCCATGGCGATAGCGTTGATCTCACTTTCACCACGGATTGATACACAGGGAAAACATCTTCTGATAACAATTCACCGGTGTTGGAGAATCTGAAATACAAGTAGTTACAGATACGTCTATTTACTGTGTGACCTACGTGATGCTTAAAGCCATCGCTCCCAATGTCCACCAACTGGTAAGACCTAGCAGAAAACAATATTGTTTCTATAAAATATAAAATATAATATTTCAGACTAAAATAAACATATTTTACGAGCGATAATGAATACAAGCAACAAAACCGAACCGACCATCGGTATACATCGATATCGGTTCAGCCCCTGGTCATATAACGAGTAGCAACAGGAGCTGATTGCCAGAAACTATTAAAGATTTTCCACTTGGAGTAAGGAATGTAGATTCAAGAACAGACTAGCGTACCAACCACATACCAAGCAGTCCTCGTAAATAACCAACAGCAGACATTGCGATGGTATGGTAAAAGTTGCTTCTGGTTAATTTGGTATACTAACAATATACTGATGAACAGGGTACCACATTAGGGGATCCTTACCCCTTTCAGTGAGGCGGTTAGTTTATTATACCCGGTACACACAGGCTACGAACACACATATAACGTGTTCTTGTTCTGTGTAAACAGAAGCTAAAGATTTTCGAACCAATTGCAAACAAATAACCATGTCATTAGCCGATTTCCGCATAATCGAACAGATAGGATTTCCGCTTAGATCATATTAGTTCACAGCGCCCATACATGTGCATGTCGCATGACAATAGCAAACGAATCTTCTGCAATAATGAAGATAATGTAGGTGTAAAATGATAAAAGTATAAATGATCTTCAACATTGGCAGAGACGCTCTGGTCCGAATCGGCATCTCCAGTTTAGACCTAGTTTAAACTACCAGTTTAAACTGGGTTTTAGTAGTAAAACCAAATTTTTATCCACCGCTGGGACGACATAGATTTGGTCGATTGCGTTACCTGTGGGCCTCACTTGTCCAATTGCAAGAATAGGGGGCGTGGTCTGTATGTTTATTATCGCTACTTGTCAATTCATTGTCCGGTCACGCGACCTGTTGTCGCTATATAATCTCCTAATCAGGGGAATAACCCGTGCGCTTTGAGAAATCACGACGAATGCACGGTCTGTTGTATAACGGTTAGATATTATCTAATATCATGGACGAACGTGACTTTTGGAACTCAAAAATATCTCTTGAGGGCATGGGTGGGGGCCCGCCACAAATACCCCATAGAAACACCACCGCCCCGGGGGTACCATCCGGACGGGTGAAAATGGGGTATGGACCATTTTTGAGAACGGGAAGGATTTCGGCGAATTTGACGGCATGAATGGGTGGCTCGCCCATAATACCCGATAGAAACATCACCCCTCACCCCGGGATAACAGGGGTATGGACGGTAAGGATTTAGGCTAATTAATTTGGCAGCAGGAGTGGGTGGCACGATCAAAATACACCATAGAACCACCCCTACCCACCCCTCACCGGGGGGAGGGGTCCCACAAGAGGAGGTGGAAATTGGGGTACGCCCAAATACCGAATAGAAACACCCCAACCCTCACCCCCGGGGGAGGGTACATCAAATAACGCATATAAACACCCCACCCCTCACATCCGGGCGGGGTGGGGTGGGTTACCACCGAGGGGTGAAGATGGGATATGAACCATGTTCGAGAACGGTAAGGATTTCGGCCAATTTGAAGACAGGGGTGTGTGGCCCGCTCCAAATATCCAATATACCCTACCCTCATCCCTGGAGGGTACCACCCTGCTGGGGTGAAAATGGGGTATGGAGCATTTTATTCATTATTCGCAAAAACATGCCTCTGTTGGTCAATATTACGGCATGTGTAGGTGGTCCGCCCCAAATACCCCATAGAATGGGGTATGGACCGTTATCGAGAACGGTAAAGATTTCGGCCAATATGACGTCATTGGTGGGCGGCCCGCCCTCAAATATAGTCATAGAAACACCCCCACCCTTACCGCGGGTGAAAATGGGGTCCGACTGGGGGTGGGGTGTTTCTATGGGGGGCATTTGGGATGTGCCACCCACCGTTCTCGAAAATGGTCCATACCCCATTTCACCCCCTCGGGGTGGTACCTCCGGGTGAGGGTGTTTCTAGGGGGTAGTTGGAGCGGGCTAACCACACTGCTGACGTCAAATTGACCGAAATCCTTACCGTTCTCGAAAATGGTCCATACCCCATTTTCACCTCCTGGTGTGGTTCCCCCATCGTTCAGGGGTGGGCTGTTTCTATGGGACATTTGAGCGGGCCATCCATCCATGCCGTCAATTGGCCGAAATCCTTACCAGTCTCGAAAATGGTCCATATCCCACGTTCACCCCATCGGTGGTACCCCCCCCCCCCGGATGTGAGGGGTGGGGTGTTTCTATGGGTTATTTGGGGCGAGCCACCCACCCATACTATCAAATTGGCTGAAATCCTTACAGTTCTCCAAAATAGTCCATACTCCACCCCCTCAGGGTGGCCGTTACCCTCCCCCGGGTGAAGGCTGTGGTGTCTCTGATAGATATTTGGGCGGGCCACCAACCCATGCGTCAAATTGACCGAAAGAGACCTTTTTGTGAATAAGGAATCAGTTTCAAAAGTCATGTTCGTGTCTAACGTGTCAATCTGATCAGTCCGATCCCGCCATGCTCTCAGCCGCCAAATCGACATCCGAACGAGCGAATTGCAAACAGACATATATAGCAAGAAATCATCCATCACACTGCCACATATTTTGTTAGAATTTATCTCATAAGTACCGACATCGCCTCACCGAATTCCACTAAGACTCTCCTGCATCTACATTGAGTGACAAACGCCCGCGCATAAACGCCTCCCCCAATTCAAAATAAACACTCCCATATTCACGAAGAAAAATATCGGCCGAATAATTAAACCCAAAAAACTAGGTTTTAGTCAAACCTGGGGTAGGGTGGTTTAACTTTGTTTTTTTTTTCAAAGTATATTTAAAGGTGTATGTTCGAGGCGAGACGTATGGTACGTATAAATCATATATACCTAAGCTTATACTGATGATTATATAGCCAATTCACCACAAACAATTAGTAATATTACCATAACTTTATCACGTTAATAAAACCTAGTTTCAACTTAAACTGAGTTTATCACAAAACTTGGTTTAAGTACGCTAAAACCCAGTTTTACTCCCATAAACCTGGTTTAACTACTGTAAAACCAAGTTTGAACCCTACTTAAACCTAGTTTAAACTGGAGTTAAACCTGGTCTAGAATAAAACCTAGTCTAAACCAGAGATGCCGATTCGGACCCCTGTGTTCAATGGTATATCATTTTGACAGTCAATCTGGAAACTTTGCTATCTTGGATTTCGACATATGCCAGTGTGAACCCATGGTCCCCAGGAGGAAATACCAGATATTCTAATAATATGCTATATCGTCACTGCTAGGGTATGAATTGGTACATCTGGTATTTTCCCCAGGGGCCTTTGTGTGAACATCAAAAGAAGTTTGCCACATATGTTATTTCAATATGATACAAGAGGGATCGGGTCACAAATTATTTATTTATTAACAAATTACACCCGCCCCTCTCCCTTTACTATTCGGACGAATACAAAATGGATGGCGACATGATCATCGCTCAGTTTGAAGTTTCATTTATATTTCGTCGACTGTTAACTTTAACATCCCTCTAAATCAATAATACACCATTTCAATTTACACTTTTTAACTGATTGAGAAGACTCCACTTAAAATATAAATGGTTAACTGCTCACCCAGCACTTAGAATACAGTGCGTGTGGTAAACCATATCTTGAATATTTCGTCAAGCATGTATACAAGACTCATTTTATGGAACTTGCAGACACTATATATACGTTGTGTGGTATTTGATAATAGTTTTCAACAGCGCCATAATGTCAGATTGTTTTGTTTAGTTAATATGAATTTTGTGTTGGTTAGATGGTGGAGTTAGAAGGTTGTAGTGTCCCTAGCGAAGACACATTAGCGAGTTTCCCGCCAATATCCAAGGCAGACACAAGAAAAGCGCGGAAATGTAATAACAGAATATAATTAATGTACATAACATTCATATACTTAGTTAGAGGCATCGCAATGGGGGGGGGGGGGGTGAAATTTTCAACAGTTAGAAGTTTCATACCTGACAAAACATTATATTAGTTGGAAATTTCACACCAACATTAGGTTGAAAATGTTCTTGTAGTTTGATTTTCAAACAATTTATTGGGGGGAATTAATTGATTTTGGACAAATATTTGCATATTTTCCTATTTGATTGTGTCCTGGTCCCTCTATGGTGGTCAGTCAAAAACTGATAGTTTCTTTAAGAAACAATATTGTCATAATAATGTCATTGGAATTGTCATCAGTTGGAAATTTTCCAATCTAAGTGGGGGTGTTAAACTTATAGACTGAAATGGTCATCAGTTGGAGAATTTTCCTACCTGAGGGAGAGTATGAGGTTTCAAATTCCCAACACTAGGAAAGCTTCAGTTGAGACCAGTCTAGATGCTAGCTTTTGAAATTTTCTTGTATAGTTTTCAAAACATTCTCACACCGGGCCGAACAACCATGGTCAGACTGGTGTGTCCTGGTCCCTTGCACGTAGCAGTGTGCATTTGTCTGGATTTAGACCACTAGATGTAAGGATTTATGCAATTGTTCAGGTTAAAACATTGGAATGTTCTCATACCGGGAATATAAAACCATGGTTCATGAATATATAGGATATTATGCCTGAGTATTGAGGTGCAAGTGGGTCCAAACAGAATTATGCAAAACTAGTGCTTTGTCTGATTTCTGATTCAAGGGGGGGAGGGGTGCAGTTGGAATTTCCTAAGTTCGACACCCCCAACGGAGACCCTGTAGCCACGTCCCTCTGGTGCAATGTGACATACTACGTATAACTGCATGCATAACATATAGTGTCTTGTGGTGTATATACATTGTATGTATAGCATAATAATATAATATATGTATGTATTTTATATTATGTTTAATAAATATGCAGTTCTAGTTTAAGCCTGTTCTTCCAAAACCCGTATTTCCGCGAGGATATGTTGACATCCCTCGTGTAGAGCTATGGTGGATAAATCCATAACACATCTCATACGTATATTACTGAGTCATGGCATAATATGTGGATAGCGAACGCATTGAGTTAAGGAAAATAGTTGGGGGCAATATCATGTGACTGCATGTTATCGGGTATGATATAACAAGTAAGCCTATCCAATTTATTTAGTATTTATTAGTATGGTTCCAGATACCATAGTCACATGAAAGGTCACAGCACATTCTGAACACATAAGTGGCGACAGGGGGTTGTGGGTGTCTCACCTCCCCAACTTTGGTCAAAATTTGCAACAATTGGAAATTTCATACCTGCCAAAACATTGGTTGGAAATTTCACACCAACGGTAGGTTGAAAATGTTCTTGTAGTTTGATTTTCAAACAATTTATTGTGGGGAATTAATTGTTTCTGGACCAATATTTGCATATTTTCCTAATTTTTGTCAACTTTTGGACTGGAGTTGTCATCGGTTGGAAATTTTCCAATTTTTTAGGGGTGACAGGTTGGAAAGCTTTTGTCCTGGTCCTTCCCCCGTGGCCAGTCAAAAACTGGTAGTTAATTTAAGAAAACAATATTGTCATACATTTGGTCAACAAAGTCATTGGAATTGTCATCAGTTGGAAATTTTCCAACCTAAGTTGGGGTGTCAGGTTTGAAATGTCCAACTATAGGAAGGCTTGAGGCTAATCTAGATGCTAGGATTTTGCGATTTTCTTGTTCAGATTCTAAAATGGTCGGCCCGATGTGTCATTGTCCCTCCCCCGTGGCCAATACAAAACTGCTAATTAGTTTAACAAAACAATAATTACTACTTTTGTTCAAACTTTCCAACCTGAGGGGGAGTATGGGTTTGAAATTTCCAACACTATAGGAAAGCTTCAGTTAAGGCCAGTCTAGTTGCTAGGATTTGCGATTTTCTTGTATAGTTTTCAAAATTGTTCAGGTTAAAATATCTGAATGTTCTCATACCGGGAATATAGAACCATGGTTTATGAATATATAGGATATTAGGCCTGAGCAATGAGGTGGAATGGGTGCAAATGGAATTGTGCAAAATTGTGTTTGGTCTGATTCAAGGGGGTGCAGTTGAAATTTCTGAAGGTGGACATCCCACCCCAAACAGAGACCCTCTACCAACGTCCCTGATTCTGAACTTCCCTACTATACCAAATATACTAGTGTGCATAACACCACAGATCAGCACCCATAAAGTAATACCAATCGCACTTTAATGCAGACCCAAATGCAACAATCATGGCAGTTTGGTATGGAAAACACATACTGACTACGGTGTTATATGGAAATGGTGAAGTGGTGGGAGATTGACATTCAGATTAAATCAAATAGCGCGTATAACAAGTTATAGTGGAACACACACGGTGTACGAGTCATATCATTCGCAGCTGCATGCTGCCCTGTGCAATGGACCCAAATCTGACTAAGAACTATTTAGGTTTTCATCTGGAAAAGACAAGCTCCAAATTCTAAGTCAAAAAGGGGCATAACTCTGAGAGAAATGTTCGGACCTGACCCTAATTTTAACAATATCTGGACTTTCTCATATGAAAACAATAGACGAAGTTTTCGTGAAATTATGTTAATTAAGATACGGAAAACAAACTAAAGAGCTAATTCTAGGTCGAAAAGGGGCATTATTCCGGCAGAACTGGTCGAACTTGATGGGGACTTTCTCATATGAAGAATGTATTCAAGTAACATTTCGGACGGACGGTCAAACGGCCAGACAAACATATAGGCTGATGATTAGACGAACGGACATCGTTCAAGTATATAGTCCCCACAAATGTTATCAATAGCGCATGCATGTAGTAAGTCTAGTATTGTAAATAAATGTGTTCGTACATGTAGCATTGTTTTCATATATAACTTAGCGAGAACTTATCATCCAGTCCCTCAAGTTTGGCGTATTCATTATACGTTATTTAAATATGTTTAAATCAAACAAAGTTTCAAACAGTTGCGCGCATAAATTTATATTATCGGCCCGTGAATTCCAACTGCCATATATACATACACACACAACGAATAAATTTGAGATATAAGATCGTAGTTAACGCTTGATCAAATAATACCATAATTCGGCACTATCAATGCGTTAGAGTCCCCGTTCAATATCGATTGCCGTAGATACAATAGCCGAAACACATACATATATGGGAGTGCAATCTTCTCAAATTATTGAATGAGTCTCTTGTAACACGTATTGTAGTATATTGTTAAACATAAATTTAATAGTTTCCAAAGTTTATATGTGTTTTGGATATGGTAGCACATAGTCATAGGGATCTCCAATGAAATAGTTTGTTTATCGCGCGCTGCTGAATGAAAATTTCGGCATACGATAAAGACGGCGACTATTTACTAAGATGCCATGGCTACACTATATAAGGCACTGCATGTTGTTGGAGTCTTTCATCGTCCGATCTTCTGCCCTGTTGCCAGCAGCTAATATTTTCTTTCGTCGTTTGTGAACTAATCAGGAATCATGGCTGAACTCGATATGATAAACAGGGATCCAAACGGAATGAACGATCACTTAAAGGTAGGTGTCGTGTGTGAATTCGATGTGGATAATCTGCAAACCTGGTAACTTGGGCTGCTGTGGGGCATTTCGTTTATTTGCTAAAGTTCGTGAGAAATCATGAGAGATTTATCGACAAAGAACATACCAATTGCAATACAAGAAGCAAAATACACAACTACGATATACATAAAGTATACTAAAGAGTGCTATGGTCATATTATATGACTAGCTTCAAAGAGTATGTGATGTGTAAACATAATTGTTCGACAATCAGTTGAATACTCATACCCCAAATAATTAGAGAGAAGAATGCATATATAACATTGAATTGTGTCATTTTACTCAATACCTAAATCTTACTGACAATAAATTGTCTTAAGATGCCATACTCGCCATTTAATCTATATATAGTTTGTAGTGATGGAAAACAAAAAACAATATAGTAGTGTTACATGGGTGTACCAGCAGCAGCCCATGTAATTCCAGATTATTATATCTCGAGAATGAGTGTGTGGTTTGGTGTGCTGTGACTTTTTCCCCCAACATGTACTATTGTAGATGTTCCGTGTGCATATTCGATGGGATTTGTCAAATGAGCGCAATACAACAATTTCCACATTTTACAAATATCAGTTGTGTCAATTTGTATTTCTCAGATATGTCAGTTGTACATCAGAGTCAACATAGGATCATAGGTTACACTGATAGGAACAGCAGCACCCTCGTCATTCAATAAATGCTTAAAACATGGTGCTAATATGCAGCAATATAAGATACAAGTAGTATCAGCTATATTTAACAATTTTATTCAAATATATTGATCACATTTATGGAGACACAGACTCAATAAATTATAAGTGTTCATTGTTTCCAGTATAATGCTTCAGAAAGCGACTAAAAATTCTCATTTTATAGACTGAGTTAACATAACGCTCACTATTGGTTAGAGTAAGTTTGTTTTCACACAAGAGATTATTTTGGTGCCCGGTATTGAGTGTGGGCATCGCCGTTTATCAAAAGCCTAGCGATATGTAACGGGATTATCAAATGATTGCCTTCACATTACAGATTTCAATATACCCCGCGGTTTGAATTAATATGAAAGCGCGTACGAACATGATGAGTGTCGTGGTGTGTGAATGGAGTAATTGCTCAGGTGGATGCCAGTATTGTTGTTCAATTTATATTCATTGGTTATATGTCTTGTGTCGATTGCTTTATATCCATGTGTATATCTTCACCCTTAGCAACAAGTAGTTAGTCAGCTATTTTCACTTATATCTTGTTCATGATTTGTACACTATAATGTCTTGCTTTAGAAACATTCGCTTACAAATCAGTGCACATCGCTGTTCATGTACACGTTACAGGGATTTGGCGAAGAGGGGATATAATTTTATAGTGGGTTCTGAGTTTCTTTGATGAACTAATATAACGAAATATATACAAACGACAATCTAAATTTACACGCATTAGAATTCACTGTGTCTATCAAAAGTGACACAATATTTCTGGCTGTTATCCAAACACCACTTTTCTTTTCTGTTATATTATATTTAGTATGCGTTGGTAAACATTCAGATATCCCTATTTTCGTCATTTGCTTGTAACCCATATTATTACATCTACCCCAGCCAGCAAACACACAAATATATATTTCAGTCTTTATTGATGCATATTTATTTTTTACAATAACATACAAATCATCATACACTATATGTGAATGACAAATAAGCATGTGCTTGAAAGCACTTTTTGAACTGAGATACATTGTCAATTTGTAATTAGATGTGTGGTTTGCTGACTGGACCGATCATACACCCATTTACGAATATCACTTGTACCCCATTTAATCATAACTTTCTTGGGCCACACTGTGCATTTTCAGTCCCCATGCCTTTGTTCCCTGGAAATAAATAGAATAACTAATTATACGAAACTCACATTATAACTATATTTCTAACAGTTTATATATATTTATGTTAACACATTTTTTACTTTTAACGGTTTCTTTTGACAGTAGAAGGGGGTAACCCCAATAAATAACAACGCTCGGTATCACAATGTTCATATATTCGCCTTTCGAAAATATTTAATCTTAGCTACAATCGCTCTTTTAAATTTGCTCTGTTATACAACTGTATAGTTCAGATAATGTGACATTTAGGAACTGTTCTGTGCTTATCTTGCTGTAATGCTCTGCGAATTGTTACAATATGCCATTAGGAATTTTTACCGGCGCGGATCGACATCAGGTGCCATATATTCTAACATTTTAGCGATTAAGTGCGCAATAACTGAATAAAGATAATGTTGGTGATCTAGTAAAACTTGGCAATAGTGATTTCATTTGTCAAGTCAGAGTGACCAATGCTCGTACGCGTTATTTCGCGATATGAAGACACACACAGGAGAAGCTCGGGAGGCTGATAAGAAGGTAACACACTGGACCTCATCATCCAAGTTTATCATGTCTGTTCATTCAATCATTGCCGTGCTAGCTAGTACAGTCAGATTCTATTTTAGTACAATATCTTTAGTATGTGCCAATATTCCATTATGATTCTCTTTGCATGATGCGTCTGCTTTCTGTCAGGTCAATTGCATGTTATCTGGTATTTCTTCTGCATTGTTTGTTGAATATAGTGTCATTTGAATGCATTCCCGATCAGTGCTATATTATCTAGTGGCGCATGCATGCCATCTGATTATAAGTCGCCAGTGTCCATGCTTTGATCTGCAACTATACGTCTCCTACATGTGCACCCACACGCATGAGTGGGTCTTGTTCTATTCTGCTGTACATAAGCTAAACTTGATGCCAGTGCCTCTTAAAAAATATCGACATAATTTGTACCTCTGTTGGGGAGAGGAGAATTTAGTACGTTTGAATAGCATGTTCTCGAATCCCCGTTGCTCGTCGTGTATTACTAATCGGATTATTCAGTAATATTTTATTCTGGGATGATCGATATGATATGTTCAAACAAATCAAAGAGCCTCTGTAAACCACCGACTCAAACCGGCCGTTTAATCTAATATGCGGGTACCAATTGTTGCCTCCCTTGCTGTAGGTGGCGTTCGAGGATTGTATTGCTGAACCAGACGGAGCTCACTCCATCGATTGCATATGGAAGACATCCTACAAATGCTTCTCATGCAGCAAGTCATGCTGATACAACCTCCTGTCCCTCTGCTGTGGCATCTGTGCTGCATTTGAGATATATATGTTTGAAGTTTGAACAAGTCATCGTGCCCTGCACAAGCTCTTTAACGCGAATGTGTTATTCATGTCTTCCGATACAAAATACTTCTTCTAACGATTATATATTTGTTCAGTGCAAAATAATTTCTTTAAAAAACACGCGATTTTTGTTCAAAGTTGACTGTCGATCTACTGTCGAACCGATTATGGAAAAAATACGAGTATTGTGTAAACACTATAACTATTTCCTCCGACATTATTTTGCAAATATCGATAAATTTTAATGAAACGAATCATTAATGTTTGTATGTGAATTTCTAAGTTTTATTATATATGTGGGTGACATGTTTCCTCCGAGTATTTCCATGTCATGTCCTTGCGCTCTCGTCCCTTCGGTTGAGTTTGATTGTCCCCACTCTGCGCTAAGATACATATGTTAGAAACTTGGTCAAAATATAGTTCTCACTCAGGAATGTGCGCCAGATCACTTTCGGTATTAGAAGAGGGAAACGTTGAATACTAATAAATGATAATTTATTTTATATAACCACATATTTGCCCCAAATATTACCGTATGTGTGCTTTATATATAATGACATATGTGCTCTAAAACGGGTTACAAAGTGAATGGTGGTAAACATGTGCGATAATATATGTACGTTGTTACATAAAAGTATTCTAAAATAAATGCATAAACTGTTAAGACCACATGCGTGCGAGTAGTATGCTGTTGCTTACAAGTAATGTAAAATAAATACGTAAACTTTAATTTTTCACCCCCTGGAATATTTGGCGGCCTGGCAAATATTCGACGAATACCGATAGATTCTCGATACCAAATTGCGTTGATATATAACACTTTTGGACAATTGTATATTAGAGTCGACAGTAGTTAGCATTTTTTCCTTTGTCAATCGATTCTGATAACTGAAGCGGTATTTCAAGTAATGTTGTTGTTGTTGGAATTTGATGACATGGGGACCATCGAATCGGATTGTGTACCTTTAAGTGAACCGAACGACGACAAAGATAATTATTATCGTACTGGCGTGAATACTGGAATAAACTAAGAATGTAGCGATGGGCCAGTCGGATATCCCGCCATTTGGGGGTTAATCATTTGTGTATGCATTTGTTATGGCGACACTATGTCAGTCGTAACAACCATTTATTAGGCAAACACACTTCTACCATTGTGTGCAGGTAGCTCAATAAAAGCACACTGCCGATGAGGCCAACGCGGGGCTTTATATCCAATCGCATTCTAATCTTTTTAACTATTCAAAAGTATTTACGACTGTTTGTTAAGCGAATTGATATACTGAATGCAATCGACTGGGGCACAACTGCGATGGAATATTTTAATGAGGGATAGGGCAATGGCCAAGGGTTATGATCGGTGACCAATTGTCAATGATAGGTGAAGATTAACACTGATCATTTATAATTATTCAAATAGTTTGAATCAATTCATGGTCATGTAATAGTCCAACTACTGATGAGTTTATGTATACTTATAGTTTGAAACATTTATTGGCTTTCATTGTCGTAGTAACATGGGAGTCTGGACCATCGGATAAGAAACCAGACTGCTTCTTGCACTACTCCCACTATACAACTGAGCCCAAAACTTGTTGACAAATTTGAATTACAGTATGCTGTTGTAAAGTTGTTGTAGGTTCAGACAGTGTCGTGGACGGGTATTTTCTCAAATGCTGACTATGTCAAAAAACCCACAGCATATCTTTATTTTAAAATGCTTGCTGTAATGTCATTGAAATACCTCACCGATCACTATATTCGCCATCCGACGCGGGCTTAGTTTATATCTACGCTGGCTAATTAAAGAACGCGAAGAAGGATCGGTTCGAATACGCAGTGCATATGATTGTGGTAAGTAGTTATATCCAGAATTAACGTGGTCAAGCTGGACAATCAATTAGGGAACGTTAACATAGCTGCCAATTTGCCTGGACAATTTTCACGAATGTCTTCATAGATGGCTATCTAGTGCACACTTTTGAATTGAAATTTCTTTTTGAAATTACCGAATATGCGTCTCAAGATTAATCACATAACACTTCAATGACTTGTGCTTCCTAAACTTTTGCGAAAACCCTGTGCCAATGTATTCTCTTATGTATGTGAGTCTCCCATCGGGAGCCTCGCATATACAAGAAAATACATTAGCATAAGAATATTTACCTTGACCTTGTAAGCCAGTACATTTTCTTATTTATGCCAGGTTCTATAATGGGAGACTCGTATATATAAGATGATACACTGGCACGGAATTTAATACTGCACCAGCTCAACTCCCGTCACAAAAGGGTCAATATAGTGATACAATGTCACGAGCTGTTGCACTATTGATTATTGGCAGATATTTGGATGCTACGTTCTGGAACATGTCAGTTTTATATAATAAATTAAATGATTTCACTGCACCGTTTGTATTTAGTAAACGATTTGTAATTTGTCGGCCATATCATAGCAGTATATAACCCTCTAATGTGAATTGCCACAAATATTTGCCAGCATGTGAACGTAAACTAAGACGATCATTGTAATTTTTTAATGTATAACTGTAGTTACTAAATTATATATAATCACGCACGTAACACTTTGATAGATTGTGAACACTATAATCTATTATATCTTTATTTCCTTAACAAGCATATATATATATATTAATGACAGTTGTTTTTTAGAACCAAGATTAATATAAAAAACATTCACATAACAGTAGTGTGAATTATGTATTTAACAATTATGTATACACCTTAACATTTTAGATAACACACCAACCTTTAGCAAGTAACTTTATTATAAAACACCGCTGTGGTAGATATTGACCTATGACTTTTCCCCCACATCATAGTATTATATTATATTCCTCCTCCTCCAACAGGTCGGTTTCGAAGATGTCTTAGCTGAGCCAGATGGTTCACACAGCAAGGACTGCGTCTGGAAGTTAGCATACAAATGCTTCTCCTGCAGTAAAAGCTGCTGCTACAACCTATTGGCAATCTGCTGTGGAATATGTATGGCACTTGGGTGGGGATGCGTGTTCGCGTACGTCGCCTTCTGTCACATCTGGTCGGTGACGCCATTGCTCAGGTGCTGGATGATCAACTGCGGATGTCTGCAGAAATTCTGGGGAACATGTCTGCAATGCTGCATTGCACCAATATGCGAAGCGTACGGCCTACTGTTTAGTGGAATCACCGTCACCAACAGATAGTGAGCAAGCTATACAAAGACAATCATCGGAGCGAAGGCCGGAAAAAAGAACATAATCAACATCAGCCACCGGAGCGACCACCGGACGAGGTACATAATCGACATATGGCCATATGTCGGTCGTAGCTAATATCATGAGGACCGGAACTGAGCTACCGGAAACTAGCTCCCGTGATGCATCACGAATGTCGAACTTGAGTAACATCGACAATTTCCTATAGGAAACATTACGAAGGACGAAAAGCCGGCAAATTTCTCTTTTAACTTTCTTATTTCTCTCTCCGTGTTTGGAATTGCGACCATGTTGTCATTATACCAGACGCCTGACGATGAAGACCTCGGTTCGTTTGCCAAGACGAGGGTTTTGTCAGATATTGCTCGGGTGTTTTGAATAAAGAGAACATGTTCGGAGTTTCCAAACATGAACTCAATTGTTATGTTATCCTCACATCTTTGAAATAAATTTATATCTGTTTCTTAAAAGGCTGACTCATTATCATCAAGTATGTCTTTCTTCGTGATATCAGGTTACACACAATAACGCGAACGTACATATAGAGGCACTGTTTGTATCCTATCTCGGTCTGGCGGGTGTGTTGTCTACATAATAAGTGAATTTCTATATTTATCCCACGCATATGCCTAGCTTTTACTGGGGCATATACATTAACCTTTTCATAACAGGAGCTCCACTGGTGCGACATTAAAGTCCACGTTCCAGTCAATTCTTTTAGATATGGGAGTCTCCCATATGGAGCCCCGATTATATAAGAGAATGATTTGGCTTATATGGTTATGGTCAATATTTTTATGCCAAATATATTCTCTTATATATGCGAGGCTCCCTATGGAAAGAGAAAAGGTGCCAAATGCTCATGTCTACAATATAGCATTAATCGAAGAGTATTCAACAAAAACATTCTGATATTTTTTACTTTTATTTGTTGTGATATCCGCGTCCAAATATTGATAGTAGAAAAGGTAATAGAAAGATAATACTTCTAATTTCGCACGTCAAGCATAAAACACTGTTATGATATGTGTCCGAGGCAGGAACATATTATCCAGTAGTCAACCAACTATGTTCTATTTCCGAACGAAGACCGAGCAACATGACACAACGATTTAGTTTATTGTCAATGAGCCATGAAAATTGCCACACTGAAGACAGCATTATATTTAACAAGGCTGCTTCGCGCGCACAGTATTCACACTCGGTGCTGTGCATAGTTTATCAACAGGCTATAGTTGTTTTACGATTTGTCACTATCTCCCTCAAAACCGTGACGAATATTACGGTCTGATATTTATTAACGGGCGAAGTTAGACGTTTTAATTCTCTATCTAATTTGGAACAACACACCCCTGGCAAGCAGTTTATGTTTACAGAAAGATATTGGACTTTGGTCTCGCTCTTATGAGATGTAGTTGGACACACATCTGGCCAAATCATGTCAATTATATGGGATGGCTTTTTCTTGTGGAACCGTTGGATCGGTTAACGTCGTGTCAGTCGCTATGGCATATCACGTTGTCAGTGTAAACCTTCTATGATAAATCTCCCACTCGGTTATACAAGTATACACTGAAATGGTATATTATGTATCGGGGGGGGGGGGGTCATAAAAGATAAGCAGTCATAATATTGAAGGAAAATGTTCAGATAATAAATTTAACCTTCGATCGGTTGTTGAACTTATTATCCGAACATTCCCTATGGGAACTACTCGTCAATGAGTGTTTAGTGTAGAATGGGTTAACTTTAGTAGGAAATGTCGTCTGCACATGCATTCTCAAACGGTACAAAGTTCCGGAAATTTGCTGCAGTCCCGCAAAGTTGAGGAACATTTACCAGTGCTTTTATATTGTTTCATTTTATGGTCCTATGGCCCGTATGAATATGGAACTCCGCACACTTACGGCAAATCTAACAATCATTTCAATGGCTGATAAACTCGTCGAACATATGCGGCAAACCACCGGCCATCGGGGAGTAACTGTCAACTCCATCAGATAACGATTTCGAGTTACAAAGTCCACGATGGAAACATGTGGATTTGAACCCTTATCGCCAACGCTGGAGGGCGAAACGGCTCGGAGTTGTAACCCCTAAACGATTGAGCCACCGAGGCCCCGAACATTTCCTATGGGGACAACTTCTGTTAAGTTCAGGATATCAATCATCGATAATACTGAATACATTAAATTATGAAAGGGACCCAAGTCATTCACAGTGGGTAAATGTGCTAAAATATAAGTCTGTAAGAACATCAACACGAAGAAGAGCATGGATACATAGATAAACGCTCTTCTTATATGTATTATTGATAGTTCTCAATTAACGAAATTTCGATTACTGAAACCAATGTTATGTAAACAAAACTGTTGTAGTGATTTGTCAACAAACACCGCTTATTGCATCGAAAGTTCAAACATATTTGGCCTGAATATGATTTTAATAATATTGTGCAATGCTTTGGCCATTTCTAATGTTTACCGCCAACACTAATTTTTGATTAAACGTTGGTATCTTATTGGAATAATTTGTTTTGTATAGGTAATTCGGCTGTAAAAATCATGTTTACATAGTAAATGGCCTGCTATGCGAAATCTCAATATTGGAGTGTTATTAATAATGAAAATCAGAAAAAGCCAGCATATTTTCCATGTACTTCTTGTCGATAGTGCAACATATCCTCGCGCAAATACGCACATAATCGACATATAAAGTGAAATTGGTGCATAATGTGATTATTTTATTCTGAAATAAGTAGATAGTGGAGTCCCTTATTTCGTTTTATGGAGCGGGCCACAGTAAAAACACATGTTAAAGAGCGTACACCTGAAAAGTGGTCAGATTGCTTATTTTCTTCACTTTGTGCACACAATCTGTTTGGAATCGCCTCATTATGAGTCGACTGTGTGACGAAAACTTTCTCATTTTCAGCACAGTATCGACTCAAAATGAGGCGATTCTCAGCAGATTATATCAACGTAAAACAAGTTCTATTATAAGCAGATAATGTGCGCATTTTTGGGGGAACAGGCTGGATAGTAATGTTATTTTACCGACTTTTATTATGTTTCGCATGAACCCATCTCGAAGGCCTTGAATCCCTTTAATATTATGAGCGGCATAACTCACGTGACGATCCGATGACACGTTGAGTTTTCGAAAATAGACACCATTCGCAAAATCACTATTACGATTACGGATAGGATATATTGTCCTAGTAAGTTGGGCACCATCACAATTTACCTACGGTGGTTAATTTGTGAGACGGAATATGCCCCACTATATTCAGATAAACATATATTTGACAGAAAATATAATGCGTGTCTCTTTCCCATGTTCTTATCCGGGTGCTATACATCACACGGGTAATGTTAGAGCTTCCCCAAGTAGGACCGGTGGCACAACCTACATGTAGAACACATCATATAACTAAACTTAGTGGGGTACATTTCGTCTCGCATAAGCACTCCCGTGAGTAAAGATCAAATGTTTGGCCGTATAGTGGCAGGATATTGTCCATATCCGTAATCGTAATCTTGATTTTGCGAAAGGTCTCTATTGTAGTATCTGACCAGTGGGTATTGGGCACTTCCGGACTGAACATGAAGACAAGCTATATAAACTGAATAATGGGGAGTAACTCTATATCATAACACTGTGATGAATTTTGGGTGGCAATAAGCACACGTTGAATAGTATAGCATGGTCGACCAGGTCTCGTATTCACCAACTAGGTTTACATATAGTCCATGTGGTTTACAGCAGGCGAGGCTCAATGCGAAGCTGCCTGTGGTCGTCGATCTAAATAGATGGACATCCCGGCGGATTCGGATTATCCAATCACGGGGATTTGACTGTGATCAGAGCTTGACAACAAATGTTGATTAATCACCTTCGAATAAATGAATCATATGAACAAAAGTATCGATAAATGAATATTTGCTTGTTGTCCAATCGATAACAGCTCCAAATTTCATGAAATGCCTGGCCTCAAATTCTAGTCATTTCGTGAAACGACTGAAAGTTGTAGTCATTTTATGAAGTGACTGACCCCCACAGTGGTTTCCTGAAATGACTGGAAATTTTTGCTATTTCACGAAATGACTGATTTCACAATACTGTAACATATACATGTTTGCTTCATTTTAATTATGAGCATCGTTTTTGTGTATTAACGTCCACATTCATGAAAATATAGAGGCGGGAAGAATCCTCCAACCCAATTGTTATCAACACTGATTCCACAGAAACATTAAACCTGAGTCTCTATATCGCTATTCAGACTTGTACTCCTGAATATATGTTCATATTAAAAGTATTTCAAAAACACAAATACGCCCATAGCGGCGTTATTTTAATCTGAATTACTCTCTATATGAACGTATATGGGACACGAACACAGTCGTATATTTATGAGCGTATTCATATTACAAATACGTCCCCACCGGGCGTATTTGATGCGCCCCCATACGAAATACGCCCATATTGGCATTATTTAATCTAACTCTTTTCATTGATAGGACTTAACATATTAGCGCTCTTTATGGTGAAGTTTCACTGCGACCCGCGTCATTCAAAGGAATAACGGGTATACGCTCATTATGGACTTATTTCAGAATCGACTGTTTTCATGCCCCATTTACGTTCAGATTCAAATAACGCCAGTATGGGCGTATTTGGCTTTTTGAAATATGTTCAATATGAACTTATTTGCATGAGGCTACGTGCATGTTGAAATCTAATAGATTGTGTCCATTATATCGACGACAGTGAGTCGTAACAGCGAAGGTTCGATGTGCGTTCAGTCGCTAGCAAATAAACTACCACGCTTATAAAATAAACCCAATTGGTGATTATATGAGCACTGGAATGGATTACGATTATCAACAGACATGTACTATGAACACGAAAAAAGGTATGAGCCCATATTGGTCACCGAAAGACATCAGATTCAACAAAGAGGATATTTAGATAATATGGAGTTTTAGATAAAGAAAACCCGGGCGCTACATGTACCAGCTACCGACCATCATGTAATTCACGTGATTGCATGACAGCGCTGCAAGGGCATAACTGTTTTTAACAGATTTCCCGTGGTTGCGTATGGAGCTCTGTGGTCCAGTGGTTAGCGTGTTGACTTGTCTTGGCTGTCAACACAGCGGGATGAGTTCGCAGCCCGTGGTTTATTGTGAGTTTTCACCAGTGGCTTGGCCGCTTTGAGCGATGTGCAATTGTTGGATTGTACACTGTTTGAATCTCGCGACAAGTTGTGACCCTTGAGTAAGTTGTTCCGTATTGTGTCTGCGTTGCACTACCATGCGTTATAATGATACCTGATTGTGTGCAGTGAAAGATCTCGTCAGTTTGCTAGCTACATGGTATATTGGTATACTCTCGGGTGTACCTCCCCATGTCCCCGGGGAGCGGTAGATGGTTACTAGCAAGGCTCACCAATGGAACAACTGTAATACTTTGAGCACTTTGGGCATCATGGGATAAGGCGTTTTACAAATGCTATACATTATTTGTATTATTATTATGCAACATATTCTCCCGCAAATACGCACATAATCTACCTGTAATTTGAAATAGGTACATAATGTGATTATTTGATTATGCCATAAGCAGATAATGGCTTTTGCCCGTTATTTTGTTTTATGACGCGGCCACAGTGAAAACGCACATTAAAGAGCATTCACCTGAACAGTCGTGAGTTGGCTTCTTTGTGTTACTGTCCGTTTATAAACTGCCTAGAATCGCCTCATTATGAGTCGACAATATGACTCTCTCATTTTCAGCACATTATCGCTTCAAAATAAAGCCATTCTAAACAGATTATCTACCTAAATAAGTTCTATTATAAGCAGATAATGTGCGCATTTTCGGGAGAACAAACTGTATTATTATAACATTGTGAGGATCGGTGGATGAACAGGCTTTTTACTTCAAAAACTTGACAAATCATACAAATGTTCAGCTGTTTAAATACACATATTAGGCATATACTACCAATGACCGCTGTCCCATGCTACCTACGTTTTCTATATTAGAAGTCGTCTTAGACACAAAATTAATCAAAATTTCTTAAGCCAATTTTCAGCTCACCATGCAAAAGAAAATTCTTGCAAAAATAGTCGCAATCACCATCATGTGTATCACATAGGAATTGAGAAAATCTTTAAAATCGTAATTGCGAGAACCCTGTGCCAAAGCATTCTCTTATATATGCGAGTCTCCCATAGGAAACCTCGCATATAAAAGATAATTCATTGGCCTACCAGTATTTACCCTGTCCAGGCTGTCCTTGTAAGCCAGTGCATTGTCTTATGCGAGGCTCCCTATGTGAGACTCGCATATATATGACAATGCACTGGCATAGGATCAATAATGCTGCACCCGCGCAGCTCCAGTCACCAACGGGTTAAGTAATGCGACGAAAACGATCACAAACGTTTATAATGAAAACGCTCTTTAGTGTCTGGCGCTTTTTTTTGGTGATGAAAGCTATCCGGACATGAACTTTACTAGAGGCGGTCATTCATATTGTTTTTTGGCTGACAAAAATTCAAAATGTGTTAAATCTTCATATTTTGAAAGTCGATATCTTGCCACCAAAACCTGCTATTAATGCCAATTTAATGTACTTATGGTCCCATCAAATTATGTTCCGGTATATAACACGTGCAGATGGTGTTTTATGGTCTCAACTCGGACAAGCCACCATTAAGAAGCCGCCCCATTTTTGAATTTTCAAAAAGTCTCAATTCCAAACTATCAAATGTGAAGGAAAAAAATATTATCCATTATAACCAATGTTTGCTATAGTACTATAAAAACAACTCTTTACCCTCAAGATATGAGTGATATGATCGAGTTATGAAAAAAAGTGGTTTAAAATTTGTTTTCATGTATGTCGATAATTCGATACAGTTTGACAGCAAGCATTAAAAAACAGTGAATTATCTCGACTATGAACCCATCTATGGTATGCGCTCAGTCTACCATCTGAAATCATGATTGTCTGCGAGAAAATATACATAACATTTTTCATTGCATATTATAGTTTATTGATAGCCATTTGAAGAACTATTTTTGTTAGGAAAAGTCACTATAAAACTACATAATGTATGAAAAGATGAAACAGTATTGATTATGTATGTCTGCAGATTATTCAAAACGTGGTTGAATAATATTTATGTTGTTTAATGTTGTTTTGGTCCTTTACCCGATATAGCAAATGGCTGCCAAAAAACTAAGATAATTATGGAATTAATTTTTTTTAATTTATTTTCTCGCATACAGTCATGATTTCGCGTGGTAGGCTGAGCGCATACCCTAGTTGGGTGCATAGTCTAGATAATGCAGCGTGTTATTTTTTTTAATATTTCATGTCAAACTTGCTATCGTCCTACATGACAAAATGGTTGTTTTTATTTATAAAAACCACTTATTTTCATAATTTGAACATATCTATCATAGTGTGAGGGTGAACACGTGTTGTTATAATGTACTATAGAATACATTGGTTATGAGGGATAATTATTTTTCCCTTTAAATCGACGAAAATTCACGAATGGGGCGCCTCCTTGAGTTTATAATTCGACGACTATCTGAACCATTTCCAACTCGAGTGGGGGACCTAATGAAAAGCCACACAGCAAACTACTGGGCAGACACATAACTAACTTAACAGTGAACATAATAAACCTGAATAGTAAATAGTCTGCGGCCAAAAACCATGGCCGCCAGCAGCCATGTTGGATTTTACTCTTTTACTAAATCCTTTGGCACAGGCTACAGGTCCCTGAATTTACAATCTGAGATTCGGCAAACCAGGCCAAAGTTCATGAACAAATATACATTTGAGACAGAACATACGATACACAAAATATATATTTATAGATGTACACATACAATGTTAATAATATGCCAATGTGTGTGCAAGGTGTGTGTTGTGTACGAATTATTATACCAATGTGTGCAAGGTGTGGGTTGTGTACGAATTTCTACCCCCACCATTCCCGTCTATATATCTATTCAATCGTTATCATATATTATTCTCTATATAAATGTATGATATAATAAATAAATAAATTTAAAAAAGTATATAATCCAAGGAGTGAACCTGTTAAATGCTTTAAAATGTTATACGGTATAGATTCGGACAATTTCCTCGGCATTTCGTCTTTTCATATTGCAGAGCTAATCAGAAATCTTTTTCAGAATGCTGCGTGCGCTAATTTGTGTAGCTAATACTGGTTTGATGTGTGCTAATTAACAATTGTTAACCTCTTGTTTGATAGGTAAGTGTATATTTGATACTAGTTATGATTATTAATACATGGAGATTCATGTATATGCATTTCCTCAAAACAAATTAGACTGATTAAACCTGCCATTTCGTCTGCAGATATTTTATAATTAAGAAATTAATGTAGTTTATTGAGTGTATTTTGTCGTGTAAAGGTATAGCGCTGTTGCATGGGCACATCGTGTAAACCGCGAAGCGTTTTATACTAAGTGTGCTCCAACGAACACCGCGCCGTACATGTACCCTTCAATAAACATTTAAAACTACAATCATTTCGTATATTTACAGTAATGCCCTAATTAATCGACTTCTTAGCCACAGCAGAATTATGGGTAACTTTTCAGGATTTAGTCGGAAATATGGTTTGTTGCCATTCAAAAGAAAGCTCTCACCGAGAGCTTTCCGATGAATGGCAACAAGCCATATTTCCGACTAATTCCTGAAAAGTTACCCATAATTCTGCTGTGGTTAAGAAGTCGATTAATTAGGGCATTACTGTATATGGCTTTTCCAATATTAATTTCTATAAACTAAGCTGTTTTTGTTTTGAAATATATCTGTAATCTGGATATTATACCGTGTAAATCACTGGAAGATGGTCCAATATTCTACATGTGCATTATCGAAGGAATATAGTATATCATACGTTCGCGACAAATTATTGACTTTATAACTAGGTCAAAGGCCTCTTAGGGGACAAGAATGATGACGACCCGATTTCTTCGGTAGATTTAGGTATTTTCCGATCATATCTATAGACTTAGCTTCGTTCAATTTCACCGAGTTATATGTCAAATGAAAGGGAATTAATTTTATTGTCAATAAGACTCACTGAAGGATATTTTGGATACTTGGTGTGGTTTTAGCCAAAATCGATCTTTTGAACCTTGTGTGTTGATCTTTTATTATTTTCCCCAGGGACATGCTCTGCAAGTTTATTCGCGTGGTCGACAGACATGCCCATGTTGTCAAAACTGGTCTATATCATTCCGTGAACATACATAATCTGAACATTTGTAGCAAGCGCGATAACCCAATGCACGTGGTCAGTATGCATGTACTGTTGTCTTATAATACGCGAACAAGGTGTCTGGGACTGAGATTCTTGAGTCCATCCAAACACACACATAAAAACACGTGAACTTCGCTTTATCTCGTATCGCGACGTACATGGATCTTGCTACTTATTAAATTGTTAGTTTAAGGTGGACTGTACAATAAATCGGCCCATTTATGGGACCATCTCCTATTATACTCAACAGAATATATGCAACAAATGAATTAATTTGAGCCATGGATGAGTGCAAAATACACTCATTTACTTTATGAACGATTTAAAACAACATGGTAATTTATAATGAATATGAGTTTATGGATTGAGTCATTAAAGACACGATAAGCGTTTGAGATGGGTATTGCTGTTCAAATAAGCACATCCCTAAAAATCGGCATAGATAGAAAGAATATTATATTGCATGATATCTTCATGTTAGTATACTCTGTGTTATGCAAACAAACGACATGTTATGCCCACAAATAGAACGCAGAGAGTATTCGATAAGCAAAACACTCAACACCGGGGAGACCCCACTAAGTGAAATGTGTTACAAATGCCACCAAGTTGTTTACAACATATCGGTATGGCGTTTGCTAATCCTCGCCACTCAAGTGTTCGGTGATGAGTGGGTGACCGTGAATCACTCTCCTAAAACAATATCCACGGTGTTGAGTGTTTTGCTTATCGCTCGTTATTTACGTGCTTGATATAAACAAACGCTCGGCTCTCACAAAGTGTGCTTTGTGGATAATATCGCATTCATGCTATAATTTTACTATACTATTAGTATATTCTTGAGGAAATTCTCATAATTTGGTAATTGTTATTTCTAAATTATAACATATAACAAAGGCCACCTGTGCCATTAACCAATTTGCATTATAATTACCGTGTTGTTTACATCGTTCGTAGAGCACATGTGTGTATTTTTCACTCATCCATGGCTCAAATTCATTCATTTGTTTCATATATTCTGTTGAGTATAAAAGGAGATGGTCCCATAAATACCGGATTTAGTATACAGTACCTCTCTAAGCGAGTTGATTGTGATTGTGAGAAGTTAAAGTCACATACAGTTAGCAGTTTTGTGATTGACACAAATTTAATTCCGTGAAGTTGCCCTCTCGTTCAACTTACCTGATTGCATCGAACATTGGCGTAGGTTAGTAAAATCTCGCGGAGCTTTCGCACCAATCCTACAGTAATGCCCTAAGTAATCGACTCGATAACCACAGCAGAATTATGGGTAACTTTTCCGGATTTAGTCGGAAATATGGCTTGTTGCCATTTATCGGAAAGCTCTCCCCGAGAGTCAATAAAGATACGGTAAGCGTTGGAGATGGGTATTATCAAGTCGATTACTTAGGGCATTACTGTATTTCTATAGCAAACCAAGTTTGAAGGTTGTCGTTTTCAATCTAAACCTCTATATTAATAAGTTGATGAGACAACTCTACTAATTGTCAGACATTGCGGCATATGCCTTTCAAATCAGGAATGTTTTAAGGCGCTCCTTTAATTAATTGATATTTGAGGCCTTGTTCAAGAAATCTGGAAGTTAGTTCCAGAGGTGAGAACCAGCAAATGAAAATGTCCTGTCACCAAATGTCTTACATTTTTGAATAGTACCTGCATCATTCTTGTAGGTTGCAATTGTGGACATCTTAGCTATACCAACGGAATACTTAAAATACAATATCACTATGTTTCTAGGTTGACGCAAGGAAGTCAATATTCGCCAATGCCGTAAATCGAGGTGATTATTTACTTCGATGGGTTGTCAATTCCTCTTGTCAACCTCGCATTAACTGTTTTATTACATGAAACCGCAGACATAATTGACTTGCTAATTCTTAAAGGTGACATGCAGTTGTTTTTCGATTGGTCTATGCCCCTCATATTATTGTGCCATGGCCGAGAAATCGCCGTTACGCCAACTCCCCTAAGTTTGCGCGAAGACAAAACGTGATGACTTAATTGTATCCCACGAATTGTGACATCACGGATTGATGTAAGAGCAATATATTCCATAAATGAGCGCCCTGTTTTACAGTACACCATTCGATTCCATCCAGATGTCATGGAGTTATTATAGTATACGTTATGGAGAACCCATGATATTTATAAGCACAAATAACTCCGGAGAATCTTATGTTAACCTCTCGTGTATATAATGTTATAACATGCTCCGTTTTCAAACGAAATAGAAGTGAACATCGTCATATTGTATTTAAGTGATAGTAATTAATATGGGATTTTACATTTATATTAATATAATAGCTAACATTTATTGATGTTTTTTGTGCAGGTTGCCTTTGAGGACATCCTCGCCGAACCTGATGGTGCACACAGTATCGATTGCGTGTGGAAACTCAGCTATAGCTGCTTCACCGGATGCAAGGGTCTCTGCTACAACATAAATAGCATTTTATGTGGTATCTTCATCGCATGCTGTTGGGGTATCGAATTCGCCTTCATCGCCTTCGCTCACATCTGGTTCGTCACTCCGTTGTTTAGGATATGTACCATCAACTGTGGCTGTGCACAGAAGTTTTGCGGCGCCTGTCTTAATTGCTGCCTGGCTCCCCTGTGTGAGGCTCTTGGTCTGCTCTTCAGTAGGGTCGTGGTGACCAACAAGAGCGGATAACTCTGAAAGGACGTGATGTGTTTCCTGGAATCTTTACAACGTATAAACGGCATTCATACAACATGTTGTTTGTGTTATTTTATTGAAATATACAACACCCTGGCGATATGCGCTTCTGAACCAGCTTGTTCTCCTGAAAATGGGTTCATATTGAACGTATTTCTAAAACTCAAATACGCTCATATCGGCGTTATTTGAATCAGAATTACGCTTATTATGAACGTAAATAGGGCACGAACACAGTCATATATATATGAGCGTATTCATATTACAAATACAATCGTATCTGGCGTATTTGATGTAACCACCCCAATACGAAACACGCCCATATTGGCATTATTTAATCTAACTGTTTCGCGCTCTTTATTGTGTGGTTTCATTGCGGCCCGTGCCATTCAACAGAATAACGGGTATACGCCCATTATGGACTTATTGCAGAAGCGACTGTCGTGCCCCATTTGCGTTCATATCGAGTGTATTTCAGATTTAGATACACCAATGTGGGCGTAATTGTGTTTTTTTGGGTTACGTTCAAACCTATATGCATGATGTTATGTTGTCTAAACAACTCTTCTAATTTGAAAAAAAGAGACTATGGTGGTCTTTGTTAACAATTGGGGTTCCAATCGACATTGATATTAGACAGGTTTTGGTAAAGGTCCACGTGAAACATTCTTTAGGTTGTTGTATGCAAGTTATATCGAATGCCAGCTGGCGGAACAATCTCAACTGCTCGTCCATTTCCTTATCACAAATATACTCTCATACTTATAGGTACCATACCTGCCGAACTACTTCAAGTCACCTGACCGATCATGTGACCAGTTTGTCACCTGTATTAAATTGCGATGTACATATTGCACAAAATAGTAAGGATATAATGTTAAAGTGTTTATTAAACTGACACAAACTGTTGTGTTCTTTCAAAATGATCGAATAAATGTACATGTATCAACTCCATTAAAAAATTTATTAGCGTAATTTCAATTAAATCTTCGGTAAGTGACATAATTATACAGTCTGTATCCTGTCGCCAATGGCCCCTATACGGATGAGAGATGTATTGATAGATACATGGTCCAGTTGTTGAGATTATTAACAGGAGGCTATATATATGCCTAACTATAACGTAAAATGTAAGTTGACATTATTCGCATACTACATAGTTAGGGAGCCAGGAGGATTTTAATTACACTATCGCGCAAGGAAGGTTTGATGTTCTCGATTTGTTGGCGGTGATAGATCATTACGGAAAACTAATTTCTTAAATTGCGCATTCCTGGCGTTTAGGGGCCAGATGGCCCTCCAAAACCCAAAAAATGACTTTTAATTACACTATCGCGCAAGTCCACCATTTTTACATTGAATACTCTATTATGTTCACTGATCATAAAAACATAACTTAAGAACGGAAATTTCCTGGCGTTTTCAAATAAGAAGGGGTCTTCTAGGGGGACCCAAAACTGTCAAAATTTAACTTTTAATTACACAATCGCGCAAGTCCACCATTTTTTCATGAAATGGTATACTATATTCACTGATCATAAAAATACAACTTAAGAACGCAAATTTCCTGGCGTTTTCAAATAAGAAGGGGTCTTCTAGGGAGACCCAAAAATGTCAAAATTTCACTTTTAATTACACAATCGCGCAAGTCCACCATTTGTTTCTGGAATAGTCTACTGTATTCACTGATCATAAAAACGCAACTTAAGAACGGAAATTTCCTGGCGTTTTCAAATAAGGGGTCTTGTTTGGGGACCCAAAAATGTCAAGATTTCACTTTTAATTACACAATCGCGTAAGTCCACCATTTTTTTCTGGAATAGTCTACTGTATTCACTGATCATAAAAGCACAACTTAAGAAAGCAAATTTCCTGGCGTTTTCAAATAAGAAGGGGTCCATGGGTGGACATATATGTAGTTCTTTGTGTGACAATTTATAAGCATGTAGTAACTCAAGATTAAAACATGGCATACAGAATTGAAACATATTCTTGTCGGAAATATACAGTAGACCATTTCAGGAAAAAATGGTGGACTTGCGTGATTGTGTAAATAAAAGTGAAATTTGGACATTTTTGGGCCCCCCCCCCCCCCCCCCCCCCCCTAGAAGACACCTTCTTATTTGAAAACGCCAGGAAATTTTCGTTCTTAAGTTATGTTTTTATCATCAGTGAACATAATAGAGTATTCAATGTAAAGATAGTGGACTTGCGCGATAGTGTAATTAAAAGTCATTTTTGGGGTTTTGGAGGGCCATCTGGCCCCTAAACGCCAGGAATGCGCAACTTAAGAAATTAGTTTTCCGTAATGATGTATCACCGCCAACAAATCGAGAGCATCAAATCTTCCTTGCGCGATAGTTTAATTAAAACCCTCCTGGTTCCCGAACTAACACTGGACATACCGATATACGCATTGACAGTATGGACAAATATACCATGACTTGCTCCATTTCCAACCTTAATCCACATTTTAGATACTTCAAATCTATTCATATAAGAAAAGGGAGAGGAGGGTATTCTAAGTGATTTAGCACTTGTCCTCCAATCCCTTTTGTCATCAACTAATTTAATTTATGAACAAATAAAATATGTTTAAACAAAAATAAGAAACGGAAATGACACGATTATTCCAGTGATATTCTATTATTGCAGGCAGTGCTGACAACCACAAACGAATGCACAATGTGCACATGTAATCATAACATTACAACGATGAACATGTACATTGTATCTGTACTTTTATAGCAGTGCATGTATGCTTGTATATATATACATTGCGTTAGATTACGAGAAATTGGAAGCGGTTTATGTGTTAATCGGCCTATTATATTGCGGACATTTGGATCCTGTAAATTGCACCGCCTTTCGCCGAACAAATCGGATGACCGACAATTGGAGATTGTCCAATGAGAAGTAACCCTACATTTCAATTGTCACAATACAGGAGAAGTAACTCTTTGTTGTCGCATTTGAGTGGCCTTGCGCAGCGATAAGTGGTGTTTTTAAATATTGTCAGGCAATATAACTATCTTTATTTCACGGGCTTGTTGGTTACACTGGTGTAAATGTTTTCCATAGGCCTCAGTGCTAACGTTTTAGTGTATAGTATTGGCAATATAAATGTTGGGTCCAAAATTTTCTTTAAATCTGAAAAATTGACATTTTGGGAAACTTTTTACACAAAAAAATCATGTCTGTCTAGCAGGGAATTCGCCTTTAAATCTTATGTTTTCATAACTAGTGTCAGAACCGCATAAAAAAATACAGTCATATTTTAGACCACACCAAAAAATTCAAACTTCACTACAAAGGGTTAATTCCTGTGCCAATGGTTATTTTACCTATGGGAAATCATAGGGAATAGGTGTGATGATTTTTTTTATGTGAAAAGCACACAAGGCTATTGACCAATCAGGGCCCAGTGTCTATTTTATTCTCTCCTATATATGCCTCCCGCATCCGCTAGATGTCACTCGGAACCTTATTTACACCAGTGTAACCTAAAGCGATAGCCCGCTTTTTCGCGGAATAATTGTAACTCCCTACATTTCTTCAGAATTGCCCATCAATGGAAAAAATGTGTTCAAAAACAATATCACTTCTGTGGTTCTTTATTTATCACACACAATTTAACCCCACCCCCTTTAACAAATTATTCACCAAAAGGCACAATTTTCCACCACCAGTCATGTTCAGGCCCCATTTTCACTCAGTTTTAGGGGTCTGGTGTTGCAAACTTGGATCAGCTATGGAAGACTGTACACTATTCTTTCCATGAGAGAACTTCTGGTGATGTGATGTCATTGAGTCCAGATCTGATCAGCTGAGCATCAAGCGCATGACTTTATCAGCACATTGAAGAATAAAATATGACATTTTCAGGTCTGCAAGGGTGATCCAAGATAACTGGATGTGGGTGTATATTGAATTAGTTGAATAAAGATATGCTCTCTTTGAATTGCTGAAGCATTTTCTTAAATGTGTCCAAATTTTAGTGCTATCAACCTTCAAATGACCATACCCACCAGTGGAAATGACACACTTTTATGATATATATCTGTATATCACTGGCTATAAAATCAAAAATACTTGTTAGATTAGGTTCTTATAACAATTGATATATGTGTCGTTGACATGCTCATGTTATGGGTCATTTGCATTATCATGTGACTATTACCACCTTGAAAAAATTTGAAAATACCTTGAAAAATTGGCATTTTTTATGAAAAATCTTACTATTTTTTTGGCTGATGGAAGTGGAAGAAGTCATCAGCAGCAATAATAGCCACACCAAGCATGAGATATTCATTGGACTGAAATACCAGGTTCTGTAAAATGCATTAAAATGCTTTAAAGTGACTCCCAGGAATCAAAAATGATAAAAAGCTATTTTTTTCCCTTTAGGTTACACTGGTGTAAATGTTTTCCATAGGCCTCAGTGCTAACGTTTTAGTGTATAGTATTGGCAATATAAATGTTGGGTCCAAAATTTTCTTTAAATCTGAAAAATTGACATTTTGGGAAACTTTTTACACAAAAAAATCATGTCTGTCTAGCAGGGAATTCGCCTTTAAATCTTATGTTTTCATAACTAGTGTCAGAACCGCATAAAAAAATACAGTCATATTTTAGACAACACCAAAAAATTCAAACTTCACTACAAAGGGTTAATTCCTGTGCCAATGGTTATTTTACCTATGGGAAATCATAGGGAATAGGTGTGATGATTTTTTTATGTGAAAAGCACACAAGGCTATTGACCAATCAGGGCCCAG
This sequence comes from Siphonodentalium dalli, assembly GCA_032622095.1. Taxonomy (NCBI): domain Eukaryota; kingdom Metazoa; phylum Mollusca; class Scaphopoda; order Gadilida; family Siphonodentaliidae; genus Siphonodentalium; species Siphonodentalium dalli. Next base: position 111,222,997 of record CP136061.1, on the reverse strand, counting down.
TGTCTATTTTATTCTCTCCTATATATTCCTCCCGCATCCGCTAGATGTCACTCGGAACCTTATTTACACCAGTGTAACCTGTTACTCTTCTCCCGACAGGTTTCGTTATACGTTTCTCAAGGGGAAGGGATACAATAGCCCTTGGTTTCGGATTAACTGTACAGTCGGTGTTACTGCGTGAACGCGAACACAAGCGACACTTTTAAATTTCTTTCAGTGTACAAACAATCATAATTCATGTGAACATGTCTTCTAATATACGCAAGTCATTGTGTTTTATATACCTGTCTATAACAGTTTTAATTAATTAATATCTAAGTTAAAATAAACGATACACTACTCATTTTCTCAGCTTTATTTGTTAGTTTATTTGGCAAGTTTTACCCCAAACACAACACACCAATTCCACCGTGGGGAATCACGTGGTTTCGAGGTTGGTGAGTACCACGGACACAACATGTGAAAATGAACAAAACATAATATAAGGCATGAGAAACTGGCACAAAAGATAGCAGTAACTTTTATAAGCACATGCTAGTTTCTTTTGAAAATAGGTTGATACAACTTATCTGTTCGGATATACTCAGTAGTGCATGTGCCGGGAGGGTCTGATTTTTTTCCGAACACCAGGCGGGGTCAGTGGGTGGTTCAGCAGCCCGACTAACACAATTTTTCCTGGCCCCGTAATTTTTTTCTAGCAGTCATTTTTCTTTCAAAATAATGGGATAAAAGGTTTTAAGAATGCTTCTATTATGTAATAGGCATGAACTTAACTATTGGCAGTGGGTTTGCGGTCACCATCAGTTAATAATGAGGGATGACACCAGTGGGTAATAAAAAGGGTCAGCTTGCTAAATGTTTTCATCAAGGATGTATGAATGCACATGGAGATGCACAGGTTTAAACAGTTCTACTAAAAATCATTTATTCAACCTGATATAAATGAAAACATAACTCAATACTAGATTCTTCAAATAAATGTAAATTCTTCAAATAAAAATAGACTATTCAAAAGACCATAATAAAACAAAACATTAAATGTGTTAAAACAAACTTAAACCGATTTCAACGATATTTGGTACATGGGTCTGGGAACACCTCTATATGGGAGCTGTCAAATTTCAACGATTTTCGATGAAAACATGGCCACCGGCAGCCATCTTGGATTTCACTCTTTGCATCACTAAATCCTTGAACTTCCGATGAATGGCAACAAGCCGTATTTCCGACTAAATCCTGAAAAATTACCTATAATTCTGCTGTGGTTAAGTGGTTCATTACTTTGGATATTACTGTATGACCGTTTCCCACCGCGATTTAGAGTGTGGGGATATAAACAAATACGAAGAATGCCCCTAAATTGTTTTATGGTTGATATACATGCGAAGTGCAAATAATGTATGCCCTGCTGAGATTACATTGTAGCCACATGAGTGACTATACTTAATTTAATTTCATTTCCGACCAGCCAATTAAGGTATGTCTGTGGTGAAGATGAGGTCATATGACATCATTTACCTGAATGAGATAGATATACCGTCCCCAGCCTCTATCGCTCCTACATATCCACCATGTATAGCCTGCATGGCGTTACCACCGAAACACGCTTTTGTGGGCACAATGCGATTTCACTTAAGATAAATTAACCGTTTTCACAGAAGTCCGCAGCAAGAACGTCCTCATCTTGTGACGTAGATTCAGAAGAAAGATAAGATTATCATCAAGTAATATCACATGTCATATTATCACTCCTCAGTCAATATCCTCACATCTTATTGGACTTGAATTAGGCGCGGAAGGAAAATTTATGCTGAGGCAATTTCTAGTGATAACAATTCACTCAACATCAAGCATAGCGGGCACATCTGGTTGCCATGATAATGAGCATTATGACTCTGTTCGAACATCTTCCCTATGGGCTCTATTGCAGTTAAAAATAGATACTAACTTGACAAAATTCAATTGAAAAACAGACGTGAGGTTGTCGAATGAAAATAGTATCACATGAAAAAGTAATTACTTTCTATTCTACCGTATGGATGGACTCTATACGTCATAATATCTGCTCGATCTACCCCGAGCATGCGTAAACTTGTTCGATTCTCTGCACGTGAGTAATTTATTAGATAAAAATACGACTCATCTCTGACCTCGTACCCAAAGTTTGCGTCCGCGCCCAGTTCATGTCCGTTCACGGGTGTGTCCTTTCTACAGTCAATAATATATCATCTCTGATGCACTCTCTATAATTCGTTGTCGCCTCTTCCCAACCAGCCGTCATGCCGCGAAGGGTGCTATATCAGTTAGTGCGCACTGATCCCACGCGCAACTAAACGCTTGACGAACTTCCATTAGTGAAATAAAGCAATCATTAGAAAAATGGTGTTATATATATCACAACATTTAATCTCAAAATTATAAAACGACTTATTCTAAATATAGGGCAAATTATGAGTTTTCGTTCTGTTCGGCTCCTAACAAATATTCTATAAACAATGAAAATGTATATGCATGGTAGTGGAATGAAGATAAGCAACGAACAGAAGCAGATTTTCCAATTGGACACGACATGCACACAGTGTTCAGAATGAGAGCACTCTTTTTTGGATTTATAGTCTGTTTCGCAGGTGGGTAAGTTTAAAAAACACTCGATTGCCAATATTGATATATATATATATATATACAACACGATATATAAAGTACTATTTCTTTATATATACTGCATGGCTTGCGTTAACGCGATTGTCAGTTCTCGGGATGAAGTTGGCGAATGTTCGCATCCCGGCAGGGGTTAGCCCGAGAATTCACCTCTATACAAAAACTATTCGCTGGTGAGTTTTGAGGCTGATTTCATAACGAGGGACGTTTTCCCTATCAGTTGTTACGATTACGGTTTTTTATTTTCAACACAACTCACAAATGCACGATAAAGTAATAAGTTCGCGATCGTTTCTCAGCTCCTCAATGTGGGAGATGACTCTGAGAGTACGTCCTTAAATTGTGAGAGCCATGTGGCCTTAATTTGTATCTATGAGTGGGAAACAAATAATTCGTCATCGTGTAACATGAGAATCTTGCGAAACACAAAGCGCAAAGCTATGTCCTGATAACATCATACTAACGTACAACATAATCACGACACGAAGACCCGAAATCCACTTATTGGCAGTGACATTCACGATTGTCTCACAAACGGACACGTTTTCATTTCTGCGAGAAGTTTTTTTGGACCCTTCGAAAAAATTACAACTACAAATAGCTATTCGTAATAATTATCTGTCGTCGTTCATGTAAATCACCATTCATAATAATTCGGAATTCTTTTGAATGCTTTTGAAAGTTCAGCCGATCTGCATCAGAAGCCAGCTATTTATATCGATCACGTTGTCGTTGCTAAGTGCTTGGCAATCTGATACTGGGCTGACTTTATCTGATAGTCTCAAATTCGCGAAAATAGATAAGAAAATAGATAAGAATACACTCAGCATTTTTTGGGGAAAAAATCATCAAAAAGCTATATAAATATAATAAATGAATGCAGAGGGTATGTGTGTTACTGTGCGATAAGGCGCTAGTTGGCGTCGGGGCACATTTAGCGAGAAACACTTCGCAGTTCATACAATGTGCCCCAACAACCACAACTCTATGTATCCATTTAGGGTGTCTCACAATGGAGTCCAGAACGATATTAGCAATCGGTCCAATTTCATGCCCGAAATGGCAAAACCCAATCGACGTCGACATATTGTTCGGAACTTTAAATTTGCATATATTGCTCGATCTTCGGATGTCGGAAATTTAGGATTTCCTCAATTCCATCTACTTGGGAAACTGCCCATTTCGTGAATATTCAAACAATCACAATTTCAAACTATCAATTTGAAGGGGGAAATAATTATCTTCCATAATCAATGTATGCTATAGTATTATAACAACACATGTTCACCCTCACAATATGTGAGATATGTTCAAATTATGTAAAAAATAAAATAAAATGAAAAAAAAAATGGGTTAAAAAAAAACCCAGGTCGATAGAGAGTTTAACAGGAAATATTAAAAAAAACAACACACTGAATTATCTAGACTATGAACCCAACTAGAGTATGCACTCAGTCTACCAACTGAAATCATGACTTTCTGCGAGAAATCAAATAAAACATTTTTCATTGCGTATTTTAATTTTCTTGGCAGCCATTTGCAGAACTATTATGTTATCTTGTGAAGGACCAAAACAACACAAAACAACTATTATTCAACCACTGATTCGTCTGTTCAGACATTATGTGAAAAACTAGTTCTGGAAATAAAGAGATCGAATACATGTGAAAACGAAAATAATGTTGATATCCAAAAGACGCTTGCAAAAGAATAGAGCATTTTTATACAACGGTAAAGAAATTGAAGTAGTAAAGAATTTTAACTATCTTGGTATTGTACACACTAAATCAGGTTCCTACAGTACTGCAAAGAAGACTTTGTCAAATAAAGCAACTAAAGCAATGTATTCAATCATTTCTAAGTCGAGAATTCACTGTTTATCGGTTAAAAACATGTTCGAATTGTTTAATGCCCAAGTTTTACCGATTATGTTGTATACAGTTGTGAAGTATGGGGTCAGAAAATAATGAGATTTTTGAAAATATCCATAGATAATTTCTTAAATATGTTCTCCACCTTAAATCATCTACCCCAAATGATATGTTATATGGTGAGAGCGGTAGACTATCAATAGAGTCAACTTGAGTATTGTGAAATACTGGATGAAAGTTATGAATATGAACTAAGGTCGATTTTGTACGATAATTTATCAATTGGCCCTTAAGGTTTGTGAAGCTGTGCCCGCAAAGTTCCAATGGACAGAGAAAGTGAAAAATATTCTAACAAAATCTGGGTAGATTCATTTGTTAATTGTGGGATATATTACATGCTCAGAACAAATGGCATTTTATTTCAAATGTAGTCTGAATAGTCCATTCCGTGGCATCTGGTTATCAAACATTGAAAATTCTAGTCGATGCAGTACTTATAAAATATTCAAACATGATTATTTACATTTCGAAACATACTTGGTCTATATTTGAATACTATAGGAACAGAATAACTCTTTGTCAATTCCGTACTTGTAATCATCGCTTGCCAATAGCGAAAGGCCGATGGAATGACGCCATCATATTCCATAGACTGTCCGCTGTGCAATAAAAAGACATATCGGAGAATGCATTATTTACTAGAATGTGAATGATTCGGTGAGACCAGAAAACGCTTCTTGCCTAGAAAATATACCAACATAGAACATGCAACTATTGACATGTTTGATGACATTCTGAATTTGGAAGATGTGGATTGCCCGCGCAGACTATGTTCATTCATCCGACTGATAAACCTTATGTTAAATAATATTGAATAATATGCCGTTTTATTGTTGTTGTTGTTGTTGTTGGAGATAATGATGATAATGATACCGACGAAGGCGACGATGAGTATGCGACGATTACGACGACGATAATGTGATGACAACGTAGACGGTGGTGCTGATGACGCGGTCCCGGTGACGATGGTCTTGATGATGAGGACGACGACGACGAAAACGACTACAATGATAATGATGCTGATGATGATGGAAGTTCGTGTATATATTCTATTTTTATGCTGCAACATTCTCAAGCTTTTGTATATATCTTCTACTTGTATCTCAATATCATTTGATCAGAGAATAAAGGCATTCAGAAATGTTTAGAAAGTCAGATATCGAGCTAACACGGAAACAGTGTAAACAGCTAAAACGAGTGCACACCATTCAAAATAATATTGATGATGAAAATACGCTTATGATTTCGCTGCCCATTAACGGTAAATATTAAAAGTACACAGTCTGATTCGATGGTCCCCATATCATGTTCCAACAATAACATTTCTTTAAATAACAAACTTTATATTTATCAGAATCGATTAATTACCAAAAAGTAATGATAACCACTCTATTATAACATTTTCCAAGACGTGTTATATATTAACATTTTGCTCAACTCAATTTGGTATCGTGAGTATGTCGATCGGCATTCGTCGAATATTTGCCAGGCCGCCAAATATTTCAGCTGGTGAAAAAAAAAAATAGATTTCAAAAATCTATATCTGATTACTCTGAGCTTTTACGAGTGGGTATGTTTTACACCCGAAGCCAAATAAATAGTATTTTAGGAGCATTAATACGGAATATTCATCTTTAAATTTAAAAAATCATTGAAAATAGTTGTTTTCTGATCGTAATATTTCTGATGGTTTGTCATGTATTTTTTCATATACATGTACCTGTGTTTACGGACCACTTTGCATGCGTGGTATCAATATTCTAAAACACACAAACATTTATGTGAATAGGAAATGCACCAAATTTAATCGTACTGCACCTTTGTAGCACGATATGGTTATGTAGTCAAAAGAAGCCCCAGTATATTATGCCTGGAGGCATTATATAAAGAAGCCGCGATTTACGACCATATAGTTAAGTACGATGCATCAGGACCATTTGCGTTTTTATCAATTGTTAACAGTCGCACCCTTATCGATACTACAGCCAATTAACGCGACGAGTGGTAAATCATTTGATCTTTAGTTAATCCAATGGCTGCGGACACACGTACCATAGTAGCGATGGCACAGTAGGTGTGACAATTTATTATGGTGAAGATTGGTGACAATTATTTTCTTCATAATTACAATGCAATTGCAAGCCATGTCGCCCGCTGCATATTCGCACAATGATTATACTAAGCGCTACCAACGTCGCAGTCGATCTCTCAAGGATGTATCCACCTGGATGTCTTGTCACCATTGATCTTTACTCAACATGTAAACGTCGCAAAATAAAAAGGAACACAATTGTGGAACTGTTTTAATACGCATGAAATTAATGTAAGTATATAAATATACATTGAGATCATATCAATAACACATACTATACGATCATCATTTGTGAGTGAATGTGGGATTGCCACGGTCAAACACAAATCTGGACGATCGAACGTGCACTTATATATATCTCACTCAGAGAATACGATATAGCAAAACATAATGAGTAGAGATCAACCTAGGAGAAACGCAATGGGTTAATTGGGCCAGTCGACTCATTGTGCGGAAACTGAGCGGGCAACATGGCTAGCTATGGCATATTAATTATGACGACCAATTGTCACCAAACTCCACCTTAATAAACTGTCACACTTACTATGCCATCGCTACTGTGGTACGTGTGTTAGCACCCAATAGGTCGATGAGTCTTCATATGAACACGTAAATGTCCACATACCATGCATTGGAGGGGGGAGTATAACTAACACTTAGGATGGTTATGTTTACTCTGGTGGACGGAACTAGTCAGAACCTTAACAATTGCGAAAATTTAAGGTATATTTAAAGCTCTATAAAATTACTTACGCGATACAACATACAAGACAAATCTGACCCGTTTTGGGGTTGTTCCATATCCGTGTGGTCTGTGTTGTCGACATAACGAGAGCTGAAGTCGAAGTGCATGTCGTAGTTTCGGCTCCCAGTATACGGCTCATCCCGATAATTCACTTGTTCAAAAACTAGTCGGGGGTGAGTTCTAATGCGGATTTCATCACAACTGATGTAAATACCATCCAAAAAAAGGCCGGACTCGATCTAAACGGATGAACATTAATAAATGGCATCTAATCATTAATGGTGTACCACGTCGTTGATAATAGAGACCTTTCACAAAAGCACTATTTCGATTAAGGATAGGATATATTGTCCTAGTAAGGTGGACACCATCAGAAATTACCTACGATGCATGGTTATTTTGGTGGGACAGCATATATTCAGTTACACATATATTTGATGGAAAAAGTATTGTTTATCTCGTTCAGATCCCATGTTATACACCCCGAGGATAATGTTAGAGCGTGCCCAAGTAGGACCGGTGGCACATCCTTGATACATCTTCACGTAATTCAACTGAGTGGGGCATATTTAGTCTCACATAATAAACACCCCGTGCGTAAAGGTGGAATGTTGGCCGTATATATAGTGGCAGGATATTGTCCATATCCGCAATCGTATATATTCGTGGTTTTGCGAAAAGTATCTAATTATGATATACACGTACACACATTCAAGTATTCGCGCACATGTATAGGAACGGTGTGAAACAAGTTCGTTACTGCAATTGTCGTACTTTTAAGATCCCGGATTCATGCGACCATATTGGGCATCAAATACGTGAAATAGTAGCATAAGGACTTATTGTGCAACACAATACTTGTTCGGGTCGTACAATCTAGAAAATCATTCACCGTATCCTTCCGTATGAACAAATACCATATTTATATTAGCCTATTCCCGATATGGTATGGGTATAAAGATCGTTTATCTCATTCGTCAACAACATGTTATACATTGCAGTATATTTGTAATATCGACCAATATTTGTATTTGTACCGTGCATGTAGGAAAACTTTATAAACACAATATAAACGGCTCAATATTGTTATAGATTATGCAGAAAAAGAGGGACCCTTTTGTTCTGAGGTGATAACTAATAAACAATAAATAAGTTCTTCCGTCCTATATACAGCTTTATACTATCAATAAATATTGTATCTCACGTTATTTTCCCGTCTTCAGAATGGATGAGAGCTGTACCCAAATTTCGTGTAGAATTCACCTGTGAGATGATTGACACTACTCCACAATTGTTCTCTCAGATCACAAATACCTACAATGTAATGTTATTTGTTTAATTTCTATCAGTCGCCGTGAAAGACAACGATGAACCCCGCCTAAAACAACTTTGAATACCTTGATGCATATATGTGGCGCAGCTCATTCTTTCCAGCAGCTATATATACTATATAATACAAGAAAACCATAGGCAGAGATGGTAACGCCCTCAAGATAATATTATTAGGCATATATATAAACGATAATATAAACGATATTGGTTTCATAAATGCACCACCTCGGTATTCCGTTAAAACAACTAATCCTTCGAATTATTACAAAAAAACTACGGCTTTTTACTGCATGTTTCTCATTCACCACATCCGAAAGAATCTAAATGCGGACCAGACCAAAAATCTACTAATCATATCAAATATACGCCCAATACTTCGCGATACGATATTCTACATTCCACCGGAGACATAAATCATCAGCAAAGTTAGCTATTATATTAAGCATTGTGTTCTCGCAATCACATCTTCAAGAGTGGCCCAGTCATTGTTCGTACTTAATCATCGATAGAAAGTATTTAACGCGGTCATAAAAGTTACATACTGCAACAATGAGACATCCGCGAAAACCCGAAATGTGTTGTCCTGTGAGATATCCAATCGCCATAGCTCCCTTTACACGGCCAGATCAGCCTTACAACAATTTCATAAAAGCATCGCGTGAAACCCAAAATGTGCTGTCCTGCGATATATCCCCATCGCCCCATTGGCAATGACAGATCAGCATAGCAGTAAACACCCATAGGGCGTAATGATGTATATTATGGAATTTGAAGTTTCAACCATTATGTGGGTCTTTAAGATATAGCTGGGACAACACAAGGATTATATATTGATCAACACTATAGCTCAATGCCAGGAAAATGAATCATTAAAGTCGTTTCGCGTGTTGAAAACATAGACATGTAAACAGAACTGTTGCTGTGATTCATCAACAAACATCGCTGATCGCGTAGTAGGTTCAAATATTTTAGTCGAAACTTATCAACAGGTGATTTCCATAATAGTATTCCATGCTTTGAATGTGTTCATGTTTACAGTCAAGATTCGATTAAACGTTGTATCTAAGTGGACTTTGATCGGTAATGCCACTGTAACAGTAATATGCACACAACAGTTATTTGAACGTGCGAAATCTCGCTATTGGAGAGTTATTTTAATAATGTAGATAAGAACGAAATCGATATATGTTTATGATAGACGTGTTACATAATTTAAAATGATGTGAAACACTCTGGTAGGGTGAGCAAATAGAAATGGAGGATAATCTTGCTCAAAGTAGTTATTTTTACAAATATTAAATGCAATAGACAACACAGACCGTCATTATTATATATTAATTAAATTCGGTGACTCTCGATGGCGAAATCATTTTCGTTTCTTTATCGCCGATATTGCGTCCCGAATCGCGAAGTAAATATTTACAATTGGGCGTAGTTCAGACGACGTTTTCTGTGGAGTGGCACGGTCGATTTGTTTGAGATTTTCGGCGATGTACATGTAGTAGAATGCAACAATACGCCAGTTGGCATAGTGACTGAATAATAACTTAACAGTTTAACGGACCCGATAAGTCCATAACATGTCTTTAAAAACATTTATGCTATATTTCATGAACCCACTTCGAAGACCGTGTGTCTAATTAAATGTATATACATGCATGTCATGTATGTGTCACCGAACAAAGACGACCACGCTGACGACAACAGGTACGATTTTTTACGATTTATTTGCATAACCGCCAATGAAAGCAGTATGCTAATATTGCAATGCATAATAAAACAATAATTAATAAATAATTGCATGTCAACATGGCATGTCTATATAACTACGTGTGTTTTATTGTGTGATAGCATGCATAATGTTCCTTCAGAACGTTTATCAATGAAGCGCCGGACCACGCTGCAGATTTTGCTGCTGGTGTCCCAGTTCTTCAATATACAAATAAATTTCTGACCGTTTGACATACTTGAACAATTACTATGATAACAGTTACTGTCAACACAAAAAGGAATTACACAAAACTCATCCCTGTTGCAAGAGTTATTTCTTCTAATCTTAGGATGTTGTATGTGTGCGACATACCATCTGCAGCGGGAGCAGTTACTCCCATGGACAGGAGCGAAGTCAAAATGCGAGTATAACAATAACTCAAGCTTAGCTCAACCTCACAACGAGTTGAAGTTACAAGAACTTCTGGCATCAGTGGGACCACATACCTCTGTCAGTTATTGGATAGGAGGTTATTTGGTGGACCGAGGCTGGCGATGGTTTACGGGTGAGATTATTTGGTTAAACCATATTTTATTTGAAGTATAACAAAACAAAAATACAGATAATACATTAAATATAATAATATAATATAAATGTTCAAAAGAGGATCGGGCAACAAGCTTTGAGGCTTTTGTTAATTCCTATCCTCAGAAAATAAATGTTATCCCAGGTATCTTGGATTAGATACCAGTGGGGTATAGCAGACGAGCTTTTGGTTATGAATGGTCCGAATAATAAAGTTTAGATGACGGGAAAGGAAGGGGACAGGGAGTGCAGGCAGTAATTTGAAGGGAGCAATTGAACTTACCAATAACAGCAGGATAAAATGCGTTATGTCACAGAGATAGAAGAGCGGGTTATACCATGCTAAAGACACGGACGGCGTTGGCGGTGGGTATGCTGTTAAAATAATCACCTCCGTCAAAAACCGCCGTAAACAGAAATAATATTAAAATATAGACATACCTTGTTCTTATACCAATCAGAAATATGGCATAAACAGTATGTTATGGTCAAATGTTTTTCCTTTATAATTATAAACAAAAGCAAAAACGTTACAGAACCTGGCTTTTGTTTAGATCCGGATATGGCAAACATAAAGAGCGTTATTTGTTACTGTTTTCCTGATATGGAAATAATAAAGAGCGTTTATATAATTTGTGTGTGATTAGCCAATATAATTGCGCTGTGTTTTGTAAACAGAAGCAAAACTTATGTAACATGAGCAGGCTCTTGTTTACGTACACGATCGTAGATGTACGTATTGACGACAATATACTATTTACGCGCTGATTATGTTTGGCATATGAACAAAACTATATATATTTTAATATTCCTTCTGTTGGTGGCGATTTGATCAAATATGAATATTTCTGCAACGAACGCGCCCGTGCCTTTAAATGTCTCACCATATTACGTCACAAGCCAAAGAAAGTCGAAATTGATCAGAGCTCATTACGACCCAATTGGAGAAGTTACCAACTGCGACTGATCCGGATTATTTGCAACATTATTTGGACGATGTTTTCACCTGCATGCGCGATAAATAGTAGGCGTGTTTCTTATAGTTTCATATTGTATTGAGCATCCCAGATATACATATCAAACAAATTTATTCATAACAAACTACTGCATGATGAACGAATGGGGATTGGAGCACACGTTATAACAACTTAGCACAAAGATGGTGGTGTACAGAAGAAACATTTACATGCATTAATGTTGAACACAAACAATTCAGACTAAAGACATAAAAAACAACGTGGAATGCTCAAGATTGGTTTGGGTAAGGAACGATATTTGTATCGTGTTAATTATAGGGTACGTTCATACACTCGCAAATTTGCCAGGCATTCTTTTGCAGAATTTCGGTATATATATAGAAAGCTACAATGTCCCAGAAACCGAATGCAAAATTATCATAAAATGCAACTGTATTATAGCTAAATACTAGAGGAATAAAAACGATGTAGGTCCACTGGTAGCGATGCTATCGAAATTTGCCTGTAAATATCATTGAATTGTCTGGCAAGAATCAATCATACAGGCTTTTGAAGGCTAAGTATAAAGTGTTCGTAGTATCCTTCCATGTGGAACTACCTAAATTATAATTCTCATGTCGATAGCTTTGGTACATATGCATGTTATATGCATGTTGCCGTTCATATTTTGGCACAATATGGCTTTCTATGATAAATTGCCTGCAAAAATTGCCTGCAAACTTGTCAGTTTATGACATTACCATGCATTAGTCCTATTGTTATGTGTGGACTCATTATAGAGGAAACATAGCAGTGATTAGGTTTGACCTCCGTTCCAGATAGCCATTTTAACCATTCTATACTGAATGGATTATCCCATTTACTTATAAAAGTAAATATTGGAATAGTCTATCATTAATTTGCAGAGGTGTCGAGGAAAAAATGAGCAGACGACAGACATATGAACAATATTACAAGTGCAGAACAATTCATATTCGCCGGTCTTAAAGCCATATTGTGGACTTATTTCATCGAATAAAGCAATCAGTTAGTATCCAAACACTATCCCAATTGGGAAAATGTAACAAAGAACTAACATTGTCGTAAATTATACCATTTCAGGGAACACAACGGTTGAACTACACACAAGAGTAAATATATACTAGTTTATTCGGGACGCATTGTTGGGCTTAAACAGTACGGCAATGATTGGGCCAATAATAATCACCGCGTGTAAATTGTTTATAACAATGACGCTGTTTTCTGACTATTTGGATATCAAATTAATGAAAATAACTTATTTTGGCATCATTATTTGGTAATCCTTCCGGGAACACCTCCATGGAGTGTTTTACTTCACTTTAAATGTTCAGGTATGGTCGTTTGTTGAACTTATTATTCGAACAGTTCCTAAGGGAACTACTCGTCAGTGAGTATTGAGTGCAAACAGTATTTAATCAATATAATTCATAATTCAAAGTAATTACAATATAATAAAGATATATGACGTCGATGGGATTCGATAACAAGCTAGTGCAGTATGAATCGTCTCCTGTTATCGTATGACCGAGCCCACAACGTGAGTGTGCTTGGTTTTAGTGCGATGTAATTCAGAAAATGTTAGGTTCACTGTTAGAACTCATTTATTTTTGTCGCGCGTCAACATACGTATTGTGCTCGTTCGGTAGGTGTGTCAATGTTACGTTATATGGAATCAACGATTTAAGTTAAAATAGGAGGCAGAGGAATTAAGTTGTTATAAATAAAGGATGTCTAATGAGTCGCAACTCTATACGAAGTGTATTAGCCGAGTGCAATAAATTCGATTAGAGCCGAGCTTTAGTGAGCCTCGAATCGACTTTGGTGGACGATGTCAATAAATTTCGTATATAATTGCTGTGGTGTGTGTTGGTACGCAATTACGTAGTACGGATTGTAGAGAAAACGAATGTCTGTGTGAGTTACTTCCCTTGCATCACTCTCGATTGTTTTGAACTAAAAGAATAAATCATCATCGTTATAAATTGATTTACCAAGTTATTAACACGCCCATACAACAACTGGCGACGAGAATAAACAAATCGCGGATAAATCCCAATGAGATAAACGCAAAAGTTGTGAAAAACCTCCCAAAGAAACATTGCAACTATCGAACAGAAAATCGAGTTTCCTATTGTTGTGCAAGCATGGCCACAGCGGTCAATACGGTCATTGAACAATTTAACCCAAATACTGCTAAATGGGAAGACTATACCGAGAGATTAGAGCAATATTTTCTGGCTAATGATATTGACAATGCAAAGAAACAACCCACACTGCTCACACTCTGTGGACCAGAGACTTATGCTTTGATAAAAAGCTTATCTTTGCCAGATAAACCAAGTGACAAAAGCTATGCTGACATTGTGAAAATGGTCAATAACCACTACTGTCCAACACCTATCGTCATCGCCGAACGGTATAACTTTCATAACCGTGTCCAAACCGAAAGTGAAAACATGACCGAGCATGTGGCTTCAATTCGAAAAAGCAGCGAACACTGCAAGTTTGGTGCTTTCTTAGATGACGCACTCAGGGATCGGTCAGTTTGTGGTATGCGATCAATGTCCATCCGAAGAAGACTGCTCACCGAGACAGATTTAACAGCAGTGCAAATTGCGCCATCCATGAAAAATGCTGATATTGAATCGACTTTGCTTGATAAAAAAACCCACCGAAGGCACCGAGGTCAGATATATGAAAATGCCACCCAAGAGCAAGAGTTATCCCCTTGTTTCCGATGTGGGAAGTCCAATCACAGCCCGGATTTTTGTTATTTTAAAGATAAACCGTGTCACCTATGTTCGGGTACGGGGCACACAAAGTCCAGATGTAAACAGCTGAATTCCAGGAAAGCGCAGATGACTAGGAAGAAAAAAAAACAGCCATTGTACACATAGTCGATGACGATGCTGCTGATAGTGACCCAGAACAATTAAATTTTATTTCTATGAATAAAATACAGCAGACCACAACTACTGACTGTTCTTTTGTTCCGAAAGAAATTCTTCTACCATTGAATATTGAGCACTGTGAAACGTCCATGGAACTGGACACGGGTGCCAGTGTTTCCATTATAGATGAGCACCTGTACTACAAACAGTTTGCACATGTTCCATTGCAAACGACGAGAAAAGTGCTGCGAACTTACACTAAAGAAGTTCTACCAGTGTTGGGAGAAATCGTGGTGAATGTTAAATACAATGACCAATGTTAACAACTGCCACTTATTGTGGTTAAGGGCATACTTGGTGTATGTCTTTTTGATAACATTAATGGGTGATTTCACCATCTGACTAACATTTACGTGACCGCAGTGGTAATATCTTATACTAAGTATTAGAGCACAATCCCATTGTTGCAGTCGTTCCCCGATTTTTGGTAAAGCACACCAATTCCCAAGGCTGGCGAAGGAATGGTTCAGTGATTATCCCAGTGTTAGACAGACACAACTCATAACATACAAATCACACGAGCGCTTCAAAGTGGGACCAGTCCGTGTTGCTTCGGACATATCTATTCACAATCAACGGCGACCAGTTCATGTTAATCAAGTTGTTGGGCGTGGCTAACCGTGTATTGTGCCCAATCGCGGCCACCGCGCGGCACATTTCCAGTTTATTGAATTATGTGGGATCAATTGTGCTCTAAGTCGGTCAGAGCACGCGAATTGTTCTGTACCAGAATAAATATCGTCTTCGACTCGATTGTTTCTGGTAAAGAACAATTATGTGCTCTAACCATTACTTCTGGATTGTATTACTTATTTCTGTTCAGCCGCACGCCACGGGGTAGCTAATACTGTACCCAGGACACAGTTCATTTATTTCGATTCATCGTTTAATTGCAGATGGGGAACCAATGTATACCAACATCGGCTGTTATTCGTTAGAACTATCAGTCGCAACCCAATACCAGAAACATACCAGCATTCCCAGCCTAGAGGCTTGTATCAACATGGCATGTAAGGACGGTTCATATGTGGGATACAAGGTAAACACAGATGTACAATAAGGCTCGCATTCACCAAATGGGTTTGTTTTATAAACCGGGCAGTTTATTTGGTAACGGCTGAATGCACATGTACCTTCACTAGCGTTTACGTCGATATGATGGACCCAATTTGCAATTTGGCAATGGGTAGACACCGCCTGAACACTCACAAGATAAATTCCGCAACTAGCGGTAGAGACTTTGGCTGAATATTTCTGCGGAATAAGTTATGATGGTATACATGTACTTGGGCTGATTGATACTTCGCATCTCTCTAGTTTCAAAACTTTAGACGTTATTATACACAGCAGCTGCTCATAAATGAACGGAACCAAGCAACTATACTTCCATACGAAGGCGGTCAACAATATTGATCAATATACAAGAAAACCACAGTCAGAAATGGTAACCATAGGCGATATGGCGCAGTAACATGTTATATTTACGTCTCCGAAACATGCCGAGCGTTGCTCTTTAACATGTCTGGGACTATACAACACACAAGGCGCCTATTTTTAGAAGCAAATTTAATTTTGAGACAGTGCAAAGTTTTTGTGGGACGGCGTCCGACGTCAATACCACACGGCCACCGAAGCGACCACACAAAAGGAAACTCAAACGGCCGCTGTATTCCAACGTCGCACTTAGGACACTATATGCACATTTTAGGTCTCTATTGTATGTAACCATAGGAGATATGGCACAGTAGCATGTTATATTTACGTCTTCGAAACATGCCGAGTGTTGCTCTTTAACATGTCTACTCTCAGCGCTGCGTCATGACACCAAATGTTGCGTCGTTGGGAATCCTTTCGCGTTATTTTATGTATTTTAACATAAATTTTTGGTGGTGTTGTAACTTTAAGAACGTTGATAGGTCTAACCGTGTGTTTTATTGTAGTCTGGATCGAACCAATATAGTCTAGAAATTATAATAAACAAAACACTCAACTGTTCTGAGTAGCATACGGTTTTTCTCCGCTCTGGAGAAGCGAGGATTATTTTCATTCAACTAGTGCCTCGTAAAAATAACATTCGATGGGAAAACCGTACGCTACTCATAAAGGTTAACTATTCTCTATATATCCGAGCAGTTCATACAGGTACTACTCTTTAATGGGTATTTGGTATAGAACGGGTTGTTAAACCACAAGTCGATTAATGAGACCTTTGTCCCACTTTCATCTAAAATTGGACAATGCGTAATGTGTCATTCATCTTACCTACTGAGCCACCACTTCACCTCTGGGCAGTCTCCCATTGTGGTTTCTAGTACGTGCTGCCAGAAAAACGAGTGGTCTATGCGTAACAGCTAATGTCATTAATGTGTTGCTTTCACGTTGTCGATACTAAAAGTTGGGTTGGGGTCTGGTGGGGTGGGGTTGTTTTTCCACGCAGTTGCCCATAAGGCGAACAAATACACATCAGACGCTGGTATTTAAGCTATTTAATGACTGATACTTTCTTCGTATATAAATTATTAAAGATACGGGCGGCGTTGGCGGTGTGTATGCTGTTAAAATATTCACCTCCGTCAAAAACCGACATAAACAGAAATAATAGTAAAATATAGACAGACTGTGTTACCAATCAGAAATATGGCATAAACAGTATGTTATTGTCAAATGTTTTTTCCTTTGTTATGTAAACAAAATTAAAAAAAACGTTACAGAACTGGCCTTTGTTTAGATCCGGATATGGTAAACATAAAGAGCGTTATTTGTTACTGTTTTCCTGATATTGAAATAATAAAGAGCGTTTATATCATTTGTGTGTGATTAACCAATATAATTGCGCTGTGTTATGTAAACATAAGCAACACTTCTGTAACACGAGTCGGCTCTTGTTTACGTACACCATCATACGTCTTGACGACAATATACTATTTACGTGCTACTTATGTTTGGCATATGAACAAAACTATATATATGTTAATATTCCTTCTGTTGATGGCGATTTGAACAAATATGAATATTTCTGCACCGAAAGCATACCGTGCCTTTAAGCTCGTTGTCGCTGTTTGTGACAACATATTACATATCAATAGCAAATATTTGTGTATGCCTTTCAAATAACATTAATAGTCATTAGAACAGTGCAATTGTTCGCCTTATGGGGGACTACGTGAACAAACAACCCCATCAAACCCCACTTTAAGTATCGACAATAGCCGACCTGTCGCATGTATATTTTATCATATTTAGGAAAATCTTCTACCTTGTGGCAATATCCATTTAGACCTATCACTACAATAAATGAATACTATTTGCAGAACGATATTAGCGTCTGTTTGTGCATCTACAATCAGGATAGTAATGACATGTTTAGAGCCTCTAATAGAGGTGGAAGGTGCGATGATTCTTCGAACAACGAATACCACATTTATGACACATCGGCCCGAGGTGAGTCCATAATATGTGAAGTAGACACTAGTCGGGCGACTAAGTAAATCGGCAGTCATAATATTCGCCAGGTTATATGTGACCGGCCATATAAAATCCAGTCGGAAGTCGGGATTTTGTTTACCCTGTGCCAATGCATTCTCTTATATATGCGAGTCGACCATAGGTCGCCTCGCATAATTATATAAGAGAATGCATTGGCCTAACAATTTTTTACAATTTTAATAATTTTTTCTTGTATTCTTTAACAATTTTATAATTTCACCCATACAGAGCCCCAGACAAAGATGAGCAGACGACACTCTTCTATATGCTTCTGTATATGTGTGGGGCTCCATGCAGGGTACTGGATGTTTTTTTATTTTATGTCCTAAAAATTGTCAGAAACATTTACTTAAAACAATGATAAAAAATTGTTAGGCCAATGCATTCTCTTATATATGCTAGGCGACCTATGGTCGACTCGCATATATAAGAGAATGCATTGGCACAGGGTAAAAAATATCCCGACTTCCGACTGGATTTGATATGGCGGGTCACATATTATCTTACACATCTAGCACATGTGGTCCATAATGAGCGGGACAGACAGTGTATTTTTTGCCGTTGATTGCATGGGATTGCACGCTCACTGTTCCGTGCAACTCCGGGATGTATCACTTCCGCCGGCATAATGTTGTATTTGCTTGTTTGAGCACTTTTAGGTTATCACTCGTGTTATCAACCAATATTTTTAAACACGACTACGGGTGTAGAATGTCTAGCTATATTAGCTTACACATCTAGTGCCTATATTTCCATAGACTGCATGTATACGTGTTATCCTGCCCGTTGATTGCTTTTGGTTCTTGCGTTTCATGTCCCAATAAATCACACCGTAACAAGAACCGAAGTCAGGTCTTGTTTACATAGATGACTAAATACGGTATAGATAAAATAATTGGGCGTGTGCGACCATAGACGAATTGATCGATAACTCACAGGTAGAATATTCGGCTAACTTAGAGTGTTGCATTGTGTGACTAGTATAGTATACAAACAATTAAGAAACATAACATTCAGCTGAGTTTCTATAAATTAATAAGGAAACAGTTATATCAATACAAGAAATTAATGTAGTTTGAGTGTGTTTTATTGAGGAGTATGTCTCCATACCCTTCAATAAAACTAACTTAAACTAAATTCGTTTCTTACATATGCGTGCATGTTGTATGTATCATATTGCTTTTTTTTTCAAATAACCCAATCTATCATTATAACAAATATCCTTGTTTTATAACCTTGTCACGGCTGCCTAGAAAGCTTCATTTGTCTTAATCCATAGTATGAAAGGATGTTGAGAATAGAGCTTATTTACAAAAGAACGTCATTGCAAAGGCACAGCACACCATCTCAGTTATTTTGTCATGATTCGAGAGGGTGGGTGTTGGAGGACACTCTTATTATTCTACCCCCCGTAGTTTTGTGTCTGTTCGTTCTGTTTCCTCTTTCTATCATGTTAAATATAGTGTTCCATCCATCTGTGTGGTTATATCATATGCCGTGCTGACATTATCCCATCGGCTTATATATAGCTGTTCCAGCGGAGGTAAGTAAACTATTTCCTTCATCAATCTTCCTTTTGCGAACTGTATGTACATTGATCTCCTGCAAGCTTATCACCAGTAAATACATGGATGTTATGCCACCGGTTGATTGCAGGAAACCAATACATGGGTTGTTATATCATGGCTGGACGACAAAGATTGCTACCGCAGCAAAATTCCTTACAAACTTGCATGCGTGAATGTGGAACATATCCTTACATTGCGCTGAAGGTAAGATTAACCAACGAATACTCTTTTCCAAAAACACCTCGGGAGCAACGTCAAGATAACTATCTGAACCTTCGTCTCAAATATGTGCGCATTGAAGCCTAAGTTTGCGTCAAAACACAATTGAACATGTGTCTGAATGACTGTCTGTTTGCTTCGACTTCCAAAAACATTCAATTGTAGTCGGAAATGTTTGTCACAAGTTACCTGGCTTAACTGCAATTAAGAATGTGAGTTTACTAGCTTGATGGACACCACATAACCCACATCGCAGACATGCGCAACTGCATGCTGTTAAATGTAACTTACATGTACATTTAACTATTCCACCTGTATGTCTTATATGTAGCAATACACAATTTCCAGCAATATTGGCCAACTTGGGACGGGGTAGTGTAATCAAATATATGCTGAGGCATTACCTTTGGTATAGACCCAATCAAGCATCTTGTATTTTGGAGATAACTGTTAGGTGTAAGCAAGTGTCTGTACTTTTCCTTGTTCGTACAATTTGTCGCTAAATTATGCCACTTGAATTGCACACAACACGCCAATGTTTACCCATTTTTTGGCTAAAATTAACAGTGTTTAACCCACAAGCAGATACTAACAGAGTGATTGTCAGTAGATCAGCTTTATTTAACTCGTAGAGCTACGGTAAGGTTCAGGCATATATGAAATAGAAAACAAGTCATCGTAGCAATTTAAAAAATATTGTCTTACAAGCAAAGATAAACAAAATTTCCGGGGAATACATCCAAGTTTTAACTTTTTTTGTCAACTTTCACAGTTTAAAACAAAATAGAGATCAAACCAATAATGTCACATTTAAAACACAGGCTACATTGGCAGTTATACCCCCAGATACATGTACATGCATGTTACGTATTGTTCTATTGTTCAGCTCTCATACAATCCGTAACAGTGTGCACTGCTACCTTGCGATATGTCCGGAAGGTTTCATCATTTTGACTCCATAGTCATAAGTACATGTACCTTAGCAGTTAGATGGCAGCCATTCCTATATTTACTACTACATGCATCTTTGATTTGGATTTGGTCTGTTTTGTTTTTAACTTTACAGGGAGACCTGTGTTCGTGTGTGCTGGATCGTGATCTGTTAACAAGACAAATCGATGATATATGTTCCGACCCATGCAATATTACACCAAGCCAACGGTGCGGCCGGGAATTGGAAGGATACCACACAGTGTACATGATGCAAGGTATAGAGAACACCCTTTCCATTCGATAGCGAAGGCAACGATTACGTAGACCGTTTTATGAATAATTTGGACTGAAGATTCATATTATATCCCACCGTCTACATATTTGAATATAACATATACGAGAATAACTACTCACATTATTTGATCGTGTTTTCACTGTGGTCCACATCATTCAACGAAATAGCGGGTATAAGTTCACTATGTGTTTATATCATAATCAAATAAGTCCAATATGATCCTATGAGAATATTTAGGTTCAATATGAGCCTACGTAATTTGCACGATAATCTGTTGGACAGTTGTAATGATTCAGAGTATGGGACACGCCCGTGGGTCACATGGCTGTACAGCAGTCAACTGATGAATGTATGAACCAACTGTCGTAATATATAATGCCATATGAAACTTCAGATATATTAATCCGCAGACGGTCGCTATGTCCTATGGGGAAGTTCACAGCCACAGAGTTCTGGGAAGTGTGCATATCTGACCAACGGGACGACATTGACATGGGCAACTGACGAATGTTATCAAGAAAAGCCTGGACTGTGCGTGGAAATCCCCACTGTAAACGTTTCCCGTACGTACATCTCAGCTGCACATTCTGTGAAAGTTTGCCATATTATCGCCATATATACGCGCTAGCTTATATTAACTCTTTAACTACATTACAAAACATGTGTAAGTGCATTATCTTCTATATGCGATTCTCCATATGGAGCATCGCATATATAGGAAAATATACTGGCTTACAATGTCAAGGTATATCCAATAATGTTAGGCCAATGTATTATATTATATATGCGAGGCTGCCTATGGGCTAATCGCATACTCGCATATATAAGAGAATGCACTGGCACAGGATTTTCATAACATTTCGGGAAGCTCCAGTCATGGAAGGGTTAAGATCAATCAGACGATTATTGTGCGCCACCTCTTTCTCCAAACTTTGGGAACCAATCGTATTTATAACCATTCCTTTCACCTATTTTATATATCTAGAAATGTTATTTCTAGCTATATTTTTGTTAATAGAACTTTGTGAACCCAACCCTTTTTCTCATAAAGAGTCACAAGTGAGTGCATTGTTCTCTTTGCCATATCGCATATTCATCATTCAACCCGTTCCACACGGAATTGATTCTCCCAGTCAGTTAATAAATGGAAATCGGAATGGTGTATTATTGTGTTGCAGGCGACAGATAAATAAGAGTAGAGGAGGTGTGCTCTTTATTGAGGGAACTGTTTAGATACTAAGTTCAATAAACGTTGACTTATAATCTGAACATTTCATATGAGATAACTACTCGTCAATAATACTTTAGTATATAAAGGGTTTAACTGTTATTACTATATCGGACTTGTGGACGTACGGACTCAGTATATGCGTGTTCATTGCTTCAAATGTTGTTGATTCAGTGAGCGTCAACAAATACTCATGCAGTTCTTATCGAAATGATGAGCGTGCATTGATCGAAATGACACTTTGAGATGTATCTCAACAAGTCATGTATCTTATTTGTTGGTCAACAGGTGCAGTGTTGTCAACGCCAACGACATGGGCGTGTCTGGCCAATCACTGTCCGACCATTGGTGATCTATGGCAGGTTGACGAGTCGGCAATACACTGGCTACTTGAGACTGACCTCCGGAATAAGGTCGGAACTGGGCTGTGGACCGGACTGTATCGGGACAGCTCGTTTCTCTGGATCAACGGTTAGTTGCTTCAGATATACAAGATCGAATAGGATGTAGCTAGAACGACACAAGAGTGTGAATTGGTTAACGTTATTGCACGGGTTTGTTGTGACGCGGTAGTAAAACGAGAGTCTTAAGTTCGAGGTTTATCTCACGACACGACAGTTTGTTGTGACGCGCGATGGTGAAACGAGAACCGGATCGGCATTACAAACGAGTGCAATGACATTAACATCTTCACACAACTCCGTTGTCATATATTTGTTGCACACATTGAAGATTGTAGCTTGTAATATAATTTAAGTCCAGTTAAACAATTATGCGAAAGTTGAGTCGCTTCTCATGATGGCGAAACCACTTGTGCCCCATGACCGTCTGTTTAATTGTGGTGTGTGTTGGTAGGTTTATGTTGGTTGTTGGTAGGTTTGTGTTGGTTGTTGGTAGGTTTGTGTTGGTTGTTGGTAGGTTTGTGTTGGTTGTTGGTAGGTTTGTGTTGGTATGTTTATTGGGTGTTAGTGCTGCATGTATCAGCCGCGTTTTCTTTGTCATGGGGATGAAATGTGCGCAGAGAGTTGATTATTTCGGGATATAACCTATCTGTACATAGAAATTATACCGCGATTCACGGAAGGCATTCACAAACTTCCCAGACACAAGAGTCATGTTATATATCCACCCTCTGCGTGGATCGCAAATTTGCGCTTTGCAGGACTAGAACCATCGTCGTAATTACTGCCACTTTTCAGTCAGATAGCCCCCATCGGAAAGTATTTATTTCCAATGAAAGGACAAGGGTTTGCTAAAACAGTCTTTCCCACTGGGGGCATGGTAGAAACATAACTCACCAGTTGGAAGTATGGTACGAGTTATCAACTTTCGATGTCGATACGATGAGGGAACACTCTCTGGGCACATGTATGTGGCATCACAAATATAGAGAAATGATACCAAAACTGAAATTACATTTTACTACCCCTTGTATATGTGCACATACTTTCAGGTTCGTGCGTACATCAGATCGTAGAGTCTCCGGGCGATGAAGAGGCGAACTGTCTGAGTCTAACTTTTGATGCCGCTGGAGGCGTATCCTTCCGAGCCCGGCCATGCAACGAACAAGCCTTTTCCATCTGCCAATCGGGTAAGTACGTGTATTGTACAACATGCCTTGTGAAAATGTTGCTCTCTCTTTGGGGAAATGTTTTAATTACTCATATCAACTTTATGCATGTAGCGGGCCATTTAAGAAGCATACTATTGTATGACTTGTCGGCTAATACGAAGATATATGTGACCCGCCATATCAAATCCAGTCGTAAGTCGGGATTTTTATTACCCTGTGCCAATGCATTCTCTTATATATGCGAGTCGACCATAGGTCGCCTTGCATATATAAGAGAATGCATTGGCCTAACAATTTTTTATAATTTTTTTTAAATAAATGTTTCTTACAATTTTGAGGACATAAAATAAAAAAACATCCATTACCCTGCAGGGAGCCCCACGCATATATAGAAGCATATAGAAGAGTGTCGTCTGCTCATGTTTGTCTGGGGCTCTGTATGGGTGAAATTATAAAATTGTTAGGCCAATGCATTCTCTTATATATGCGAGGCGACCTATGGTCGACTCGCATATATAAGAGAATGCATTGGCACAGGGTAAAAAAATCCCGACTTACGACTGGATTTGATATAGCGGGTCATATATAGTCAACATATTTAAGAAATAACTCTTGTTGCGATTAAGGTTATGGAGTTATAACCGGAATGTTTGAAGATAAATTCTATAACGCGCGTATCGCAATTATAGAACATTTATCTTCAAACTTTTCGGTTATAACTCATAACCTCAATCGAGACAAGAGTTATTTCTTATAATTTAATCCGTCAACCAAAAAGTGGAAGTTGGAAGTTTTACGAGCATATAACATTGAAACTATTTCCGACAAAAAAGACACGTTAAGTTGAAAGAGACACCTGTCACTCAAGACTGGTGTTCATCCAGTGATGAAATCGCGTCGTTGAGTCAGCGTTTTTGATTGGCTGGTCGCAACTGATCACGGATCGCGTGCCACCGGCAGCTGCAACTTGCACGTGGGATTGATTTATTTGACCGCGGTGACACAAACCAGTGTTGGTTTTAATTTCAGTGTTCATTTCTTTGCAATGTTAAATCTGTTGATTTTTACTTGTGCACTGAATATTAGCATCTAGTTCTGTTATTGTCAATACAGTCATATATGAAGGAATTATTATGCAGCACCGAAATTTCATGTTAAATCGTAGGAAGTATCGAACATTTTCCAGATACATTTTTTAGGCACGCGGTATTGGCGTGGTCACTCGACGCTGCTGTCATTTCTGTAGCGGGGAAAGTAATCAAGAATTTAGGTTATCGAGAAATAACCTAACTCGCAAAGTGTGTGAAAGTCAAGTGTTTCACAGTATTATGTGGATTGACAGCTTATGATTAAATTATATGTACATATTTTACAAACATCAAGCACCAATAAGAAACATAAGTAGTAATGTAACTGAAATCGATATAGTTACATACTAAGTGTTGTCATCACTAAATCCAGCATTCTGATTGGTCGGCGCCCACGTGGCTAGTTGCAGTTATTTCTCGGTGAATGCGCAATAGCTAATAACTCCAAGCTCATAACAACATCGATACGTTATTTGGGTTTGGAAAGACGAACGCGTAATGTTTTGGGCGCATTTGGATTCGCGCAGGATTGACTTAATAAATCATCGGGTTTCAATTGTTCCTGTTAACTTTTGCCAAGGGTGCTATGTTTTATGTTGGGCTGGTTTTGTCACGATACACTTTTCGATTTAAATACGTTAACAAACGTGGCTTTTTCGCTAAATGTATATAAATATAAGGATTAACTGTCATGTGGACTGTTTTTATGGAGATGTAACCGTGAGGTAAGTGGTCATAACTTGTATGTAAAACCCTTCAGGTTTTACACAAGTTATGACCACTTACCGCACGGTTACATCTCCATAAAAACAGTCCACATGACAGTTAATCCTTATATACATGTTCGCGAATTTATACTAACAATAATTATAATTCACTTGGCTTGGCCCGTTTAATGGCGTTTATCGCCCTCGATGCTATTATATTCGTCTGCGTTGTATGTTGATCACGTGACCATGTAAATATATGTGCATGTGGTTGTTATGATGTGTGCGTGTTTCCTTGCAGGACATATTACAGAAGCTACTGTCGGCATCGATAACCTGGGAAGTGATGCGGGTAAGCGTAGACAATAATCATTAAATTAAGCATAGGACGACAACAAATTGATCAGCTGGACAATCATCACATGGGAGTCACGTTTGCTGATTGATTGCTCCTAATATGTAGAATATCTACAACTCGTCCCCAGAGTCGTTATTTCGTGGGAGAATCTTGATTCATATTACGGATTACACTCCGTACGGCGTGGTTCGGTATACGAACAGACCAGAATCAGTAAACGAACATAACGTAATCGTTATTTCGCCGTAATCTGGATTCCGAATCTGATTCTGTAATCGGGATCAGAATATTCGTAATGTAAACAAATCGAGATTTCCCCACCTCGGAGTTTAAAAACACAATAAAACATAAGAATCCGTCCCTTGGGTTTAAATTATTGCAAAATATAAACGATCAACATCAAAGAATTTTAAATGCGGAGAAAATTGTTTTCTCGAGTGTAAACGGGGAGAATTTTACTACCGTTGTTTGTTTATTAGGTATCATGCTGCGTATTCGCACAGAACAAGAATATTAGTAAACAGTATGATGATGGTGATGATGATGATGATGATAACATATATATACATATATTTACATGTCAAGTCCACACACTTACTACGTAAGATTATTATAACCATGTGGAATTTAATTAAACTGCAGTTATTTATAGTTAATCCTAATTCGTGAAAGATGTTGTATATATCTGTTTTAGACATGCAGTAGCTTTTAATAGTTCAATTTTCCTTTTATATAAGACTTTCATGTTGTCAAATGTATAAATACTTTGCAATAGTATATCTATATAGTCCTTGACATGTAAAACGCATTAATACACATTCCTAAATGCACAATATAGATAATATAGATATATTAAATTACACTATTACAATATAATGAGATGAAACTTCATTGTTGTCTGTTCATTGATATGTAATATGTGAAACTGTGCCTTGCACAATGATTTTGGCATAATTCTTCTCTATAATTTCGAGTGGTGATGGCTTATATCATATATCTCGCAGAGCTGTTTTCACAAATATACTAACCCTCCGCAGGATGGCAATATTGTCAATGGATAAAAGAGCATGGAATTTGTCAAGATTAGGAAATTCCCAGTAATATTGAGGGATGAATTTCTTTCTGATCTCTTCAATTTTTTTACACACAATGATCAAGTGGTATTCATCCCCGAGAGCCTCTCCACACGCAGAGCAGGTTCTCTTTTCCCGCGAGATGTCTTTCCAACGACCACTCTCAATTGCCAGACGATGATTTGATGTTCTTATTTTGACTAAGTATTCAACTAGATGTCGGGGTAATTTCAGTAGATAACCACTAATTTTCAAATCTGGCTTTATCGCTTTATACAGATTTCCCTTGGATGATGAACTGATATCATGCCTCCATTCAGACTGAAATTAGCCAAATCATAATGTTATTAATGGTAACGCTGGGGGGGGGGGGAATTCGGTTGATGGCGAACTTGAAGAAAATCCTTTTCAATTTCATTGTCACTTTCATCATGTTTGTTTCATAATTCCATCCATAAATTACCTCCCGAACACATGTCGATTTCAAATTCGGCGGAAAACGTCATCATTGGCGTGAATCTTCATGGATATGTCTTCTGCTTGTTGTTAATTATATGTTCATTCTTATTCAAGAAATAATAGGATTCCATGATATCTATGGATTATCACATATACGTATGTACTACGTAGTCTATAACAATTGCACATTTAAAACGTTTTATTTCGTTAAATGCAGTCGTTTTGCACAATGGTCTCTGTATAGTGCCGAAACGCAGGCACTTTTTGGCTAACGTGATGTGCAATAATCGGAAATTTACGCCTTGTCCATGTAGCTAAATTTAATGTTGTGGTCTTGTTATCACACTTGAATTGCTTCTCCCAATCCCACAAACACAACTGTAATGATTATTCTAGGATCGTATGACTATATAGTGGAAATGGCAGTCAATTTATTTGATTAAATACCCACAGGTACAAGTTTCAGGGACATGACTAGAGGGTTCCCATCAGGTTCGTAAAATTCCATTTACACCCCGTGGAAATATCCAATCCGACACACCCTATAAGATTTCAGAATTAACAACAATTAGTGGTTGCAAAATCAAACAATTCCAACCTATATGTGGCATCAAATTAATGTCCAACTGATGTTGTGTCAGGCATGAAATTTCCAACTGTACGACATATACAAAGGTTTTGGGGAGGGCACCCCAACCAACCCATGTCGCCACATCCCTATACAACTGACAAGTTTCGTGTGTTCTGAGATCAGAGCTGCTAGAAATGCTTGCCCTCCTCAATAAACTCACTTTAACTTGAAACAAGATGCGATTAAGTCGGAGTGGCAGCTAACCACGTAGATTTCAAAATGTGACCTAGAATCCGTGTAATCTCGAATTAGCCCCGCCCCATAATCGGTTTCGGATTCTGACAGATTCTACCACGAAACATGTACGACTCAGTTGACAGCGAAATCTACAAAACGAGTGCAGTAAATTAGGTCTGGATCGAGCATTTGGAAAAAGTTTTGTAAAGTTCGCTATAAACTGGAGACGAGGTTATTACTTGTTTAAAAACCTACACAGAATATACTTAATTCAATAAATGGGACGTGAACTAACGGCGGCTTCTATAAGCTGCGATGACGTTTCACGTAACAATGCGTCGTTTGCCGGTGTAAAGAAATAGTGTCATACAAATATGATATGACCTTTTCACCTATTTAATTGCGTAACGTTCATTAACAAAACTTTCAAACTTAATCAACAACTAAGACCCATCGATTTAGCAGCGTACGTGGCGTAAGAAAGTAAAGAGGTGACAAGTCGGAAGTCAGATGTCACGCTTGCGCAACAATACTATACTTGGGTACACCTGGCACTATTTCATGTTATACAATGACCGTAGTATATCATTATTTACAATGGGTTGAATGAATGGAATAAGAGTTGGATAATGTAATAAATACTGTTGTACTTTATTTTATAAACCCAATGCGACTAAGGGGGAGTCATATGGTCTTATACCACCAGTCCACCACGACGAATGGGGTGTCGGATCTGCTTGGAATAAGATGCCTGTCTGTGTACAGTAGACCTGATTTGACGAATTGACCTGAAGATTATGAGTCACTGTAAGCCCATTATATGTCCCCGCATGGTAAACGCGTATGTGCTATTCACTACAGCCATATAATGACCTTAACCCGTTATATACTAAATACTCACTGACGAGTAGTAGATTCCCTTTGGAAATTCGCAGATAATAAGTTCAGTAAACGACCCTATGCCGTTCGTTGGACATATTTACTGAACATTTATCTACAATGGACAGGACTCATTATGTACTTGTATTTTCCGCCGTCTGATTATGTTTTCTGTTTTCGAGTTGATGAGTATCACGCATTCAAAATGGCCGAAGCGATCTAAAATGCGATCAGAAGCGAGGAAAAAATGTAATAAATTTAGATATGACATATTACGTAGTATTTTGACTTCTACGAGCAGATGCTATACTATTTTTCAAACAAGCTGATACCTCATTTATGTCCAAATTTACATTTGTTTGCTCTAACATTCTGACCAAAATTGTTAGTCGAAGGATTTTCCAAGATGTATGGACTGGTGTAGTCCACGCACCTTCGACTGGCAACTTTGGTGAGAATGTTACAGAAAACCACTAAGTATTTCCAAACAAATAAGGTATCAGCTTGTTTAAGAAATAAACCAGCATATGCTCGTAACAGTCAAACTGCTATGTTTTGTGTCAGTTCCTCGTATATTATGATTGTGTGCGTTTGCACATTTTGAAAGCGTGGTACTCACCAACCTCGAAATCACATGATTCCCCACCGTGAATAGACCATCACAATGCATACTCCAATCAGCAAAGAAATGGTAAGTTGGTAATTTTACTCATGAGTTATGAGTATATCTGGGGATGTAGAACTGAGCGTATGGTTTCTGGGGAGCATGTTAACCTTACCGGACTAAAGGTTACACTGCGGAAAAAGAACCGTTAATTTATACGGCAGAAATTCCAGCAAATTTAATGGGATACTGTACTCAAATGTTGTTGTTGGTTTATATCGTCTCTGAGTCGTAGAACAAGGTAACCACATTTTTCCATTATTTGAAAGTCTGTTGAGTACGAAGTAATGTTACGGATGGCAAATTAGTCCGAATGCGAAAATACAAATTGTCGTTGTCGAGCATTTTTTGTACAGTTTTCAAGCAAATGTTTCAAATTAAAGTTATATTATATTCATACTAGTCCCATATACATGGATGTGGCTAGAGGGTTTCCGTTGGGGGGTTGTCCACCTTGGCCTTGGGGAAGTTCAATTGCACCCCCCCCCTTGAATAAGAATCAGACACCAAACACAACTTTTGCATAATTCCATTTGCACCCTCTCCCCCTTGAATCAGACAGAGTCACAAGTTTTGCATAATTCCATTTGCACCCCCCTTGCACATAAGTCCTCAGGCCTAATATCCTATGTATTCATAAACTATGTTGTTCTATATGCCCGGTATAAGAAAATTCAGATACTTTAACCTGAGAATTGCATAAATCCTAACATCTAGTAGCCTACTCCAGACAAATGCACACGGCTACGGGTAAGAGACCAGCACATTGTGTCCGTCCATGTTTGTTCAGCCCGGTGTGAGAAAATTTGGAAAACTATACAAGAAAATCGCAAATCCTAGCATCTAGACTGGCCTCAATTGAAGCTTCCCCTAGTGTTGGAAATATCAAACCTCATACTCCCTCTTAGGTTGGAAAATTCTCCAACTGATGACCATTTCAGTCCACAAGTTTGACCGAATGTACTAAACTATTGTTTTGTTAAACTAATTAGCAGGTTTGTATTGGTCATGGTGGAGGGACAGTGACACACCGGGCCGACCATGGTTCGGCCCGGTGTTCGAAAATTTTGAAATCTGAACAAGAAAATAGCTAAATCCTAGCATCTAGACTAGCATCAAGTCTTCTTAGAGTTGGAAATTTCAAACCTGACACCCCCCCCCCCCACTTAGGTTGGAAAATTTCCAAATGATGACAATTCCAATGACAATGTTGACCAAATGTATGACAATATTGTTTTCTTAAATTTAGTAGCAGTTTTGACTAGCCACGGGGGAGGACCAGGACACAAGCTTTCCAAGTGTTGGAAATTTCCAACCTGTCACCCCCCTGAGGTTGGAAAATTTCCTACTGATGACCATTCCAACTAATGTTTTGGCAGGTATGAAATTTCCAACTGTTGAAAATGTTGACCAAAGTTGGGGGGTGAGACACCCCCACACCCCCCTCTAGCCACATCCCTGCCCATATACTCATTTAAGTTATTGGATAGTCATTAGTCAGTGAGTGACTTGGGTTTACTCACCGTATCAAAATAATGTTTTACACGATCATGTGTGCCATGTGTTTACCAATCCACTATCCCTCAATTAATTTTGATTACGTCTTGTACACGGAAATTCGTAAATTAATTTATGGCTTATTATTAACTTTGATTTTAAGATTACCGATTAACCTGAACGTTCGCTGAATACATTTTCGACACAAATTACTTATATTTTCATATATTATCGATATTAGATCATTGTTATTACCGGGAATTTATTGAAAATGGCGTACAGTACCCCTTTAAGAGCAACATAAAGAGTTTAGTTTAAACATATTTATTTGTCTAATGTATATAACATAAAGAGTTACTCCGACATTATCTGACATTGTTATACGTTTTTGTGACGAATAGTTATAACGTGCCCACTATAGTTAATATACACACGTTCTATCATATTTCATCGATTCAGAGTCCTGTGCTGATTTGGTATGTAGTGGGAGTGTTCCTGGCTTTCATTTCCCGTATGATGGAGAACCCCATAACCGAAGTAAGTCGTGAGTTTACATTATATATCAACACTAGCCTATAACTAACATTTAAGTTACTAATGACACATTGTGACACATATTGGAGCTGAAATGGTCACTCTCACCCGTTTCATTCAGTTGGGTACCCATTTTTATTTTTTTCAGTTGGGTACCCAGCTTTTGTAAAATTTACATTTGGGTACCCAGCTTAATGAAATCTCACACAGAACGTGATTTAATTAGTGATTGCCGTCAGTTGATTGCGAAATGAACCTGTTAAATTTGTGAATCTTTTTTATATAGGAATTATGATTTGTTATACTCGTCACGATGCTTGAAATAATAGCGAAGAAGAATTGTATCTATTGGACATACGTGTAGGAACTGCAGATCGACTGCTTTCATAAAGCTGGGTACCCACATGTACATTTTCTAAAAGCTGGGTCCCCAACTGAAAGTTTTAAAACGAAAGGGGGTGACATGACCATTTCAGCCATATTGGACGCCCATCGAAGCCCGCCAGACAGTCCACATGGTTTGAAACATGAACCAATATGGACTGTGAATTATAATTTGTTCACGCCCATTAAGAATAAATGGACACTTAATCCTGAGTCAATGCTTGAAATTTTAAATACACGCAGTGTCAAGTCCAATATGACTGTTCACCACAACCTGGACTCTTACAATAAAAATACATACTGTACACAACATTGTATAATGACATTTTGTATGCATGATTCAGAACATTAAACACGTAAGTGAAAACAAACTAAATGCGGAAGTGAAGAGTCTGCTAAATCCACCAGAGTATTGCGCGCCCATCACAATTTCACCGATTCATTAATTTTGACAATATAGTTACTTCGTGACGTGACGGAGTCCCGATAACAAAAAGTCCAACCGAGTCCAATATGACTTTTTTCCCGGATTTTCATGTGACTGCTTTTGCCCAATCAGAAATAGTGTTAGTTAATGGATGGATAATAATACATTTTATAATGGTATTATGCAATGTTGTGTACAATGTGTGTTTTTTGTTCTTGTACCAGTCCAGGTGATGGTGAAAAGTTGTATTGGATGAGTATAAGAAGACACAAACTGTACACACCATTGTGTAATGACATTTTTATTATCCATCTGTATGTTTATTCAAATGACGTCATCCGGAGTCCCAATACTTTTTGTATAAGTCATATTGGACTCGATTCGAGTCCAGTAGGACTTTCGGGGTCCAATATGACTTTCGGGGGTCCAATATGGCGTTCGGGAGTCCAATATGAATTTGATCCTGATTATCATGTGACGGCTTGTCCCCCAATCAAAAATAGTGTTAGTTAAGGGATGGATAATAAATAAATATATATATATATATATATTGGATGACTTGGATCTGTCTATGCCAAATACTGGTCACAGAGGAATAGTCCACGACCCAAAATAACATTCTCAAATTGTATTGACATGGGACAATTAAAATGAGGCGAAGCATCAAGCAATATCTTCTTCCATTTGTTTTATAACGTTATCATACAATGTTGTATATAGTATGTGTTTTTATTGTAGGATTTCAGATTATGGTGAACAGTCATATTGGACGAGGCGCGTAGCGTCGAGTCCAATTTTACTTTTTACCACAACCTGGACGAGTATAAGAAAACACATAGTGTACATAACAGTGTATACTGATATTTTTATATTTCCATCTGTTGTTATTATCAAAATAACGTCACCGGAGTCTCGATAATCAATATAAATAACGTCATCGCAGTCTCGATAATATGTATAAATAATGTCACGGGAGTCTCGATAATCTGTATAAATAACGTCACCGGAGTCTCGATAATCTGTATAAATAACGTCACCGGAGTCTCGATAATCTGTATAAATAACGTCACCGGAGTCTCGATAATCTGTATAAATATCGTCACCGGAGTCTCTATAATCTGTATAAATATCGTCACCGGAGTCTCGATAATCGATAATCTGTATAAATAACGTCACCGGAGTCTCGATAATCTGTATAAATATCGTCACTGGAGTCTCGATAATCTGTATAAATAACGTCACCGGAGTCTCGATAATCTGTATACATATCGCCACCGGAGTCTCGATAATCTGTAAAAATATCGTCACCGGAGTCGCGATAATCTGTATAAAAGTCATATTGGACTCCGTATTATCATGTGACGGCGTTTGCACAATCAGAAATATTGTTAGCTAAGGGGTCGACAATAAATATATATATATTGGATGACTTGGATCTGTCTATGTTAAATACTGGTCACAGAGGAATTGTCCACGACCAAAAATAACATTCTTAAATTGTATTGACATGGGACAATTAAAATGAGGCGATGTTCAAGACATATTATGTACTTGTTCGGTGCGTGAAACTGATAAGTTAGTACTCATGTGCTACGCCAACTGGAAGGATGTAGCATTCTACTCACATCGCCGAAAATCTCAAGCAAATCGACCCTTCCACTCCATAGAAAACATTGTCTGAACTACGCTAAATTGTAAATATTTACCACTAGAATCGGGACGCAACTATCGGCGATAACTAACGAAAACGATTTCGCCATCGGCTGTCACTGCATTTAATTAATATATTAAAATGACGGTGTGTTTTCAATTTAGATAAAATATTTGTAAAAATAACTACTTTGAACAAGATTATCCTCCATTTCAATATTTGATCACCTTTCCGGAGTGTTTCACATCACTTTAAATAGTCCACGACCCAAAATGACTTTGCTAAATTGGATTTATTTGGATAAATCGCCTCCGCGATGGCATAAATAAAATACACCCACAGTAGCCAAGAGTACAACCTTTTCACCACTCGTGGTATTGTGGTTTTAACCACTCGCCAAATGGCTCATGGTTAAAACCACAATTCAACTCGTGGTGAACATTTTGTACTCTCGGCTAATATAGGTGTATTCTATATGTACACGATTAATTGACAAGTCGATTCGGCGCATACATCTGTATATGTTTATACAGTTAAAACGTACAATTAGTTATTATGTAAAATAACTGGAAATGTCAGTTGTTATATTATATTTTCAAATTACGAGCATGTTTAGACATATTAACTGAAACACAATTGGCTTTCTTTACTAACAAATGGACGATTGTGTTGACGATGATGATGATGATGATTATGATGAAGCTGAAGATGGTGTTGATGATGACGATGATGTTAACGATGATGATGATGATGATGATGCTGATGACTAATGATGATGATAATGATGATGATGATGATGGTGATAATGATGTCGACGACGATGATGACGACGAGGATGTTAATGATGGTGATGATGATGACGATGTAAGTGGCACCATTGTATATATGTATATATCCATGTTCTGCATTAATTTACAGCGTTGACAATTAAAGCATTCATTCACACTCAACTGATTGTTTCAGGTGGCTTCTTTTGTCTCTGATACATTGTCACTATGATCTCCGTTTCCTGAAATAAACTTGTTATGATAAGGGGCACTGACACTGACTATCTTTCGCTATCTAATCATGTGCGCATGCATTAGGTGATGGGCCATATTGAAGGAAAATTCACTATAGCTACTAGTTATTCAATATTTCGTCCCGACATACCCATGTACATGTACCAATATAACCCTTCCATGACTGGAGCTTCTTCAACTTTGCGAAAATCATGTGTCAATGCATGCTCTTGTACATGTGTATGCGAGGCTCCCTATGTAATAATACATTGGCCTAACACTATTTACTTTGATATTGTAAGTCAATGCATGCTGTTATATGTGGGAGACTCGTATATATAAGGGAATGGACAGACACATGATATATATAATGCTGCACCAGCGCGGCTCCCGTCACATAAGAGTTAATAATACGATCAAGTTTATTTTTTCCAGTTATGATTTTTGGGTTCAGCGCTCTCGGAACATTGTCACTTGTTATCTTCGGGCTGTTGTGTTCGTGGCTCACTATTTGGTAAGAGTTTATAATAATAATATATTTAATTGATAAAAATGCATAAAATATGCATACAATACAATTAATCATCAGTTTAGGAACAAGTCCTTTCGGACTTTTAGTCCCATCAACATATAATTATATTAGCATAAATTAATGTGAGTCAATTTTTTTAAATCTGTTTCATATCTCTTGCAATACAAATGTACGTCGATTTGTTCTTTAAAGTGTAGAAGTGTTGGAGCTTCTACAACGATTTCTGGCAACGAGTTCCATTCTGCGCATACTCTGATCGAAAAGAAAAACTTACGAATGTCCTTATTTTTGGAATAAATGTTTAGTTTCCATGAATGTCCCCTGTTCGATGTATATTGCGCGTTCTGAGAGAACTGATCCGGGATGAAATTATATTGATTGCGTAAATATTTGTAGGTTTCTATGAGATCACTTCTTAACCTTCTGTATTTAAGGGTTTGTAGATTTAGAAATACCATTCTGTCTTCATATTCGTGCTTTCTGTAACTACAAACAAGGCGCGTTGCCCTTCTTTGGACACGCTCAAGATTTTGAGATTGTCCGATGAGATGTGGAGTTACATCTACATGTAGATTATTCCCGTCAAAACCACACAAAAATGCCTTCATTATACATGTATGTTCTCGTTTCTCCAATGGATGTACCCTTAGCAGTTAAACCAAATTACACAATTTATCGCTAGCTAACAACACGAACCTAATGAACAGTGTTCCCGTTCAGTAAACACATCACATTACATTTTGGGTTGACTGTGATAAAAACATGGGTGATAAGGGTAGTTGAACACTTTTGTTAACATGAAAAGACACATTTAAAATGGAACTATATTTGTTCTCGAAGGTGTCTTTACTTCTTATTTGGTTGTGATAAGGAAATCGGTATTATTGTTCCGAGATCGTTTTTCCTTTTTAAAATGCGATTATGTGATAAAAAGGATCTCAAATTCGTCGCAATTCTATACGAAATTTATTAACCTCGTTCAATAAATTCGATTCGATCCTCGCTAAAGCTCGACTCGAATCGAATATAGTGCACTCGTATAAATTTCGTATAGAATTGCGACTCATTCGAGATCCTCTATATACTCGCATCTCTATTGTGGTTTATCATACACCAATAAGCAAATCACCGAACAATACAAAGGTAGAAGGGTTTCTCAATCACAATGGCACATCACAGGCGGATTAGTAATCCCTCCAACCATCAGTACTAATGCTATGAGATTAACTGAATCTTAATAGAGGTGTTAACTTTCCCTAAACCTTATAATACACCACTAATATAATTATATTGTAAGAGTTTCCTGAAATTAATGGTATTGATTGACCAATATTTTTCAAATTGCTTGAAGAATTAAAAAGTGACTTGCCAAATGAAAATATTTTTTGCCAAATGTGAATTATTTTTGCGCGAACCCTGGACACGTAGTAATATTCATGTTACCCAAACTTTATCGATGTAATTGGCTTGCAGGAGTGGTGTTTGCAAAAAGCTGAAACATAGGCTGAAAAAGACCAAAGCGTCGGCCTCCGGTACACCAACAGTTGCTAGCACCCAGTCCACAGACTCACCGAACATAAGAAGATATCGGAAGAAAACTGGAAACAGTCCCACGATAATTGTAACAAATCAAGACAATCAGCACCATGCCAGTGAACCATATGCGCCAAGAAACCCACATAGTAGTGGTGAGTCGGATGATGGGATCATGTTTCTTCCGGGAAACAGTCCCACGATACTTGTAACAAATCAAGACAATCAGCACCATGCCAGCGAACCATATGCACCAAGAAACCCACACAGTAGTGGTGAGTCGGGTGATGGGATCATGAACACATCGCTGGAGCGTTACAGTGCAGATGACCTACTTGACCAATATGGCGGCGTGTACGGGGCAGACGACGAAGCAACCAAACACCACTGATGTGATTCATGTGATACATCGGATGTAGTCACTGAACAGTCGACAGTACTCTATTTAAGAACGAGATGTTGATTTCATTGCGTTCCATAAAGTACGGATGTAAGTTGGACTGACTCGGACACATAAAACATGTCAGACCAATTTGAAGCCATTCTCCATGGCACGCAATGAAATCAATATTCGTTATATTTACATAAACCATTTAAGAAATGGATGTTGATTTGCTTGAGTTCCATAGAGTTTGGATGCAGGTTGGTCTGACATTTTGTGTGGAACGCGAAAGCGTTCCACACATAAAATTGTCAGACCAACTTGCATCCATACTCTATGG
This sequence comes from Siphonodentalium dalli, assembly GCA_032622095.1. Taxonomy (NCBI): domain Eukaryota; kingdom Metazoa; phylum Mollusca; class Scaphopoda; order Gadilida; family Siphonodentaliidae; genus Siphonodentalium; species Siphonodentalium dalli. The sequence goes on along the minus strand of CP136061.1, from coordinate 111,184,375 downwards.
AACACAACGAAATCAACATCCATTACTTATATTTACACTCAACCGAGTCAACTGGCAAATTAAAAGAGTTTTAAGCACCCATTTCCAAAGTTATTATCGTGGCTCGGTGCAAGTTGCGTCTACACAAAAATGGATGCAAGTTGGGGTCATCACGTGACGTCATGTGACGTAATTTCGACCAAACAACATCCTGCATTCATGTTCCACAACGCGAATGCATGTGTGAGTGTAAATATATTTAAACAGAATTTGCGCCCATTTGCAACGATATTATGATGACGTTACGGGACGCAATTTCAAACAAACAACGTTCTGCAGTCAAATTGCACAGAACGAAGACATACAGGAGTGTACATATATATAGTTAAATCACATACATATATGACATAAGTCGCCCAGTGCTCATTAGTGATATGAGTTCACAGTAATTCGTGACATACTTATCCTCCCCCACCTCTCTCCCCATTGGCCATGTGCCTATTCAGTGCTCATTCTCTTGATAATATTAAATTATTGACGACATAATATTTTTAACATAACGTTTATGTTAAAAATATTATGTGGTCAATAATATATATATATTTTTAACATTTCTTCGTCCAATGTTACTCCTTGGAAATTATTTATCTACATGACTTTTGAATATTGACCACTTGCAACTTCGCCAGTAAATATTTCAATTTTATATTATCCAAAATTACTATTTTCTGCTCTATTCTATTCTAATAAGCACATCATAATTGTAAAGATATGTTTTGTACCAACGTCTATATTCACAGATAGAGCAGGACATTTAGCTGAATGTTAAAACAGCTCTCACGTGTCATACAGCCGGTCTCATATAAAGAATCGACTTTCAAATTTATTTTTTTTGGTAGCGACAGAAGACGACCTGATAGGTCATGTCGTCTCCACATGGCATTTCTTTGTGGAAACCTTTTTGTATTTGTATTTGATATGATGATTTGCTATAAATTAAAATATTCTGATTCTGAGATGTGCTCGTCTGTTGTTGTCGCTTCTAAAACATATTGCCATGTTCTCTTAAAGAGGAGATGATGTCACAGATAGGACGATAGATAGATCTGGTCGAACATTTATATATATTTAATTGGGAACACTATAAAAAAAATGTATGTTCAGGATGAACGCACACATGAATCTTCTGATGTGGCATTGCATCCTCATTGTAACAGTAAAGTAAGAAAGTAATGCTTTGTTCTCGCCACAGCATACATGGTACATGAGAACACGTGTATATATATACACTATATACAAATGAGAAATTTCCAGTGATTTTTCCGAATTATATTTGAACTAACAGTAATTACAAGTACATAAATAAAATACAATGGAAACAATTATCAGTTACAATCCAATAGTACATCATCATGTTCGGAATAGAAGTAAAGAAAACAAAAAAGTTTCAAGAAGAGGTTGGCTGTATTTTCATTTTCGTTAAACGTCATATTCGGGCGTTGCTGATATTGTTTTATACATCGAAACATTTCAACGCAGTACCGCTGGTCGTTTAACCCTTTCATGACGGGAGCTTCGCAACATTAAAGACCCTGTGCCAATGCATTCTCTTATATACGCGAGTCGACCATAGGTAGCCTCGCGTATATAAGAGAATGCATAGGCCTAACAATTTTTTAAAAATATTTTTTTATCAATTTTTCTTACATTCCTTAACAATTTTTATCATTTTTTATCATTTTGTTATTACATTCTATAACAATTTTCAATGGTTTATCTATTATCTATCTTGATTATGATGCCCTTTATCCTCCGACGCATGGTATAAGTCTAAAGGCTGAGAAAACAAAACACCTCGAACAATAGGCGGTAGTTAATAACGTATTGACCTACACTGCCTGTTATAATCATACTATAATTGTAGTTCCGAACATATTGTCCACAACGAGTGAGAATTTAGCATCATCATTGCCCATTGTTGCCCTTAGTGTATAAATTGTTGGGTCAATATAGAGCTGCTTATCGATAAGTACACGTTCCCAGTATATTGTGTTCGGTCTGAGATAGTATATGTGACCCGCCATATCAAATCCAGTCGTAAGTCGGGATTTTTTTACCCTGTGCCAATGCATTCTCTTTTATATGCGAGTCGACCATAGGTCGCCTCGCATATATAAGAGAATGCATTGGCCTAACAATTTTTTACAATTTTAATAATGTTTTCTTGTATTCTTTAACATTTTTATAATTTCACCCATACAGAGCCCCAGACAAACACGAGCAGACGACACTCTTCTATATGCTTCTATATATGTGTGGGGCTCCCTGCAGGGTAATGGATGTTTTTTTTATTTTATGTCCTAATGTCGGTTTTGCATTTCATATGATTGTTATGAATACATGATAGCCGGGAGAAAACATCAATTATAACGAGACTGTTAATTTGTATTAGTTATTCCTTCGGTTGCAACATGATTCCGTGCACGATCTAACTCAAATCGAGTGGCCGTTACAGTAAATACAACAATCGTTATCCAGAGGACATGCCTGTGGCATTTAATAATGTTTTCTTTTTTCTTTGCCGCGGACATATATCACACGATATACATAATATTTAATTGGTTATGTTTGTCTTTCAACTCGAACTATTTTTCTGGTTTGGATAATAGTAACCTTTCTAGTGTTAATTTTGGGAAATTAGTGTTACACGAGGGATATATGTATGTTATAGTAAGGATATTGATACGTTGTGAGTTGATTATGCGTTAGGGGGACGTCTTTTAAACAATATGGCCATGGGGTAAAATGTATTATAATGAGTTCGCTAAGTTATATTAATCACGGGTGCCAATTCCTTCACGATATCATGTACGCTCTTCTGAAAGCATGTGTCCGTTACATTAAATACATCTAATGCCATGTGTACGATCTGCCTGAGTTTCCTGGTGCCTTAAAGTTTCCAGTGTGCCGGGAAATATATCACATGATGTGCCAATGATTGAGCAATACTTTATTTATCATTCACCTAGCAATAGTTCTCTGATTTTAAAAATATTACGTTTTCTAGCGTTGAGGTTTTGGCTTTATTGTTACACGAAATATATTGTTGTTAGGTTAAGTATGTTCGTGTATGTTATGTCGATATTTTGTTTCAGGGAAGGCTTCCGAACTACGACAATAGGAAGTAAATATATATTATGATGCTTTTCGTTAGTTATATCAGTCGTGTGTGTTCATTGTGTGCACGATCGAACACAACTTGAGTGTTGTTACAAAAATACAGCCAGTGTTATTGGAAGGACATGTTCTTGTAAATTGTTACAACATATTGTCCCATATAGTAATGAATTGTGTCACGATGTAGCAAATACATAACTAATCAACAACATATATGTTTACACAGTACAGTGCCAATAAAGGTGATTCAAGTTAGGCCATAGAAGTGTAAAGGACATCTGTAAAGGACAGCTGTTACGTCAAATACGTTACACGAAGGACAACTATATGTTGCACAGTACGCGTGTGAGGTATTAGTCTGAATATATTATATTTATTTTGAAGATTCGATGACAAAACTGTCACAGAAACAAAACACTATTGCCATTTACATCCGAGTTGAGTCAATTCAAAATTCACGACAGAACTTCATAGGATTTTGGCGGGTTTTTCATATAATAGAACATAATGATATTGGTCCATCTATTTCTCAATGCTGACAAATCACTGATTACATCAGGCGTAAAATAATGGTATTCTGATAGTCCGCATTGTTTGCGTATACCGTATATACGGAGAGCCGTGTACATGTACTGAAGTCGATATAATACAATAGAATGAGAGTAACACCATTCGCGACTTATTGATTCGGTTTTTAAGTCGGTTTGCTAAATACTAAATTAGGCACGAATTTTCTATTTGTTATCGACACAGCCGTACACACTTTGATTCAAACGGGTCGTGTGGAACTTTTTTGAGGCCGGCCACGACAAGGGAACACCAGACGCGGTCGGAGGCCCGGTAAAGAGAACGGCAGATAACTTTGTGAAGTATGGCGGTGACATTACATCGGCCGAGTCCTTTGTTGAACAACTGAAAGGCAGTTCTATTGCAACCAAATTTGTTAGCGATGACCTAATAAATCAAGGACAAAGTTTGCTGAATAACAGAACATTGAAAACAGTTAGCGGAACTATGAGGATTCATCAATTGAAGTCGGTTACACCACTGAACATTTCTTTCAGAGATACTAGCTGTGAATGTGACAGTGAGAGTGGTATTTGTAAGGGTCATGCATTTAAAACTGCTAATTTTGAAAGCCAGGTGAGCGAGACAGGTGGTAAAGGGGACCAGGGTGCAGAAGTTTGTGTTGAAGATAGGGGTGAATCAATAAGAGTTGCGCCTTGCGTTGAAGTTATTTGTGAGAACGTAGTTCCGAATAAAATATAAGTGATTGATGAGAGCGACAAAGTTGCCGAGAATGTAGTTGTGCAAGTTGCAAAGAAATTCGAAAAGCGTATTGTGGCTCGGAGGAATGTGAAACGGTGTGTAAAGAGAACAAGTAATGTGAGAGGTGAAGGCATATGTGATGGAAGTAGGATTGCAAGGAATGAGGAGATACGCGAAAAGGTTGAGCAAGGTGGTAGCGTGGTTAATGAACGTTGTGAGTCGAGCGGCGTGCTGGTAGATGTGGGGATTGGGGGTGAGAAGATGGAGGTTGAGGAACGAGGTAGCGTGGTTAATGAATGTTGTGAGTCGAGTGGTGTGCTGGTAGATGTGGCTGTGAGGGATCGGGAGATATATGAGGAGATATGTGAGGAGATAGTGGTTGACAAGGTGGTAGGGTGGTTAATGCATGTTGTGAGTCGAGTGGTGTGCTGTTAGATGCGGTTGTGAGAGATCGGGAGATATGCGAGGAGACATGTGAGGAGATAGTGGTTGAACAAGGTGGTAGCCTGCATGAATGTTGTGAGTCGATCGGCGTGCTGGTAGATGTGGGGATTTGGGGTGAGAAGATGGAGGTTGAGGAACGAGGTAGCGTGGTTAATGAATGTTGTGAGTCGAGTGGTGTGCTGGTAGATGTGGCTGTGAGGGATCGGGAGATATGTGAGGAGACATGTGAGGAGATAGTGGTTGACAAGGTGGTAACGTGGTTAATGAATGCTGTGAGTCGAGTGATGTGCTGGTAGATGTGGTTGTGGGGAGTCGGGAGATATGTGAGGAGATATGTGAAGAGATGGAGGTTGAGGAATGTGGTAGCGTGGTTAATGCGTGTTGTGAGTCGAGCGATGTGGTCGTTGAGGGTGAGGATATATGCACGATTGCGGAGGCAGATCCAGTTTGTAGCGCGTTTGAGTTTGATGTTGCAGCGGAAGTGGTTGTGGATGGTGAGGAGATATGTGAGGAGGTGGAGGTCGAGCAAGGTAGCGTGGTCAGTGAAAGTTGTGAGCAGAGTGGTATGCGCGTCGATGTGACTGTTGTTGATGAGGACATAGTTGATGGAAGCTGGGTTGAACACGATTATTGCAAGAATGGAGGTTGAGGAATGTGGTAGCGTGGTTAATGCGTGTTGTGAGTCGAGCGATGTGGTCGTTGAGGGTGAGGATATATGCACGATTGCGGAGGCAGATCCAGTTTGTAGCGCGTTTGAGTTTGATGTTGCAGCGGAAGTGGTTGTGGGTGGTGAGGAGATATGTGAGGAGGTGGAGGTCGAGCAAGGTAGCGTGGTCAGTGAAAGTTGTGAGCAGAGTGGTATGCGCGTCGATGTGACTGTTGTTGATGAGGACATAGTTGATGGAAGCTGGGTTGAACACGATTATTGCAAGAATTATGAGTCGAGCATGCACCAAGGTTCACATGTAGAGGTTGCCGCAGAAATACGGGGCGAGCAGTATCTGATGTGTAAGAAGACAGTGGTTGAGCAAGGTGGTAGCGTGGTTAATTAATGCGGCGTGCAGGGTGCGGGTGTAGTTTTTGGAGATGGGGAGATATGTGAGGAGATGAAGGCTGAGAAAGATAGAGGCGTGGTTGTAGAGGTAGGTCAGAAAAGGCGTGGTTGTAGAGGTAGGTCCGATGAGTGAGTGTTGTGCGAATGGAAAGGCAGATAGCATGATTCCTGGTATGATTAAGTACGTACTGGTTGAGTATCAGAAATGTAGAATAAATGTCTGAGCGTGAATTTCTTGTTAAATGTATGAAGCGTGTTGGCGTTACATATTCTAACTGCTTTTGCTGGCCGAAAAAGTGTAATGACATTTCTTGGTATAATTATGATGAAGTGATCTCGTTTATTCCAGATGCACAACTTATCGAGGGGTCTCATTCACATTTCGCTGTTGGGGAATGTGCGTAGGACTCGGCGATGAGTAAACTGTTTTAAAAGTTATCATTACTTCACCTCACTATTAATATACTTTTTTTTATATGTGAATATAATCACAGGTCTCCAGAACAAACATTGTGGTCAATTTTTGTTCTGGGGACCTGTGAATATAATGAAGGTGGAATTCATGCTTGTAATGATGAATCGAGCAACGTGCATCGGGATAGCTTATCTAACACCAGGAACATGTACTTATGTTTATGAAACACGGACATGCACTTGTTTTAATTTATCTCAACCGAGCACCAAGCTAAACGAGACAGGTATATACGAAAGGGATTCAAATATACAATGTGTGCTAATTTACATGTATCCGGATAATCCCATAGCATATCCCTGTCTACTCGAATCTATCACAATAGTTTAACCTACACACAATATTCTTTATCCTTACATATTGTCCAGTACGCCGGCACCTCTTCATCACATAGTTGAATTATATTTAAACACAAACGAATGTTAGTGTACGTTCATATTAATTCATCTGATAAAGCAAGGAATAGAGTGTTCATCCGACTATAACCAATGTATATCGTGTAACGACAATTTATTTATTATAGCACAAGACACGATGGTATTCAGTTAACAATATTCGTTATACCATATGTGTAAAAAAAAACAGTGGGGCATTTATTATGAAAAGAAATTCCACAAATTGAACCTCGTTTTATATAATAGCCTGTATATATCCTATGCGCCATTTTTGGTCAACCGTGTAATCTTTACTGTAACGCACATCATATATTGATATAGAAATACGCGTCAGAAAACATCATTACGTATTTGGGACATGAATTCTCGCGAGAATCGCCATAATATTGAATTTGCACTGATGCCAGTATGTGATTATGATACCTATATGTATACAAATGGCCTTTCGCATATGACTGTGTCAGTTGTGTAACGTTGTGGTCCTGACTGTAACAAAGTCTATTCCTACATCGTATACCAAACGTCAGATATCCTGATTGTGTAGTTCGTCGCTGTATTTTCTTTATGAACAACAGGTTTTATCATCTTGTTAGCATATTTTGTAACTCTGGATTTCGACATGGCTTTTATACAGAAATTTATCAGATATTGTCCACCCGTAGCAAATATGTGTCCTTCGTGTTGCGCTGAAGTCCGTCGTGTAACACATATTATTTATTCATCTATAAATGAAACGTTATATATTTCAATTCCAGTTTTGTTCAATATTTGGTGGACAAGGAGTGTCCAATTCAATATTATGTTAGAAAGTGTGTGACATTTGATTATCTTGATTTAATAAAGTTTATTGTTGTGTTGAAATTAAATTTTTCTGAGAAAAATGTGTTCCATTGTGGCCCCCATTGAAAACCAGCTATACAAAGGATAAATGTTTTCTCGATCTATGCATTACCGGTCAATACTCAATTCGGATAAAAAAGTACTCCAATATCTATATTCTGAACAAGAGCATCGCTAGGGCGTGGCAAAATACGCCCTTTAGCCATTTCGAATTGTACTATCGCAAAATAAGATAATACTTTGAGCTTACATTTGAAGAAAATCTGATATACCACTAATTTCAATGCCAAAATGTGGTCAAATTCTAAGTCGAAAAAATGGCCATAACTCATGTAAAAATAATTAGACAGAACATATATTCAAACTTGGTCTGTATTTTTAGCTGGGAAATACACATACCAGCTTTGGTTCAGCTCAAATAATCAAAACTGGAGTTATCGGTCGGAAACCAAAATGTTATGAAATTGGTCAAATTCTAAGTTGAAAAAGGGCCGTAACTCATGTAAAAAATAACTGGACGGAACCCATATTCGAACTTGGCCTGTATCTTTAGCTGAGAAATACACATACCAACTTTGGTTCAGATCAAATAATCCAAACTGGAGTTATCGGTCGGAAACCAAAAATGTTAACAGACGGTCAAATTCTAAGTCGAAAAAGGGCCGTAACTCATGTAAAAATAATTGGACGGAACCTATATTCGAACTTGGCCTGTATCTTTAGCTGGGAAATACACATACCAACTTTGGTTCAGATCAAATAATCCAAACTGGAGTTATCGATCGGAAACCAAAAAATGTTAACGGACGGACGGACAGACAGACGGACAGACGGACGGACGGACGGACAGACGGACAGACAGACTGACGGACGGACAGACTGATAACATAATACGACCTTTTTTCAAAAAGGGCGTATAACAATGATATACCAGATGACAATACTGTTACAGAAGAGACATAATTTCTAGACATCCACAATTCATAGCATCATATAATATCAGTGCTGGATGTTTAAGCTCGAACTTCAGTCGTTTCTTCCAGTTCAATAGCTATATATCTCGAAATGATAACAACTTTCCCCATTATCGGAACTAAAAAAATGCCATGTGGCATATCTGTAATTTTGACCAAAATTGATATTGACTCATATATGCGAGGCGACCTACATGTATGGTCGACTCGCATAAATAAGAGAATGCATTGGCACAGGGTAAACAAAATCCCGACTTACGACTTACGACTTACTATTAGAGATAATAGGAAGGTTTAGATTGTTCAAACATCCGTCGCCCGTCAGGCATAACAGACAACACTACATTGTGCTCGAGGAGGAGACATTATGTAGTAGTCAGAGCGCTATGATGTATTCAGAAGATAAATGTACTCTGTTGTGTTGGATATATGTTCGGGGATTCGAGCATGAAAACAGTTTGTGAACCAGCTGGCATGATGGCTAGTTAACAAAATGTTTTCATGCTCGAATTCCAGAATATCCAACGAAAAAGTGTACGTTTATCTCCATTGTAATTCAATCCACCGAAAAATTTATAACAAACGGCACGAAAACAACTTTTATCGACTTGATGAGATATATCCTTTTTGCTGTGATCAAATCTATGGATACGTTCCATGTGATTACTCATAACAGCACCAGAAAAAACTTCCTGTTAACTGTGTGCACTCAATAGAAAACAACTTTCCGGTTGACTCGATTACACGATATCTAGCAGCGCGGTGACAATAGCACCCTGGTGTAACCGTGCTCCTTTCAAAACTTGGGCATGCTTCAGCGACCGATGCTGATGCATCGAAAACTAAAGTTAGCAGCTCTCGGCCAACCAGAATGCCTGTTTCAGCGACAAATATTTTAAACCAGTAACGTGTGTCCGTCCATGTCATATGGACGTTTCGGCGAATTGGCGGCAGGCAACTGGAAATCTGTATTCACTGTAATGAAGCCCCGTTGTGGTTTGAGTCTGGAATATGCTCAATTTCGTCACATCCAATTCCTGGATCAAAAATAAGTAGTCAGACCAAATTTCAGGCATACTCCATGGAACGCAACACAATCAACATCCATTTCTTATATTTGCACTCAGTTAGTCGATAAAAATGAGCGTTTAGCGGCCATATTGCAAGTTGTATTCTTACAATAGAAGTTGGAATCCGCGCGCGACACCACACGACACGATCATGTCACGAGTCAACCAATCAACGTAATGCATTCAAGTTCCACTTCGAGAATACATGTTAGAGTGTAAATATAGATAACGTAATAACCTTTAATGGTTATGTAAGATCATGTAACAGAAAGGCGTGTTCAAGTCATGTAATTTTAAAAATAGGTCCCGACTTATCTCTAACATGGAACAACAAACAACATTTACTTTTTTCCTATTACTGATATGGCAAAATGAAAAGCTGGAAACAGGCTGCGAATTGGACTCTCAGTCTCATGGCCATACACAATCCTCTCATTGTATTTCTACCATTTCGAAGGGGTTAACTTAAGGGGGAGGGAGGTAAAGTGGCAACAATTAAATGGGGAATTAAGTGTTAATTTTCAAGACAAGATTACTCAATATTTACAAACCGTAGAATAATATAATTCATGTCTTGTTGGAATGTTTGAGCATATATCTAGTGACAACGCAAATCATATCTTTCATTTTATATTTTGTTTTGTGATATTTGATGGAAATATTATAAACAATGCTAAACAATGGTGACCTACTTTTTAATAATGTCCAATAATATCCAACCTAGGACGAAAATCAAAATTCCTCTTCGCTTTGTCACTCGATAAGTCTTCAAACTTTCCAAAAAAAAGTATGATATGGTCACCTGCGCTTTGTAAGGTATGATCAATCTGTTCTCAGAAATTAACACTGAATTCTCCATTCAAATGTTGCCACTTTACGCCCATCTTAAAAAACTAACACTTTCAATATATTGTTGAGGTAAATCATAATTGACATGCTTATATCACATGTTTTATTTGAGGGGCCGCTAATCAGATGGTCAGTGTGGTCTGGCCTGAGAATTCACCATCTCGGTACGTCATTATGCATGGCCTCAGGTTGTTAAATAGTGTAATATGCACCCATTGGGCACCTCCATTGTGGAATGTGTCGTCTGCCAATTTGGGGTCATAAAGCAATGCAACTAATTAAGAATAAGAATCGTTGTGAAGAACAAACTTTTAAAAAAACTTGTAAATTTTATAATAACGATCCTTCCCAGAGGAAATGAGTCCCAAGCAGAATGAGGTCTAGCCCGCTGTGTGAGGTTTCGTCACTAAATTCACTCTCTATGGACCTCATTCTGCAAATGTCCAGCACAACATTCGTAGGTCTGAGTGTAATACTGGCTGAAGAAGGTATACATGACGCTTGTCCTAATGGCGCCGCTCGATTTTCAGTCTCTTCGAGCACAATAGTGTGGATGATAAATAGAACCTTGGATCGACAAAAACATAATTGTTTCTCGATAGTGTTTGTCCCTTGTACGCCGAGTGCATATAATGTCCCATGTCTGTCCCATATACTAAATCAACGAATCAATATCATCAATATTTTCTCTGCAGGATCACATTCGAGTGCAACTATTATACTGCCATTCCAGATAGAACAAAACAATAGAGAGACATTCAAACTCAACACCGAATTATTAATTAAAGATGGCCCTATATACCCGACTAATTATAAAGCGTGAGCATACATTAAAATTAAAATGAACATCGTGAGTAACACATAGAAACCGAGAAGACACCACGCTACCTTTAAATATAATAATATGAGCGCTGATTGTTCGTGTTTCAAGAAATATGCAACAGTATATTCGTGTGTATGGACAAGACTGTTTGGGTCTGTGGCACATACGTGCAGGGTAGTGGTTTACCAGTGGAATTAAGCATGTCATCAGTCTGTCCTGCGCCAAACTTAAAACGTCGTAGTATGGCCTTGTTGAACCGTATCTACCATGTTTGGCATTGAATATTGCTATTGAATAAACTAGGGTTCGATGTTTCTCGTCTGATGTTTTGCGGCTTACTTATATATTCGAAACATGAAATTTTCATTTCCAATTGAGGAGAGGGTCTACCACGCGGTTGACTAGACACTTGTTCTATGAGGCTACGTTGTTCAACTCTGCACGCCGTCATTGGAAGTATATATATATATATATATATATATATATAAATATATATATATATATATATATATATATATATATATATATATATAATGCACACTATTGAGTGGACTGATCATTTCTCGAATGCCATCTAAATTTGAACATTTGAACCCGTAACGCAAAGATATTTGCTGTTAAGAAATAAATGTTTATAAAGTTGTAATTTCCGCGGTTGGAGGTGTTTGGCTTATCCATGATGATAACGACGACGATGACGACGACGACGATGATGATGATGATTTTGATGGTCATGCTAACGATGATGATGACGATGATTATGACGATGATGATGATCATGATGATGGTGATTGTGGCGATGACGACGATGACGACGATGATGATGATGACGATGACGACGATGACGATGATAATGGTGATGATGATGATGATGATGATGATGATGGTAATGATGGTAATGATGATAATAATGATGATGATGATGGTGATGACGATGATGATGCTAATACAACTATTCACTTCTGCCATATGAAAACAGTAGCCCCTTTTGTAAATATATGTATATATGTTAATTAGTACTCTGTATTCGCCACTTAATTGTGGCGCTGAGTTAAATAAACAATCAGCGTATAAAAGATAAGCCAGTGGCTGTATGAAATATTCTGGAACCGATATACTTTAAAATAGTTTTTTTTAAAGACATATTATGTACTTGGTCGGGTGCGGTTAACTAATAAGTTAGTATCAGGTGCTATGCCAACTGGAGGAATGTAGCATTCTACTAAAATCACCGAAAATCTGAAGCAAATCGACCGTACCACTCCATAGAAAACATTGTCTGAACTACGCTATATTGTAAATATTTACTGATCGAATCTGGACGCTTCTATCGGCGATAAACTAACGAAAACGATTGCGCCATCGGGAGTCACTGCATTTAAATAATATAAAAGAATGACGGTGTGTGTTGTCAATTTAGATATAATATTTGTAAAATAACTACTTTGAACAAGATTATTCTCCATTTCTATTTGATCACCCTACCGGAGTGTTTCATATCACTTTAAATGGCTGCGCTGGTGCGTGTAAAACGACAGAAATAGCCACCTTGATTATGGTCGGTTTGCGACAACCAACACACCCATTATTAAAATATTTTATGACAGATATGTTTTTGAATGTTGTATACACATAATGACTTTTCCTCGATAAATAAATTGATAAATGATTAACAAAACACCGCGAAAATGACAACGTTTTCTTTATAGCATCTGTTTGTCCTATACCAGCATCATAGCAGTTTAGCAAGATCCAAATTAACAGGACCACTTGATCAGTGGTGATATAGATCGCCTGTCCATCAAACATTGGCGACATCCAATGGGGGGGGGGGGGTATACGTTCAAATTGACGTTTTGATGAGTGCGTGGTATATATATACAGCATAGTTTAGTTGTATACGTAATTTTATAAATTTATTAAGTGTATTTCGATATTAAATTATCAGTTAGTTCCTATTTACCGCAGTCCCGTAGTTTTGTTTGTGTTTAGAAGCTTGTTACAATCACAATGGCTATTCCATTTCCGTTTTCGCGTGGAAATAACCTCTTCCATAAATAGACCCCATATCTGCTACGATTTCAATCACGTGAATGAAAATGTGCATACTATAACGGTTTAACTCGTATGTTTGAACTTGAGCTATTTGTTGCCATTATTTCAATTTATCACTAGTTTTTGCTATTTATTGAATTATTGGTTTATTTTTCTGTTGTAAGTCACTGCATTCTCCCAAATTGTGCTATATACACTGAAGAAAAATAGTTAGTCACAGGATGACTAACTTAACTCAGTCATACTGTCAAAGGCAGAACATTAGTCTACAATGACTATGGTTATGTTAGTCATGACGACTAAGGAATGATAAGTCAAAACGATGCCATTAGACTACAAGTGTGTTAGTCAAAATGACCAGGATTGAGTCATAATGACTAACTTTTCTTAGTCAGTGAGAAGGTGAACAAATAACTTAGTGGAAATTGGTGCAAATAATTTCAATATTCAACCAGATGATATACTATCCAGAATCAGAGACCGAATTGAAATTGAATTGCAAAACCGTCAATCCATTTCCTAAAGCACATATTTCAGTACTGGTCTATTGAGAGGTATAACAATAGTGTGGAATCGGTCTGTTTAACTAGTTAATTTTTCAGAGATGTCTGTGGTGTCATGGAGTAAGAACCGTCTATCCTAATTATAGTGTAGCCTTGGGTGTGTGAGGGAAGTTCTGATATGTATTCCACTATATCCTCCCATCACATTCGTTCAATTGTATATTCAATATAACTGCGATAAAATGGAAATATTTAGCAATGAATATTAAGCATAATTCAAGACAGTGTTGCAATAAGAGTTATTCGTGGTGTAACTTAGTCACTCTAGCTATAGCACCAGAGTTAGTCACAGTGACTAGCTGAAAATTTGGGTTAGTAAAATGCAAGACATGTAATAACAATAAAACCATAGTCAGAAATGGTAACGCCACCAATATCATATTATTAGCCATAAATATAAATTATAATACAATTATTCTATAAACTAGCTTTCAAATTTGATGCGGGAAATTTGCATACTTCCATATTTCAAGTTTTCCCGTTTCTCGTGTCATACGTTACTTTCTTCAAACTGTCTTCTTTATTACATAAGCTGATGGGCCCGACTTCGCCCGGGCTGTTTCCCATCTGATTTCCGGTGAAAGGCGCGATTTGACCTTCAATTGACTATTTCGAAAGTCAAGGTCAGGTCAGGGTCATGATTTGACCAGTCCAAAACACCCCCACCCGGAGAAAAGTACACCTAGGTATCAAATTTCGTCGAAATCCGTCCGTTTTACCCCACTTGACCTCTAATGAACAATTTTGAAGGTCAAGGTAAGGTCGGAGTCATGATTTGACCCGTCCAAAACACTCCCCCGACAAAATTACCCATAGGTATCAAATTTCTTCGAAATCCATCCGTTTTGTCCGATTTGACCTTTGATTGACCACATTGAAGGTCAAGGTCAGGCCGATGTCATAAAACTTTCCCCGGACAAAAGTATCCCTAGGTATCAAATTTCGCCGAAATTTGTCCGTTTTACCCAAATTGACCTTGCATTGACAGTTTTAAAGGTCATGGTCAAGTCGGGGTCACGATTTGACCCGTCCAAAAACACTTCCCGGACATAAATACCCTTAAGTATCAAATTACGTTGAAATCTATGAAAAGCCGAGGAGGACATGTTGGTTGCTAATTGCTAGATATACGACGCTGTATTTTAAATGTGTTTCAAACTAGGAGATAGAAGTATTCTGCGTTTCAAATGGTGATGAATTATAGTATTTTATTCAAATTTTATGGCATAAATTGTTATTAAAACCGTATATACTATAAAAAATGAATGACTCGAAAGTCAAGTGGGCCTTTAAACAAAGTCACAATTGCAGTTAGGCTCATCTCATACTCGTCCATTCGGCGATATTCTGCTGCACAGTTTGTTATAGCCTCCAGTATTCACTGAGCGTTATAGCCCCAACTGTTATAATTCGCCTTTAGCAGGCGTACTCTTGCCTCAGATTATTGAGATATTAGGTCACACGTAATCACATTAAATCGCATGGAAACATAGCAATTGTGTGGGATGCTTGGCGTGAATATGTAATGAGAAATAAGGTCATACGTAATGACATTACACTCAAGAAAACCCGCGAAAACAAAACAAAATCACATTTAATGTTTTAAGTTATTTCCTTCATAAAAAGAATCTTCGTGATAATGAACCCTCTCAATACTTTAGAATATAGAATTAACCTTAAAATAACAAAAATCTTCGGAACACAGAACCTTCGGAATAACGAACCTTCGGATTGGTGAACCTTCGGAATAGCGAACATTCAGAGAAATATTGGAATAGTGGACCTTCGGGATAGTGAACCTTCGGAATAGAGACATGCCCCCCCCCCCAATATTCATATTATATGCCCAGAGTTCAAAGCTATGGACCCATAAAATTATAAACTTGGCCCTTAAAATATTGAACTCCAAATTGGAGCCCACACAGAACATCACTTAAGTCAACTGTACCTGTGTCATGTCACAATGCGGGAGGGTCCATATATACCACAACATTCATATTATATGCCAAGAATTCAATGGTATGGGCCCACGTAATGACATTAAATCTCAAGAAAACCCGCGAAAACAAAACAAAATCACATATAATGTTCTAAGTTAGGTTATTTTCTCCTGTATCTGTATCGGTGTGCGCGCAGGATCAGTTCGGATGTGAGCGCACACTCCATAAAAAGAATCTTTGTGAAAATGAAGTTAATGAACCCTCTCAAATTAGTCTCAATACTTTAGAATATAGAATTAACCTAAAAATAACAAAAACCTTCGGAATAGAGAATAGCGGACCTTCGGGATAGCAAATCTTCATAATAGAAACATGTCCCCACAATTACACCGGTGACGTAAACACATGTGCTAATCTTTGTCGTACTATCGTAATTATCGGTACGATTTATACTCTAGTACGAAACAAGAATACATTCCTCCATACGACCATGAGTCTATACAAATCTGTACACCAGTGTCCACCCACTTCGTGGCGGTAATAATTAGCCAAGGCCATCGCCTTTTTACCAGGGGCGTTTGATGTAGTTTTACGCGAATATGATGTCTATTTATGTCAGAGGTTATTTCTACGCAAATACGGAAATGGTCCAGCCGTTGAGATTGAAGCTTGTCGGTTAACATAGACAGTCAAGCTCCTCCAGCGTCGCAAATCTGTCACGGATTTCTGGTGGGACGAAAAACGCCATGAATCAGATACTCAAGAACATATATTTAAAATGTGTTAATATATTGGCGTTGGTTGTGAACATAATCAATGCTTGAATGTTTCGTGTAGACATATATTTTCCTCGAATCTCTCTGACAATGGATCGATAACTTTTACCACGCATATCGTACCAAATATAGCACGACCACTTGACCACGATGCGTATCGATACTAACCGCGCGTCTCAGTGTTTTCTACTAGATGGACACTTCAATTCGTTCACGTGCAAAGTGAAACATCTTAATTAACCCTAAGTTAGTCATATTGACCCGAATTGTTTCTCATTGTACATATAATAATGAGTCACGGTCATCCCATTATAAACATTTAACCCTTTGAGTACCAGGGGCCGATCTAATCGGCCCTAAACCTTCACAATAAGTCTGTTAAAGAATATAATAAAATATATTCAAATTGTAAAAAATTGTGGCAAAAAAAACAAATTGTTAGGCCAATGCATTCTCTTATATATACGAGGCTACCTATGGTCGACTCGCATATATAATATAATGCATTGGCACAGGGTATATGGGTTGATACAAAAATCAACCTGGCACTCAAAGGGCGTGTAATACAACTTTACGTGAATATGGTGTCTATTTATGGGAGAGATTATTTCCACGCGAACACTGAAATGGTCCATCCGTTGAGATTCAAGCTTGTTGGTTAATAGAGACAGTCAAGCTCCTCGAGCGTCTCTAATATCTCACGGATTTTGTTGGGACGAAAAACGATCCTGGTAGATATTTGGAGGTAATATGATGATTCATGTCGAGTGATGCCATGTATCAGATACTCAAGAACATATATATTTAAACGGACATGGCTCATTTGAACCTAAAAAATTTGTCTATGTAATTTGGAGGGACGGATATGTCGACCAATACACGAACCATTTTCCATCCTTTTTTAATTTTTCGCCCGCAATCAGAAAAACGCTCTTTGTTGCTACCATATCAGGAATGGAATAACACGGAACGCTCTTTTCTGTTCCATGTCGAGCAAATTGCTATTTTGTTTTTTGGGACCCAAACTCCTTGTTCATAGTTGCATTTTTCATTACTTCAATGCAACCTATTTCGATACCGGGAGAAACTCAAAAGCTGATAATATTATTTGTATTTTTGGAGCGCAAGCCGCCATGTGGCTTAAAAATGTGTTAAAATATTGGCGTTGGTTGTGACCATAATCCATGCGTGAATGTTTCATGTAGACATATATTTTTCCTCGAATCTCTCGGACAATGCATCGATAATTTACCAATTATATCGTACCAACTACATATAGCAGGACCGCGTGACCGATACTAACAGCGCATCTCGGTGTTTTCTTCTAGATGGATCGGGCCATCTTGCAACTTCAAGTATTTCATGTGTAAACTGACACTGTTTAATATTTAATAACCCATAAGAGCGTTACACCTAATCCACCTTAATGGCTGCTTCATTTATTTTCCCCATAATATAGTAGATCGTACGGAATCGATTTCAGAAAGTTTACTCCACCGGTACCACAAACAGGCTTGTGATATATCATTTTGAAGGTTGTGATATTGCGCACCATATAGGACCCATATATATATACAAATGATGCAAAAGATGATTTTGAGAGGTTTAAGAGGGACAATTCAGTGAAAATCGTTGTTTTTGTAAAATGCGGAAAAATGAGACATACAAGTTGAGAAATACTTTTGTTGGGCTAGTTAACATATTGCAATATACATACTTCTAGATATATAATATGATAGTGTCACGATTTCGGTGCTAGATGACAAGATTTCTGAAATTTATTGTAAAAATAGAAGAAAAAAACGCAATTTTTCATTTGTATTGCCCATCTTAATGGGCTATAAATCAATATGGCTCTAACCTGGGATAACGGTTATGCTATATATCGCATATGGTAATAGATTGAATTTGTCATCATCTGCACAACGTAAAATCATTTCACCGCTCACTCCAAAATTCAGCAAAAAGTTAGTTTTTGGGAAAATTAGATAGGACGGAGTAAATATAAACATCGGTAATTTTCAATTGTTTTGACCATCTTAACCCTTTACCCAACAAAACGGCCAAAACCGGCCAAATAAAGCTTCAACAGCCTAAAATATCTTCGGTCTGTCTCAATAGAACCATACAAATATGGATATCATTGGAACCGACTCATTGACCACATTGTGATGGTTACAGTTATGCCCTGTGCCAATGCATTCTCTTATATATGCGAGTCGACCATAAGTCGCCTCGCATATATAAGAGAATGCATTGGCCTAAAATAAATCTTTTTTTAACACTTTTTACCATTTTTTCTTACACTCTTTAACAATTTTATAATTTTTAATGTGTTAAGCCAATGCATTCTCTTATATATGCGAGGCGACCTATGGTCGACTCGCATATATAAGATAATGCATTGGCACAGGGCCCTTCTGTTGGGTAAAGGGTTAATGGACGACCATTCAATATTGATATGATGCGGGATCCCGTGAACAATCCAGAGAATTGTGATTTAAACGTTCTGCTAAAGTTGGTTCGATATCACAAAACGGATGATTTCCATGATTTCCATGATGCATGTGGGTTACCAGCGATGTTTTTGTTTTTCTAACTGTACTTACATAATTATTCCCTGTCAGCTTATTTTAGTGCGATTTGAGCTGGCAATGTTTTTAGATAACGCACAGTGGTGAAATAAATGCATAAAATATTCAATATAAAACAGAATATCGCTTTCCGTCTAGCACTTTTCGACCCAAACATGTTATATGATAAACTAGAAGCAAAACGAAAAGTAGACTAGACTGCGATTTTTTATTATTAGATTTTTTAGTTTTCAACTTTTCGCCAGATAAACGCTCTTTATTGCTACCAAATCAGGAATTGATTACCACGGAACGCTCATTTCTGTTCCATGTCGCGCAAATGGTTGTGCTGTGTTTGGGATCCAAACACCGTATTTACGGTTGTATTTTTCAATACTTCAATGCGTCTTTTTTGGGTTACATAATGCTCGTAGAAAGGTAGTTCATATATTTATCGACCTATTTCGATGCAGCGAAAAATTCAAAAGCGATACAAAAATACAAATATTTGTATTTATATTTTGTAGCCCAAACCGCCATGCGGCTTTCAGTTTCGGGGTATTTCAGCAGTGGATTATTTATGTCGGAAGCGATCGACGGCGGCCCAGAGGGAGACTTCGAGATAAGCTGCAGCTTTAGTTATAGCCGGTATCGGAATACTTCTACGCATGTCTATTTCCGAAACGAATGCCGCTTACAGTATCCAAAATACAAACAATGTGTATACGTTGTAATTACGCTATTGTCAATAAATTCCCGATAATAACAACGATCTAATATCTATAATATACAATGTAGAAAACAAAGTCATTTGAGTCGAAGATGTATTATTTAAACGTTCAGGTTAATAGGTTATCTCAAAATCAAAGTTAATAATTTTATATAAATTTTATTATTGACTGTAGCCATAAATTAAATTACGAATTGCCATGTACAAAACGTAATCAAAATAATTCACGGATAGTGGAATGGGCCATCCGTGGCACGCAAGATCGTTTAAACAATTACGTTGACACGGGGCGTAAACTCAAGCCACCCACTGACAAGTGACCATACAATGAC
Organism: Siphonodentalium dalli; assembly: GCA_032622095.1. Taxonomy (NCBI): domain Eukaryota; kingdom Metazoa; phylum Mollusca; class Scaphopoda; order Gadilida; family Siphonodentaliidae; genus Siphonodentalium; species Siphonodentalium dalli. The sequence continues at coordinate 111,164,060 of CP136061.1, read as the reverse complement.
TCACATAAGTATATGGTAATAGTATGCATGTAATATAACATTTAATTGATATATTTGCTTGAAAACTGTCCAAAAATTACTCGACAACGTCAATTGGTATTTTCTCATTCCTGCTAATCTTCCATCCGTAACATTGCTTGGTACTCAACAGACTTTCAAATAATGGAAATCTTGTTATCTTGTTCTGCGACTCAGTGACTATAGAAACCAACAAGACCATTTGATTACAATGCCCCTCTAATCATAGATTTAACAAGAAATACAAAAAAATCGTTTCATGAAATTAGAAATGTGTTTTCGTAAAAAAGTAATCGAACCCGAAGATAACAATCTTGGATCACACCTTCACTTTATTCATGCACTCAATCATTGTCCGCCAATTTCGTTAAGTGTCGCCATTTTGAAAATGATAGGTAGTATATACTTCCTGTTGTCAATCACAACACAATCATGATCCAGTATGGGGGTTCATTTTTAAAATATTCTTGCTTCAGTGAACATATTCCCATGTATTATCGAAATGGTCATACATCGATCGGAATGGCACATTGAGATATCCCTCAACTCAGATCAAGCTAGAAAAGCGGTCCGGATTTTCGCCCATTTCGGGGTTAGAACCCGTACCAACCTCATCTGGCATATGGATAGATTGTGGAACCATGCATGTACATACAAGTCATATAAAATGAAATCGTTCACATTGAAATAACCATCCATTAAGTTCGATATTGATCATCCGTCATTAAACATATGGATCGTTATTTGTAAAATAATGTACGATCCATTATCCTAGATGTATTAACCGAACGCGGCGAACAAATGAGTGTTCGCTGCCATAACTGGAGAGAACAGTTGTCTGTGAAACGATTGGATTTCCGTAGTTAGTTAGGTGCTAGAAACCGCCTCGAGAGTTTGAACATAAAACGTGTCTTAAATGACAACTTCATCAATGCGTTTTGGGATTTGTTTCTTGCGACAAAGAGGATAATGCATAGCTGACTGCTATGTCATTGAATTCATGTACTTAAATGTACATTGAGTGTCCAATACTCATTCATGACAAATGTTCAGATAATAAGTTCAACAGATGGCCGTGTAGTCAACATATTATCCGAACGGTTCATACGGAAACTACTTGCCATTGAGTATCTACATGTAGTAAATAAATATAAGGATTAACTGTCACGTGGACTGTTTTTTATGGAGATGTAACGGTGAGGTAAGTGGACATAACTTGTGTAAAACCCGAAGGGTTTTACATACAAGTTATGTCCACTTACCTCACCGTTACATCTCCATAAAAATAGTCCACATGACAGTTAATCCTTATATTTATATACATTTAGCGAAAAAGCCACTTTTGTAAATATATTTAAATCGAAAAGTGTATCGTGACAAGATCAGCCCAAAATACCCAATAGCACCCTTGGCAAAAGTTAATAGGAACAATTTCTCTTCATGTTGAAACCCGATGATGTATTAAGTCAATCCTGCGCGAATCAAAATGCGCCCAAAGCATTACGCGTTCGTCTTTCCAAACCTAATGACGTACCGATGGTGTTATTAGCTTGGTGTTATGAGGCGTGCGCATTCACCGAGAAATAACTGCAACTAGCCACGTGGGCGCCGACCAATCAGAATGCTGGATTTAGTGATGACAACACTTAGTGTGTAAATATAATTAAATGATGGTTTAGCTCTGAATGTCATACCGTTACTCATTCAAGTTGTTCGTGTGGGACCATGCAACGATCCGATATGTAGGTACCATAGCAACCTTCACTGATGCTCTAATTAGTGTATCTACATTATTGTGTTTGAATCAAGGGCCATTCATAGTCCGGTATCGACAAACAGGACCATACTTCTAAAGAGAACAAAATATCGCTTCATCCTTTGATCGGTTTTTATCGACATAAGAACGCCATATTGGATATCGTATACGCTTTAATTATCTGAGTGTGCTGGAACACTGATCAGTTAAGGACAGCACGTGAGTACGAATATGTACTGCATGATATAATACAATGCCAATGAATATTCAAGATTGTACTCTGGAAGTGGATATCAGTCAAGATGTATAATAATACCGTCTTGGCGATTTTAACGCAGTTTGAAACATAAAATGATTTGTTTTATTAACATTAATAATGTAACGAATGAAAAATCGAATATCAGAAGGACTTGAAGATGGAAATTATTGCCATTGTAATTTCATGGACTTTATCAACCAGTATACATGTATATGGAACAGAAACATGCGCCAAGCCAGGGGACATTGCAACTTCTAGCACGACGGGTCTCGTATTTCTATCCAAACCAGTCAGAAATATACTGAGGTGTGAGAAGATGTGTTCTTACCACAGCGAGTGTACTGATTGGAAGTTTGAGGTGAAGACCAGAATGTGTCGCTTATATAAGCCCACAACTTCCGCATCGTGTGGCATGGTGAATACTCCGGGAAAAGACGATTTTAAAACTACAGGATCACCTATCGTGAGTTGCACATTTTCATCCATTGTTCGACTTATTTATGCTTCAGTGTGCTTGAAATTTTATCATTTTATTATTTGTTTGATAATGTTATTTTGATCATTTTATTATTTTATCATTTGTTTGATAATTTTAGTTTGATAATGTTATCAATTTATCATTTGTTTGTTAATTACAATCTATCCAGGGACCCATACATTCAAAACTATACAACATGTACAGCAACTAGTATATCTATGCAGTCTAATTTAAGACACTGTTGTATTTGGTCAACTGGAAAATGTTATAACTATGTTATAAACAGAGACGAAAGTCATTTTGTATTATCAATAACGTACTAATTACATGAATAAAATTACTCACCAGTATCTACTTCGAACATATTTTAAATATACTGTACGTAATGGCTATACATGCACATGTACATACAGTTCAATATGTCAACATGCCTATTGCAGAAGAATCGCAATAACCCATTAAATAGTTTGTTTAATCTTTTTATTGAATAGCAAAACACACAACCGATATCATACATTTAAGGCATTATCAATCCAGAACTAGTTTCGTTACAATAATAGAATTGGGCACGATCCGTGTAAAAAACAACGCTGAAAATACAGGATAAACAAGTATTTTGAGAACTACGTATATATATGTATGTACTTCATGGAATCGAAAACGCGTGGACAGATTGAGCTCAAATTTCGTATATAAGTGTAAAAAAAACACAGACACCGTCGGCGTCGCGTTTTGGAGAAGCTCAGAGCACCCGTTCTCCAATCTCAGTCACAAAAAACGGCACTGCGGTGGTTAATCAAGTGATAATTTAATGAGCGTTTGTTTTTGACGCATCGCTATAAAGAGCGTCTGTTTACCATTCAACGTTATTAGCATCTGCAGAGAGATATACGGGAACAATACTTTTGAGTGGTTTCCTATGCAGGGAGATATATTGTTATAGTATGTATGACACTTAGGTCAGGGCTTAGGGGGGATAGTTAGTGTGGATATAGGCATAATGCTTCTCACAAATCATCGGCTAGTCTACTATATATTTTGAGATTTCCGTGTGTATATCCTTTATGTCCTTTATAGATTTTATAGATTCGAAAACGGCTCGACCGAATGAGCCCAAACTTGCTATCTAAGGATAACAAACCACGAGAAGTGTCATCGCACCGCTTCTGAGAACGTCCGAGCACTCCTTCACCCTTCGCCCTGCCACCGTCGTTGGAATTGATGGGTTAGTGGGTTAATGATTAAAGAGCGTTCGTATCTGCGGTGTCGTTGTTAAAGAGCGTTTATTTACACGAGTATAAATACGGCTCAATTGACCGTCTCGGAAACTGGGGATATCGAGACTTAGGGCTTCCAAGGGACGGGGGTGATTTTCGTCGGGTCAGTTTGTCCGCATGGGGTGACCTTGACCTTGAAACGGGTACCCACAAATGACCTTGGGCGATATCTCGGTCGTCAGCGGTGACATCGACGTGAAATTTGTTATGTACGGTCAACTCGGGACGGGGAATATTTTTGTCGGGTTATATGATAGCATGCTGTCGGCGTGCCTGTACGGGGTTACCTTGAAAAACAAAAATTTATGGATCGACCAAAGCCATGGGTCCAATCCCGCCAGTGACGAGCTAATCTGCTAGTCTACTATATATTTGGAGACTTCCGTATAAATATCCATATATTCGTGCCTGTACGGGGTTACCTTGAAAAACAAAAATTAATGGATCGACCAAAGCCATGGGACCAATCCCGCCAGTGGCGGCCTAATCTGCTAGTCTACTATATATTTTGAGACTTCCGTGTGTATATCCTTTATGTCCTTTATAGACTCGAAAACGGCTCGACCGAATGGGCCCAAACTTGCTATCTAAGGATAACATCGCACCGCTTGTGAGAACGTCCGAGCACTCCTTCACCATTCGTCCTGTCACCGTCTTTGGAATTGGTGGGTTAGTGGGTTAATGATTTAAGAGCGTTCGTATCTGCGGTGTCGTTGTTAAAGAGCGTTTATATACACGAGTATAAATACGGCTCAATCGACCGTCTCGGAAACTGGGGATATCGAGATTAGAGGCTTCCAATGGACGGGGGAGATTTTCGTCGGGTCAGTTTGTCCGCCTGAGGTGACCATGACCTTCAAACGGGTACCAACTCATGACCTTGGTCGATATCTCTGTCATCAGCGGTGACACCGACGTGAAATTTGTTATGTATGGTCAACTCGGGACGGGCAATATTTTTATCGGCGTGCCTATACGGGGTTACCTTGAAAAACAAAAATCAATGGATCGACCAAAGCCATGGGACCAATCCCGCCAGTGGCTGGCTAATCTGCTAGTATTATATATTTCACGACTGGTAGGAGTAGATGATCGGGCATCGGTGCCAGGGGGACTTTTGTGGATTTAGTTTTACCAACGATACGAATGTGTTAGTACTGCCTTTTTGTACTGGAGCATAAGATCCATATGATTCATATGCTTTGAACATATTCGGAGATCGAAACAGGTTCAATATGAACATATTTCATAACGAAGTGAATCCAATATGGCACTACTTGAGCAATAAGTTATGTACAATCCTATTTAACTTGGCAATGGTCCGATTCTACCGAATAACGGGTAATTAGTCCACTATCGCCTTATTTTAGAATCGTATAGGTCCAGTATGAACCTATGTGCATATTTAGGTTCAATATTAACCTATTTGTATGGGAATATGTTGCTAGTCCAGCAGTACATTTGCAAATTGGATTTTCATTCATGCGGTTTGTGAGATAACTACCCATTATAATCTCACAACTTGATTCAAACTATACGAATGTCCCAATATATAAAACCCCAAACTCAGATATTCGTGTTCGGTTCTCGAAACCTCACACGTCTTACTCTCAGCGAAGATATACACACAATGAAGATGGCTCCCAAATATGGTCAAGGGAGATGACCATAACGGAAGAACCAATCCCGATGTGTATTGCCAAACACCTCATCTAATATGCATCCCAAATAGTATATAAGAAACAACTACATCCCATCACATCATGCTTTCACTAGACTCATCTCATACCTAGATCATATCCAGGCATCATTCACACCAGGCATCACCCATTCGGGGACACCAATTCGCGGCGACTATTGATCATTATATTTGTACACACTGCATATCTTATTCACAACATAATAAAGACTTGTACCTACTATATCTATGTGTCATTACCTCACATAGTATTAATGGTACCGTGAACAGTTCTACGTCTCACCACACAACTTGAAGTCTCGGCCACTAGACGATCACTACAGAGCAGAAACAATCTCAAACCGCTACTCAACCACGGGGATACAGCCTTACACTCCAGCCACGGATAGACAGTCTCATACACTAGACCACTGCACCGGTCAACCATAACTCAACCATTCGGACACACAGGAACCCTTCGGACACACAGGACCGCATACCAACCCTTCAGGACCGCACACCAACCCTTCGAACACACAGGACTGCATACCAACCCTTCGGACACACAGGACCGCACACCAACCCTTCGGACACACAGGACCGCACACCAACCCTTCGGACACACAGGACCGCATACATACTCATCTGATATAGACGAATCAACCTTTTATTCTTATACAACCAGCTCACATCGTGTATCCAGCTAAAAAACATTACTACTCACGCCTCTTGCAGACCAGATTCAGATCCACATAAACTTTAACATCCGATTTGGACATCCTTCGGCTTCCAATAACCACGACGAGAACATTCTATACATCATTCATCATCACAGACTTGTGCACATTATTCTTCTTGGAAATTGGTGAGTGACCATCTTTTCTTTCCCATTTGCTGTCAAATTGCACACCCCCTATTTTTAGCATTCTTTTACTCCTTTTTTTTTCACGTGGGTTATGGACACATCACCTGATTCTACTACACCTACACTACCTACCCATCCTACTACAATACATGCTTCAAACGATCAGCCCATACCACCCACCTCTTACAAACAACATTCAGTTCTTAATTTTAAAACTTACTGTAGATACGCTTTACCCCACCAAATAACTTTATCGCCACAACTCATTAAATATTGCAATCCCATTCGCATTGATATAACGCAAGATACAATCCGCTTATACGTGCGTTGTATGATTACAAATAACTACTCAGGACATACACTAGATTCTTGGAACGAGTGGCATACATTTCCGGCTCATTTTACGGATTATCCAAAACTTATCGTCAACTCTATAGTCGCGGAAATTCCCATAAAACATCCTAATAAATCACCTGAATCGTGTCAAATACACCTGAATCGCATAATACACCGCCACGGCACTTGGAAAAAAATACAACATATTTCGCACCCATACCATAGATCCCAAAACAGACACCGTTAATCCTTAATAACATAATGGAGTCACCACCTCCGCAGAGCAGCGATTATTTTCATCCAAGCAATTATCAGCATCACCTTGAATTAAACAGGGAAACGGACCGATCAACCGCCAGACCCCCCCACACAGACATTACTAATGAAATGGGCAAAGATAATCAGAACTTGCTATTGTCACGGCTTACCCATGAAATTAGCCATTTCACTAGTTCTATCCGCGACCAGACTGAAAGTTTAAAAACACAGACAACAATAACAGCACTGCTGGGAATGAATTCCATTATTGAACCCTTCGATGGCAAGCCTGACGCTTTTCCCCAATGGGTCCATGCGGTGGAAAAATACTCCCGCGCGATTTCGGCACAAGATGAGACTATCATAAAAATTGCCGCTCAGACATGTAAATCTCAAGTTTCTGAATTTATTCAACGCTTCATAAATGAAAATAACACAGACGGAAAATTCACGTTCACCTGGACCGATCTGAAATCACAGTTACGCTCATTATTCAGTTCCATAACTGATTCGCCTCAAGCCATTTCCTCATTACGAGCCATTAGGCAGAGACATACGGAAACAATTGCCATGTTTGCAGAACGCATACGTACCCTTGCTAAACACGCGTATACTGATGAAATTAACACAAGAGCAGTGCAAACACAATTAGTAGCATTTTTTTCCGACGGTATTCGCGACTCTAGTATTAAATTCAGGCTTCTCAAAGACGACCCCATAACGCTTGATAGAGCTACTGATATCGCCCTACGCGAAATGAACCTTCGGCAACGCTATCGCTTACGTTACGGTGAACATCATAATGATTATAACCAATTCCCACAGTTACAATCCCCTCAACCAATGGATATCGACAATAACCATCGGCACATTCCAAGAGGGCCATCACAATCCACTTACAACCCCCGTCAATCCAAAGACAGACACCGAATCAATGATCACCCCCACAGGCGCCAACCTTCAAATTCTCACCACCCCTACTCTGAACCAAGGGTCTCCCATCCAAACCGCATCCAGACCATGGATGCAAGATATACTACAACAGCTCAACGACCCCTCTTCTGTACATAATGCAGATTAAACAATCATACCACAGACCAATGCAGACGTCGGGCTCAAAATAACAACCAATTTTTAAACAGATGAGGACTCATTGCATCAAAAATTTCACCCCACCCACCAACGCAAGGCAATGAGTCCAATAACACATCAAATTAGCACAATATACAACCACAATCATAGATATGCTAAAGATCATCGAACATACGAATCTCAAAAGCATAGAGTCTATAATTCACAGCTGCAGTCCATTAATCATTACCCCACGCTACCACCAAACTGCCAAAACCAACGATATATTAATTACCGTACGCGGCCTCCACTTGATCTCCCTCGCCACAGGCATGTAACACATACCACTTTCTGCCATAGCAGGTGTTCCTCTATGAAACCCAGATTTCATAATTCTTCCAATAAGTCTATCTCACCACTTCTGGATTTAACCTTTCCTCCCCAATTTAAAACCCTGAATCGCCTTGAAAAGCCCAAGCACCAACACATTACTAATTCTTACTCATCATCCAAAAGAAAATCAACATGCACTAATTCTCGCGAATCACATTCCAATACTGCAATTAACCCTATAATACCACCAGTCAAACCCATACAACACACTATACCAGTACTTAAATATCCAAGTGATATGACAGATGGTGCTCTAAACCAAACACCATGCTCAACTATCATTAAAATACACAAACAACGGATTAGATCACTATTAGACTCCGGGGCAACCACCAGTTGCTTGAAATACGACATTTATAGATCCATGCCAAATCGACCACCTTTAATTAAAGAACATGTGTTACTCACATCAGCCGATGGTACACCAATGAAAGTTTTTGGATCCACACATCTCACATTTAGAATCGGAAAACTCATTCTTACTCACAAATTTGTCATATGTGCAACCTTGTCACGTCCTTGCATTTTAGGGCGCGATTTTATGAAACAACACAGTATTAGACTTTACTTTGATCTAGAAAAATTTAGAATACAGAACCAATTATACCCAATGTTAAGGGATGGTCACATTGCGTCACTCATCCGATCAACAAATAATGTTTCATTATCACCCCACTCATGCGCAATCATAAAAGGCAAACTAATAGGGCCAAATGATATGTTTAACACACCTATAATCCGAATAGGCAAAGGTAACATGTCCATTTTCGAACAGGAACCAAATGTACATGTAACCGACACGATAGCAGATGCAAATAATCCAAATATTTGCGTCATGATAGAAAACCAATCGGCGTCACATATGTCCATTAGGAAAGGTCGGGTAATCGCACAAGCATTTGGCACCCGAGAACAAATGATATGCACGGCATCCGATGAGCAAAACATTAACTCATCTCCGCCAAACAAACACAGTATAAACACCATAGGTGACCGGCAAGACATTAACCCTCCAGTCACCAAGACTCAACCTATATCTGTCAATGATATCGTGGCACCTCAACACCTTAAACAGCAAATATCACAATACCCTGATGTTTTTACAAATGACATAAACAAGATAGGATATTGTCCAAAAATTAAAATGAAAATCGACCTCAAACCAAATACTTTACCTATTTTTTGCAAAAAATATCCGACACCACTGAACAAACAACGAATTATGGCTGCTGAGATAAAAAAATTATTAGATGCAGACATTATTAGACCCACTGCCCACTCATCGTGGGGATTTCCCAGTCTCCTCATACGCAAAGCCACACCCAATCCCGATGGTACTCCCAATTATCGATTGGTAATCGATCTCAGAAAACTCAATGATGTTTCCATTCCATTAAAATGGTCTATGCCTAGTTTTACAGAAATATCGTCCAAGTTACTCGGCTCAACTATTTTCAGTATCTTTGATTTATCAAATGCTTATCATGTTATTGGAGTCGTACCCGAAGATGTTCCCATATTAACTATGAATACGTCCGAAGGACAATACAGTTATCAAAGAGCCCCGATGGGATATGTCTCGAGCTCAGGGTATTTTTTAAAACTCATGAACATGGCCCTACACGATTTACCATTTGTAGAAGGATTTGTCGATGACCTGATCTGTCATAGCTCCGATCCTCAAACGCATATACAGCAGCTCACAAAATTATTTGACAGACTCAGAGAGTACGGCTTAATAGTTAAACTATCAAAATCTAAATTCTGTCAACCACAAGTCAAATTTTTAGGACATATTATTTCCGACAAGGGCACATCCCCTGACCCTGAAAAAATTTCAGTTATCAAGTCTCTACCAGGGAACTGATATGCAACTTCGTCACAGACTAACCCCACCAATACCCAATGAAGCCACGAAAGATATGCATTTGTCTCCAGCTAAGGAACCTCAAATACAAATCACACAAGAAGATTTGACATTTCCCAAAAAACACCCGCGAGATGTCGATGAAGAATCATCCACACTACGACCTATGAAAATAATGAAAACTCACGCGTCCATCCATAACCCACCACTTAATCTATATTGATCATTTTTCCAATAATACCATTTTTTTTCCTATAAGGGGCACAAACCCACAGACTAATTATAATATCGTTACTGCATGCATACCATGTCAGCTGCATATAATAACGCCATTATGACACGTGCCAACCCCAAGAGTTAGACAACTGACCGCCGATTATCTTCAATAACATTGGTCACGGATCTCCCCACCTATCAACAAATGCATTAATTAATGACTCATATACCACACTCCAAACAATATTTCACCTCTGACCCATGCTCTCAACAATTCCCTGAGCAATTAACGGCAGATATGACACGTGCCAACCCCAAGAGTTAGACAACTGACCGCCGATTATCTTCAATAACATTGGTCACGGAACTCGCCAACTATCAACAAACGCATTAATCAAAGTCTCTATACCACACTCCAAACAATATTTCACCTCTGACACATGCTCTCAACAATTCCCTGTGCAATTGACGGCAGATGAGAAACATTTGGTCTCTCATTACCACAATACCGAATGTATACATATCGTCATGATTTTATAAACAATACAACATGCATTTATATAATACATCACCAATGTTCATCATTTACAAAACATACCATGCACTATTACCGTATTGTTATATTCATTACTTCTCATACTTGTATCTCTATATTCTATTATCATACCTTAGCCTACATATCAATATAGCACGCATTATGACTGCTTGCACGATCATTTTATATACCAACCCATATATGCTTTTCCCACCATTTATTTCATAATCTCATAATATTGCGTATCATCATTTTAAGACAACTTAATATCGCATATCATCATTTTAAGACAACTTTGTTCCACATGTATTAATCATAACTTCACCACAATCAATGTTATTATACTTCATTTCAGCCTCATCCACATTACATGATCACAATTACCCCAGTTAGGTCCATAATTTTGATGTTACATAAGATTTTCCGCTGCGCTAAAAATCTTACACGGGTGGGGGACATATGTGAGATAACTACCCATTATAATCTCACAACTTGATTCAAACTATACGAATGTCCCAATATATAAAACCCCAAACTCAGATATTCGTGTTCGGTTCTCGAAACCTCACACGTCTTACTCTCAGCGAAGATATACACACAATGAAGATGGCTCCCAAATATGGTCAAGGGAGATGACCATAACGGAAGAACCAATCCCGATGTGTATTGCCAAACACCTCATCTAATATGCATCCCAAATAGTATATAAGAAACAACTACATCCCATCACATCATGCTTTCACTAGACTCATCTCATACCTAGATCATATCCAGGCATCATTCACACCAGGCATCACCCATTCGGGGACACCAATTCGCGGCGACTATTGATCATTATATTTGTACACACTGCATATCTTATTCACAACATAATAAAGACTTGTACCTACTATATCTATGTGTCATTACCTCACAGGTTTCCAGTTATTGAACTGACATATTTACTTTCGGATTTCGTTTTATTGACAGCCATTTTTTATCGAACATGTTATGTATGCGTTATATTTACCTGACTATACCAATTATACCTGAAGTCAAGCTATGCTTTTAATCATACACAGAAAGTTCATTTTGTGCAAAGTTTGTAGTATAAAATATAAACTTTTTAGTATTCAACATTATACCATTTGTAATGTCCTTCCGGGTACCAATGTTTCCCAGTATGATTCTTGTTTTTGTTGATGGAATGAGGAAACTGTTTGAAATTGCAAATTTGGAAAGCTTTTCCAGGTATGACTCTATCTGCCGACATTCCCAGAATATGCTGCATACACGTTTCTTGTGTTTGGCAGTGCTTGCAGTTATCGTCTTGTCTCAACTTGATCGCCTTAACTCATTTATTGGTGGCTTAAATCTACTTCGGGAAGCCATAGCATCGAGAAATATTGAACATTATGTGAAGCTAACTTGATAAGGTTTCCATAGAATGTCCTAAATTATTAATTAAGATTCAGCTTTCATATATAGATCCACTACTACCAGCTGTCTGAAAGGAGTGGTGGCATTTTTATCATCTCACCAGCAGAGGAGACAAGGGGGGGGGTCAGGACAAAACTCCAGTATACAAGATTGACTTTTTGGGGGATTTCAATATTTTGGGACCCACCACCCTGGCTATTGTCTAGTACGATATCGGACAAACACCCACCCCAACGCAAGTTTTTTCAAGGACAGTTATTATATGATCACAAACTTTCTTCTAAAAGTCCCATACTGAATGATTGGCATAAGAAGTTGATAAATCACGATATCTACCTGGTTGTTCTATAAATAGTCCAGACGGGTTAATAACAAGATCACGCGACGTCATGAGTTATTAAGAGGAAGTATGTAAAGTAGTGACGTTTGGTAATATTTTTCAACATGTATTGTTTATTAAATTTTGACTTGTTGAAAAACATTGTTGTGCATTTTATGGATTTATATATATGGGCCAGTACGGTAGTTCAGGCCTAATGGGCTTGACACCATTGGTGGATCATATAATAAAACACTTATTGCATGGTTTCGAGGTTGACATGATGATTTATCAACCCTTGGAAGTTAATATTCACCGAGGCCGCAGGCCGGGTTGAATATTAACTTCCTCGGGTTGATTAATCCTCATGTCAACCTCGAAACCATGCAATACATGTATAATATTCAATGGTAAATATTAAAACTGGGATCTCCTTGTCTAGATACGTCCTATAATTTAGTCCAGTTGATAAGCCTGAAAATGTATGTTGATTTTAGTAATCATAATGTGTCTTTAAGCTTGGATTTGGAAAACAAATTACACGGGATTGGAAACATGTGTGATATGGGATCAAACCCACACACCAGGACCTTGTATCCTGTAATTATTTCACGATCCTCCCTGGAGGAGCCTCTGTAACTACATATACTAAACTGTTCATATCAAGAAATGATTAATACAAGAGATGAGCAATATAATCAAAATGAAAATTCATCACCCAGAACAGAGGTGTTGTGCAGATATATATAAGGCTATTGATTACCAGGTGTGAACTTACCTTAGTTGTATTTAATAGGTGTAAAAATACCGAAATAAACTTCAAATAGATCGAATCCCGCGTTTATACCAAAACATGGGCAAACAAGAGGGTGATATGTTTATGAGTTACATAGTATACGTCACTGAAGGTTAGATCCAACAGAAAATTAGGCCTACTTGTATGCCTATATTTGCATGCGGGTAACCAACATAACACATCTCTCATAATAATGTATGACATGTATAGCGAGAACACATCATAGGATAACAACATCTTAGATGTTGAAATACTTAATGTATGAAATAGACATGTTTCAGACTGAAGGTGCATGAAACACGCGTCTGGCACGGTGACCAAACATCCTGAAGTCAGTTATTTCAACATAACCCGCAGCCAAAAAAAAGTGTGTTGATTGTTTCTGAAGTCTATACTAGGTTCTGGTTTTACTTCTTTCGAGTTCATTTCAATTATGTATATAAGTAGTTCAATGTCAGAATAATTAGTTGGAAAAATTAGTTTGCAACAAATTGATGATGCAGTTATGTGTTTTACACGATATAAATCCGTCGTGATCCAAGACTATTATGAAAATATTTTTGTCAGTTTTAAATTCGCGCAGCTAAATGAAGACTGCGAATTCAAAGTGCGTGAATTCAAAACTGATAGACAAATCGTTCTGCGCAAATTTATATATGACTAAATGACTAAATTCGGGAGATTATTTTCATTCAACGCGAACTAATGGTGTCAATACCGTGTCATGCATTCTATATAATTTGCATGTTATCTGCATGTACATGTTGTGCATGCTTGTGTATACATAACAGTTTATCACTCTCATATATATATATATCAAAAATTGTTATACCATTGGATGATGACATTTTGATATTTTAACGAGACCCGTAATAGGCCACCCACGAGAGCAATTATCGCCCTGCTTATTTGAAGTTTTGTTCAATCAAAAGGGAACGCGTATAATTGTTCGCCGTAAAAAGCCAGATCTTTGCACATAATTTCTAATTCTACAATACTTCCCTTTGATCCCACAACATTCAATGCGAAGTGAAAATTTGTATTGTGAATTTGGAAATTCGTCATTGAAAGTAACATGCAGGCCAATACGGTGCCATGCAATCCACATTGAAACTTATTCTTAAATATCGAGTTCGCTAGCAGAGCAACCGTCTCTATTTTTTGTATTTTATATTGTGTTGTTTATACCCTTTCGCACTTATTATTTATTTTTATCATAGCCAGTTGTCACGTCTCAATTAATTGTGACTTTTAAGATAATTTTATGTTATTCTACATGCGAATATGTGTACTCTATTTTATGAGGTGCATATACTGTTGGTATTGTATTGATCTTCGTATATTCTATGTCTGCAATATTATTTTGTATTCAACCTGTCAAGTGTTTTTGGAGCACTTCGGTGTATATAGCGCTATACACAACTGTTATTTATTTATTTATTATTCATTAGTAAGTTGCTGGCTAAGGGTGTGTATACATTGTTGTAGATCTGTATACAGTTCTACACGCATACTAGTGTAAACGGGTTGATATAGAAATGCACACAGAAAGAAAACGGTATTCGTTTTGTGTTGGGTTAAAATCCTGTCCGTTATAAGTCACCGTCAACACCGAGGCATTGCGACAGCAAATCTGATTTGATTAATTGTTACTCGGGCTTGGCGAATGTACTTATTCTTTATTTGTCATTTCAAACCCATGTATTTCACACTGTGTAATCGAGAACCTGTGTGCTGGTGTGTGTGGTGACAAAGTACTTAAAGTAAAGTTTTTACTATATACAGTATATATTATTAATATTTGTTCTTCGTGTTAGTGAACACTCAGTGAACAACAGTCAACAGGGCGACCGCAAAAGCATAGCATAACACGGCCGCTATCACTGACGTTGACAAGCGAAGCATACGAGATAGGTCATTTTGTTAATATATATGCTCACAAAGTTGTGATTAGATGGGAAATTCCGCACATTTATGTGATAGAGGTCGTAGATGAAGTAGCCCTATTTCTATGTGTGTACATTGTTGTTTATTGTGTATTCCTATGTGATTTGTTTTCATGCGACTTTCATTCTTTCTTCGAACCATTATCAACTGGTGTAAGAATAAACTGCTTTGGTCTACTGATAGTTGATTCATTTTATTTGTCTGGCTTAAACTGACACGACTCATAGTGAATTGTAAATTACCAGAGTACTGATGAGCGCGCGTTCACTATCAGTAATCATATAATCTGCGACACGTGACTTCACACAGATCTGAATACAGACCTACAGCAATGTAAACCTACCCTACAACACACGACATTTTTCAGATGACAAATCCCTGCTACTCGCAGCCTTGTGGGATTTTGAACTTATGTGTACCATCGACAGTCGAACCAAGCGGATACATGTGCCGATCCACTAAGCATCACGGTATGTTGTTTTATACTATTGTCATATTTCACAAATACAAATTCAGTTAGCTTTTTGAACCACACCTTTGTGATCATTATCATCATAATTTCAAGTCCGTACCATTAACGTTGTTAGTAATATCGCTTTTAATATTATTTATTAATTCACGCCATATACATAGTTGTTGTATAGTGATATCGCGAGGCACGATTAACCTATCCCATCGAACACTGCTAGCATGTGCTCTGTATTCCTGTGGTAATCCGCAACCTTAGTAAACACAGTATAGTTATGTGGTCTTCACAATTGATCATCGGATAATAAGACAAAAAACAGGAATTGATTGATTTCGAGGCGAGAGAACTAACACAATATATCTTGTTAACATTGTTTCAGAGAGCTCGATTTATTCCAGATTACAGCGTCTTGATCTGGGGTAGTCACAAATGCAGGATAGGTATATTGTGGTTGTGTGATAAAAATGGGACAAACACACTCGAATGTTTTTTTCTGTAAATAAGTACAAATGTAAACTATTTAACGGTTTAAACGTATACGTTGGCTGCACAAACATAAAACCAAACATAATGTATAACCATAAAGTTTGAAGACAATTTATATAATTGCGCTTAGCGCATTATAGTAATTATTTCTTCAAACTTTACGGACGCATCCGAAGTTAAAATTGACATGAATGTTGTCAACCAAACATCCAATTATCGTTCGATGAAATGGCGTATTAAATTCGTCGCTATTGATTGGCTGTTGGACAGTGTGCACTCACTTATCGACTGGTCGCTCCGTTGTGGCAGCAGGCATTAAACAAAAAATTTCACCTGACTGATACGAGTTGTTAGTGTCTGAAGCTTCGTTTCTCTGCTAATGTTAGCTCGATCGATTCTTGTTGATTTTTCTTCTATCCTGATGTATTCATGGTTAATTGCCAGTAAAGTTATTAATGACAGTGTACTCCTACCTGAATGAATTTTGATGCAACATCGAAATTCACGTTTAAATCGAATAGTTTTCATGTGCATTTTAGCCATATGACACGATGCTGATGTGATTGCTGTCATTTCTATAGCAGATGTAATCAAGAAATTTAGGTTATCGAGAAATAACTTTAATGGCTAACTGTGTGACAACCAATGGTTTTATAGTATTCTGTTGATTTACTGCTTGTGACTAAATAATAGTATCATATGCAGATTGTCTCAGACGTCAGTAACAGCATGGATGGGTGTCGAACATTGGGTGTAAACAATATCTTAGTTCGCAGGGTTGTCGTTGGTTGATCCCGAATGTCAGGCACAACAGAGGGCATACCTTCCATTCCTATGTTTACCTCTGTTTTATCTCTCAAGTGGTATGTGGTCCAGAACATTATATATAAGGATTAACTGTCATGTGGACTGTTTTTATGGAGAGGTAACCGTGAGGTAAGTGGTCATAACTTGTGTAAAACCCGAAGGTTATAACCACTTACCCCGCGGTTACATCTCCATAAAAACAATCCACATGACAGTTAATCCTTATATTTATATACATTTAGCGAAAAAGCCACTTTTGTAAATGTATTTAAATCGAAAAGTGTATCGTGACAAAACAAGCCCAAAATATCCCATAGCACCCTTGGCAAAAGTTAACAGGAATAATTTCTCTTTATATTGAAAAACCCGATGATGTATTAAGTCAATCCTAGGGAGTCCAAATGCGCCCAAAACATTACGCGTTCTTCTTTCCGAAACTGATGATGTGCCGATGTAATTATGAGGCTGCAGTTATGAGCTGTTGCGCGTTCACCGAGAAATAGCAACTAGCCATGCATGTGGGCGCCGACCAATTGGAATGCTGGATTTAGTGACGATCACACTTATTATGTAAATATATATATATAGTTGATAGAAATTGTCTGCGTGCAACTCTAACAAATTAGTTTAACTAATCGTCGAGGGCCTTTCACTGATAAAACATTACTCCACATTTAGGGTTGAGCTGCTGTAATTTGGAACAAATTAGTCTCCTGGCCGAAAACATTTTCTAAAAATAGGTTTTAGAGTTATCTCGCATGAGAATCAATTTGTATTAAACGAATAGCGTTGGGGTGTTAACTTTATATTTATCAGCGTTTTTTTTCTGACAGCAGTACGGTATCCAATTTAATCATCTGAGTAACAATAATGACGTATAAGTGTCTGGAAGTGTACTACGCTTGCTTAGATCGAGGTACAATGTCATAAATATATTACCTTAGGGTGGATACACACATGCATGTAATTTCTGTATGTAAAATACATGTATTTTACATGGTAACACCAATCATTGATAGCATTAATCGCCTGCGCGCGATCGGTCCATTTCAACGGGCGAGACCAGTTTAGGCCAGTCATAAACATGTCTTCTTTCATGGATGCCGAAATGAACAAATCCTGTCTGATATATGTTGCTGTTTTTCACGAGTTTTAATTCATTGCGAAAAGTGGATATGAGTCCGTCGATTTTATACTTTATTTGTTTATCGTCATATCTTGGAAATAGGATCATCAAAAACAAAAATAAAATATGCATAATTTGAAGGTCTTTTAGGACGATACCTGTTTGTTGAGATTGCTCCGATAATTTGATAGCTAGCTCATGTGATAACATTCATTTGGGATTTCCATGCAAATATCCATTATAGCACCAAAAAATTAATACAGGCACAGCGTTGAAATTAAAAATAGTGACACCCCCCATTTTTCACCCAGCATTTACAGAACAGTATTATAACATTTTCAACCATAATTCATGATTGCGGGAAGGGGCTGGTTCTCGAAAGATTCGAATAGTTATAAGTGAGTTAGTTGAATCTATGAGCCGGGATTATCTGGACAAGACTGTACAATATAATGTTTTACTTAAATATTCCATAGTTGTAAATGTTGAGTATACATGTATGACACAAGGTAGGGAAGGTGATGTAGTTGTGAACTCGCAGCTAGACTGCCCTTTTCTCGAATGAATACACACAGCAACACAAAACTCTGTACCTTCAAATTTAAAACTGTAACAATATGTTCATAATTATACGAATAGCACAAATTGCTGCATATTATAGATTAATCACTCAAATAGCAAATAGATACGACAGACATGTCAACTACAATATTTATAAATCAGGAGTGAATTCAGAGGGAGTCAGGACTCGGGGTGCTACATGTCCCCCCCCCCCCACCCGTCGAGGAAATATGCAATGTTCAGTCCGATAGCTTCCTGTATAATATAGCCCACATGCTGGGGATCATAGCATCTGCGTTGGGGAAATCCCGAGGCCATCGCTGGTATAAAGCTCAAGAGAAGACTAACAGTGATTTGAACAGAACGCCCACCATTTGGGTTATCGCGCGAATAATTATTTTAAGTGGCCTGACGACTTCGTCCGAGTCAACGGCTATCTGCGCGTGGGGAGCTTGACTCACTGTGGTCAAACATAGCCGCAATGATTGGGTTGTCAGCGGAAACATATTACACGGTGTGTATGGTCCATGTAAAACGCCAAATACACGATATTTACAGAGATTACATGCATGTGTGTATCCACCCTACACTTATTTCCATTGTAATTTAGACCGGGTTATGGTCGTTGCTTTTGGGTAAATAAGGGATAACGTGATGCCAGCACACTGATTTCAAACTGGAACCTGCAAGATCTATACTGCAAACGGCCGGCAAAACAGACGTGCCGCTATATTGAGCGAGAATAATACGAGGCATCGTCTTGGTCGCGAAATAAACTTAAGGGTCAAGGAATATCAACTGGAAATAATTATGTCTATCAACAATTTACAATTAACACATCTAATATGAGTGAACTCATGAATAATCACACCCCTGTATGTGCGGCAATTGTTAACCAATGATCTATGGATCTCCAGTGAACAAACACAATTTGTACGGTTGATAAAATTATAAAACTCGAGGGGCGGCAAATACATAACAAACATACGAAATTTATCTTGACAGTGTGACTTCACAATTTATTGTTTCCCGATTCACTGTAAACATTTGCTGGGACCAAATGTTCCAACTAATTATCGAATTTCAAATTATTCCACTAAAATGATTACCCATTCTGCAATATAAGAGAGCTGATACGATAATTACATACACACAATAGTATTGCTTCTAAACAAATACACATTTTGCATCAAATAATTTTAAGTTGCTTATTATCATGGTAAACATTCGGTTCGGCACTCTTAGAACCCTGGGGTACCTACGCAGGTACTAACCGTGTCCCGTGTGGAGTACCAATATGATGGTACACTGGAGTACCTGTCTGGGTATTCTGGAGCACCAACAACCCAGGTACTATCGAATACCTATTCAGGTACTCTGGTGTACATGTCCAGGTACTCTGTAGTATCAAATATCCAGGTACTCTGTAGTACAAAATATCAAGGTGCTATGTGGAGTACCTGTCCAGGTACTCTGCAGCACCTGTCCGGATACTCTGTGGTAACAAATATCAAGGTACATGTGGATAACCTGCCGAGCTATTTTAGCCCGATCGGGTCACCATACATTTAAAGGTCGTACTGCGATATTTGCAATATACGGTATTGCCGTATACGACAGTATACAGGTACCATATATTTAACAGTTCATGTTCGATATTATCATCATTCCGCAATCATCTACTCCGAGTGCTCTAGCAGAAATTTTAACCACATTTCCATAAATAAAAAGATGGTGTATGCCACGTGGTTTTGAGAACCAATACTCGGTGTGGTAACATTTGGCTCCATAATTGTATGAACTACCGGTAAGGTTCTATTGTGTCCACATGCAACTGGTCATTGATCAAATTGAGGTTACACATAATTAAAAAGCTCACTAAAATATGACAATTATTCAGGTTGGTAATTATATATGTACCTGGTACCGGTAAGTATTTGATCTTCGATCGCGAAAAGTTTATCTGTTAAAATAGCATTCATATTCTCATTATACATGTGCCACTGTACATTGTTATTTCAAGAAAACTTTTCAATTACATGTAATACTAATTTCGACCTATCTGAATCATACGAATTTGGGCCTATCATTTCAAAACATAAAGAAACAAAAGTTATCACAATTATCACTCGAATTTTGAAGTGTGAATGTAAACCTTTGAATTGGCATACTTGTGTTGGTATGAAATTGTCCAGTCACAGGCGTGAAATTGTCCAATCACTCGCATGTTCACTTCATGTTTTAATGCATACAAGAATCGAGTGGTTGCACATCATATGCGTATACATTGACAATGCTATCAGTAGCAGTCACATACTGTTGGATTTAAACATTCAAGACAATTCTAGCAAAGTCGGTCATAACTGCCTGATGAGTTGGCAACAACGTAGTCATTCATGTAGTTACACTGTTCTCAACGACTCGGCCACTTTCGCTGTACTAGGAAATAACATCTTCCATAAATGTACACCATATATGCCACACTATTACAAACACGTGATTGATCGTGTGCATACTACCGGGAAATGCGTCCGTTGAGAGAAGAATCGCCTGTTAAACTAATTATTGTTATGTATTACTACATGTATGTAAAACTAATTTACTATGTAATGTATGATCACGTTTGGTACACACACAGTGACTAAATTAATCTCCATTCACATATATGCATCAACGAGTCAATGGCATTGATTGATCACCAGAGCCATGTATTGTAGCATTACGCGAATATATTTTATATATACGGAAGATGTTATTTCCTAGCGAAGCGGAAACGGCCGAGTCGTTGATAATGATAGTCACGCATGATTCGATAACAACATGATGGATCAATTGCATTGGTCCATGTATGCAATTTAGTTGCAATGGAGAAAGTCAAAACATTGTAATAACATATTGTGACTAATTCAGTGATATTGGGTGTCCCTTAATTGGATCCGTGTCTTCGGGATTATCCGTCATCTCATACGTACATGTCATAACATCAATATCACATAGTATCAGAGAATCACAGACGGTTCTTTCAGAACGATAGCAGATTCCGTAACTGGGCAATATGTTATTATAGCAACCACAAAGGGTGCTTATACCTAAGGCATATGAATGACGTCAAATATTTGTTTCTATATCCAACAGTGATTTTTCAAGATCGCGGGTATATATTTTGGAGAATTGTCACGTGACTTCCGGTTACCAACCGTGTGGAGATTGCCAAAAACGCGGAATTGGAAATTAAGCATCGCGATCAAAATGAAAGTAGCTACTTCACAACTTACGAAGAATTCACGTGTGATTTAAGTCTATTAATTTCAGTTAGACCAATTTCGTTGGTCAGCTTAATGAAAACGAAAAATGAAGAAGTCATGACGATAATCCAGACAAGATTTTACAATCCGCGACACGTCTTGTCAATTTGGCATGTCGTCTCCGTCGTGTCCACTGCATGATGTTACATAAATTATTCTTAGCGTTATGTCGCCGAAAAAAGGGAAATTTGAGGCACATCATGTGTGGTTGCTCCACTACGTGTCACGTACGATTCATATTAGCGACATGGTTCTCAACTCACGTTTCGATGAAAATTGATGAGTATGATGCATCCGTTCACGTTCCTTTGTAATAGGTGTACAGGTACTTGTAAATTGCAGTCATCAAACGTGTGACTGACTCCTGAGTCATGAATTATCTGTGACGTCAGTTAATTATTTCAAACTAATATCTACACTGTTGTCTCTTAGTCACCAGTGGTTGACTCTTGTGAATTATTCTGGTGCGTTTCTAATTTTGTCGAACTTAAGTATCTGTGTTTTGACAGTCACAACACTGTCGTTGTCAACTGTAGCATGTTGGTCAACGTGACTGCTTTCGCATATTACTTGTTTCAGCGAGAAAATATCAATGCTTAGCCATCGTTCGATTTTCGGAGGTTATAATATATTGTCCGGTTCACACCCAAACCGAATTCAGAGAGTGTTAACAATACCCCATGTTTATATAAAGCAAGTTAGTCCTAAATTCACAAAAAATATTTTTTAGGAGAAATTTGTTAAACATTGTAAAAACGACAAATCGATGTCGCCATGTTTTAAGTTCCATCTCAAAGGGAAAATGTATCGTACACCACGTGACCGCACCATCTAGTCAGCTTGAGTGTGGTCAGTTGGTACTCAAAGGAACCAAATTCACATAGGTTTCATGGCCAATTTATATCTCTGGAACCGAATGAGGTTACAATAGTAGGTACTCCAAGTGGATACTGGTACCTCAAAGTACCGACGCATATCATTATTGGTAAGAGCGTGGTGAGGTCCCATGATATTTAGCGTACCGAATGCTCATTCCATTGGCAGTTGACGGATTGAAAGTCGTGTTTATGGCCAGGAAAGAGACAGGGATTGATATACTGGACAAGTGGAAGGACGAGAAACTAGTTTGTCCAGGCAGCCCTGAGTGCAGCAGCAGTTTATACAGAAGTGAGCTCGTTAACAACTGGGGATCAGTCTCCCCTACACAGGTAGGATTGCCTACATCTTGTCCTTGCTAACGCCTAACCATTTGACATTACTATTCAGCCTGTTCTCGTGAAAATAATCACAATATGGGCTTAGTTTAAATGTCACTTTTCAGGCCCATGTGGAGCTTATTTGAGGAAAAATAGGCTCTATGTGGGCGTAGCGTCGTTCAAATTAAGCCGTATGGAGCTTATTTCGTATTGAAATAAGCTCACATGGACACCAGTTAATCTACTTTTCTCATCGATACGACATACCAATTTAACGCTCTTTATAATGTGTGTCCACTGCGGCCCGCGCCATTCAACGGAATAACGGGTTTTAGTTCTGTATGAGCTTATTTCAGAATCAAATAAGTCCAGTGTGAACCTATGTGGATAGTTAGGTCCCGTATGAACATATTTTCAGGAGGATATGTTGCATTGTTACCCATTGGGATTTAGAATTAACTGGTTAACCCCAAATTCGCGTTCGTAAACGCCGCAACGAACTGTTGCCCGCCCTGAATGAACTGTTGCCCGATTTGCAATCACGGTCACCATTCGTGACGTCACGGCTGAACTGTTGCCCGACCCGAGCGAACTATTGACTGGCTCCAAGCGAACTGTTGACTGGCTCCGAACGAACTGTTGACTGGCCCGAACGAATTCCGTGACGTTTCGGCTATTTCCGGAAATTTCCGGTTTCGTTTTTTAGTTATACCAGATTTCCGCATTGTCACACTTGGAAAAACAACACAATTATGTCTCGATTTTCTGATATTTCCGAGGATGACATCAATAACTTGTTAGAGAATAGAGATTCTCTAAGCACAAAGAATGTCATCAAAAGTGCCGTGAACATTCTAAAAACGTACTGCTGCGAAAAATCTTTGGAAATTCCTTCGGCTGATGTCGCTGCTTCGGAATTGGATTCCATTCCCAAATCGTTTTATGCGGCTGCTAGAAAGACTGATGGAGAATTGTACACACAGAAATATATGCTGTCAATCCGGTATGGACTGCAAAAACACTTGAACAATTTGGACATTGTAAATTCACCTGAATTCACCAGCTCAAACAGAATATTCCGTGCAGTTTTAGCCAAATTGAAACATGAGGGTAAGGCGAAGGTGACCCACAAGGACGTGCTGGGTAAAGAAGATCTGAAGAAACTATGATTTTCTGAAAATGGGCACTCCGCGTGGACTGCAAGACAAGGTTTTCCTAGATTTTATTATTTATTTCTGTAATAGTGGCCGAGAGAACTTCGTGACATTAAAAAGACTGATTTTGTGTTCGATAAGAATTGCAATATATTTCGCTAAAAGATATGACTACAAAAAACCACAGAGGTGGTGTCCAGGATACCGACAGTCAAGGAGGCCGAATCTACAAAACTGGAAATAATATGTGTCCGTACAACTCATTCGTCAAGTATCTTTCCAAATTAAACCACGAATGCGACTTTTTCTTTCAAAGGCCAAAGTCAAAGATTGTTGAAAGTGAACCGTGGTATGACAATTCTCCAGTTGGAAAGAATACGTTGGGCGACAAGATGAAAAAGTTGTCATCAGCGGCCCAGTTATCAAAAACGTATACAAATCACTGCTTACGTGCCACCTCAATTACCCTACTCAATGACTATGAGGCTCGTCATGTGATGGCTATATCTGGACATAAGTCGGAGAGCAGCATCCGAAGTTACGCGAGAACCAGTGAGGAACAGAAGGAAAAGATGGCGGCTACTCTAGCAAATGCGGTATCTGGAATGCCTGGAGAGCATTACTGTACATCCATAGTTCCATAGAACGTCATGCCATTAAGAGCGTGTAAAGATCAGTCCATGTACAATTGCATGTACTTTGCAAAAACATGTGTATCAGAGAAAAAATAATAATCGAAATGAAAGATATATAATATGCTATAATACCGTCACATAATAATTTTGTGCATTTTTCAACTTCTATTATGGCTTGCCATTTTAATTAATAAAACTTTTTCGACTCATTTAAAGTTTTAAAGCAAATAATTATGTGCATAAGGAGTAACATTATTTTAAATATACAAACAGTCGGCTGATTCATTATGACCCAGATAATAACTTGACTGAACCTATTTTATATCTGATATATATATTATATTATATATATTATTCAATATTCACAGAGACTACATGTGCTTTTTGCATTCAGATACATGGCGGTATATCCGTATATTCCAGTTAGTTCTCATAATAAGCAAATACACTATTAAAGAGTGTGATAAATTAACAATGACCTGATTATATACAAGTAAATGTATTGGGTGACAAAGCAATTATTTCATGTGTCTTTTGGGAACAGTCAAAATAGTTGTCCCGAGGTATCAGGCATGACTATCGAACTGTTGCCCAAGGCCTCTCGGCTTCGGCCTTGGGCAACAGTTCGATCGTCATTCCTGATACCTCGGGACAACAATTTTGACTGTTCCCAAAAGACACATGAAATAATTGCTTACTGTTTCATAGTATACACATATCGACTGTCTTTGTGGAATAGCGATTTCACCGAGGTGGTGTCTTTGGACCAGCGAACAGTTATTCTTGGTGTGGACTGCTTGCTTTTCAGAAGAAACAATCGAGGTTTATTATAAATGAGAACATTATCGTCTCACGCTAACCGTGAAGTCAGCAGGCGGTCAATAGTTCGAAGAGTATATATAGCATGTGTGATAGTTCGCTTGTCAAAACTACTGGTTGACACGTGATCGCGCCCCGTCCAATCAAAAGAAAGTATAACATTGTGTGAACTCTGTGATCTGTTCAAATCAAGTCCACATAACTAGCCCATGGTACTGTCACGAATAGTGTTCCTCATCCAACACCATAGCTACGTTTTATTTCGACGACTAGAAGCATACAATAAGTTATCAATCCGTATATAACCCCGAATCGACAAATACGACTGAGACTGTTAATGCAAGCATGCCTTCCACAAAAAGAAAAGCGGACGTCAACAACGAATTATTGTTGGAATAAAACGATAACTCTAATGTTATGTGTGAACACATAACGGTGTCATGGGTGTATTTATATATATTATAAGTGTATATAATATATGTGTTTTGCATGGCCAGAAGAAATGTAGGCGTATTGCACATTCAGCAATACCGATTTAAAATTTCATAATTTTAAAAGTATAAACGGGGTGAATATAATTGGGCAATGCTTGCACTGAAAATAATCCCATACTGAACTTATTTCATAAACAAAAATAATCCCATATCGACATTATTTGAATCTGAATTACGCTTCATATGAACCTTAATCTACTTAACAAATGTATGCTCCTTATAATGTGTTTTCACTGTGGTCAACGGCATATAAAGGAATAAATGGTAAATGTCCACGATGGGATTATTTCAGAATCAAATAAGTCCATTATGCACACGTTTGAATATTGAGACCCAATGTGGACATATCTGTTCGAGGATATGTTGGTACTGTTTGATCTAATGAACACAATACCACTGAAGAGATTTTTTTTATAATTTATAGGCGAATATGTTTAGAACAACATACTAAAAGTCCCCAAGAATCCGACTATGCTATAGCAATTTCTCCTAGTGTGCATATTTCAGTGGAATAAAACAATATGAATATTGGTCGGGTGTTTCTCACAGTCGACTAATATTAGTTATATTATTTATTATGTATCCCTATAATTATTTTGGGGACAGAAACGAACAGTAATATGTACAATTTCTCCCGGAAAAAGCCGAAATTATGAAAATAAATCCCCTAATTTCAATAAAAAAAACTAACTTTGAAGAAAATTTTGCCCATTCCGTCTTTATTGTTGTGTATGGGCATACTATCCATTCAGTATGTTGCAAAATCATTTTTTTTAACTCGAACAGCCTGGAACTGATTGAAAATATCGACCCTATCGGACTAAATTGTAAGATGTGTCAAACATCTGTTCAAAATTGTTCATGGTCTGACCAACCTGACATTAAAATGTTTGAGTTAGCAAATAACGAATATTGCAGTTCACTTCATGTATTCTAACGATCGTGTATTATGAATATTATATCAGGAAGCTCTTAAAGATACGGGCGGTGTTGGCGATGGGTATGCTGTTTAAATATGCACCTCCGTAAATAACCGCCATAAACATAAAGAATAGTAAAATATAGACATACCTTGTTCTTATAGCAATCAGAAATATGGCATAAAAAGTATGTGTTTGTCAATTTAGTTTCCTTTGTTGTGTAAACAAAAGCAAAACACGTTACGTTTCTTGGCTTTTGTTTAGATCCGGATATGGTATGTATAAAGAGCGTTATTTGTTACCGTTTTCCTGATATGGAAATAATAAAGAGCGTTTATATCATGTGTGTGATTAACCAATATAATTGCGTTGTGTTATGTAAACAGAAGCATAACTTCTGTAACACGAACAGGCTCTTGTTTACGTACACCATCGTACGTCTTGACGACAATATACTATTTACGGGCTGATTATGTTAGGCATATGAACAAAACTATACATATTTTAATATTCCTTCTGTTGATGGCGATTTGAACAAATATGAATATTTCTGCAACGAACGCCGCCCCTGCCTTTATCATTTTGTTGTTGAGCAATGCTGAATCAAAATCTAAAAGTCCAGTTTTCCACAAAGCTGATCAAGTGTCTGCTAACGTGAGCGAAGTGTACCACATCACTTTAAAGTATCGACCTCATTTTCTATAACATAAGACGGTATACTTCCCATCAAATATTAAACGCACAATAACTTATTGTTGTATTCACTACTATCATTGGTTCCCAGGAACTACTGTGATACATTTAGTAAAGTGTCTATCAAATTTGTATGTGAATGGCGGAACCGTGACTGTCCAGGCTAGTAACCGCATCTCAAATATAAAATATAAAACACATCTACTATATTGTGTGACATTTTCAATCAATCACGAACTGTTGGTTGTTCCTATGTGGAGTGGAGTGTTGTTTTTATAATCTAGCACCATTGTATTGCCATTCCTCCATGGCTAATGCTGAATCTCAACTGGTTGTTTCGACAACCCCACTATCATAACAACAATGGGCGTGTTAATGTTACCGAAACGAACAATATATTTGTGTGATGAACTTTTTCCGGGTTTCCCATTCCTGTTATGTGAACGATTCGAGAACGAAACATTGATATTTTGTTGATTTTGGCAGTTATATGTATACGTTTCAAAATAAATTTGACAAGTTGCTTATTTTGAAAGCACTAGTGCAACCTTCTGATGGAAGCAAACAGTAAAGACTAGCAACTGTTACCAATACAAATCACTCAACCCTGTATACTAATTAATCAAGCCAATGTCCTTTGCTTGTTGAATAGTTTGCCAACGTTTGAAAACTAAATTGTTATGGTAAATTATAAGGATTTGAAAACACATCATGTGTGTTGCATGATATTTAATCTTTTGAGCTACAATGAACACACCACATATAATAAATGTTTATAAACTTATGGTGGCCATATTGGTTGCGATTTCAAATTATCATCAGTTGAATCAACAAGTGAGCAAGCTCGCATAAAGTATATGTATGGGTGCAATTGAATGAGATATGCATTTTTCTCTAGGTTATGAGTGGGTTTTAAGAGTTAAATTTGGGGTGAGGCTATCCCGCAAAGTGGGCTAGCCTCACCAAATTAACCTTCTAGGGACCTCATTCTGCTTCGGCCTCAACCGGTATGGGAGACCTAGGTTCAAGTTGATGTTCCCAATTGAAGTTGGTGATGTTAACCGATTGGTCACCTCGATTATGCATTTTGTCTTCTGCAAATTAGGGATATAGAAACTGAACAAAAGTGAAAAGTAACTAAAATAATGTAAATTCGAGACTATAGATACTTCCCAGAAGATGAGGCTTAGCTAAGCAGAATGAGTTCCCCATAGGGTTAATTTGGTGATGCTAGCCCGTTGGGGACCCCATTCTGCAAATGTCAAACAAACTATTTCCAGACTCGACTAGATACCTATGGACTGTGGATAACTGTTGATCCATGTTATATGTCTAGTCGATTATTAAACCATAATATGAAAGGCTGACACAGAAGAATAACTTGGTTTCCAAGAAACCACGTTTACAAGTATTTTATATTCGGTACAATTCTGAAATTTTTGGTTTCGGTAAATTTTAGTGTTGGCGACAAGGTGTTCCATGATGGGCAATCCCACCCTAAAATGCTATAGGAAAAAAATAGAAATGGTGTTATGTGGTTACTATGTTGTAAACCAAAGTATGTTTCAATTTGGGGTCAAAAGTTCAGAAAATAAGGCTGAACACGAAATTGGTGTCTGTCGTCTGGTTTTGTATCCTGACACCCCGTCATGTTAATACGATATATAAACTATTCATGACTTGTTCACCAGGTAGATGTCGTCCTCTGGGTCGGTTCAGCTGAAGTTGCCCGCATAACATTCGACGCCACCGGTTCAGATCAACTATCGTGGTTCACACCTGCCAGAATAAGGAGTAGCACATGGACAGACCTGCCGGCGTTACCTAGTTCCTACCCTTGGTTCAAAATGGATGGCTGGTAATTATTGACAAATATTTCGAATTATAATCAGAACAAACAAACTGCGGTGACTATTGGTACACGGAATTATTACCTTTCGCAAAAACATCAGTATATTGTGTAGATATTTATGGCATATATAGTTTTATTGTCTGTGCCAGCATTGCTGCATGGCTGTGGCATAGTTTATCTACTATATATTTTGAGACTTCCGTATATATATCCCTCACCCTTCAACTGCCACTGTAATGGGGATTGATGGGTTAATCGCATGATAATTAATAAGCGTTTGTATATGAGGCGTCGCTATTAAAGAGCGTTTATCTACTTTAGTGCAATACGGCATTTGACAGTCTCGGAAATAGGGGATATCAAGACGAAATTTCGTACTCAGGGGTCCCAAGGGACGGGGGAGATTTTCGTCGGGTCAGTTTGTCCGTTTGTGATGCGATATAGATAACATTTCCAAACTAAGCATTATGGGATATACACTTTGTTGCGTCCCCTAATATTTTGAGAGTATGTTGCATTCTTTAAGGAGACCAGTTATATACATAACATGAAGGGGACCAATGTATATAATTTCACTGTTGGTAACTGCAAGCAAATGTTCGTTATGAACTTTTTAT
Organism: Siphonodentalium dalli; assembly: GCA_032622095.1. NCBI lineage: Eukaryota > Metazoa > Mollusca > Scaphopoda > Gadilida > Siphonodentaliidae > Siphonodentalium > Siphonodentalium dalli. The sequence continues at coordinate 111,133,438 of CP136061.1, read as the reverse complement.
CCGCAAATAATAAACAATTGCTGCATTTGGTTATGTGAATTTGAAAAATGACTGTTGTTGTGTTATGTCTTTCTTCAAATTATGTCAGAAATTAGTTTTTAAAAGTGCCAATATATGTTTAAAAAAATCGTCAATAAGGGGACCACAAAATGATATTTTGACTGTCGAATATATTTACGATACCGAAAACAAGACTTTTAAAAACTAACATCCTACATATGAAATGTTCGTACCAACTGCTCCAAAATGAAGCCAATAAGTACACCCAATTCCTGTCTATAACCATGTGACATTACACATCAACGTGTCAATGTATCTGGGAAACAATACAACGATAAAGATGGCACATGTATGTCAAAAGAAGAAATAAATGGGTGTTGATAATTTTAAGACATGGCTTTTGGTTTGCTTTATAGTTCCAGGGAATTTGACATTTTGTGTAGGACACCCACAACTACGAGTGGCACAGTACTACAGTCAGCGAATTGTGTTCGAATTCTTCACAAAACGCTTTGGTCCCCTAATCTACGAATGCATCATTATAAGGCGATAAATACGGTGACGTAAAGGGGTAGTGTAGCCACCACATGGTGTGGCAACAAAACAATGCACTCGCTTAATCTACACGTATTACTGTCCACTTCACATAGCAGTTGAGACATGCCAATTCGACATCCAAATTTGTATTCGGTACTGGACAGTTTAATTTAAACGGACATGGCTCATTCGAACCACCAAGTTTTGTCTACTTAATTGGGAGGGATTGGTCGATAAATACACGAAATATTGGTATGTCGGCTTCATATGCTTTGACTTTGCCAAAGTCACAACTATTTTCCAAATGTTTTCAGTCTTTCTCTCTTTATTGCTGCAATACCATGGATATAATAACACGGAACGCTCTTTTCTGTTCCATGTCGTGCAAATGGCTGTTTTTTGTTTGGGACCCAACACCTTGTTCATAATGGCATTTTTCATTACTTTAATGCGTCTGTGTGGTTTACATAATGCTCGTTGAAAGGAAGTTAAGATATTTATCGACCTATTTCGGGAAAAACTCAAAAGCGAATAATATTATTCGTATTTTGGAGCGCAAACCGCTATACATGTGGCTTTAATACCAAAGTCCGGTTCCCATTTATCATCGGTTCCACCACTCTCAACACCAGCAAAACGTGTATACGTACTCATTTCAAGTTACATGTATTCCATCCCATTTTCGTCACAGCGAGTTCGGTCCGCCAACTCTTCCACGGGACTTCCACATCGCAAAATCTTGGAGTGGCTGCGGTAATGATGTCACGTGGATCGCCATCATCGAACCGGTGTACGGGCCCCATGTCTGCCCTGGGACATTCGAGCAACAACTGAACACACCACAGTTCCTCTATTCGAAGCTAAGCCAGGCAGCTGCCTTCGACGGGGGTAAGTTGATGTGTGTTGACCACTTCAGACTTCACCATGCATGTTAACCCTTTACCCAACAGAAGGGCCCTGTGCCAATGCATTCTCTTATATATGCGAGTCGACCATAGGTCGCCTCGCATATATAAGAGAATGCATTGGCTTAACACATTAAAAATTATAAAATTGTTAAAGAATGTAAGAAAAAATGGTAAAAAGTGTTAAAAAAAGATTATTTTTTTAGGCCAATGCATTCTCTTATATATGCGAGGCGACCTATGGTCGACTCGCATATATAAGAGAATGCATTGGCACAGGGCATAACTGTAACTATCACAATGTGGTCAAGAAGCCGGTTCCAATGATACCCATATTTGTATGGTTCTATTGAGACAGACCGAAGATATTTTAGGCTGTTGAAGCTTTATTTGCCCGGTTTTGGCCGGTTTGTTGGGTAAAGGGTTAACCCTTTAGATGCTAAATGGGTTATCCCGCTCAGTTACAAAGGAAACAAAGGAAGTGTCTATTGTTCATCTGGATGGTAGTTCAGCAAATTAAGCAGACTTCAGACAACAAAAGTGCAGAGGTAGTCAAATAATAAGCTCGACAACCGGCCTAATTATGTAAACATTCCCCGAAGGAACTACTCAATTACTATTTAGGATAGCAAGGGTTAATCCGGGTCTGTATATAGAGCAGAGGCAAAACAAAATAAAAAACAACACAACAGATAGAGGACAGTACAAAACATGGGAAACAACAAACCAAACACAACAGCTAGAGGACGGTACAAAACATGGGAAACACGCAATGTATAACTCGCTATTGAGTATGATTTAGGCAACCATGACGAGTTTAACTTTGGTAAATAAAAACAAAAAAATCATATTAGTAGGCCTATATGGTCGACAGATGGTTAGACTATAAATAAATTGGTAAAGAAGCCTTTCGTTCTCGCATTGTGCGGACTGGTGTTGCATGACAACATATACAACATCGCCTAATATTCGCGTTGGGGGAACATGTCTAATTAAATATTGCGTCCAAACTGGCATTTGGTAACAAATGTTGAATGCATGCGTTAGGCGCGCCAATACATGCCAAATCACAATGCTTAGTTTTCAACAATATCTGTAGAATGACTGTCCCAAAATGGACAACATCCAGTCAAATTTATATTTTGTTCAGCATTGAATAGCTAGTCCTATAACAGTGAACACTCGCTCGAATATTGATTGATTGCAGAGTATAATAGATACTTCGAATCAGAGATGTACGAATGATCTCCAATGTATCAAATGCGAGAGCAAGCGAAAGCAGGGTCTCCTAAGGCGGTAATCTGGACTTTGGACGCCCGGAAACGGAAAGATAACGCAGATTTATCTGTACAGTTTATCTTGAATAGTGTGATATATATGTAGATAAACAGTTAATTGGGACTTACTTGTGATTCGGTGATTATGTTACATCTCTAGAAGCCGACACAATTATATATACTCAAAGCAGTTTCATGAATGTGACCGATCGTCATTTATTTTGATATCGACAACATTAAACATTTCAAAATCCAACGCTATAAAACAGTATGATATATATGCATAGAATAGTCGGTTAAACGTGTAGATCCTATTTTCTGTGTCTCAAACTAATCATCATAATTACCTTCGATCAAGTGATGAAACGCGAATATTTCGCTTTTATCACACGAAAACATGGTGGTATATCATGAAGCAATTTATCAAACTCAAAGTACCATAAACTATATTTAATACATTCTAATCTAGACCAAAACTGCATTAATTCTTTGTGGCAGAGACCGTGTTTATACTATAGAAGTTATATTTCGCAATATTCACAAAGGCCACATATGTATACACGAAACGTACTTTTCTTCAACGGCATCACCGCGTTTACACATTCGTTCTAATGTTACACATATCTGCTTCAAACAATACCCTAAATAGCAGCATTGAGTGAAAGGTCAACGGCAATATAACTCTAAACGCTGATCATCTGATATCTAGCACAAGTACGTGGTGGTAGTGATCAGATATTTTCTAACAAAAAGATACTGAAAACTAATATTGTGCATGGCGTGGTAGCATATTCCAGTTGTAAAGTGCTGACTGAAGTAATTTTAACAATATTGTCTACTAAGAAATCGGTTTGGTAGCAGCATGCTAATTAGTACGATGTCTGGGTGATCTGGTTAAGTGTGATGCTAATCGATTTAAGAGAGTTTCTTTACAGGAAAATAAGCATTGCGACATGCGTGCATCTTTTCTTATCATGGAAAGTGTTAACAATTCCGGAGATGTAACTAGTATATTTATGCCGCAAGGGTATGCACTTCAATTTCTATGTTACATTCAATAATTTATCATCATGCCGACTGAATTTACCACACACTGTGTGGCAAACGATTACGTCGTGTGTTGCGTCACCGACATTATTACTTTTGGCCCGACTGTTGGGTGTATTCTAAGCAGAAAACCCGAACTTTAAGTGCGTCAATCATTGCGTTTGACTTGCATTGCAGTGACCGATACATTATTCAGATGGATCTTATCTAATGATCTATGTATCCTTAACTACATTTAACATTAGACTTGTATATTACCAATACGTAGTTTCACTTGTCCAATATGTTGGTTTCGTCGTGGTATGGTTAGCAGTTGCGGCCATTTTTACAGCCATTTCATACCGGCGATTGTATTATGTTAAGTCCATGTCGCTCAATTCGCTCTCGTATTCTAATTTCACACAAACTGGTATAACTGCATATTTTATGTGCCACAATATCAAGAGAACTGGTGTAATGTAAGACAACCATGTTCGATTCCATCTGGGATCACAATGTTTCCCAAACGCGGATTGTATGCGTGTTAAACTGAAGACTCTCATGACTCTTCTGACGACATTTTTATTTTACCAATTTCTTCTATTATTACGGGTTAACCCCTCATATCGCGTAACTGACCACAATACAAATACACGATTCACATCTACGTGTATTGATCTCAGCAACACATTATCAGCTGATATATTTAGTTGGTTTAAACATGTTTATTGCAACACAAGTGACAAAGGATTGAAACACAATTGATATCAACTTAATGTAGCCACTCTCCCAAAAAGTATTTATGTTAGCGGATTATACATTTGTTATTCGATTGCAATCAACAATGTGTGGTTTATTAACGAAAACATCTCAGAAACTAGCTTCAGTCCGATCCGTTTCGACAGAGTTAACTACCTCTACGACATTGAATTTGCTAATGCGTTTAGTTGGCGAATTATGACCATTGTTTTGAAATATCACATTCAAATGGACTACTCGTATGAATGTAAACGTCAAACTAGAATCAGGGTTTTAAGCTTTAGCCACGGTTGGACACACGTTCGTGTAACCTTTAACGTGTGTTGCCATTACCAGTGGAAGACACCTGACTCACGCGAGCGGAAATAACTTATGTTGACTGAAGTCTATCAAGCCTAGTGGTGGGTTTAATTTGTCCTCATTATCGACTACTCTTTACACGTTTTCATACACATTTGGCCGCAATCTAATACACGTATAGGTTAGACGCCATCAAATAACTTTTCGCTGCACTTGAAGTAGAACGTCACACATACGAGCGCCTAGACTTGGCTACTAACAGGCTTAACACTTGACGGCTGAGATTTGTTTCTGCGTCATAACCGTATTAAATACTGTCCAATCAGATTAACAATTGGTAAGTGGATTCATTTTCAAGTCATAAATGGCCATTCCTCGTATAAACTTCAATTTGTAACGAGGCCATCTCTGTTATAAAAAGTTATCCTTGTCATCGCCATTGATATGCGATGGTTAATACCAAGGCACAACAAGGATGTTTGTCAGAATTCTGAACAAAAATAGATATTTCTGGAACCGATAAAGTTAATATTACATAATTTATGTTCGATTATTTTCAGTCCCATCGACAATGGGGAAGGCGGATTATTTCACAATCTTTATTGCTGAGTAATGGTGATGGTCTGTGGTATAGTCGAACCAGGATAACAGTCAGCAGACGATTGGCCACGGAGCATGGCACGATTACTTGTAGTATTATATGTATTAGGCTGAATTGTTCTCCATAACTCCACAACACATAAACATCATATACTGTTCAACGACATTGTTTCTGCTTATCTTGCGATATTTGAACGTGACGCCGAACTTAATATGTTGTTGAGCATTCAGAAAACCTCGTCAGATTTCAGTTTCAGACTCGGCTTTAATACGACGACATGATTGGTTCGAACTATTTCACGTTATTTTGAAGTCGGTGCCTGAGTCAAGTACAGGCGCGCCAATTTGAATTTAGTTGTATTCCGTCGGTTCTTGGGTACGAAAATATTTACATTTTACGTCGAATTAAACAATATAAAAGTGTTGTCTCACAACACTGATATAGAATAATCCACATAATATATATATGCAATTACCGCATGACCTAAATTGACTTGTGTAGACACATCCAATAACACACTTGACACAATTGGTACGATGTCAGGCAGGTTTGTCTTTGTCGGGTCATAACATATATACCGTAAATCGGTGCTATTAGTTGCATTAAAATCGGATGGTTGACCCAAGTTTCCGTATATTTGGTGATCAAAGAACATGAGCCAAACATAAATATTGGATCGAGTAACTCGTCAAATAACACCACGCCTAAACGGACTATGTTTTACGGAACGTCGGATATAGAGTAGTGACATATTTCTTCCAGATCTCGATATAATCATTTGCGAAAAAATGACTACTAATTGCACTAGAGAGCTTGGCCCCAGAGGTCATAGGTCGAGAAGTCCAGAATGGTTGTAGAGTTGGGGGACTTGCAAATGTACCATTCTGATTGATAACTCTGAACAATTATTCTTGCAAATAAAGAACCAATAACAACCACACGCTGATCCAGTGTTCATGCTTTTTTGATAGTGTCCGTGGTTTGGTGCTGACTATATGTCATATCCCTATTCTTTCAGGATCATTTGAAATCAACCGAGGCATCATAACATATGTTTTATTTCTTTTGTTAACATGTCATACATGTATCTACTGATGATTTAAGTAAAATGTATATAGGCCTTTCGTGGCATTGCCCCTTTTCAATAGACGATAAATTGAATTATGACGTCATAGTGTCAAGGGAGATAACTCAGCTTTACACAACGTCATTTCCTGGGCGCATTTAGCTTGGATCCGAAGTGATCAACGTAGAAATCTTCCTTCCGGGTTCGGCGTATTCTGTTTGCTGAGAACAGTTTTTGGAATGGGAAGATCGAATATTGATTCTTTCCACATTCATCCAAATGTTCACACAGACTCTCTGAACTAAATGTTTTTCTAAAAAAAAAAAAATTATCCGCAGAAACTAATACAGGATGGCATAGAACGCGCTAGAGCCATTCCAATCGCGGAGCTACGCACAGAGAGGTCACCAGAACCAAAGCCAGACCCAATTCCGATGATTTCCACACATAACCCTCACCATCCTAATATGGCTACAGTTGCAAAACAACTCTTCCCTATCATACAGAAAAGTGAAAAAATGAATTTCATAATAAAATCAGATGACATTTTACCTAGCAAACGCCAACCGAAAAATCTGAAAAAAATATTTACGAAAGCAAAGTTCACAACTGATTCCAAATCATATAGTCAGCAAATATGGTGACAAACGGTGTGGCACATGCAATTACCTTCACACTGGAGGGTCACTGACATAAAAAAATGGAATGACAATCTATCCGAATATATCTATCGACTGTAACTCGGAAGATATTATATATTGTATTGTCTGTCATGGATGTTCGGAAAGTTATATCGGAGAAACAGGCAATAAATTACGAGAAAGAACACGGATCCATAGATAACAGATAAATCAACCAGAATATCGCAAAATTTCACTGAGTGAACATTTGGATGAATGTGGAAAGAATCAATATTCGATCTTCCCATTCCTAAAAATGTTCTCAGCAAACAGAATACGCCGAACCCGCAACGAAGATTTCTACGTTGATCACTTCCGATGCGCCCAGGAAATGACGTTGTGTAAAGCTGAGTTATCTCCCTTGGCACTATGACGTCATAATTCAATTTATCGTCTATTGAAAAGTGGCAATACCACGAAAGGCCTATAGACATTTTACTTAAATTAATTAATGTTCTATAGACATGTCTTATGTTATTGTTGGACAATATATATAACTGTGCATACGTTACTTTAAACTGTGAAATATATATATATATATAAAACAGGATTTGGAATAGGTTCTGGTTGAATACATTAAAGGAATTCAATAAGGCTTTATCTGGATATTAGGAGAATTTCTAATATCAGGCCATCCATAACCACCGATGTATGTTCAAGGTAGCCTGCAGACACATAAGGAGGAGAGTTTCTCACGTCAGGCCATTCACAAAACCACCGATGCTGCTAAAACTCTTGTCCCGTCATTTGTTTTTTCCAAGATTTACTATTGTAACACACATCTGGCTGGCTTACCAAAGTCACAATTTGTATATAAGATGGTGTATGTATACCCAACCATCCGCCTTTGACTAGAGGTAACGTTTGTTCACCATGATGCCCGACGCTGCTATGAATTTTGATAGTCACTTTAAGGTTTAAGCTAGTCTTTCGTGTCTATTTTTGCGCCGACAACTCGTCAGGGACAGAGCGCTTAATTTAGATAAGTCGACATTGTTATGTCTGTTTACGTGTATTACATGTGTATACGGAATACATCAGATTCCATTTGGTTACCACGTGATGCCATCTGTATATCCGGAATGCATAGGATTCCATATTACTCTTTGCCACGTTATGTGGTAGGTTGGATTTGCAAATTTCATGCAATCATTCTGTGAAGGAATACATAGGATTCCAGTTTCGAACATCGCGCACGTCATGTCATGCAATCGGAATACATAGGATTCCATGGTAGTTTTTGCCACGTTGTGTGGAGTGTTGGATTTGCAAAGTTCATGTAATCATTCTGTATGATACATTCGTGAAAGAATACATCGGATTCCAGTTTCAAACTCTCCGCGTCAACTGCCGATGTGAGGACTGTCTGGTCACTTTAAGATAGAAATATATTCCAGCCAGTTTAAACTGGTTTGTCTGCGGGGTTCGTCCATTTTATGCGAGTTTGTGATAAGCAGCAAATCATGCTGGGTTGGTCATGTTACCGTATAGCGAGACCAGGCGTGCGGCATCCCTTTGTAGTTGCTTTACATGTATCAATGTATCAATATGAATTGGCTTGTTTGTTGAGAATTTAACGATGTCAGTGTTGCAATTGAGGAATTTCTAGTTCCTGTATATGAGAGACAAACTATGTGACCCTCGCGTGACGGTCCGGATGTCAATGGCTGATGGTTGGGTATACATACACCATTTTATATACAAAACTTCAACGGATGAATCTTCAGAAGTCTAAATTTTCTGACCTGACACCAATGTTCAAAGAACTAAACTGGCTTCCATGCCCGTGTTGGCTATAACATTGCCGTCTTATGTTGTTAAAAATTTACTCTCTCTCGCCCCTTGTATTTATTTAATCTCTTCTTTCGTGCTGTGTAACTGGTAAAACAGGCTTAAGGTCTGGCGATAAAATAGTTGACGAGTAGTTCCCTTATAACATGTTCGGATAGTCACTTCAACAAAGCCATAATTATATGTCGTCTACTTATGTTTCCTGAACATCCCCGACGAATGTCTTTCCGACCAAAACTAACATCAATACAATTGTGTTCGTCCTGAGTATATATACGCCCGTGTTTTTACACGATCATGTGTGTCACACGTTGCCGAATCCACTATCCGTCAATGAATATGATTACGTCTTGAACACGCAAATTCGTAATTTAATTTAAATTTTAACAAACTATTAACTTTGATTTTAAGATAACATATTAACCTGCAAGTTTACGGAATACATCTTCGACTCAAATTACTTATTTTTTATATAGTATCGATATTAGATCGTTGTAATTACCGGGAATTTATATAAAATGGCGTACAGTACCCCTTTAAAGACATGCACCATATTGGTGCCGTTTTGAATCAGAGATGAGAAGGGCCGCCAAATTTGATAAGAATGTATTTAGTCGCCGATGTTCACCAAGCTGGCATGTAGTCATCTCCATGACTACGTGGAGCCTAATCGTGTGGTTTAATGATGTCAAAAGGGTACCGCTCGAGTCATAGAGGGGAGAGGCACCAATATTGATAAACATTTTAGCGCCGATTTCCACCCAATTGATATATATTATCTTCATGATACGAGGAATCTAATCATTTTATTTAAAGAAACCAACATGACCCTATGTACTATTCGTAGTCAGTAATGGGGAGGGGGTTGATAAGAATGTTATAGTCGCCGATTTCCACCAACGTTATATAATATCAGAGTCACGGAGGAACGAGTCATGGGCATGATACGAGGAATCTAATACTGGGGTTTAAAGAAACCAGTATGATCCTATTCGAACCGGTGACTGGGGAGGGAGACAATAAAAGCATTATCACAAGTTGCGTCGCCGTTTTCGCCCAACTTAAATAATCATCTATACATGGAATATAATGGTTTGGGATTAAATGCGGTGTCGTATAGTGGCCAGGGATTGAGGCACCATAATGCCGATGTTTTGTCGCCAATTAATACCAAAATTAGATCCTATGTAGGCATCCCCGTGAGTCTAACGGTTCGTTCAAAGTTGGGAGAGTGATGCCAGGGCCAGGTATCTACGCCAAAATTCACTCTACATTTCAGCATTTGTTCCCTCTGTTTCATTAAGATATCAGCAGTCTATATATTGGAATAAAAAGAACTCTCACAATTTATAGCTTGACTCATCGCGGACGTTTCAACAACTTAACGAACAAATTCAATTCATTTCAATGAGATTTCACAACCTCGACAAATGGTGACCACATTAAGTCACTTGAACACTTATATATTCTCAAATATACATATAAGTTGCATAATTCATGTCAGGGATATGGGTCGGGGAAGGGGCACCCAAATTGATAAAAAAAACTCTTTGTCGCTAGTTTCGATCGAACATGTAGTTATCTCCATTGTACAAGGAATCTATAGTATGACTTAGATTTGAATATGTCGGACATAGGGAATGGGGTGGAGGAAGGAGCACTAGAATTAAAAAAACATTTGACCCAGAATCTTCTCCAAAATTATATAAAGACTTCTAAGAAACATATAGTAAACCGAACGGTGTAGTCTACGTTTTCGACGTCTATTCGGGCCAGGATTGTGGATCGGGGGGAGGGGGTCACCAATATTTATAAAACTGTTGTTTTACTGACTTATATGGGCGTCACGAGGGTACGATGAATCAAATGGTGCGATTTAAAGTTCCCAAAACGTGGTGCCATTCAAGCCGTTGTGGAGGCCGGGTTAGTGGCACAAACGTCTTTAAAGGGTGTCGCCGACTTTAACAATAGGCTTCCTCACTATGCGATGTTTTATATAATTATATATAGTAAAATTATATGTTACACCGTCCGTGTCAGGGGCCTGGGTTTGGTCGGGGCACAATAAAAGTTATGGATACGGGATTAGCTTTGGCGATGATAAATAGTGCACCTTTATTATGGCAAGTACTTCCCTACAGTGTGTTAACCAAATACTCCTATAACAAAGCTTGGTTTCTTTTTCACCCGGGATATGTCGGACAAATAATGATGTTCATATTAGGTACGCATACACCCAGAAAATAGAAAAAGCTACGTTCTCACGAAACGGTGTCAAGTATACACAAAGCGTCGAATTCGATTGCTGATGTCAGAGCCCGACTGAATTGGTGACGTCACAATAATGGAGACAGCAACCAGAAATATAGCTCCTGACAATTCAGCGTAAATTGGAAAACAAATTTCAACAATATGACAAAACCATACAATGTCTCGGCGAAAAGTCATCTAAAACAGAAGAAAAGATGACACAAATAGTAGAAATGATAGACAACAAGATAAAGGAGCGTTTCAAAAATTACACAACGGAAGGAAATGCCACAGCGCAGGAGAACACACAAAATTACCAGATGAAACAAGGTGATATTGTTTCTCGAGTTGAGGAACGTATTGCAGAATTCGAAGCGAAAGAAGCAAGAAAGAACAACTTGATTGCTACAAATATTCAAGAAAGCACAGAAGCAAATATGTCACAGGCTAAGTTAGACGACTTAGATTCTATTTATCAGACATTGGAGAAAATGACCGGACACAATGAAAAACGTGTACGAACAGTATACAGGCTTGGAAAACAACAGTCCGGAAAGAATAGACCAGTGAAAGTAATTTTCAATTCTGAGGAAAATAGGAATAATGTGCTGTTGGAGGCCATTACACACAATAAAAATAAAACGGACATATCAAACTCAGAAAAGGTGTACTTCAATCCGGATTTCACACAAAAAGAAAGTGAACAACAGAAGAAATTGAGAGATCAGATAAAAGATATGAGAAAAGAGAACCCAACAGCAAAATTCCAAATTCGAGACGGCAAAATCATTAAAGATGGTAAAAGAGTGATAAATGAGAGCTGACGGGATCCGAGTCATTCGACTTCACAAACTAGAACATTAAACAAAATATCAAATTCTTTGTGCATATATACAAACGCAGATAATTTGATCAATAAAAGGGATGAACTACAACTTGTTATCAATGAAAATAATCCAACAATTATATGCATCACGGAAACTCTACCAAAACACTACAAAACTCCTATTCAAGATAGTGAATTCCAGGTTAGTGGTTATGATCTATTTTCTGGAATAAATCAGCAGAGAGGCGTGCTAATGTACACGCATAAACAACTGAGAGCACAGAGATATACCGATACAGAAAATACAAATTTCAACGAGTCAGTGTGGTGCGAATGGAGACAAGGGGGTGATTCAGTTTTACTAGGATGCATCTATCGGAGTCCCCAGTCAACCAAAGATAACGACGATAATTTAATAAAGATGCTAAATAAAGTCGGACAAATGTGATAATCATGGGTGACTTTAACTATCCGGGAATAGCATGGGACAAAATGTCTGCCTCGGATGGAAATAGTGACAACTTTGCAGTCACATTACGTGAAAATATTCTACACCAGTTAGTTACTGAACCAACATGTCATAGACCAGAGCAGACACCCAACATTTTGGACCTTGTAATAACAAACAATCCAGATTGTATCACTAGTGTAGAACACGAAGGGCCTCTGGGAAAAAGTTATCACGATGTTCTTAAAATTATGTTGAACGAACAACTTATTCAGATGGAATTTAAAAAACAAGAGCAGAGTTACCTATGGATCCTATGGCACAAAGCTGATTTTAACGGGCTACGAAATGAGCTGGAGACTGTCATCTGGAAAGAACTAAATGTATCTGAAATTGGAAGAGCATGGAGTACATGCTATGGGACATTAGAACAGTTGATGGATAAATATGTACCGAGAGGCATTAAAAGTAAACAAAAAGCACAAAAACCTATGGTCAACAAGGGATACTCTATCTGTGATTCGAGCAAAAAGAAGTGCTTACAAACCATATCGAAGTACGCGTTCATATGATGATTACAAAGAGCACAAGCGATGTAGGGAGCTAGCGAACAAAGAAATAAAAAAGGCCAAATCAACATTCGAAAGAAAAATATCTATAGAGTGCATGGACAACCCAAAGGCGTTATGGAATTACGTACACAGTAAGACGATCACAAACAGAGGCATTGGAGACCTGAAAACAGAAAGAAAAGTAATTATATCAGACGACAATGCGAAAGCACAAGTATTAAATAACTATTTTTTCGGATGTCTTCACGCTGGAAAATCTCAAATCTATGCCAGAAATCGAGAGTAGGTCGGACGGAAAATTTATTTCTGACTTAGTATTAACTCCGATGGCAGTTGAACAGAAACTTCGTAACATAAACGCTTGCAAAAGTAGTGGACCAGACCAAATTCATTCGAAGCTTCTCAAGGAAATCGCAAAGGAGATAAGTGTTCCACTCTGTACGATGTTTAACAGATCTATATCAGAAGGAAAATTACCCGAAATCTGGAAGAAAGCAAACGTCACGTGTCTATTCAAAAAGGGAAAAACATCTGATCCTGGAAATTATCGACCCGTTAGTCTTACATGCGTACTGTGTAAAATACTGGAGTCGTTTGTTGCTGATTCTTTGATGGCTCACATGGAAAACAACAATCTACTTACAGACTGTCAGCACGGATTTAGGCAGAAACGTTCATGTAAGACACAATTAGTAAAATGCCTCTCGTACATCACATCCAAATTGGACGAACGCCAACCAGTTGATACCATATATCTAGATTTTAGAAAATCGTTTGACTCAGTTCATCATGAAAGACTTTTACTAAAACTAAGGTCATATGGAATAAATCTGAAAATGCTTAACTGGATTAAGGAATTTCTAAACAGCAGGAGTCAAAGAGTCCGTGTAATTTGTGCTTATTCAGACTGGAAGGATGTTACAAGTGGTGTGCCTCATAGAAGTGTTCTAGGCCCTGTATTATTCGTTATATTTATTAACGACCTCCCTGAATGTGTGGAAGGAATTTGTGAAATATTCGCAGATGACACCAAACTACTTGAAGACCCAACTAACGATAATCTACAAGAAAATATAGATGCTGTCTGCAAGTGGTCGAATATCTGGCAGCTCAAATTTAATTCGAACAAAATTCACGTCGTTCATATTGGATATAACAATCCACATAAATAATATTACATGACAGACGTGTCAAACAAACCACCAATTCTGGAGAGTACGTGCGAAAAGGATATCGGTGTTAATGTAGATAACAAACTTAAATTCGACATCCACATAAACTCGATATGTAATAAGGCATATCGGGTCATCGGTATCCTAAAAAGAACGTTCGTAATGTTAGACCCGAAAACTTTTAGGCGTCTTTATATATGTATGGTTAGACCAATCATTGACTATTGCAACACGGCATGGGACTCTCATTTGAAATATAACTGCACCGCTTTAGAGAAAGTGCAGCGTCGTGCAACCAGACTGGTACCTCAGCTAAAACACCTTGGATACAGAGATCGACTCGTTCAGCTGAACTTAATGTCTGGAAAGTACAGGCGTCTGCGAGGTGATTTAATAGAGACATACAAATACTTACATAATCAATATAAAAAAACGTCAACATAGATGAATTGTTCCAGAAAGCAACATATTCTAATAAGAGAGGACATAATCTCAAGCTGCAAATGAAAACCGTGAATAAGAACTTTGGGAAGTACTTCTTCACTCAACGCGTTGTAGTTCATTGGAACAAGCTTCCCGAACACTTCTCTGACAGAATTCAAATCCCAGATAGACTATCAACTATATAGTCTGAAGTATATATATGATGGCTGAGTTATTGTGACGTAATGAATGTAACCAATTCGTTGTATATCGGAACCAAAAGTCGAATGACTTGTTCCGAAACATTTGATGATGATGAATAGCATCCACATTGAAATACACTTATAGCTATTAACGGCAAGCCAGAGTCATTCTTGAGTCGACATTAACTTGGCGTAGTGGATGTCTTCAAATGTGCCCGAGCCAATTGTTGTGGTCAGTACACCAATTTAACAAATAAACTACAGTAATGCACTAAATAATCGACTCCTTAACCACAGCAGAATTATGGGTAACTTTTCAGGATTTAGTCGGAAATATGGCTTGTTGCATTCACCGGAAAGCTCTCGGTGAGAGCTTTCCGATGAATACCAACAAGCCATATTTCCGACTATATATGTTCCGCTCAGTTGGCCCATGGCTCATCTAGAAAGAATAGTAAAAAGTGCAAATTTGAATACCCAAGCACAGCCATGGTAATGATATTGTGCATATAAAAATAGTTCCAGTTTTCAGATTTAACAAAACAATTTAATTTATCACATATTACAATTTGTTCATTCATCTATCGGCTGTTTTTGCTGTCCGACTCGATGACGCGAACACGCTTAAATTTCTGTATTGGTGGTTCCTCAGAATAACTAGGCTCCTGTGACAAGCATAGTTTATTTTCATTTGTGTTTTTGTATCTACTGCTCTGTGAAGCACCAAGGTACACATTCACATTGCCATGGAACACATTTTCTTTGAAAACAGAGCTCATTATATCCTGTGGTATTTGGTTGACCGAAATATCCTCATCAATACACCATTTAGACACAGTTGATGAAGGCGGAGGCCTCTTGTGGGGTAATAGAGCTGAAATATTATTTGATTGTTCCTCATTTATCCGAGAATAATTATTTAGACTGTTCAAATTTTTGTGTCCAGAAATTTGTACAATTTGGTTTGGAGGAACTCCTTCATCATTCAATGTCTGCATGAGGTGCTTGCATGCACTATATGGTGTCAAATGTTTATCACTGTTGATGCTGGTATTGGCGATCATTGATTTCATAACGGAATAAAGTTGATTTATTCCATGATAATTTCTCTTGTACCAGTGTCCGTGTGTCCACCCATTGTGATTAATTGCCAGGAAGAATGGACTATCTGCACAGCACATTTCAGTTGGTCGTTTTTCTGTAAGAAGTTTATATAGTCTTACCGGGTCACTCGGTGCGTCATCAACAGAATATGCTCTGGGCTTGGTTTGGCACACGTCTCATGGGTTGCTTCCTGTACGTGTCTTAGTTTGTCGCTCTTGGCTGTACTCGATAAATTCTTCACCAACACCGTCAACTTTAATACTTATGTCTCCCAATCTCAAACTATGACACTCTACACCGGTCCTCATGCCGAAGTAGACAACACACAATAACAACATGGTATTCATCAGAGATCTTGGATTTGATGGCCCTAGTGCTCCTTGTTCATACATTGTTTCGATATCTTTATTCGAAATTGGGTCCGAAGAAAGTGGTTTGTTTCCCTTTCCTTGCGATTTCAAATTGTTTTGCTTTCTTTTGAGTGTAAGTCGCAGATTTGAGAATTGAATGTCAGTTATTATGGACACAGGATAATTTTTCATTTTCAAATGACGATCGAACGACGACAGGAATGCGCGAACTGCCTGGTTCGTATTCAGAGCCATCCGTTTTCCTCACAGAAATCATAAAATTGCATAGATGGTCACATAGTTCTCCGGGAGGGATGAACACCAACTGCCTTATCTCATCCCTTATGCTGAGGAATTCCATTATGAGTTTCATATCATATTCTGTTTTGCGTTTGGTGTTGATATTCTCCTGTTCTGCATTGAAATTTTGAACACCTGTCGTCGGTGAAATATTCACAAATAGAGAATGCAAAGCCGAAGGCATCTCCGGAGTTTTACTTTTCGGAACACCATGTTCGACAACGTGCTGCGATTGCCTGTCAGTATTGTCACCATTTCCAAGGAAAATATCCTCCAAATCTTTATCAGTAAGGCCATCGATCCACAATAGTTTATCTGACATTTTTGTTTTATTTTTGACAGAAAACTGTTGTCTGACAGACGATAACGTAAACAAACAAAAGAGTGGTGAGCGGGAAGTAACTCTAGTTCGATGCGACGAAGCGATGTTAACTCATCTAGTGCCGAATCACTTTTAGTTTTAGCGCGGATGGATACGAGTGAGATATCGATATCTCACTAGACGGATTACGGTTATTATCTGACGCAAAAATACTACTATTTGATAGCTTAGCCTATAATAAAATGTCATCTCTCTGTGGATGAGCCAGATGGGATTCGATTAATATCCCGGGGGATCCCACGAATAAACTATACGTTCCTGGAGGCAAACCTAGCTATAGTCATAGCCATGCTATGGGCAATATTATTGTCCGATTTAGAGACACATGCGAGTCCATGCACGTCTGGAATTGGTTCACTATTTTATACTAAACCATTCAGTAGCAAAATGTTTCGATTACGACATTAATGATTTAAGCCCCCCGATCTACTATGCGACAAAGGTGCTCGCCCAAATTCAAAACAGCAGCGTCATATTACATAATAATTGGTGACGTCACAAAATCAGATATAGTCTATATACGACCCACATTGTCCGGATTTGGTTCGTTATTACTTCTCGATTTGCCTATTTGCACCTTTATATATATATATATATATGTATTACTATTTTATTCTAAGCGACTATACTGGAATCAACACATCATAATTTACTGAGATGATACGAATGATGTTGGTCTGATTGTCTGTCTGTCTGAGTGCTGAGAGCTGAGTGCTGGCATGGGCAAACTGGTTTGTAGAAACAGCTGCAGAGTATGTGACTGGTTGAATAGAAGGTCGAGCACCAACTATTTTATGTGCATCGAACATGATAGATGGTGCCCAGCCTTACACCTTTTAATTTTGAATTCATAGTCCCATATCGGACATGACCGATGCATTGCAGCATGTGAACCTTGACATATTGTTTGGTTTTGTGCAATCATCATGGGCATGTCCATAATCAGAACAGCATGCACATATGGTTTCGTAGATTGTACAATGTTCCTGAACATGACCATGACAGTTTAATCATCGTAATGGATTTGGAACACAAGTACTTAAATATACGTTAATGTACACAATCTTCAATGCTGATTGATGCTCGCACCGATTGAAGGCCAGAAGATAACTAATCAAACGAGCTGTTTGTCCATTAACTGTCTTTGCAAATCTGCGGACTTATGTAACTCCGTGTGGTGCCAACTATATATGGCTCAGAAGAGTTCTCAACAGCCCTGCTGCTGTTCAATGTCTTCTGTGGAGTAATGGGCCCCGGGGTTTCTGTGAAGTAATAAACATTTGTGTTTGTGCAGTATATGTTAATTACATAAGAGTTTCGGGTTGAATTTTTATTGAGCATTCAATCAGAAAACAGCCACTTAGCGGTCCATATTTTGTTTACATAATTTAATTGTCCGGCTATGCTTTGTAGCGTTGTATCAATGACAAACACAGAATGTCTCTTGACATTCGGATCAAAACCAAGAACACAGCACTGACGTTATCAACATCATTGGAACTTGGCGAGTTATCATTTTGTATGTTTTTTTTTTGAGTTGCATGTGAAAAAGAAATAATCAACAACTAGCCCAGAAGCCGCCTCGGACTACCCTTCGAATTATGGTCGGACCAAAGACTGGCACAATACAAAGCTGAAGCCGTGACCCATTTAGCCACTGCAAATAGCAGCCTCCCGGTACCTTCCCACGGTGAGACAGGCGTGAGCATTACAAGATAGAAACATTTAACAGCCTTGAAGACGAACGGCAAAGAGACATGCCAAGAAAGAAATAACAAACATGAATAAAAGAACATACTAATAGACACCAGGAACAACATACAACGTATGACAGAAATGTAATCTGAAACATTGTAGGAGGCCTGACTAGCCGATTGATTGAGCCGGGTCAGATCACTCGCATGTCTTGAAGAGATGTAGGAACAAAGATACCATGAACTAACCCGTATCCGCAGGTCGATGCCTTGCATGATACGGCCGCCCTAGTACCTCCAGGACTCATACACCACGCATCAAGGATGCACCCCACGGCAAACAATGCGCCATATTAGGGGATTCTTATACATTGCAGTGGGGCGCTATTCTACCCCGAGCCCACACGGGGAAAGAACTAATATATTACGATGCACGTGTCATAGAATAAACACGCAAGACCTGATTTGGACAATTGTTCACTAAATTGCGATATTAATTTTGGTGATGCAGTAACACATTTAATTTAAACCAAGGAAAGATTGTCCACTCAGCAGTGACAACGAAGACTTTTACACTCTGAGAAGAAAGACCAGTCCTTGATTTATACAGCTTAGACACCAGAGCATGACTTTATATCACAACTTCACATTATAACACTCTGCTGAATATCCATAACAGCTTCTAAATTCATCAAACTGCCCATGTGACATCACTTATCCATTGCTTTGGGCTGCCATTTCACGCATATGACTCAGAAATTGACAACACCTTGTGTACTTTACATGTATTCTACATGGCGAAACAGTAGGCCGTGCTAACTACTATCGACATCGAATTATGAAAGACGATTCTGGTGCAAATAACAGATACAGGCAATTTCATTTGTTACTGCATTCTACAGACTAGTTTGAGTTGATGGGCGTAGTCTTGACAACTAGCCCCTAAGGGTTATAGCCTAGCGTCCGTGTCTTTGGCTGGGCGATATAACTTGACCTTGCATATTGCAAGCCCTTTTCGAACGCATCGCAGACCACCAACCCAAGGGTTAAATTTCTACCATCCAGTATATACATGGACACATCATGAGACACGTTGCGATTTGACATTGGTTCTCGTAATTTTGGGCGTTACATACAAACATGATTTCATCACAAACCTGATATGTGCCTTTAATTGAAATCAAATTAAAATGTTAAACAAATGTGTAATATATTCACGGACCCGTCTGTCTTAGTGTTACACTTGCAAGTGTCATGGGTCCATTTTAATTCGACATCAGCAAATTACGCATAGTTTTGCAATAAGCCTGCTGTTATTAATCTTGATACGAATGAAGATACCTGTATACATGAATGGCTTTAACTTTCCAAGAAAATAATTCGAGAACAAGTATAAGAATGCATATGAAGCTGTCGAATACATTTCTTAGCAATTCGCACAACAGTCTAGTCGATCTGGCAGATGTGTGAGCCTTCTCGCCCATTACACTCTATATCAGCCCAACGAAACTGCCGCCTCTGCATAAACACGATGCAATTTTGAGATGCAGATTCCAACCCAACTCCGTTTTCCGGCTGGCCATCGTCCCAGTCATGATACCGCATCAGTTCTCCCTGGTAGTTTTTCCAAATCATTTCACTCTCTTCATCTGTACCATCAATGAAACCAAACTGTGCCAAGTTGTCTGGAATGATGAACAATATGTTACACAGCTGCAGTGTAGTACATGGGCATGCCGATAGGCAGTTCAGTATATATTTCAAAAAATAAACACGAGTAATGAGTAAAACAAAATAAAACAGTACAGAAAACAGTAGAATCAATTGCCTTCAACGTCCGACACTATGGATAACTGTTCTGCCGATAGCTACTGTATATGCATGTTTAACCTACAATTCATGTTATGTCAACTTGAAAATAGAATTTGGCCAGATATTTCGTACATGTGATTAACCTGGTGCAAATTTAAAGAAATATCAACCGTTGAAAACTATAAGGGAATACAGTTTATGACACGAACCACCATTCATGTTTCACTGTTTTCATGTCAATGTGGCCATAGCTTCGTAAAACTGAAACTTATATATTCGTGATATCACACCTTAAGATCGTGAGAGACAGAGTATTCTTATTCAAGAAATGTGCCAACAATTTTCCTTCAGAAAGACAACCAATCACCCTCAATCAGAATGTGCATTTCATAAGTGCAATATTGGGATGATATGAGTTATATATGTAATTCACATGTCCATCACACTTGCCAGGTTGTTCCCATCCGCTTCAATTGGAGACTGAATATCACTTGCATTAGGCTGGTCTAGCTGTCGCTTCTTATTTGTACCATAGATATATGGGGTATGGAGTAATGCCATGATTGTAACTAAAACTGACATATATCAAGCTACCTTACTGCCGGATATAACGGCAAATTTTGCTGAATATACGCCAATAGCAATGTCTATGCAGTAACAGCCCCCCCCCCAATATTTGCAGGAATAACACGAGTCTCTCTAACTTTACTAGGTGTGATGAGGTCCGAGTATCTATGTTCAACTTGGTTCGGGATATAAACGTGTATGACTCGACAATCACACACAAAAACATGGCAAAGCAACATGTATAGAAAACATAATTATGCCTGATTCGCCATCTCGTGTTTAAACTTAGGGTCTTATATGACGCCAAATAATAATTAATATCCTTAGACAACAGCAAATGAAAATTACGTGCAATCTCCATCATTCGCCTCACACATACATCGCTAAAATCCACAAAATCATCCATAATAAAAGCGTGGAAACGATCATAAAAGCTGGGCTGTCACAAATTCAAATCATGCTAAAACTTCCTCTTTTGAAAGTCGATATTTGAGCACCAGAACCTCCTATTAATGGGGTCTTGGGGTACGATATAATTATGTATACAAAACGGCATATGTTGGTTTTTATGGAACATAACATCTTTAAGGTCGAAAATGTCATATTTGTTTGCCAGATGCATGCATACGTCACCATGCGGATTAGTACGGCTTCTGCCTGAACTGAACCTTGGTCGATTTAGATAGCTCCGATGATAATAATGATGAATAAATATGAAATGTCAAGAATCACACAAGATGGGTTTTCCCGTTATTGCATGTTATTTAAATGTTTGTTTGTATCGTTTTAGTTGCTTGATAATATATGATGCATGCGAAATATCAAGATGTGTTGAGTGTATTTCCCGCAATGCCGGCATTTGTAGTTGAGTTGCTTGCAGTCCGTTGTTTCTCTTTTCTGAAGTCGCTAACGCCATCATTCATATTCACTAGCCTGACTTACATGTAAACACCTCAAAAAAAGAAAGCCCCCCCCCTAATATATTCGGTAATATTTTATGATATATTGGATGGATTGTGATTTGTGGTACCAACGACAGCAGCTGTGCTAATTACTGTGCTGTGAGGTGAGATATGGACGAGTGAGCACAAATTGAATGGAAGATGGGCACTTTTTAAAAGTTGCAAACACACAGGTAGAGTGATCACAGACATTCAGCTGTGCCTTGGTCCCCACTTCTCGCACAGGCTTAAATTGGAACATCCTTATATGTTGTTACCTCAATGGCCTACATGGTGGGAAACATGGTTTACTGAAAATGGCTTCAAAGAGACTAATTTCAATAACTCTGTTGCTCACAGCATGAAACGTCAAGGGTCATTCCAAAGGAATGTGGTCAGACCGAATGGCCTGGGTATGCAGCAGGAACATTGTGTCCCGAAGATGACAATCATGTTATCGTGGACTCACAGTGTCACTTTTAGACCACATTTACAGCCAGTAGCAACTTTTGTGAACAATGGAAGAATTGAGTGACTATCCACTCTACATCAGTGTTTTGCAACTTTAGAAAAGCACCCCTCTTCCATTCAATTCATGCTCAGGTTGTGTATCAGATACCACTAAACATTTTCGTCAAAATCCATCCAATATCTCATAAAGTATTACCGAATATATTAGGGCGGGACTTTATTATTTTTGTTGGTGTTTATAATATAGTCCAATGTGTATACATTGCGAGACTCACAAACCATGGTATAATATGTTGTCGGGTCGACAAGGAAGCGATAAGCATATTTGTCCAAGGTTATTTTATAATACCGGTGATCGTGCTTGTCGCGTCCATGGTCAGCAAACAGATGTACACTGAGCAGCACACTGTACAATCGTTCTAACGAAAATACACACCGTTGTGTTCAAATACACACCAGGACGATTTCAAAGTGTGAGCTTAACTGTTTTTTTTCTCGCAGCAGCGAAATACACATGGTATCCAGATCTTCTCGATCATTCACGGTAGCTCGTATGGTTACACCCATTGCTTTAATGTCCTATTCCATGGCAACATATCTTCGCAAATAGGCTCATATTGGACCTAACTATTCACACAGGTTCAAATTCAAAGAGCGTGAATCTGGATTGTCGTGTGGATGATAAAAGGTAGATTAAATAATCGCATATAAGCTTATTCCGTTCGCATCGATAGAGTCCCATTTATGGACTGTTTTTAAAACCGCGTTCTAAGTCCACATAGAGCGTATATTGAGATTAATTACCGACTTTCAATGTCAGCTTATTTCGATCGTTAAAATAAACCCGTTGTGTGCTTATTTTCACGAGAACAGGCTGACCACGGCTATGTCTATGCTATCAACGATTGGAGATACCCTGGCTATAGAGCATCCATACAGGTACAAACCATTTACTTTATAAAATAAACCAGGCTGGAGAATATGGTTGCTAATGCAGCATATCAAACCATATATTGTAATACTTTACCAGCGCGGTTCAATACTCCTATGATCCAGTCCTGGTGCTCCTGTGTCTCGATGTAGATCAGATGGGCACCATCGTTCTCGCACTCGGACCTGCTCTTTTCTCCGGTCAGCAATTCATTTGATACTCGGTAGCATATATCAACCGTCGAATTATAAGTATAGTCAGCTGCGTAACATCTGTGAGCAATGTCTAAAATAAAGTAGGGTGTTTTAATATACTTCTCGAACATATAAATATATATGTATCATATTTAAGTAGACACTCGATAAGTATGGGTGTCCACTGCTTCGATGAAAGGATCCATGTATTGGTATTGGAATGTAGTTTTTCAGTTGGCCACGACATCACAGTCGCTATGCAATAGCATGTACATATATGTCCAGTCGTAGTATTGGACATTACATGTTCTCGATCAGGTATGCAATATTTTACCGAAATGATTATGCGAGACATTAACACATTTAACGAGAGTCTTAATTTTTACAATTGGCCTAAATATACAAGCCATACGGCATGTGGTTATGAATAAATAGGTTTGTTCTGGCAATAACCAACACTGGTGATAATTAGATTCTACATAGCATCAAATTGTGTTGCTTTAACCGGAAGTTTGGGAACCTGTGTGTATCTTTGAATGGTTTTATGAGGACTTTATTTGTTGGTAATTGTGACTGTAACAACTCTTCAATTGGATATTGTACACCATAGTAACGTGAAATTTTATTGTATTTGAAACTGTTGTTATAAATGGATATTTCGAACCCCGAACATATACTTATGATAACAATCATATAATGACACCAGTAGGGTTACCCGGCGTTGCCCAGGTTAAAGTGATGTGAACCCCTCTGCATACTGTAGATATTTGGTGGGAACATAGGATACTCTTGCACAAAGCGTTACATGTATTCTCATAAATTGTATATCCAAATAGCATCACAAAACATGATTCTTACACCATGAATATAAGTAGTGGGTCACCTTGTCGGATCTGAGTGATTGTCATTTTGTTTATCGCGATTAATCCGTCCCACCAATAAAGAACTATTTATTTACAACTGCGTATTCTTCAGACGTTATAACATGAAACATGGACATCATAAACACATTAGTTCGCAAAAATAAGACGACAGTTGGGTTTTACGTAGAGATGTATCAATCAATCTAGTGGGTTTGACTAAGATTTTGAGGACACTTGGTCATCATATCTCCATGAAGATACAGATGTTTTAAGGAAATCTCCAGGTGCTCCTCTTTTCATGGTGCTATATACTGGCTAATTATTCTCAGTTTAAAAGAAATGTTGCTATGCACGTTTATCAGCTACATGTGCCCGACAGAGAACGATATTTTGAGTTGTTTATTTTAGGCGATGAGTCTGTTCTAAAACATGAAAGAAATCCTCTGTATTGGGAAGATGTCAGATTTCTGTATTGGAGGATCTTGAAAAGTCATGTGCCACTCACTGAGTTTTCTTTTATCTCAGAAGAAATAATATTTGACTGCGCACTGTGACCACTATTATTGAACATGCTTTCTATGCATTTTCATATATTTTGACAAATTGTAACTTTTTTGTGGAAACTATATTGAATGGGGCAGACTCAGTGGTGTTATAATATTAACATGAGCCATTCTAATGTGCAATCGTCGGACGGTTCAAGGTCCGTCAGTTTGCAAGAATATATGTATTTCGCAAACAAATTGAAAAATATACTTTTAATGTTTTCTAATATGTATCTGTCTTGTTAGCTCATTATATGAACCCCCTGATTCCCATCCCCATATAATCATGACAGTTGGGAAGATATAATTGTCCAAGTGACTTAATTCGGTCACCATTTGTCGATATTGTGAACTTTGAATAAGAATAGAACAATCTTATCAATGCGAATGCATCTCGTCTCGCCAGCCATGACCAAAATGACACCAAACTTGATTAATTCATTGTAGAATTAGAGAAGAATGTTCGTGGAAATTAGTGC
Source organism: Siphonodentalium dalli (assembly GCA_032622095.1). Lineage (NCBI taxonomy): Eukaryota > Metazoa > Mollusca > Scaphopoda > Gadilida > Siphonodentaliidae > Siphonodentalium > Siphonodentalium dalli. The sequence goes on along the minus strand of CP136061.1, from coordinate 111,107,969 downwards.
TAAATATATTTTTATCAGTTTTGGTTCAACTCCCTTCCTCATGCATGGCTTAAACGGTGCCACGTTTGACATATGTAAACCACGTTCATTAGACTCATGCATGCATGATATAATGGAGATGATTATATACAAGTTTGGTGGTAATCGGCAACTGAATCAATTATTATCAACGATATTACCCCCTCCCCATCTCTCACCCAAACGGCACCAATTTGGCGTCTTTAAATCACATGATTATATTCCTCGCATCATGGAGAAGAATATTATATCAATTTGATGAAAATCTGCGCTAAAATAGTTTTGTATACCAATTGTTGGTGCCGACCCACCCCCACCAGTGCACCCCGACTACAACGGGGCCATATCGTGGAGGTGATTATGTATAAGTTTGGTGGAGATCGTGGACAAAACTATTTCATAATGTTTTTTGCTGCCCCTCCCACTGTTCAGGCCCTGACACCAACAGCGTCACTTTATAAACTTTTAACCTGCACCATTATCTTCCTCGTAAAAAGTTACCCCTGTTATACGTATACGCCTTGGTGCCATCTCGATTGTACCACGTGACGTTATATATAGAACACATACAGACAGACATATTTGTCTAGGCACCAAATATGGCGTTTTTAACACGCACGATTTGATTCCTCGTACGATTTTAGAAGAGCGTATATAAATTTGATGTTAATTGGCACTAAACATATTTTTATCAGTTTTGGTCCCGCCCGTCCCTATTTCGGACTCAAGCGGCGCCACTTTTTACATTATTAAACCACACACTTAAGATTCATTATGGAGATGAATATATATAACATTGGTGAAAATTGGCGAGTATACAAATTCGTATCAAATTTAGGACCCCCATATCTCTCACCCAAACGGCACCAATTTGGCGTATTTAAACCACACGATTAGATTCCTCGAATCACGGAGAAGAATATGTATCAGTTTGTTGGAAATCGGCGCTAAACATATTGTTTATCAAATTTTGTGTCTCCCTCTCCCGATGTGGATCCCTGACTCGAATGGCACCACTTTTGACATTAATAAACCACACAGTTAGACTCCTGATATCATGGAGATGATTATTTATAAGTTTGCTGCTAATCGGCGACTAAACAGTTTTTTTAATCAAATGTAGTGCCCACTCCACCCCATTTTGTGTATCGATGTTGGTGCCCCTCTCCCTTTCAGTGGACCCCTGATTCGAATGACGCCACTTGTTACAGCTTTAATCCACACCATTAGACTACTCATACCATGTGGATGATTTTGTTGAAGTCTGGTGGCAATCGGCGACTAAACATATCCTTACCAAATTTAGTGCCCCCAATCTCATCCAAACGACACCAATTTGGCATATTTAAATCACACAATTATATTGTTTGTATCATGGAGAAGAATGTGCGTCGGTGCTATTATTTTTATCAATTTTGGTGCCCCTCTCCACTTCCGTGTATCCCTGACACGAACGGCGCCACTTTTTACATATTTAAACTACACCATTAGAATCCTAATAGCATTGGGATGATTATATATAAGTATGATGGCAATCGGCGACTTAAAAATTTGCCCCCTCCCCCTTTTCTGCCCCTGACAACAACGGCGTCACCTTAGATAATTATAACCCGCACAATTATCTTTCTCGTCAAAAGTTACCCCTTTTAGACCCCTTTGTTGCCATATAGATGATCCCCTGTGAATTTCTATAGAACACAGAGAGACAGACAGATATAGATATAGATGTTTAGTTCATAAGCAAAGGGCCAATTTTCGCGGTAAGTAAACATTTTCTGTGAAAGTTTTTTTCTCAGCGGATTGTGATTCTGGATGGCATGCGCTTCAATGTTTGGGTGGGTGTGGAGTTCACACCCTTGAACATTTCCTAAAACCCAAGATGGCGTCCTACATGGCTGTCGTAGTACAGAATATGAACTCAGACAATTTAATCCGTTTTTTGGAAAATATATTTCATCAAATGTACAAAAATTTACATATTATTTGGATGCTATTACATTATACTGGTGTTTATAGGAAAAATTGGCACTCCATTAGAGAGATGGCTGCCATAATGGCGACCGGAATATGATAAATATGAAATGTTCACTCCTGTCTCCAATCCTATCTGACGGATATATGGTAGATATTTTAAATTATTTTACCAGTTACTATGCGATTCTGGCGATTTTGCACTATCAGCCAATAATACTCCATCTACTCTCGATGATTTTTAAACAGTGTCAACAGTTAACGCACGCTCAGTTTTCAAATGTCCGTGCACAGAGATCAACTGCAATTCTTGTAATATTAATAGAGTTAATAAAAAAGAACAGAGACAGATTGAAAGATAATTTAGAAACGTGACAGAGGCAGAGTAGAGTACATTGCATTTTTTTAAACAACAATCATCAGGGGTGATTTCGTTACTATTAACGTTTTTCTTCGTAAGTAAACAAAATCAATTAACCCGATGGATAAAAAAGGAAAAATAAGAAGAGCCAGAATAAAAACTCAGACAATACCAGGACTGACAAACCAAACTCAACTCTTGGAAGCGAAGATAGCTTTAACCCTTCTCCCAAGAAACAATTACCAATGGAAGATTTTTATAAAAACAGATAGTGTTCTGCCCTCGCCAATACTCGGGTGACATGCCACAGCAGATTAAGGATCTAATTGTTCGGGTCGACTCCCTAGCAGATGTGCATAAAAACACTACAATTCATTCTGCAGAGATCATGAAAAGCAGACCAAGGACTTAGGCAAAATTGTCAGCAAAATGCAAACTGAGCTGCTAGATAAAATAAATCAGAAGATAGATCCATTATTAAAACGAATAGAAACATTAGAGAAAACACAAAATGAGATCACTGATGAGCACTCAAAAGAACGCAAGGAAATGATAAATACAATTCAAGTGCTTGAAGCAGGCACGAAAGAGGACAATATTCAGTTACGAGTAGTGATAAATGATCAAAAAGCAAAAAGGGATGAAGAAAAAAAGGAGCTTGAAAACACAATAAATAATCTCGAATAATATACAAGGAAGGACAATGTGAGGATATTCCGTCAGCCAGAAGCGCAAGGGGTTAACGAAAATCAGAACCAAAGTTTAAATTCGGCCTTAATACTTTTCAACAACAAAATGGGATTAAACATAGGGAAATCCGAAATTCCATTGCCCATAGACTTGGCAAGAAACCTACTGATAATAATCAGAATCTAAACACCAATGAAGAGACCCAATCAGAGCAGGACCAGAGAAGAATTCGCCCAAGACATAGATCTCTCATTGTGAAATTCAGTAATAGATGGGCAAAGTTGGATGTGATAGCAGCTAGAAAATTACTGAAAAATTCCGTCATCACCATAGTTGAGGATGCCACAGAGACAAATTTCGAGCTGTTGAAATGAGCCTACAAGTTAGACTGCATAACAAATTAGTGGATGTCAAATGGTAAAATTTTTGTGAAAAAAAGAAATGGGAACATAGAAAAGTTCAGAACAGGGGCTGAGTTTGATGCTATTGTTGGGTCTTAAGCATTCATCCTGAACAATTTGATTGTATATATGTTTTTGTTGTTTACACAAACCCATTCTTTATATAATCTAATAAAGCGACACCCACCCAAATTTGAAATATCATATTCTGAAATGCACAAACATTAACATACTCACCTACCCAAACATTGCCCTTTTTATATATAAAATCCACAAGAAAATGTATGTAGATAATTTAAATATCTCTCCAACATACTAAACCCTTTTAATTCAAACGCACTGAAAAGATTAAAATGACAGATAAGCATGACCTGTTGACGAGATTCAATTCTATGAGAAAATATTGTTTATATTCTTCAATAAAATAACACTGAATTTATGGATCCGCTCCACCGCAAGGCATCGATTATGTTTAACCACAAACCCCTCTCTCAGAGGACACTATTGTTATAGCAGTGCTTTATTGCTTTGACACCCCACCCCAAATATGAGCCCGCCCGACCACTGGCCGACTCCCACTAAATTAATTCGTTCATGAACACTTACCTTTCAATTCCTAAAATGAAAATATATACTATCATGCCGTACTGAACACACTATTCGAGTAAATCCGAAAAGTTTCCTGGAATGTTATGCGACAAAAAAAATCTGAAAAGTTAATCCAGCCTCTCTGAAATACAACACACGTTAATACTGAAACTAAGTGTGTCCAATATTGACAAACCTATCTCCTTTCCAAAAAACCTGTGTGTATTACAAATACCCAATCGAGATTACCCACTTTCATGCCATTCACGATACTTATCTTATGTGATCGCACGGACCAATCGAGATCGGAATGTGCAAATTATCTATGGGCTGTGGCGACCTATAGTATATTTTATACTAAAAGTGACTGTATCAATCCAGGTAACCGAAATATAGATCCCCCTCCCCAACGTATAAACATGTTCGTGCCCATGCAGCTCGATCTGCTGATTTAGAATATAGTATGTTGATCTCAAATAGTATTACCTAGTTTCTTTGTCTTATTCACTTATATATTTAAAATATATCTTCTTATAGAATGTGAAATATGGTAGATGTTGAGCGTGCTCATTATATATAGAGCTTTTGATCTCATTTTAATCTTGAATAAGCTTTTTTAAGTCAGAAAACTCGAAAATATTTAAAAAACATTTATAGTATTTATCTATTTTTTTCTTTCTTTTAAATATCACATTTTTGCTCTTATACTTTCTTGTCAGCTCAGCATTTTTTTTTTTTTTTAAACCAAATCTCTTTATTATTAATTATTTAAATTTTTCTGGTATTTCGTTTTTCTATTTGCATTTGTTTTTGTGATGTTTTTTTTTTCAGGGTGATTAAATATCTCCATGCATCAGGCTAGTCAGCAGCCATAACCTTCATTGATGTTGTTTCTTGTATTTGTTATATGCCTTTTTGTTATACCCACCTCCCGAAATTCCATGTGTGAGTGATGCTTGCGGCAATATACATCAAATACTTCTAAATATATACTATAAATATATTTTACGTCAGTTTGGTAATTCATGCTAACAAACTTGTAAGTCCGCGTGTTGTGCTGTCTTATGTGTGTGCTTAGCATGTCTAATATCAAGATTATATCCATGAACTGCCGAGGTTTAAATCAAGTAGAGAAACGCAGAGACCTATTCCAACATATCCGTACACTAGATGGGTCAATTTACTGCTTGTAAGATACTCATTTTACTAAAACTATGGAAAAGTGAATAGAGTCAGAATTGGGATACAAAGTAATCTTGGCGTCGTACACTTCTCAAGCCCGATGTGTGGCTATCCTGTTCAAGAATGATTTCGAATTGAATATCCACAACATAATGCGAGACCCAAATGGTTACTTTATTATAGCAGACATCACAATAGAAAATCTCAGAATAAGCCAAGTGAACTTATATGGCAATTCCGATAGTCCAGATTTGTTTTACTAAATTTGATACACTTCTAAAAGACTTTATTTTGTTTGAGTTTTGTATTATCATGTTTGTTATATATTACTAAATGAAATTGAATTGAATAATTGAATTGTAGGAAATACTCAAATAATAATGTGTGGTGACTGGAATCTTATTCAAGATCAGACACTGGTCACATACAATTATGTACACCAAAATAATCCCAATGCAAAGAAAGCGGTGGCGAAAATTGTCGACAGCCTTGAATTAGTAGATGTCTGGCGCATAAATAATCCAAAAGAAAAACGATATACATGGATGAGAAAATCTCCAATAAAAATGGCACGACTCGATTATTTTATGATCTCTTCTGATATGCTAAGCCTAACTGGAGCAGGGCCTATAATTCTGCCTGCTTGTAAATCAGACCACTTTTATTTCGCTGGTGGTAGACATTACTGAAATAAAAGCAGGTATAGGCTTCCGGAAATTTAATAACTACTAATATAGTTAAAAACATTATCGAAGAAAATAAAGTCCGCTACAAATATAGTAAATTCGATAAAACAATAAACAAGAAATTATTTTTAGATGCTGTTCTTTTGGATATAAGGGGGGCTACAATCCAGTTTTCATCAAAACAAAAACGCCAGACATCCAAAACGAAAAAACTTTAAACGCAAGGAAAGAAACGTTAATGACAGATATCGATTCTCATTCTGCAAACTTCGAAACAAAGCATAATATTATGAATGAGCTTGAAAACATTGAATCTGAACTTCGCCAAAAACAAATACGCAGTGCAATGATTAGATATCGTGCCAGATGAATCGAGGAAGGGGGAAAAACCATCTAAATATTTTTTGAATTTAGATAAACGGAACTTCATATCAAAAACTTTTACCAGTCTGATCGACGAAAATGGAAAAAGCTCAAAATGACATCATGAAACAGATAGATCTGAAACAGTTTTTTAACGGAAATCATCCACATTTGTCCGACACTCAGGCCAAAAATATCGAAGGCCCAATCACATTAGAGGAACTAACTTACGTTCTCAAAATAAAAAAAAAACGGAAAACGCCCGGGTCCTACAGGATATACATATGAATTGTACAAATCCACCGACAAATATATTCCATTTATCCAGGCAAACCAAAAAATATTTGTATATAATAACTACATATATCGTCCAATCATCCAGACTCCAGAGCAATGTAAAATAAGGTGGTACAAGAACGAATTAATTTAATCAACAACCATGACGAAATTCTCAAAATTAAAAAAGCCATTTGCACCTGCTATTATTATGTCCTCCATAAGATCTATATTTGATCTTTCCGTGGGGCAAATAATTTCAGCAAAATTGTGTCAACGTCGATATCAAGACAACGTTACCAGAAACTGACCAATTACAGTAACTATTCTTAGACAACATCATGCATATCATATATTGACTCTAGTGGTACGAAAGTACAAAGCATGTGGTCGGCTGGACCATGCCCTCATAACTCGCATTATTCGGTCCCGGCAGCCATCCATCACCTACATATCCTCCACCAGGATCATCCATTTGGAGCGGCCAGCAACCAGCTGCATCTACATTACCTCATACTTTGGGTATGTTCGGATCATCCATTCAGAGTTGTGCAGTATCTGTGTCGTCGGTTCATTTGGCTATGACAGCGCCTGTGGTTTAATCTGTGCCTGCCTAATGTCATTTCTGCTCCCATTCCGCCTGCCTTCGCATCATCTGGAGTCTCTTCAATGCCTGCGCCTTCATTTGCCATTGTTCCCGGGTCTATGGCCAGCTGGACAGGATGTGTTAACTGCTGCGCCTTTGCAGCCATCTACTGACATTACAACTGGCCATGACATATTTGGTATGCACGAGAAGTTGTTACCACAACCACAATCACACTTTCCTCAACAGCTTACTGGCACCTCTTATGGTACGGGTGATGATACATCTTCATTTGTATCATCCACCATACCATTAGAGGTCAGGGTCCCTCAAAGGTTAATGGACAAAATATGGGCGGAAGAATATGTGGACCTATCCGAGCTTCTACCTAATCGCAAAACTCAGCCAGTAAGCAACGTACAAACATTTACCTTTGAAGATGGTCGCCCTGTGTCATCTCAATATGTCAAGCCAACCAAGGACATTCAATCCTTTGGACAATGGTTTGTGGAATTTGAGATGCACATGCCGGTCTTTCTCATGAAACATGGCGACCAGACGAGCATTTTAGCGCGGCATATGTTGAAATGCAAATTAAATATCCGTGCTATTGCAACCGGTAATGGAAATTGGCAATGGTACGATCGGGAATTCCGACCCCTTCGGCCTTCCCATCAATTGTATTGGAATCTGATCCATACCGAACTTTGGTTTGAGGCTCGCTTTAATACTTTCTCTTCACAGCCATCTAATAAACAATCAAAGCCTCAACGTTATCAAGCGCCTCGTTCGAGCACTTTGTTCATCCCCGCTCTGGCCCATATGTTCCACTAGGGTTTTGCGGGCGCTTTCATTCTGGCCGTTCATGCAATGACACAAATTGTACTTACAGTCATAACTGTCCAGTCTGCACATTGAGCCATTCTCTCTCATCATGCACACATAAATTCCAACAAACATCGCAGCCCTTTCGGAATAGCTCTCAAGCAAAACAGTCCGTCCACAATCAACTAACAAAGCCTGATCCTTTTGAAAACAAATTAACAGTTACACTAGTCAAGGTTGACCCATTACGTCATCTCCTCGAAGGATACTTTTCTCAAGAAGTTTTTTCATTTGATAGAGGGCTTCACTTATGGTTTTCGCTCAGGTTATACCGGTCCTACTGCGAGTCAGTTCTCACCTAATTTATAATCAGCAGCTGATTACCCTCATATCATAACTGAAAAATTAAAAAAGAGTTGTCTGAGGGTCGTGCTGCTGGTCCATTTGATCAGCCCCCGGCTAATTTTCGAGTCTCCCCTTTAGGCCCAGTACCGAAGTAAAAAAAAAACCCTGGGGACTTCCGTGTCATACACCACTTATCATATCCTGAAGGATCGGTATACCGGAGGATAAATCCACTGTCCACTACATATGATGCGATCAGACTCATCAAGTATGCTGGTACCGGTAGTTTTTATTCTCGTACTGATGTGAAATCTGCCTTTAAATGCCTCGGTATTCAATCCAAAGACCATAACGTATTAGGGTTTAGTTGGCAAGGCAAATACTATTACGATAGGACGTTAGCAATGGGTGCATCAATTTCTTGCAAAATTTTCGAATTGTACCGCTCTCGAATGGATTGCCATAAACACAATTGGCATTATAAGGGTCACTCATGTACTTGCTGACATAGTTTTGGTACAATCCGCTGAGTCGTTATGTAAGCAGTCACTGGACCTGTTATTGAAAATGTGTGCTATCATTGGAGTCCCCATGGCACCTGAAAACACATTTCGACCTAGTCAAATTACCACCTTTCTCGGTATTTAATTATACAGTCAATATGGAGACTCGTCTACCCGCTGACAAACTTAACGACTGTCAACACCATCTCCAATCTCATCCTTGCTGTCACAAAATCTACTTTAAAGGAAATTCAAAGTAGTATTGGTGTTCTGAATTTTGCATGCTCCGTCATCCTCCCTGGTCGGGTATTTTTGCGACGGCTCATTAACCCGACACTTCATATTTCCAAACCACACCATCACCTTCGTCTCAACTGTGAAGTCAAAGCTGACCTCCGCCTTTGGCTCACATTCTCCAAACTTATACTGGCCGCACATTTTCCTCGATGAACATTGGCGATCAAATCATCGATATCATTTGTATACTGATGCGGCACAGTATGTTGGTTATGGAGCTATCTTTGGCAATCGGTGGCCTTGCGGTTTGTTTCGCGACGTTAAATCTATACACATATCACTATTAGAGTTATACCCCATAGTCTTGGCATTAGCACTATGGGGCGCTCAGCTGGCTAATACTAGTATAACATTTCATTGCGATAATGAGGCCGTCGTACATGTGATCAATCGTCAAACTTGTAAGGACATTCATTTGCTACAGTTATTGCGTAGGCTTGTATTAGAAACATTGAACCACAATATTTTGATTCGAGCTTGTCATATACCTGGAAAATCTAATACGCTTTGCGATTTTATCTGTTGCCAACAGGTAGACAAATTCAGACAAGCCGCTCCCTGGATGACATCAGAACCCGATCTGATACCACCGGATATGCATCTCCACCGCTTGTTGGAATAGTCACCCATTATCTTAATCCCAGTATTATTTTGCAATATCAGCGGGTGTGGCGAATATATTTGGGTTATTGCTCTCAATTTCGAATATCACCTGATCTACCAATCACAGTGCTTTATTTTATATATTTCATTGCCTTCTTATATCATCATCAATACAGTAGGCGGTCCATTCGTCCAATGATATCCGCTTTATCATTTTATCACAAATCTAGAGGCTTACCGGATCACTCAACCAATTTTATCGTACAAAAATTGTTGATCGATATTAAGCGTCTCTACCTTTCAACTGATATTCGGCTTCCCATAACTCTGTCTTTATTAGATCAGCTAATATCTTCTTTGGGTCATTGCTTGCCTGACCAATACAGCAAACGTCTCTATAAAAGTATGTTCTCGGTCGCACATTTTGCACCTGCACGTATCGGGGAACTCTGTATATCCAATTCTTCTCAAATTCCGTTGGTCGGTCAATTGTCTGACATTAATTTTCAGGATACATCAATGTCAATACAACTTCGTTACTTCAAGCATAATATCAACGCTCGGCCGCATAATATTACCATCCATCATCAGAAAGCTTCCATATGTTCGGTGTGTTTTTTATGCCGATACTTACAACACAGGGGGTCATCTCCTGGACCTTTATTTCTTTCAGCCCAGGGGGGGGGGGGGTCGGAACAAATTTCCAGACACGTATGCTACTTTTTTGCCGATGACCACTTTTTTGACCCACCCACCCCCGACCCCAAACTTTTTTCCATTTCATATAGTTTTTTCCAGTCATGTTTTGACACCCACCCCCTTGTGGAACGCAAAACACAAACATGCAGAGAAAACCAGGACCAAACCTCCTACATTGAGATTCAGTGAAATCTAGTAACGAACAGCAGGACTGGTTTCTAGCAGTATATTCTTGACTGCAGTGGATTTTTATTCGTTTTTGTTAAATATCATATTTCCACAGCTCTGCAGTCAATTTATTTTAGAGCTTAGTATATGAATAGAGCATGGCTTGGAGTTGATTACGCGAATGTAGTGGCCAGTGGGAAGGGTGTAGTTCGTGAGCCGAAGGCGAGTGAACTACACCATTCCCACTGGCCACTACATTCGCGTAGTCAACAAGATATGCTCTAATTATTATATTATATCGAACATTTATAGACAAACTGACGTTCTAATATTTATATACCATCGAACATTGTATTGCTAAACCGAAGTCATTGTATTTTGTCCAGGTCGAATTCATCCGCCTCGTCACAAAACCTATTAAGCAACTTTAATGATAGTGTGAATAGCAGCTATGCCTGAGTGGGTAACCGGTCACGGACACAGCGCGCACGGTTAATCATAATTAATATTCACTGTTTTAGTGCCAGAATGTGCGTGGTAGTCCCTTTTAGAGACCTTTTTAGTTATTGTGTTTTGTTACTTTGTTATGGAAATTTATAAATATATTATGTCTATACACCAGGTATGTGATATTGCTCTACACCAGATAGGTGATTTTGTTTTACACCAGATAGGTGATTGCATTATATCAGATAGGTTAAATTATTGTATGCTACGTGCCACCCAGACTCATTAGACATTACTAAAACATTTTTATCGCACATATAGCAATACACTAGAGCACACAGGAGCACCAATGGGAAATCAAAGAAAGTTAATATTACGATTGATTGCAATTGATTCAGATTGGTCAGGATTGGTTAGGAATTTTATAACTTTCACAATTTATCTTGCATGAATTCAGGAATCTTGTATTAGTTCAGAAAAGGCATTATTTACATTGGACTGCTCAAGTGTAGCATGTGAGAGTGAAGCATATAATAAAAATCAAACCTACACTTTTAGTAGAAACCTGTATTAACTCATTCATGACTACATGAGATTGCGAATTATTACCATTTTCTATCCCTTTTGTCACATATGAGATAATTGTGTTATCCACTCACAAGTCTAGGTATGTTACATGTTTTTTTTCTTTATACATCAGTGTACACATCAGTGTTGCCATTTAGATCCCCACGTATACAAGGGTCACAGTTTTCGTATAGGGGTTATACCGATGCGGCTGCACATGGGTATTCCGATGCTCAAATTTGTCTGTTAGGTCGGTGGAAATATATAGCGCTATAACGAACATGCTCATCGTCAACCGTATTCTATCTGCTTTCAACCACTGTGAGGGAACTGCTCCTGGCGATTTGGTTCTCTACCGAGCAATATTTACATTCTCTACCGAGCAGAGTTTAAGATTTTTTTGCAATTTTGCTCATTTTCGTGACATCCTCATTCTCACAGCAAGTGTTCTGCCATGTGTTACCTCGAATCATTACAACAGAAGGAGCAATGGACGCACAAGTGAAGCTTGGTAATATATGTCCCAAAATCGAGTCCGTTTATCGTCAGAATTTCAAATGTTATTGTGAAATTACTCGGTATTTGTCAGTTGGTGAGACAAATTCTTCATTTCCATAACATTTTTACAAACTAATACTCATCAAAATTCGTCGTAACTTAAAAAAAACATGGAGCCCGTGACACACACTGGGGGATGCTAAAAAAATCAACTATAACTCGCATTATTTTTTTTAGAAAAGAAGCTGTAATGAAAATATTGTGATGGTTCCGGTTCTCTGTTGAGGGATCCGAATCTTTGCAACTTACTCGCGGTGGCTCCTGTTCTCTACATATGTGCGGAGTAGTTTTTACATGTCCACATCTAACGCCAAAATCATGTTGATACAATTATTGGGCTAAAACAAGATATTGTATTGGGTTCGCATTACCTAAATACATTTATCTGCTCACAATTATAACATCTCTTTCTCACAAAGTTACGACATGCAAACAATTACTGGGCACATATCTTATTGTTTCTTGAGGACATTATTTCTCTTCGCATACACGTACATTTGACATATCTAGTTCCTAAAGTTTCTGTATTGTTCGATAGTTATAACAAAATAAGTTTCAGCCATAGGGATAATAAAATTAGCATATGTCACTGGGCAATAGTTTCGTTTTATTTTTAGTATAAACTGGGACAGGAATTGTGACTATTATTAGAACTGTATAACATTTTTGAAAGCAATTTATTTTATAATACCTCTAAGTGAATTATATGTAATAGTGTGCGTTCCCATATAAAAATTGACCATGGTAAATATTGGTGTTTACCTAGGTATACCCCGGTACATATAGGTTTTACCCTGGTTCCACCCAGGTCACACCCAGGTTACACCCAGGTAAATCAGGGATTTATATAGATTTACCCTGGTGTTTTCTATATATGTTAGGTATAAACCCCAGTTTACCCGGGTTTTTACGGATATCATTTAGAAAGACGCTGTCACACCCGGGTATTTAGACCCAGGTTATCCGGAGTATTTACACCCAGGTATTTACACCAGGGTTTCACCCAGGTATTTACTACAGTGTTCACCCAGATATATACACCTGTGGTATTTTGTTAAACAGTATAATCTGCATTGAAGTCACCTTATTAACCCTTTCTATATTACAGCATCATTGGCGTGTTAACCCTTTCTATATTACAGCATCATTGGCGTGTAGTTACCTTATTAACCATTCTATATTAAATCATTAATTGGCAGGTAGTTACCTTATTAACCCTTTCTATACTAAGTAACATTGGTGAGTAGTTACATTATTAACCCTTTCTATAGTAAAGCACCATTGATGTGAAGTTACCTTATTAACCCTTTCTTTATTAAAGCATCATTGACGTGTAGTTACCTTATTAACCCTTTCCATATTAAAATATCATTGATGTGTAGTTACAATGTTAACCCTTTCTATATTATAGCATCATTGACGGGTAGTTGCCTTAATAACTCTGTATATACCAAAGTATCATTGTCGTATATAGTTACCTTATTAACCCGTGCTATACTAAGTACCGTTGGCGTGTAGTTACCTTATTAACCCTTTCTATATTAAAGCATTAATTGACAGGTAGTTCCCTTATTAACCCTTTCTATACTAAATATTATTGGTGAGTAGTTGCATTATTAACCCTTTCTATATTAAAGCGCCATTGACTGGTAGTCACCTTATTAAACATTTTTTATTAAAGCATCATTGATGTGTAGTTACCTTATTATAACCCTTTCTATATTAAAGCATCATTGACGTGTAGTTACCATATTAACCAATTCTATATTAAAGCATTATTGCCGGGTAGTTACATTATTAACCCGTTCTATACAAAGTATCATTGGTGAGTAGTTACCATATTAACCCTTTCTATATTAAAGCATCATTGACGTGAAGTTACCTTATTAACCCTTTCTGTATTAAAGCATCATTGACGTGTAGTTACCATGTTAACTCTTTCCATATTAAAGCACCATTGACGGGTAGTTGCATGCCTTGTTAACCCTGTACATACTAAAGTACCATTGTCGTGTAGTTACCTTATTAACCCTTTCTATACTAAGTAGCATTGACATGTAGTTACCTTATTAACACTTTCTATATTAAAGGATTAATTGACAGGTAGTTACCTTATTAACCCTTTCTATACTAAGTATCATTGGTGAGTAGTTACCTTATTAACCATTTATGTATTAAAGCATCATTGACGTGTAGTTACCTTATTATAATCCTTTCTATATTAAAGCATCATTATTGCCGGGTAGTTATCTTATTAACCCGTTCTATACTAAGTATCATTGGTGAGTAGTTACATTATTAACCCTTTCTATATTAAAGCATCATTGACGTGAAGTTACCTTATTAACCATTTCTGTATTAAAGCAGCATTGACATGTAGTTACCTTATTAGCCCTTTCTTTATTAAAATATCATTGACGTGAAGTTACCATGTTAACACTTTCTATATTAAAGCATCGTTGACGGGTAGTTGCCTAATTAACCCTCTACATACTAAAGTATCATTGTCATGTAGTTACCTTACTAACCCTTTCTATACTAAGTATCATTGGCGTGTAGTTACCTTATTAACCCTTTCTATATTAAATCATTAATTGACAGGTAGTTACCTTAAACAACCCTTTCTATACTAAGTATCATTGGTGAGTAGTTACATTATAAACCATTTCTATATTAAAGCGCCATTGACGGGTAATTACCTTATTAACCATTTTTGTATCAAAGCATCATTGACGTGCAGTTACCATATTATAACACTTTCTACATTAAAGCATCATTGACTGATAGTTACCATATCAACCCTTTCTATATTAAAGCACCATTGGCGTGTAATTACCTTATTAACCCTTTCTACATTGAAGCAATAATTGACAGGTAGTTACCTTATTAACCCTTTTTATAATGAGTATCATTGGTGATTAGTTACATTATTAACCCTTTCTACAATAAAGCATCATTGACATGTAGTTATCATATTAGCCAGTTCTATATTAAAGCATCATGGACGGTAGTTACCATATTAACCCTTTCTATATTAAAGCACCATTGGCGTGTAATTACCATATTAACCCTTTCTATATTAAAACATCATTGACGTATAGTTACCAGATTAGCCCTTTCTATATTAAAGCATCATTGACGTGTAGAACTTTATCGTATTAACCCTTTCTTTATTAAAGCAT
This sequence comes from Siphonodentalium dalli, assembly GCA_032622095.1. Taxonomy (NCBI): domain Eukaryota; kingdom Metazoa; phylum Mollusca; class Scaphopoda; order Gadilida; family Siphonodentaliidae; genus Siphonodentalium; species Siphonodentalium dalli. The sequence goes on along the minus strand of CP136061.1, from coordinate 111,092,653 downwards.
CATTGACATGTAGTTACCTTAGTAACCATTTCTATACAAAAGCATTATTGACGGGTAGTTACCTTATTAACCCTTTCTGTATTAAAGCATCATTGACAAGAAGTTAAATTATTAACCTTTCTATACTAAGTATCATTGCCATGTAGTTAGTTACCTTATTAAACCTTTCTATATCAAGACGTCGATCATTGACGGGTAGTTGTTACCTTATTAATCATTTATGTATTCAAGCAGCATTGACGAGTAGTTACCTTATTACTTGAAGTGTATTATGACAGTATGACAATACACTACCCCGGACAAATGAAGCAATATCATACTTTGTCTAATAGCCTAGCTATAATTAGTGAACATTAAACTGACAAACAGACAATTTTCAGGGCCATTATTTAATATTAAAGGGATACAAAATAAAGATATTTCTAATTATCAGTAAGAATTATTCTCTAAGTGATACTTATTATTTCAAATAAATGATTGCGTATACTATAGTAGACCATATACCAACAGGAAAATATTAGTGAATACAATTATTGTGTTTAAAAATTCGTTTCGTTTCTGCAGCCAAATTACAATCTTAACTTTTAGTTACCGTTCTTCAAAATGAAGCGCGGAGTATTCCTTGTGGTGTTTTGAGTTAATTTTGTCGCGAATCAACGCGGATTGACAGAAGGAAATGGTGTATTGGCTACAAACGGATAAACTGTGGACTTATATATAAGATTCGCCGATTTTTCCGCATGGATGTGCGCAAATATCGAAAAAGACTGAATTTCATGTGACAAAAAATATTTCAATTCCCGGAACAATTAAGCTACGATAACGAAACGGATCAACTATAGTATTGAACAGTACCTCAGCTACCTGGCCATCTGTCCATAACCAGAATATTGTCTCGCTACGACAATACGCAAAATTTAATTTGTGGTACCGGTACAAGCATGATGTAGTGCCAGTGGCCTGCTCATGCACCTGTCCAGAAGAAGAAGAATTGAGAAGTTTGATCCAGGATAGTAAGGGGTCTGTACATGTAGTAAGTACCGGTACTGATAGTGATAAGCCTGCTGTACAATAATACTACTTTTTCTGTTTTACTGGTCTTAACTGAGTACTGTGTCAATGTGACATTGTTAATTCAGTTCCACTATAATGTACATTAACTGACAATGATGCATCACTATTAAAGGCACCGGTAATCCCTAAATACCAGGAGGACGCGGCGTAGAAAACTTGGAACAACAGTTGTTACACGACAAAGAAAATTATCAACAAGTGAGCGTCATAATCAAAATTGCAAATTAAAACACGGCAATGGTAAATTGGTAATCCCTACATACCAGGAGGACAAGGCATTGAAACTTGGGACAACAGTTGTTACACGGCAAAGAAAATTAAAACACACTGCAGATGAATGTTTATACATGTACTGTGCAGTCGAGATCACCTGGACTACAAATATTTAAGGATTATACTATTTGATGAGTGACTGATAAAAGAATTAGAGACCCCATATTTACTCGGAAGATAACAGTATACGATGCCATACAGTTGTTCCATAACACCTCAACCTTTGGTGGATAACAGTAAAACTAATGAAAATGATGAAAGCCAGACTCAACATCAAGACTACATGTGCATGCATAAGTGACGGTTCAATGATTTTAACTCCATCAGATGGTATTTAAGCGACACCAATTTTTAAGTCTGGTTTACGATAATGTGGGGAGAAAAAAAGTAGATGCAGGAGGGGAAAAAATAAAAATAAAAAAGATTGTCCCCCCAATTTATATCAAGTAAATCGTTGAATTTTACAAAAAATTTACAAAAATTGTGAAAAAATGTTTTTGAATGAAATTCTTTTCAAACCAAACATGACATATCTTGTCATGAAATACATGAAAATATGGATCTGTAAATGATCATAAGCAGAGCCGGATGCGACAGCACATGAAAATCAGTATGCGTGTAAAATATTTTGGGACAAAAAAAGTTAATTTTTTTTTCATGAAATGGAAAAAAAGTTGTAGGAGGTGTTCGTAAACCAGACTTAAAAATTGGTGTTGCCTTAGGCTCATGTTAACACAGGTTCACATATTCTCAAAATAATTATCTCCCTCAACCATACTAGTATTTATATTTGATAGAACCTCAGTGAGACCATGTTGAAAATTACCATCAATGCAGTTCCAGTGTTGACGCAACGCGATCATGATACTTCAAACCAGTTGCAATGTTCCTTAGCATGGTAATTCGTGAAAATAAATGTCAATGCAACTTACTCTCAGGCTCCCAATAAAAGTGCAGGCCCAAATAATAGTGCAGGGGGGGGGGAATTCCATTGAAAGTTAATAAAAGTACAGACCCAAATAATAGTGCAGGGGGAACTCTGAGCAAAACATCAACTGTGGTTAACCAAATAATTTTTATAGCAGGTTCAAGTATACGAGTCAACATGTAGTACAGGTACATGTATGTATCATGTGGTGTTTTTTTGGTTTGCCACATACTTGAATATGTACTCTTGAGTGCCTAATGTACGATTATTAAAATCGAGGTAAAATTCCCACCTGTACGATCGTTATTTGGTCCTGTACGTTTATTAAATTAACCAAAAGAAATAATTCACCAATCTTAAATTGTGTTATTCATATAAGAAATGAACGGCGGTTTCAATGCGGTCACGGGGTTTTGACCGCGAGAACAAAATCAGCAAACAGTTTGCTGATTTTTTTAACGCGGTCAAAACCCATGACCACGTTGAATCCGCCGTTTATTATTTATATTTATATACTTAAATTCATTATGAACTAGGATTGTATGTCTTTCCCACTATTTATTCATCTATTTTAACGAACGCATGGAGTTCAGTTCAGACAGTTCGAATCCTTGTTTTTTGGAAAACCAAACATTTTGAGAATCCGTTCATGGAGAACGGAAGAAAAGCAATTTCACAGTAAAGTATACACATATGACAAAATGTCTTGTTTAGCTAGTAACTAATGTAGACGTGTTGATTTCAAGAATGATTAATATCTGAAACTAACAATTAAGTTTCGGCTGCGGATAAGAAATCGACAACACGCCGTTCCACCATAATGATATATTTGTGAGGTTCGGGGGAATATTTGTAGCGGCAAGGAAAATGATAAAACTCTATTGAGTAGCGCGTTTTTTTTAACATCAACGCTCAGTAACACCGAGCAACAACACTGATTGTAGACCGAAACAAATTTCTTGCCAAATCCGGACCTACTAGATACTCAAGCAGTCGGTAATTTCCGACAATCCCCGGTGATTTCCGGGACCAATGTGTTCATAAACCTATGAACGACACTGGAAGTGACGTCACGTTATGTTCATAGGTTTATGAACGCATTGAATAAGGGGTGTGTCTACCGTAACGCTATGGGGAAATCGGAAGAGATATCAAGTGTATGTAAATATAGATAAATGAACTCTGATTGTTGACAGTGATCAGCACACTGTAGATGCACAGACCTGGCTATCCATCGAAACTATTTCTGTCACATGGCATCAGTAAACCAGTCAGATGGTGCGTTTTGTTGGGATGTATGGTACTAATATTTCCAGTTTGAACGTTTATTCCGCCCTGTACTATTATTCAGTATGCGACATTTTCCAACCTGTACTATTATTCCACACTGTACTGTTATAGGCACTCAAGAATACATGCAAAAGTAAAGCCCATCATTTTTACATCCGAATCATATAGAAATCTTGAATTTGTGCTGATTTAAATTTTCATAGCTTCAAAATATTAATAAACGTGCAGACCCAAATAAGCACTGTGCAGGGGGGGATTTCCCAAGAAAAATAATAAACGTGCATGCAGCTGGTGCATTCATGTTTATTTGGAGCCCAAGAGTAAAGAGGTGGAGGTGAATGTTACATGTAAGTTGTTATTAACGAAATGGAACGATGCCTTTAATAGGTTCCACCAGAAATAAGTCGCGACTTCTTTATATTGGCCTGACAGATTGGTTTTTGTTGGCGTCATGCCTGTCGACCATTATGATGGCCACATATATTGTCATATAACAGCGATTTACGATCTGTCTTGTTGGCTCATAATATAAATTAAGAAATTGGTCTTGCGTAAAAAAATATTTTCTTGCGTAAAAAAGTATTTTTTAGTACAAACGTCCTCATTGATTGTGCCCCTCGACTCCTCATGTAGTTGGTCAAGTAACTTACATGTATGTACATGTACAGAGCACTCACAAATTTCTTAGAAAAGCGACCACATGTTCGAATCTACTTTGCGATTTTGGAGCAACGCATTTGTAAATGCGTTCATATTTTAACACATTTACCTTGATTTATTCACAAACAAATGTCTTGATGCAGGCCTTAAAATCCATCAGATTTTTTGCAATAATCAAAATGTTATTGTTTCACTTTCTACAGGGAATCAAGACTTTTTACTAGAATCAAAATGAGAATCATGATTCTCAGATTCTGATTATAAAACAATTAATGTCAACAGTGTTTATTTATGTTTATTCCATTTTGAATGGAAAACTAAATCATGAATGTCCGATTCCGAACATACATGTACACCAGGAGTGGGAAAATAACACAGAATTATTCAGATGTGAATTTAAATTAAACAAAATTAAAACTAAAATTGCAAAATACACTATACACTATCGTATCGTTATTTGGGTGTTCATACTAGTATACTTTTTCGGCACAATGATCGGTAATTTCAATGCGACTGCGATTATTCCCAATGCAGTGCATTTAATTTAAATGCTGTCGTTAAGGCATTTACAAAGTGGCGTGACACAATGCACCCCCAATGCATTTTAAATGCAACAACCGCATTTCATTGATCCACGTTGTAAAGGACATTTATTTTTAGAATATGTGTATACAACCACAAGAATAAAGAACAAATCAACTGTTTTTATTACTTTGTAAACCTCTGATGTTTCCGATACAGTATACATTTGTATATTATAAACCATGTTACAGTAATTCTAGAGCTAATTAATCGACTCCTTAACTACAGCAGAATTATGGGTAACTTTTGATGATTTAGTCGAGAGCTTTCCTATTAATGGCATCAACCCATATTTCGGACTAAATCCGAAAAGTTACCCATAATTCTGCTGTAGTTAAGGAGTCGATTAATTAGAGCATTACTGTATATCCTCTATAACTGTTTATTCAACATCACGTGCTGCAATCCATAAATGCGGTTCAGATTTCGATGTCCGGTTCAACATTATTATCATATGGTTCGATAGCAGAAATACGCAGTTTGGAATGTTATACCGTACAAGTTTTACGAGTTGCTCTTGCTCAAGAATGGATAAATTTATAAACCTGATTTTTGGCGCATTAGTTAGAATTATATTTTTGCACAAGAACACACCACAAATATCGAACTGGACATCAAAAGCAGAACCGGATTGTATCGATTGCATAAACATAAGAAGTTAGTCACTGACCGACATTTGCTATTGCAGAAGAAAATAAACAAATTCTCTGGTGTGGTTTAGAGGACTATGCAATGCCGACTTAAAAATAAAAATTCACATAAACATCGCATGAAGCGGTCTAACCACAAACTCGGTTATTCGGTAATTCCAAATGTATGAACTATCACCATGATATCCCGGTATATCATTGTCAGAACTGTTTGTACCAAAGGTTGTTATTCTACTATGCATCATTTTGCTATATCATTGTACTCGGACTGTATTGCAATGTAATATATCAGTACATGTACCGGTATACTGTGTGCACATTATATACATGTAGGCCTACTTTCACTTTAGTATGTGTCATAAAAGACTCATGTTGTTAAATTGAAAAAAACATGTGTGAAAACAGAGAGAATACATGTACATGTTCCGGTACTATATACCTCTCTGTGTGCTGTACTACCGGTACTATTCATGTACATGTACTACACTACAATAAGAGAAATTTTAATTGATTCTGCTGCCCTTGTGCCACAGGCCTCAAACACGCCAAACAAGTATCTGTAGCCAGGCCCACCAGTACCAGGCTACTAGTAAATGAAGTACTGAAAGTGTCACATCATTAATCGAGCCCAATCTTAGTAATACTAGTCTCTTGTGTAGTTTGGGTTACTATTAATAAGATATTTAATGAATGTTTGGAATGTATGGTAGCATTCTTACCTGGATCAACATACATGTATGCCATGCACAACGCTGGTCATCATATCATCACCGCTGTTGGCAGTAAACCCCGGCGGGCATCAGTAAACCGCTCATCGGGCTATAACAGTTAGAGTTTTCCATACCAGGGCTAATCTAATCAGTTAAAATTAGTCAATTTAGAGGGAATACCAACCAGTGGAAGACGTACATGTATATTCAGATATCAGTTTTCGAGAAAAACCCCATCTTAGTCGAGCGGACTTATAATATCGGGGTAAACTTAAATTTCATTCAGCAACACTTTCACGGCAGAATATAAAAATAGTACATTAAAATCACTTACAGTACATGTACATGTAGCCCAGGTGCAGTGCTAGCCTATATTATATACTACCAAAAACTTTTGGTCAGTTTCTCGATGCCTGACACTTGTAAACGCTTGAACGGGTATATAGTACATGTATGTGAATTAAAGATCTTATTAGTGACACAACACTTCACAAGAGGCTAGACATACATTTGTAACTACAGTAATGCTCTAATTAATCGACTCCTTAACCACAGCAGAATTACGGGTAACTCGGGGAGAGCTTTCCGATGAATGGCAACAAGCCATATATCCGACTAAATCCTGAAAAGTTACACATAATTATGCTGTGGTTAAGGGGTCGATGTCTTAGGGCAGTACTGTATCTGTTTTAGTGCACATCAAATTTATTTGTTGTCTTTCCTCTTGTAATTTGTCGTTGGTTGTGTTCGCCATTTCGATGGACAACAACATGTACTGACATCAAATGACTGAAATGAGTCAAAATTTAGCAGTGCAGCCAATTATATAGATAAACAGAATTAAATGGCATCCAAATTCCAAAATGAGCATAAATCATAAAACAAACTTTATTGAGCACACTTTTAATACTAGTAATTACAGCTACAATGAAAGCACCTAATAAAAATTCTAAGTTTGTTAAAACTGTCTGTATACAAAGTTTATCTGACCGTGATGAATAAAACCTATAAATGGGATCATATACATGTATGTTAGATATCATTACATGATTATTTGAAAACACATATCCGTATGGAAAACAACCTATTTTTCCACTGGCCAAGTGGTCCTGCTAATATGCTATGATGCTGGTGGTCCTGCTGAATTGCTATGAAGCGGGTAGTGCAATTCATAGCAATTAAGCAGGACCCAACCGCATCATAGCACATTAGCAGGAACACTTGAACAGGGGTATATTTACAGTGTCAAATTTTTTTTTATGAGGTTTCGATAGAAAAATTTCTAACTTAGCTCATCAGGATTAACAGACTACCAGTATGTTTGGTATATTTTTCTGTAATCGACACCTGCTGAGATGGGGAAATATCATCCATTGTCGCACAGCTATATTCTCTTTCCCAACAAAGTCCATAGAACATACATGTAAAATTACAGCTATGCTTTAATTAATCAACTCGCCTTATAAAGGTTGACCACCGGGTATTACTGCAGTATTCAGGCGTGTTCATGCGATCAACCGCAGTCGGTTATACCGCCGCAGAATGTGGTACACCTCACATTTGCAGTTAGGCTGTATTTTTCATGCGATGTTTATATGAATTTTGTTTTAATGTTGACATTGTAACCACACCAGAACTTTTTTTATTGTTTCAAAATGTCTAGATAGAATTCAGAATTTGTGTGGTAAAAACAATTATCTTGGTTATCACAGTTAACACATATTACTGTGGTAAGATTACCAGCGGATACCGCATGTCAACTGCATGCTCTAATTAATCAGATTTAACATGTTTATACTTGATACAGTTCATTTTAAAGGTACTCAATCCGGTTCGATGATCCCCATATAACCAGATTCCATCAACAACATCATACATTTGTATTTAGAAAGGCTGCTTCAGTTACGGTATCAGAATTGATTAATTGCCCTAAAATAATGCTAACCACTGTCAACTAAAGTATACAATTGCCTGACATATGTTATTTATCAACATGTTGTTCTACAAAATTTGGCCTTATTATCAACAGAAAGCCTCTTGTTTTAGAGTTATCCATCTTCATCTGAAATTTGGTCCGAGGCCGTGGGCCACTATTAATTCTTGATCGTGAAAAATAGTATATTTCAAAAATTGATATCTAATAACTCTGAGCTTTGATAGGTGGGTTCCTCGACTCGTACCAAATATCTTTTACCCCCAAATCCAAATAAATAGTAATGTGCGAGCGTTAATTCAGGGGGCCCGTAATCGGATTATGCATCTTTAAATTCAAATACAGTTTAAAGATGCATAATCCGATTAAGTGCCCCTCATTTACTATTTACATGTATATGGAATCGGGGGGGGGGGGGTAAACAATATTTTAAGTCGAGGGACCCACCTACATGTATCAAAGCTCAGAGTTATTATATATCGATTTTTGAAATTTTAATATTTATCACCATCGATACTTAATAGTGGCCCAGAAAAATTTGACGAGCCGACTGTCTCAGACCAAATTGTGGATGAAGATGGATAACTCTAAAATAAAGAGGCTTTGTGTTGATAATAAGGCCAAACTTCGTCGAACAGCATGTTGATAAATATAACGTATCAGACAATTTTATACTATACATGTAGTTGACAGTGGTTAGCATTATTTTTGGGCAATTAATCGATTCTGATAACTGAAGCAGCATTTCTAAAAAAATGTTGTTGCTGGAATCTAATTATATGGGGACCATCGAATCTGATTGAGCACCTTTAATAGTTAGCTATATGAGTTATATACACATAAGGCGACACCAATTTGTAAGTCCGGTTTACGAACACCTCCTACAACTTTTTTTCCATTTCATGAAAAAAACCCAACTTTTTTCACAATTTTAGTAAAATTTATGTAAAATTTCAAGATTTACTTGATATAAATTGGGGGGACAATTTTTTTATTTTTATTTTTTTCCCTCCTGCATCTACTTTTTTTTCTCCCCATATCAGCCCTCATGTTCGTAAACCAGACTTAAAAATTTGTGTCGCCTAATAGACATTTAAGCTTTGAAAAATGTAGGTTTCCGGATGATAACCTCAGTTTGTGTGATCATATCTGAACCAAATGGGGTATGTAAGTTTATCAGACCAAAATACAGGTCAAGTTCGAATATGGGTGTGCTCCGCCCATTTTTGCAAGAGTTATGGCCCTTTTTCGACTTAGAATCGTGTTAATTTCTGGTTTCCGCAAAATAATTTTAGTTTGTGTGATCAAATCTGAATCAAATTTGGTATGATAGTTTATTATCCACCATTTCATGGGACACTGGTTGGATTGTTCTGAAATGTAGTATCGGATTTAGGGGTCCTTGATATATTTTTCAGACAAGCTGATGTCCCAATGAAGCCACTTTTTCTCACATTTGCTGAAATAGTATCCAAAACATCAACATATCAAGAGCCATTCGACCGAATTAGATAAAAATATATCACTTGGGTCTGTTTCAGCTGGAAAATAATCAAAATTTGTATAATTTTCTGCTATTATATCTGCATACTAGCCTTTTTGCTGAATCGTGAATGCCGGTTATATTGCCGTGTGAAATCCTAGTACCAGATAACATTGGGTATGTATATAGCATACCACCTGAAAATGGCTTGAATATCACATACCAAAGCGGGTGGGGGGTGTGTGTGACACCCTCATTGATCATAGTCTGTATTCTACAGGGTATGTTAACTGTTTCGAGTTGGTGCAATTAATGTGATTGTTTAATCTCTACCATCTGATATATATTTATAGCATATTTTGCTATCTGATCAATTGCTACTGATATAAAAAAGGATAAAGATGGTGTGTCTCTTTCCCAAATGTTCTGTTTACATGTACATTTGGGGGTTTATGAGTCAAATAATAACAGGCAACATGTCCTTCTAACACTAAGAAATAATGTGTTCTTATGAACCAGGACAAAATATGACTATTTCTGGAGCATTACAGCACACTATTACAAATTTATATCTGTAAGCAGTAAGATAATGACAGGAAACATGTCATCAGACTAAGAAAAAAAAAATTGGTGTCTATTTCACATCACAGCTCATGTGTATACTCACATTAGTTTATGTCATTCAAAGTGAGAAACCCATTTAGAAAGTTTAAATGAGACAAAACTACCTCACTGTAGATGTAGTTGCAAGGTACAACATGTATATGTATTCTGGTAAATGACATTGGAACTAAAATAATGATTTTTGTGTCCACCGGTATGTCATGTACCGGTATACATTGCAACTACATGTACATGTAACTTGCCTAACATACCATATACATGTATGAAGAGGGAATTTGCAAGTGTTTTTTAATGAAAATTTTAACCCAACTCTTGTCAGTAAGTTTTAACCCATGCAGTTTAATGAGTTTATATATTTATATATTACATGTGTTTCTATACATGTATTTTATCTTTAGTTAGTTTGTTGTCCTTGAATAAACTTGTATTGCTGCACAATCAGTTTCCTTAATGTTCTATTATACTAAAACAACTCCATTGATAACAATACCCCTGCATCCCATCAAAATCTACTTCATTGCCATCCTCATCATTTCACTTTGGTATCCCCACCCAGGTGTACCTTGGTGTTATTCACCCAGGTTTTCCTTGGTGTTTCCTACCCATGTGTACCTTGGTGTTTCCCACCCAGTTGTACCTTGGTGTTTTCTTACCCAGGTGTACCTTGGTGTTTTCTTACCCAGGTGTACCTTGGTGTTTTCCTACCCAGGTGTACCTTGGTGTTTTCCTGCCCAGGTGTACCTTGGTGTTTCCTTACCTGGGTGTACCTTGGGGTTTTCTAACCCAGGTGCATCTCAATGGGAAATCCACCTGGGTAAGAAAACACCAAGGTACACTGGCGTAAAAAAAACACCAAGGTACACCTGGGTTGGAAACATCAAGGTACACCTGGGTGGGGAACACCCATGTATGAAACATCAGTATACACCTGGGTGAATAACACCAAGGTACACCTGGGTGGGAAACACCCACGTATGAAACATCAGGGTACACCTGGGTGAATAACACCTAGGTACACCTCGGTGGGAAACACCCAGGTCGGAAACACCAGGGTACATCTGGGTGAATAACACCAAGGTAACCTGGGTGGGAAACACCCAGGTAGGAAACATCAGTGTACACCTGGGTGGGGAAACACCCAGGTAGGAAACACCAGGGTACACCTGGGTGGGAAACACCCATGTAGGGTACACCTGGGTGTGGTCACCTGGGTAATTACACCCAGGTTTATCCATACCAGGGTTTTTATCCAGTTTCATGTGGGTAAATCATGGTAAAACCCAGGTTTCGCGGGGTCTTGATGGTTGGTGGATGTCTTGGTAGATAGATTTATACCTGGGTTTCGGCCCAAAAAACCTGGGTGGATTTCTACTGTTTATGTTTAGGCGCAGTGAAAGAAATACGTCAGCGAACGAGTTTAGTGTTCTTTTTGTCCTTAGATTTTGTATGGGAGACTATTAAAATAGCCGGTGTCCGTCCATCCGCCCATCGAGTCTTTGGGACGCCCTTGCGTCCATCCGCGCGGACATATTCCGGAGAACTTCATTTTTGGGTTAACGGATCGAAAGCAAATTTGGTATGTGAGTTTATAAGCTCCAAATACAGGTCAAGTTCGTTCCGGAGGTATGGCCTCTTTTTCGACTTAGAATGTTGTCGTTTTGATGTTTCCGGATGCTAACTTGTGTGATCGGATCTGAACCAAATTTTGAAAATTGGTATGTGAGTTTATGAGCTCCAAATACAGGTCACTTTCGAATATGGGTTCGGTATATTTTGACAAAATTAAAACAGATCTACCCTTACTATAAGTTACTAAAAATCCACATTTCGAGGGACACGTGGTCGCTGACCTTTAATTATTGTTGTTGCTGCTGTTGTTGTTGGAAGTGTTGGAAGTGTTGGAAGTCTTTCTGTAAAGAGACAAGGCACCTTTAAGCGTTTTGCCACAATATTGATTGTTGAATTTACATTGCTGAATATCTATTCCTCAGAAATGGCGATGCTATTATTGTCAAGCAATGATTGGACATGGAAGCGAGAAGCTGCAACATACCGTCATTGCACTCAATGACATGTGCGGTGTATCGAGTGATGATATTCGCAACACACTGTACATGGCGAAGCATTTCGGGATTATTCCAAAAACACTACCCTGTCATCTGGTATCCATCCGCTTAAACGAGGATGATTGCGTTTTGGCTTTTTCCGGAAGAAACCGAAACCAACCTATCTGAACGAAGAAAGTTATGCGAGATGTGAGTTCACACAAAGGGCTGTTTCAAGGAGAATCGGACATTAACATGACAGAATCTGACTACATGTGGTATAGACGAATTGTCACAATTGTTGCCACATATAGTAGATGTTCTCACTGAGCATGACCGACTGGAGGAGTGGCAATGTTTCATGGAAGAGTTAGCAACCAGACGTTTTCCTTTTAATAACATTGCCTTTCAATTATTTCTCGATGTCCCTTTGGGCAAAGCTATTATGGGGTGATCCAACAGAACTGTTTTTAAGCGTATTTGAGATAAATTGAAAAAGGGGTGTGAATCAATTAGCAATGTCTTGTATAACATCTGGTAATGATAATTACAAGGCTTATACCAATGATCATTAATATATTTAATTGAATTGTAACACAATAATAATCCATCGTTTTAGAGCCGTTTTGTTGACACTCTTGGTGTGCATAACTCTCCCGGCGGCGATCTAACATTACCAGCAGAACGTTTAGAGCGAATATCGGTGACCCAGCCACAAACGAACTGGTTGTATGCCTCTAATCCTTTATAACTTTTCAGTTCCTTTAGTGCATATGCACTCTATGCGAACAGAAGATAAACCACTATGTCAGCATAGTCTAGACCCGGCAATGTGTTCGAATCAAAACAACATTCTGATTTCGGAACTGTGTATGGATCTACATTGTTGATAAGCGATAATTTTGCTAAATAGCGCTCCCGAGTCGGCTAGTCAAGACTGTCTATATGTTTGGGATTCATATTTTTCACTTTCGCATCGGTACATAAAATCGTAATTAAGACTAATGACCCCATGCGACTTGTATATATACCCATCCATTTAATATAATCGAATTATATTTCATGGCAATGTACAACGCAGCTGTTGCTACGCATTGTTGATACCACCAACATGGCGGCTATTGCTGTATCCAGTCACGTGATCGCAAACTATGTATTGATGAATTGCCCTTACTGAAAACATGTATAACAATTAAGAAATATGCGCAGAGTTCGTCAGTTCTTAGGACAACCCTAGATCTGAACTGTAATGACAATGACGTCATCTTAGTGACGTCATAATTCCCTCCAGTCGCGGACCCATGAAGTCTAACAAACACTTTCCTACAAAGTAAGTGATACCCTATCATAGTCTCTACATTTGTTCAAAACATTCCCACGGAAGTACATAAGCGACTCTACTAATTGGTGTTGAAAAGAATTCAGGCAAAATATAGTTATACTAAACATGCTCCCTGTGAGTTGGACATTATTCAGACTGGATATTTTAACATTTTCATTGATTTCTTCTATACAACGAATGTGTAACACTTTCTACTGTTAGACGCTGCGTGATTATGGTTAAATCTATATAAGAGGTCATCGCCCTTGCTCGATAATTTATACATATATATCCGTGGGACAGCGACCTGGGTGAAAGGATTTTAGATCATTTTACTCGGGCCATTGCGTCCACAAAGAATATAAGTATATCAAACCTGTTGGACGTACCTCATATGTGGACCAATTGGAAATCGACACAGGGTTGATCACGGGCGTTGGCTGTATAGATTATATATATATATTTATTTTTTTTGTAAGGGACCCGTTGATGAAAAACGCTCTCTTGTGGACGCTCTCTATGCTATGAACGCTACCATGCACGCATAGTGTAAAGATGATTATATCTCATCTCCGTGACTGCCTGTAAAATGTTATACTTGTGTTGAATAAATATAATGTCTGAGAGTTTCCGACTTAGTGAAAGAACCTGGGAGTGTTATAAATGTCATTAAATTTGCAGTATCCAACATAACAATTATACTCTCGCTGGGGCTGAAAAGTATTTGGACCAGATTATAAGGAGATATTTCTGGCCAGTGCGTTCTGTCATTCGCTTATCCGTTCCTACTGAAAAGTATTTAGACTAGCTTATGTGTATAGATTTCTGATACTTCCGTTCTGTTATCAATTCATATCCTTTCGTTGGGGCTGAAAAGTATTCAGACCAGATTATGAGTACAGTCACCAGATCAGTCAGTTGTGTTTTTCTGTTTACATTTGTCTATTGTAGCTGGGGCTGAGAAGAATTCAGACCATATTTCCAGTCTATAACACTGTATATATTATGTACATTTGCAGACACATGATGTTCATACACATATCTTGACTTTACCTTACCCCGTGCTCTTTTATATTATTCTCACGTGTGACATCATTGCTCATTATAATCGATCATGTATTGTAGGAATACTATCGGACGGTTTCTATGTCGGATAAGTGTGCTGAACCGGTTAGGCCTTTCCTACACATGATAGTGTTATCGCCAGGGCAATTAGATCTACAGTGGGGTCTTCATATAGTATAATGCCCTTCTAATTGGCTCTTTCTACTGTCACTGGTTTTTCGTGTCCATCTTCTCTTCTTTCAAACCGTCTGATTGCATCCTCCATTTCTGTTCCACATTTCATTGAACACTTTACACTTAAGGATGATTCGTCATTCCCCCTTCGGCACCATATTGGGTGTCACTTGCTGCTAGCAGGGAAATAGAGGGGACACATTTGCCTATTAACCTATTTTTGCACTCTTCGGATTCGGGTGGGGGAAGGCATCTTGTTACTATAGTATATGAATATGCTTAGTAACTTATGTTTATATTAATAAACAGCCCATTGAATATGAACTAGAGTTTAGTTTTCTATGAACAAGCTTATCCTTGGAGTGCCTCCCTTTCCCACTCATTTCCTTATATCTTGGGTTAATTAGATTCTGAAGAACATAAAATCAAGATTATCAGTATAATCCGTTTTATGTTAGAAGTAATCGATCGCCGATCAAAACAGTCGGCGATGTAGATAACCGGCGTCTATTGGATTGGGATATTTCCCGTGTTGACAATAGATCGGGGATTTCCCTATTTTGCGTCGACGTTTCATGCTAAATAAGAAATGTTGTATTCTGTGGCATAATGTGTATTGGCGTAGCTTATCAAAACTCTTCTACTTATGACAATATACATGCTACTAATAATATACGGATAGTATTCGTTATAAGTTTCAATTCAAATTTATAATAAGAACTATTTCCCATCATTATATAATATCGGTACTCGGTAAAATGCATACGCCATTTTGATTTACCAAGAGAATAATAATGTAATTCAATTTGACAAACTTCAATTCCAAAAAGTATTCATTTACAAGATTCAAATTCCCTCACTCCCACCCAATTTTCCTGCTAACAGCTTGAGGATTTATGTACATTTTATCCATACTAGTCATGACTAGTCATACGGTTTCCTACAGTTCTCCACTTGTTATTTGGTGCTACCTCTCTGGTTGTAAATATAATTTTATCATTGTGGCGGTTATGGCCCTCCACCTTCATGACAAATGTATTTTGTTCATATTAATAAACAACCCATTGAATATGAACTGGTATTTAGTTGTCTATGAACAAGCTTATCCTTGGAGAGCTTCCTCTCCCACTAATTTCCTTATATCTCGGGTTAATCAGATTGTGAAGAATATAAATGTATATCTTTGTGTAATAAACATTTTAAAAAACAAAGTCAATTTGAGACCTACTGGATTTATTTCTTCTCCATGATAATTAAACGAAAACAAGCTTGGGGGAACGGTTTGTCCATCATATTGTAGTAGTATCAATTACGCATACTTACTAGTTCTTGGTAGTGTGTCTGTTAACCTGTTCTCGTGCAGAAGCCTGAGTTCAGAAAACATCCCGATCATGAGCCCTGCGATGAAGACCAAGACACAAGCAACGGCGCCGATGACGGCTATTTTAAGTCGCGTACATCCTTGCAGTCGACTCCTAATAGACACAAGGTTGTAGTAACTAGTGTTCTTCGGTTCTGGTAGTTCCATGAACAAGCTGGGATACCTGGTAAAAGTTGGGTATTTTAATAGATGTGTTTCACAAAACTCGCGGGTAGCAGTTACGGTTAAGAACTTAAGATACCCCCTCACACGTTCTGCACGTGTTCTAACTGTAACTGAGAATGCCAAACCTCAGTAGCGGAAACAATTTCAATTGTGTCGGTTTCTACAAAACACTTCGTAAGAAATAACTCATGTTTCGAATAATTTGCCACTATAATTTAATTCCAAGCTGCCAATCCACAGAAAATACCATAAAACCATTGGCTGTCGCACATTTAGCCATTAAAATTATTTCTTCGTAATCTAATTATCTTGATTACTTCTGCTTCAGAAACGACAGCAATCATAGCAGCATCGTGTCATATGACAACACCTATATACCGCCTGCCTAAAATCTACATGAAACCTATTCGATATAAACGGGAATTCCGATGCTGCATTAAAATTCCGTCAGGTAGGATTGCCCTGCCATTACCTTTACTGATAACTAACAATAAGCACTTTAGTATGTATGCACCTAGAACAACCAAAAAGACTCGATCGAGCTAACATTTGAAAGAAGTTTCAGAAACCAACAACCCGTGTCACAGTCAGGCGAAACATTTCTGGAACTTCTGCTGCAACATCGGGGTGACCAGTTGACCAGTGCACACTGTTCACCAGCCAATCAAAAGCTACGAATATATTACGCCACTTCGTCAATCGATAATTGAATGTTTGGTTGAAAGCATGCATGTTCGATTTTGTTAGGTTATGGGAATATACCCAAACATCCACGATAGACCACTGGCCCATGTTCCTGCACTCGCTCGGATAGTCATATATTTCTGAATTGAGCTCATGTTTCGGTTCACTTTCTCACTATAGTATGAGAGTGATAACTCGGAATTTCACCAGATAACGCGTAATACAAATAAATCGGATTAATATATGTATTTGTTGTGAATGGCATGACCTATCGTGGCCGATAGTGCCTTTTCCATGGTCATGCACGATTGTGCCACGCAGATAATTCGGCATAGTATTTGCCACTTTAATGTGTATTCTGAACAGGAATGTATAGATTCCATTCGATCGGCTGACCTGTGCTGCTGTTAGAGTAGAAGTGTCTAGTCCGAGTTTAATTGTGAAATATCTAGAATATCCATTACCCTCCCTCTTTCTGGACACACATCTCTCGTACTCCTCGCAACATATATACTTACTCTCCCATACAACGACGTGACGAAAGGGGATTTGGGGGGGGGAGGTTCTCACATCCAACAGTCTAAAAATGTAAAACTAGATACAATAGCATGACATCAACAGTAGGTTGAAAGTGTTCTGCTAGTTTGAATTTCCAACGAAAAATAAGTCTGCTATTTGTTGTTTTAGACCAACAGTAATATGTTCTGGATTTTGCAGCTTTTTGGTAAATAATTTGGACTGAATTGACCATCAGTTGAACATTTTCCAACCTCAGGGGGTGTCAGTTCGTAAATGTCCAACACTCAGTCTAGATTCTAGGACTTTGCAGTTTCGGTACTTTCTCCCACTTGTTATGAGCGGTCCTGGATTATCCCCGATGGAAAGTCAAACACTGCTAATCAATTTAAAACATCGAGGCCTGAATTTTCCTGGAGTTAGACCTCTATGTGCTAGGAACTACCATTTTTCAGGTTCAGATTTCAAAATTGTCTTCCACTGGAGACGAGCAGTAAGTCGTTGTAGTTGGGAATTCCAACGTGGACGCCCCACAATCAAGACCCTCTAGCCAAGTCCCTATACCCCCGTTTCTCGTGCTCTCTGTGCTTCGCGTCATATGATAATACAACTTCAATTGTTAAACATAGCAGCCATATAAAACATGGCTAAACCTCTGATAAGATTGCAGTGATTACAAGTTAGTCACTCTGTCTCAATATGTATGTCTTATGTATCTGAATTATAGTGTTGGTTTAAACAGTATATATGTATACATTCAATGTACATTAAGAATCATGCTGTCAAAATTTTATATAATAATCCGAGAGCTGCGACCCGATTTCACGATGTTTTAGGTAACAAGGTCTGTAGGTATTTTAATAATCAGGGGGTGATGGAACATCAGAAAACCCATTTCTTACGACCACCTGTTGTGGATCTTGTCTGTGAATAGCATATTTACAATTTTCGGAGTTATTATTTTGGCAATTTTGTTGTTATGTGAAATCTCGATCAATAATAGCAACACAGACACGTAATATGCTTATTAACGTGCATAAGTGGTGTGCAGGTTGTAATCAGTTGCATGTTCGTATGAATTGTGGGGAAAGCGTGACACCCGTGACGTGTTATGATAACGTCAGCAACATAACAAAACATTCAACAACACATACGCGTTTAGCGAGCGTGAGCTATATTTGTTATAGGACACGTATCCCATTTGCGTTTACAGAACTGCGCTTGTGAATAATATGCGCTATCATTTTTCAACCAGTTCGTCATAGTTAACCCGCATCACCATTTACCTTTCCCATCTCGCATGTTGGCGTTCAGGGTCTGGATAAATATGTGCATCAGTTGTCATTGCTGTGTAGACAGAATTGGTTGTATAATAATTTCTTATAAGTTTTCAGTTATTAGTCCAACTATTTTTTACATCAAATCACTCCCTACTTATATCGTAAATGGAGCTAAATGTTGACGTAAAAACACCGAAATCAGGGGGGTAGTAAAAAATTTGCAGGAAGGTATGCCGTTTTGCAACTGGCATTGTCGGGGACCCACCACCCCCAAATCTGCAACAACAACAAAATTTTACTCCCAATTTTGGTCTAAAACTGCATAAAACTCAACGGATATCACTCATATGATTGCGAAATGATATCATTTAGTTCAACTTACAGTTTAGCCTGTTTCTGAAGCTGTTTTAATTGAAAAAAAAGTTTTATTAATGGCTCATCATCTGTAAACCTAGGTCATCATTGTGCAGGGTACACACAGTTCCATAATTTCTAACTATTTCCAGATTAGTCTGTCAACCAGCCCATTATCTAACATATTCCAGACTAACTTATGTTA
This sequence comes from Siphonodentalium dalli, assembly GCA_032622095.1. Lineage (NCBI taxonomy): Eukaryota > Metazoa > Mollusca > Scaphopoda > Gadilida > Siphonodentaliidae > Siphonodentalium > Siphonodentalium dalli. The sequence continues at coordinate 111,073,256 of CP136061.1, read as the reverse complement.
GTATATAGAGCCACTTATTTATATTATACTAAACTAGCTGAAACAGGCTCCCTTCATGGGCCTATATTCAGCATCGGAGAAACCTGTGCCCCCCCCCCCCCCCCCCCCCCTTGTGGGACTTCGCACACATTTTGATCTTAGACAGAGCCTTTATTCAGCGATGGCCCCATTATATTTTTTTTAGATTGAACTCCTTGCTCAATTTAATAAAACCAATTTTATTTGACCATTATAACATCCACCTGCGGACCCCGAGTCACCACACCTGAACTTGGTCCAGGGGTCTGAGAGAAAGATCCGGACATATCCTATTCGTTTATATATATAGACTAGCAGGTGACCCGACTTCGTCCGGGCTTTGACCTGGAATTGACCATTTTGAAGGTCAATGTCAGGTCGGGGTAACGATTTGACCCGTCCAAAACACTCCCCCGACAAAAGTATCCCTAGTTATCAAATTTCGTCAAAATCCGTTTAATTTAATTTGAGTTAATTCTGCCTTTTTAATCAAGATAAATGGTGGTACCCGTCCCGTGATGGTACCCGTCCCTAAAAGAGGTACGTTTGTGGGTACCCGTTTCAAGGTGAAGATCACCTCTGGTGGAAAATCTTACCAAATGAAAATCTCCCCCGTTCCTTGGAACCCCTAAGTACGAAGACAGAAATAAGAACACGCTCATGTCTGGATACAGACACACTCGTGCCTGGCCCCAGACATAAGAATCACACTACACGCATACGCTCTTTATCAACGACAATGCGGATACGAACGCTCTTTAACTATCAACGCGATTACCCGCACAGTGCCAATGATGGTCATTTTGGTGACTGAGAGTGGAGAAGGGGTGCTGAGAGCTTCTCCAAAACGGCGGTAAACACTGCCCGTGGATTTTTAACCTTAGATTGGAAGTTTGAGCTCAACCGGTCCAGCCGTTTTCCCGGCCATAGCTAACAGACAGACAAACAGAAGTCCAAAAATATATATTAGACTAGCATGTTAGCCCGCCACTGGCGGCAATCGTCAGAAACATGACAATTTATAATTTTGTTAATTAATTTTGTTAATTAATTTTTTAATTGAATTTTTTTTTTCAATGAGTTAGTTGTGCCTTTTTAATTTACTGGCTTTTTTAATTAATATTTTTTTCAATTTGACCCGATTTGACCTTGAATTGATAATTTTCAAGGTCAAGGTCAGGTCGGGGTCACAATTTAACCCGTCCATGCCACTTCCCGTAGGTAGCAAGTTTGAGCTCAATCGGTTCGAGTCTATAAAGGACAAACACATATATATCATTTGTGGGTACCCGTTTCAAGGTGAGGTCACCTCGGGCGGAAAAACTGACCCGATGAAAATCTCCCCCGTTCCTAGGAAGCCTAGTACGTAAGAATCACACAGAAGCGAGTTCCATTTCGAGTGATAACGTAAACAAAAGCCGTATGCGAAATCCGAAGGGAATAAAGAGCGTTAACCGGTTAACGAACCCAAATATGGAATATATAAGGAGCGATTAGCGTTATTGCGTTAAGCGCTCCCCGCCAATGACGATGACTGGGGAGTGGATCAGGGTCGAAGGAGTCGTCGCACGGGCTCGCGAATTATCCGATGACATTTCCCGTGACTTTTTACCCTTAGGTGGGAAGTTTGAACCCAATCGTTCCAGCCGTTTTCGAGTCTATAGAGGACAAACACATATACGGAAGTCTCAAAATATACAGTAGAAAACACATTAAGATGCAAGTGACACAGTGCGTGGACACAGCTTAAAACGACTTGCATATGAATCACGATAAATGGGATAGAATAATAATGACACGTGTTGTCAATTTCACCATGTCTACTACATAATTGAAAGTAATAAATTATATATTTATGTCATGTGTGAGAACTGTGGGTTCTAACAAAAACAATGACTTTGTTGTATTATTATATGGTGATAAAGTTTGCTATAATGCTCTCTTTTTGCGACAAGTATACGTGCCATTACTGGACGGACAATTGTCGATATTGTGGATTGTACAGCATTGTTTATATTGTGAGGCGAGGGTTCAAGATATCTTAGGCTGATATGATAATGGTGCGACAAGATCGCGAAGAGACAGGAAGTTGTGCATGGTGGTTCCGTGAATACCACGTATTGATACTAGCAAGTTGAAGAACATAGTTGATGGGACCCTTCCGCCATCCTTCATAATGTATCATGACTCCATCTGTTGTGAACAAACCATCGACTTAGCTTAATGGATCGTTCTACACTTGGGCTTTGAACCGTGACGTCCCATGGCGACCAAACCTCTGGGTCGTGGTATTTTCCCGTAAATTGGATAGTGTCTATAGACGGATGATATTTGTTATGTTCAAATGGTGACACGGTATGAAACTGTACAGGTTTGTGCCCCATGGGCCATTGATCATTATAAGATCGAGAAACTTAGCCTATATAGGCAACTACCGGGAATTGACTGGAAATTGCAATTATAGCTTAAATCGTCGTAATTCAACTCCAGTATTTGCATTTCCGATGCAGTTGATACCCAGATGTGAAATTTGAGATATACCTGACCATCAGAGTGAACCAAATGTCTTATTTAAGGTGAGCAAAAGTTGTTAATCAAATAACACAATGGTGCACTAATCATTCATTGGTAAGTTTTCTTAATTTAGTCAGTGTCTAATCACATGGTGCTGGTTTTGTTCCAATCAACGTATGAGCATAACACGAAATTCTCCATTGGGGTCAGTGTTAAATTTGTATCGCAACTGTAGCCAGCAAGAATCATCTGATCACATCCAATCTTTTTAAAACTATGTTTGTGTTTCATACTTAGTATTTTTTAGGAATATCCGTACGCGCATATCATCGTACGCAAAACGGCGCCATTTGTCCAAAATACTAGAATCTCCATAGGGCTCAGTGTTAAATTTTGATCGCAACTGTAGCCAGCAAGAATGAACTTATCACATCAAAATTTTCAAAAATACACTTAAAGGTCATAGCTAGTAGTTTTGAGAACTTTCAAATAGCACCGATCACCATACGCCAGATGGCTCCATCTATGGTTTTCTGCAAATACGAAACGCTCTCTAAATTATGTTGACCCCGATTTAGACCAACCCGCCAAAATTCAAGAATGGAAACAAGTCAATCCTGAAAACACACCTACTAGGCATACATAATCCGTTTTCTGTTCGCTTTTAACAAACCAAAAATGACATAAGGAATCCGACTATGACTAAATCCTTCGGTACAGGCTACAGGTCGTACCTTTGGTCGGATCATCATGAAATTTGTCATGGCTGTTAACATTGAAATGAGGATGGGAAACGATTCATTTTGAGGTCATTCGACCATAAAACATGTCTGCTGGCAGCCATCTTGGATTTTACTCTTTGCATAGCTAAATCCTTTGGCACACCCTAAAGTCCACTTACCTCATCCGATCATCACCAAACTTCATATTAATCTTGATATTGATCTAGATGCAAGCTACCAAATGTTTTTTTAATTTCATTGGAAAACATAGCCGTCAGCAACCATCTTGGATTTTACTTTATATATATATGTTCATGTTGATAATTACTTAGACCTGTCAACTTTCCGCATTCCTAATCGCTCCATTGACAGTAACATATGAAATTATTCCCTTTCCAAGTTGAGCTACAGTGTCATTGACACTTTCATTTACAACCTCATGCAAATTGGATCTCACTGGATATGCAGGGGTCATGCTGGGATATGTATCTTTTTTTTGTGTGCAAAATTGGATGCATATACGACCGGTGCCATAATATGACCATATACGCTAGCGTAATGAACGAATCACAGTTAAAATACACGCATAAGCTAGGATATATATATGTGTGTCTTTTTAATCCTATACAATAACTTCAAAGATGCGTATTCCCATCAAATAATGTTAACTTAGGCCTTATATCGTGGTGTGATTATGATATATTACACTCCAGATATGCACAAGGGTTCATCGACAGAGTGGGTTCTATAGCAACTTTGTGTATAAGTTAGGTCAATCATATCATATATCAAGGCATGTGAGAAATCAGAGATTCACAAAGCAAACAGACTACGAGCTCACCGACTCAGACTTAAAACCTAAATAAAACACTTTTAAAAACCATGCTTTCTTTAAGTCACATCCGTGTAGTCATATTGAATGATAAAATGGGACAACCGGTGTTAAGGTAAGAACTTCAGATATGGGGAGATAAACTACTGTAGCAGGGTATCCGCTGTACCGGCACAAGACCCATTTAATCTCACCCTTTCCAATTGCGAACACCCTGTGCCAAGACATTCTCATAGGGAGCCTTGCATAACAGAATGCATTGGCCTACTAATATTTACCTTCATCTTGTAAGCCAGTGCATTCTAGAGGTCACCTCGAAGTTCCATATGACATTTGGTGATGATTGGATGAGAAAAGTGACCTGTAAGGTGTGCTAAAGGATTTGGTCATACAAAAAGTAAAATCCAAGTTGGCTGCTTGCAGCCATGTTTTTTACAAAATTCGGGAAAAAATGTCAGGCATCCATCGAGAGGTCACACCGACACGGTGGAAAATCACGTGGTTTCGAAGTTGGTGAGTTCCACGCAATAAAAATATGCAAATGCACAAAAACATAATATACGAGGAACTGACACAAAACATAGCAGTTTGACTGTTACAAGCATATGCTAGTTTATTTTTGTAACGAGTTGATACCTTACTTGTTCGGAAATACTCAGTTGTTTTCTATAAGATTCTTGCTCAATGTTCCCAGTCAGAGGTGCCAGTCAGAGGTGCATCTTGGAGAATCATTCGACTGACAACTTTGGTCAGAATATTAAAGCAAACAAATCTGAATTTGGACATAAATTAGGTATCAGCTTGTTTGAAAAATAGTATAGCATCTGCTCGTAGCTGTCAAAAATAATATGTAATATGTCATATCTTAGTTTATTACCTTTTTTGCCTCGCGTTTTAGATCGCCTGGGCCATTTTGAATGCGTGATACTCATCAACTCGAAACCAACTGATTTCCAACCGTGACCGAGGATCCATATGAAGTTTGGAGATGAGCCGTTGAGAGATAAGCTCTATAGGGTATGTTAACGGATTTAGTGATGTAAAGAGTGAAATCCAAGATGGCTGCCGGCGGCCATATTTTCCATTAAAATTCATTCAAACTTGACAGCTCCCATCTGTAGGTGATCCTAGACCCAGACCGGTATATCGTTGAAATCGGTCAAAGTTTGTTTTAACACCTTTGTTTATTTTATTATGTTTTTTTGAATGGTCAACTTTTATTTAAATAGTAGAGTGAAGAGTTTACATCTATTTAAATAATCTGTTATTGTGTTATGGTTTTATTTATATCAGGTTGAATAAATTATTTTTATTAGAACTATTTAAATCTGAGCCTTTCCATGTCATTGTGCATTGATACATGTAGATCGTTGATGAAAACATTTAGCAAGCTAACCTGTTTATTACCCATTGGTATCATCCCTCATTAACTGATGGTGAACTCGAAGCCCCCCTACCAAGAGTTAAGTGCAGTATACATATTACATGTACATAATAGAAGCATTCTTGAAACCTTATGTCCCATTATTTTGAAGAAAAATGACTTTAGGAACAAAATTTACCAGGACCGGGGGGGGGTCCGAAAAAAAATTCAGGCACGTATGCTGATTATTTCCTTTCGACCCTTGTTGTGACCCACCCACCCCCGCGTCCAAATTTGTTTCCGTTTTCGGCAGTTTTTTTCCAAACCATTTTTTGACACCCACCCTCTTTTAACACCCCCCTTTTAACACTAAAACAGAGATTTGCGGGGGGAATTCACCGTAAACAGCTGTATATGAATTTCTGTGCATACTATTTGTCATGGATGTTAATATTGACATGTAAATAGGAACGAGTCACTTTGGGGTCATTCGGCCAAAAAAACATGGCTGCCACTACTTTTTGTGTGCAAAAACATGCACGAACCCCCCGGGCTTACTGACTGGTGTATACAGTATGTACCAAATCCTCTCTATATATAGTGGATACCTCAGTCTGTCTTTCCTTTGATGTATGTCCTTCTGTCTGTCCATAACTAACATTTCACAACACAGCTCAAAAATGGATATTCCAATTTGGATGACCATTGGCATGCCGGTAGATCATGATTGTGGAAGAGATGTCCATATAATGGAGGTTTTGTTCACACTTTTTCCCCAGAGTTATGGCCCTTTTCTGGACTTGGTGTACAATGCATCCATAACAAACATGCTGTGGACATGGCTCGATTTGACTGGATTCGCATCGCAATTTGCGATGCGTTTTCCAATTTCTGCGAAGAAATTTACAATGACAAAACATGTATTGGTAGGGAATGCTATACAAAATCTACCCTGTACTGCAAAATGCTGTCGGTCCATCCGCACTCCGTGGACATAAAGTTGTCTGGAGTTTTTCTCAGTTGTTTTTTTTATCATTTTCCTGAAACTTGGCACAGACATCAACCACCATGGGAGCCTGCGATTATGACATCTGTCAGACTTTTTTTGGTGGAGTTATCCCCCTTTTTTTACTTAGAAATTATTTGCAAAACTCCTCGGCCGTCCGTCCGTCAAGAATCATCTTCTCCTCCCGAACCGTAAGACTGATTGGGTTCATATTTGGTGTGGATGTTTCCTAGGTGAATCACATTCAGATTTGTTCAAATGAGGTCACCTGGTCAAATAGTTGCGAAGCTAGGGCCATAATTATTTCCCACCATAGTAATTCTTACAATGACTTCTAAAATTTCATTGGGCCGAATGGGTTCATATTTGGTACAAAGGGTCCTTGGGCGACTGTGGTTTAGACTTGTTCAAATGAGGTCACTGTGTCGAATGTGGGCAGAGCCAGTGATATAACTCCAAAAAAAAAAATTCAGATTGAACTCAATTTAACACACACATATTTGTTTGTTTAGACATCTTATACAATAAAAAAAACTAACACCATTATAACATCGTCAGAGTTATGAAACTTTAATCACCCCCGCCCCCCCGCATGAACCCTGCCCCCACCCTGCCCATCCAACCCCTCCACCCCATATCATATCACTACTTATCAACTCACCAGAAGCAGTTGTTATATCTCCCAGTATTAATTCTGCCAGAGGACTCAGGTAGCTTCAGGGAGACCAAGTCAGGTCATTAATTGAGACTAGAATGACAGATTAGAGATTATAATGTTATTGGACAGACTCGTGTAAACAATGCACTCACTGTTGAGGTCATCAGAGGGTGAATTTAGTGTTGCTACCCCGTACAGCAGGATAGCATCACCAAATACACATTCCAGGGACCTCATTTTGCTTAGGCCTCATCTTCTGGGAAGTATCTTCAGTATCAAATTGAAATTTTGTTTTAGTTACTTTTTGACTTTTTCCCTTCTGTTCAGTTTCTATATCCCCTAATTTGCAGAAGATAAAATGCATAATTTAGGTGCTCAATGGGTGTGTATCACCAATTTCAACTGTAGAACTTCAATCCGTTTCTAGGTTTCCCGTGGAAGTTGAGACCTAATCAGACTGAGGGTGAATTCAGTGATGCTAGCCCGCCTTGCGGAATAGTGTCATTAAATTCACCTTTTGGGGACCTCTTTCTGCAAATGTCAGACACACTAAAGTCAGGCTTGGCTGTTTCATATTGTTTTCTTAACCACCAGGTGAAGAAATATTGGGGGCTATATTGGATTGAATTTGTCTTCTGTCTGTCAGGCGGTCCTTCTATCCGTCTGTCTGTTGGGATGTCTATCCATCCGTCTATCAACAATTATTTTCTTCTCCATATTAAAAACCAAATGTGTTTATATATTTTGGTGTGCATGTTCCCTAGATGACTCACAATCAGATTTGTTCAAATAAGTTCATCATATCAAATAGGTGCGAAGCCAGGGCCATAACTCTTTCCCTCCATAGTAATTCTCAAAACAATTTCTTCTCAAGAACCATTGGGCCTCTATATAACTTATATTTGGTATGGAGGGACCGTGTGTGACCGGGGTTCAGATTTGTTCAAATGGTGTCATTTTGAAGAAAAGAAGCCACCAGAGAGTGAACTCTGTGATGCTAGCTAGGAATAGTGTCATTAAATTCACCTTTTGGGGACCTAATGCTGCAAAGGTCAGACACGAAATACAGTCTTAGCTGTTCAAATATGATTTTCTTAACCACCACTTATGCAGGTGAAATCATACCCTGATTGTTCAAAGAAAAATTGGAGTGTATATTGAATATTACCAGATGAATGGATCTCATAGATGTGGGTTCACATTTGTTCTAATAGGGACATAGATACCAGATTTAACTCTCCTCTACATTGTATGCTGTTTGGTACGGGTATAATAATATTGATTTCTAGGCAGCCTGGGTGGGGGCAATGTTTGAGGTAATTGGGAGGGAGTGTAGAGGGGTGGAGTTTTTATCCCCTACTTTAATAAAAATATTAAACAGTTGAAAACTTCATGCCTGATAGAACATTAGTTGTAGATTAGATGTTCACACCAAAAAAATGTCATGCCTGATACAACATTAGTTGTAGATTTTCCAATATTGTTTTCTTAACCACCACTTATCCAGGTGAAATCACGTCTGATTTTTCAAAGAAACATTGGGGGTATATTGGATATTGGGGGGTACATGTGTATGGATATTACTAGATGAATGGGTCTCATGGTTGGGTATTCACATTTGTTCTAATAGGGGCAGAGATAAGAGATATCTCTCTATGCTGTTTGGTACTGGTATAATAATATTGATTTCTAGGCAGCCTGGTGGGGGCAATATTTTAGGGAGTGGGGGTGTAGAGGGGGTGGAGTTTTGACCTCTTATTTTGATCAAAATTTAAACAGTTGAAAATTTCATGCCTGATACAATATTAGTTGTAGATTAGAGATTCACACCAAAAATAGATTTGAATTGTTCTCATAGTTTGGTTTGATCTTCCAACATATATGTTTTTAAATCAACAGTCCATATTTTTCTACTTCAGGTTAAACTGTTGGACAGAATTGGCCAAAAAAATGTACTTTATGGGGGTGTCAGGTTGGTAATTTTCAAAAGTTTGAGAGCTTGAAGTACTGGTACCAGTTGTAAAATTCAAACTAAGAGGGATGTGCAAAAGGAATATTGTGAACTTAGTACTGTGGTGTGGTTGTCTTCTTTAAAAGGTAAGGGGTTGGAGATTTGTCAGTGTTGTGCAATTAGAAAGTTCAAATTGAAGAGCCCTGCCCATATGACAACTCCAGCTATGTCCATGTTTAGAACTACTTGACTTAAGTGATTTTTTCAAGTACTGACACGATATCGTGTGGGACTGGTTGAAGTGACCTGCGGTATGATGGATCACTTCCATCCTCAAGCTACTTTTGCCATTTAACCCTTTCATGACGGGAGATGTGCTGGTGCAGCATTAAAGATACTGTGCCTGTGCACACTCTTATACATGTATATGCGGGTCTCTCACAGTGAGCCTCGCATATATAAAAGAGTGCACTGGCTTACAATGTCAAGGCAAATATTGTATTTTCTTATATATGCGAGGCTCCCAATGGGAGACTCACATATAAAGTGTGCATTGGACCAGGGTTTTCGCAAAATTTCAGGGAGCTCTAGTCATGATAAGGTTACTGGCACTTTTCTGATGAGCAGGGGTAGACAGGCTTGAGACCCCGCCACAGTTTAATTCACACCAGGTTCTCAGCTTCTGTTATGTTATGAAGTTCGAACCCATAGCCATGCTAGATGTAAATGGTGTTTTGTGTGGATACTGATGGTACAGTACCTATAGCCAGTCTTCTTTAAGTTTACTAATAGCGTCCATATACCGTAACTGGCTCCAGGTTTACATATTTATTGTCTGCAGAATCTATCAAGACGGCCATGTCTTCTCCCAGAATGGCAATGCTCAGACATTTTTATCATATTGAGTACAGCAGTGTAAACGCACATCGGTAAGTACACGTTAATATCCAAATTCATGAAAGCATCCACTGGCTAGTCTGGTTATTTCAAAGATATTGTACGTTTTTTTTAGCTCACCTGAGAGGCTGAGCCAAAGTCTTTGGTGGAGCTACAGTCATCACTTCTCGTCCGCCATCCGTCCGTCAACAATTCTTTAAATATCTTATCCGGAACCAGATGACCGAATGGGTTCACATTTGGTATGGATGTTCCCTAGTTGGCTCACATTCAGATTTATTCAAATGAGGTCACATGGTCAAATGGTTGTGAAGCCAGTGCCGTAACTATTTCCCTCCATAGTGATTTTAAAACAACTTCTCAAGAACTATCGGGTCTATTTATCTTATATATGGTCCTTGGGTGACTATGATTCAGATTTGTTCAAATGAGATGGGGTCACAGAGTTAAATAGGGGCAGGGACATAACTCTTTTAAAAAATTAGATTGAACTACTTGCTCAATTTAACCAAAATGAAAACAATGAACATTTGTTTTTTTAATTAATTTTTTTTCATTTGTTTTTCAAATTAAATTTTATAAAACTCGCCATTATGACATCCACTGGGGTACCCCGTATCATGACCAAATTTGGTTAAAATCAGTCCAGTATCTGGGAGATAAATCAGGAAGACACAGATTAACATTAACTTGTTATTTCACATTCACAATGAAACTAAATATCTTTGACAAATCATGGCTTTCACTATCAACAATAAGCTTAATATCAACAATAAGCTCAATAAGTCAACAAATGCCCCGCTTTCTCTCTCTCACACTCTCTCTATCCCTCTCACTCTCTCTCTCTCCCTCTCTCTCTGTAATTACAAATGCTATCTGACCATGTATGATTAACACATATGGAAGAATGGTTACTAGTATATGTGTCATTCATTTGAATTTAAATTAACTTGACACGCATGTGTTTGTTATTTGCAGTTGTATTTGACTCGTTTTCATCTCTGCTCATGATATGTTTTATGTATTACGCTGACAATTTCAAGGAACATTTATCAGTGGTGCAATGCTGACAACTAATCATTTTGTATCTATTTTGAGGAAAATGAATTCACTTCATCTTATTACTGGATCAATTGATCTCAGATTGGATTGGGTTTTATATATTTGGTTCAAATATGGGCAGATATTGGAGATTTACCCCATATATATGTGGACTGTTAACCCCATGGGTTGATTTATGAGCTGAGTTTGGAACCACGTAATTGGTGGGATGGGTTCTGGGTTTGACCCCCCTCCTAACTTTGGTATTCAGTGGAAATTTTGTTGTAACTAGACCAATAAATGGCCACATTTAGAATATTTCCAACTTTATGAAGTTAATTGCTCCACCCCACCAAACGGGCACCCATGTTGTTCAGCTTTGGTTCGTTAATTAAGCTAGCTTATGCTCATATTAGTCACATTGATGTTTGAGACAGTTGCTCGCTCTTTTTCCATGTCCACAATGATCTAGGCTTTAGTTATATCAAGACAAGTTTGTTTATTTCTGTTTTACATTTCTCAAAGCTTCTTTCCGAAGGGTGTAGGGAAGGATTCTGTTCACCCCACCATCCCATATGCAACATGCTATAGCTTAATGTCATCTCCGCTGATGCCCATATGATGTCCCAGTAACATAATTATGGTGCTTTTGCTGTTATAAATTCTTATAATATGTTTTAAACTGTTACAAATGTCAAATATGGGCACAGATCTTTAGTAAAAAAAATATGCATTGAAGTTGTAAAAAATGTGTTTTTGCCCCTCGGGCCACCCAACCACCCCGGCATACCTTCCTGCAAATTGTTATTACCCCCCCCCCCTGCCGATATCGTGAAATTGCATCGATCTGTCGATGAAAGATCACGTTCTATGTGTGGTTTATGTATAAGCTGATACAGAGTGGCATCAGCGAATCACCTCCAACATTATATTTGAAATTGTTTTTAATTTTATTACGACTATTCCTGGAAAGTAAGGAACTTTAGATGAAATTTGAGCTCCTGGCCTTTTATTCTAGATACACAAGCAGTCTACTCCACCGGTCCCCAGAACACAAATTGACACCACCCCCAATAATACTTATATATTATTGGGGGTGGGGTCAATTTTGTTCTGGGGACCTGTGGTCTACTCAGCATGCGAACTGTCTGTCATCTCCAATCGTGACCTCGCAATTGTTGCGTCATTCCATTTGCAATCACCATAACTCGTGACACATTTCTGGCCGATCTTGTGACAAGGACTTATAGCTTGTGCTGCATTATGATCTGCGTTTTAAGTTACATGGACATCGAACGAATTTGAGAAGGCAATCTGCTGCTGCTTCTACGTCTGTCATAATTGGAACGAGTTCAGTTCCGTCTCTATTACACCCCAACGCTTTTGTTGATACCAAGGTTTGCACTGAACAAGAGCTGTCTGCACCTTTCAACATATTTGTTTGCCCATGTCTAAATGTCGCTGATGTGGTGTCACAACCAATTGAGGCATGTGTAGAAAAATATGTTTGTTTTCTTCACCTTCCCAGATTACAACGCCAGCTCTCTGCTATCCCGCGGGGAGCGCATGGCTTCTAATTGTAGATCAATCTCGGTTTGGTTACGTCCCTTGGACACATTTCTTATCTCCAATAATACAATCAGCCACAACGACTATAACATCACGTCCATTGGACATATGTTCAATTGCATATATAGCTATCATTGTGCCCGCATCGTCTGTTCTTCGGTAAACGGTATGACCCTTGGTGCCAAGTACGTGACCCAACAAACCAATGAACTGAATAGTGTTGCTCCAATTTGATAAAACAATTATCTGCTGGTTGTTTTGTACCTGCATATTTTCCCTGATTTGGATAAATGCCCATGTTGTCCCAACCATTCTCATTCTAGGTATTTGGTGGAAGTCCCCGAAAGGCGTAGACAGCTCGAGTTCAACTCAAGCCTTGGAATCATCAAATGAGAACGCTATAACTGAGGACAGGGTTGGAATGTTGTTGCACAACTTTTAGAAATAATATAAGGCGGGAACTTTATACGCCAAAAACAAGTTTAGTGCCTCGGCTGGATTACTATGGTAAAGAATTACACTTTATCGATCATCTGTTTATTTAATTAAGCTGAATACAGAATTCCACACATGTGCATTAGCGATTGGAGCTTACGATTGATTTGCAACAAGAGGTCAGCGAAAATAGTTTAGTTGTTTGGCAGAGGCCGCCTACATTATATAACATACCCAAGATCATTGACTCTTTCTGTCTTTAGTTGTGAAATGTGACCAGTGTTATAATCATGGGTGAATTTCCACCACTAATGAACAAATACAAAGTCCAGTACGTTATAATTTGACAACAAACAAGTTGTTTGAAAATAGGCAATTTAACAATGAAAGTATGCGCGGTTATAAATAACAATTAGACCGAACAAAGATTTTTAAATGCAGGAAGCGACTGGCTCAGTAACGGATTGGTAAACACTATATGTTACTAATTATTTGATTAACATCTGAGGTAGGGTCCACTGCAATTTGTTTCTTATTGTGCACCGCTAATAATGGCGTAATTAAGACGTCGCCTGATCTTAACGTTTGCGTCTTGTTGCATCCTATGCAGCCTAATGGAAAATAACACACAACTTAGCTATAACTATAACCTTCCGTGTTAATATATTGTTTTCTCGTGAATAACGTTGACGTCGTTTTATAATGTAATTATTTAATGTGCATGTACCTCAACAGCAATCAGTGCAATGTTGTGAACGGTCAACTGTACAGAACCCTTACAATTCAAAAAACAGGCGAATTGGTTAAAATCGTGCTGGACTGCGTGAAGAAAGAGGTCTGAAATGGCTACACAATAACACTGGTATTAACCCTTTACCCAACAGAACGCCCCTGTGCTAATGCATTCTCTTATATATGCGAGTCTACCATAGGTCGCCTCGCATATATAAGAGAATGCATTGGCTTAACACATTAAAAATTATAAAATTGTTAAAGAATGTAAGAAAAAATGGTAAATGCATTCTCTTATATATGCGAGGCGACCTATGGTCGACTCGCATATATAAGAGAATGCATTGGCACAGGGCATAACTGTAACTATCACAATGTGGTCAAGGAGCCGGTTCCAATGTTATCCATATTTGTATGGTTTTATTGAGACAGACCCAAGATAATTTAGGCTGTTGCAGCTTTATTTGGCCGTTTTTGGCCGGTTTGTTGGGTAAAGGGTTAATTTCATATATAACAGCAAAGAGTCAAACAAACTGAAAATCGTGCAGAATAAACCCAGAAAGGAGTAATGGTTCAACATTTGACGTTACATTTAGAAAGTACAATCTTTTCTATGGAAAATTATACCAAGGTGAGATTAAATCTTGACTATTATATATCATGTGTCTGAAAGAAACAACAATGCAGACACGGTCATTATAAATTCAACGGTCAAAATATAAAACATAAATTGAAAGACATCGGCGTATATAGCCGAACTTGTCCACCGAAACTGATTGCCGTGGATTTACTATGCGAAATCAATGAGGGATTCAAGTCCAAATTTATAGACCCAAAACTAACAGTCGTTTATTGAAAATATTTTGAGTTGATGTACTTAGTTTGCGTACCCGGCGAGGTGCTGCCATCAAAGACAGCACATGCCCCCATAGGTTAAAAAGTATTCAAAAATAATATATATTGCACTTAAAGTGCGAACCCGGGTATAGACGGTATGCACTGAGAGGTAGCACATGGTATCCGAGGTCCTTAAATAATGCAAGACTTAAAATGGAATCTATTAATTGGGCATCCATAATTCGTTTAACCCTTTACCCAACAAACCGGCCAAAACCGGCCAAATAAAGCTTCAACAGCCTAAAATATCTTCGGTCTGTCTCAATAGAACCATACACATATGGATATCATTGGAACCGGCTCCTTGACCACATTGTGATAGTTACAGTTATGCCCTGTACCAATGCATTCTCTTATATATGCGAGTCGACCATAGGTCGCCTCGCATATATAAGAGAATGCATTGGCCTAAAAAAAAATCTTTTTAAAACACTTTTTACCATTTTTTCTTACATTCTTTAACAATTTTATAATTTTTAATGTGTTAAGCCAATGCATTCTCTTATATATGCGAGGCGACCTATGGTCGACTCGCATATATAAGAGAATGCATTGGCACAGGGCCGTTCTGTTGGGTAAAGGGTTAAGATGCATCCCATTATGTAATTGCGCAACCCTTGACGAGAGCTAATCACACAAAAGTGAGAAAAAGATAAGAAACATTTGTTCAACCTTAGTATGACTATCCGATAATTGTAGGGCGTCACCAGTCTAATATGCGGATTGTTGGTGATACACCCACCGCTTTAACTCAAGCAAAAAGACACATCCGCTCAGAAACAGCTTCACAAATTACACGATATGTAGCCCATTAGAACGAGACTGAATAATGAAAATAACAGAGAGAGTTATCGCCTATCTGCACTCTAACCGTGCAGCATGCTACAGGGAACCATACCTGAAACTCTCAATAAATTCCCCTCAAATGAGTGCTTGTTGTCGCAAATGCATCTACACTTATCTAAGGTTGATGTGTGTATGCCTCGTGGTTTATGTTGATGGACTGGATGAGATGTCTTCTACTGACAAGGTTTGATCAGCTAAGCGCATTTACTAAAACATATTATACTTGACCTAATTATGTAAAGCGGATTTTAAATGAGTACATAGTCTAGTGTCGGGACCAGTGACTACTATAGTGATAAACTATTTATTAATGAACACGTATATTCTGTGGAATTTGTTTGGTACAGGGACGACGGTAAAAAGTTCAGTCTTATTATCGTTCACTTTCCAACCAAATTCATCTATATCTATATACATAATAATATTCAAATGAAACAGAGTGAAATTAATTTACTATACTTGCATACGTAACAGAACGAGAGAGAGAGAGAGTGTGTGTGTGTGTGGTGCGGGAGTCGCACCGAAAGTGGCATCACCCGGAATCCCAAGCCGGTCAACCAACCCATGACTAACCGCGCTCGCCGTTGCTTAACTTCGGTGATCGCACAAAGCGTCTAACGACTGTGACCAAGAGATCTAGACACATCGAGCAAAGAGTCATCGGCCTTCTATATTTACAACGCGACCGATACACATACATGTATATAATATATGTAAATTAACAATGAATTGTGTTGAAGAATAAAATATGTTTAAACAAAAAAAAGAGTATGTTCATGCAATTACTGGTTACTGTAAAATTATGTTTTTAACACTTTACTAAAGATAGCATAGGACGATATTCTACTATTTCACAATATAATGTCAAATGCGTATCACGATAATTGAATTTACATTCATACATGCACCGAGTAGAGTGCCGTGGCCAATGATGGATATCTTATCGGCATCCCTGAATGTGGCATAATTCCATCAATAATGGCTAAATGAACACTTTAATTATTTTTAATTAGATTACGTTTAAATTCAAATTTATATTACATTTAGAAAACATTCCCGTGAAGAAACAAATATATTTTAATACTCATCGATATCAGACAATAGATGAAAATAAAACTTAACTGGTGTTGGAAGATAGAACGAGTGCGTATCTTCATGCATTAGTTTCGTCGATTCGTGATGAATATGGAGTAGTCAGGTTTTGGTTGATTTGAATTTCACACAAGGTGTTGACCAGACAACACATGAAACTAAAACTTAACTGATGTTGGAAGTTAGAACAAGTGCGCATCTTATTTGTATTGCATTGGTTTGGCCAATTTGTGATGGCTCAAATCATCATATTTCCAACTGCATGTAGCCGTATTGTTACACGAAGATGTACTTTGTCCAACTATACCACATAATTGAGTCCCTTAAAGGATTATTCACACTGTACAATTGTCTCAAATTACTATACCAGTCACGGGTTTCGCAGAGTTTGCCACGACCCATATCACCATATCACACCCGAACTCAATGTGGTCAGTTTCTTACACAAGGAACACAAGAGTCTAACTTTAATATATATTTGTTTCAATTAATGGCGTATCCGGACTGTAAACTGGGATCAAATGACTATAGCAATCATATGTTGGCCTATCACGGTGTGAAGAAAGGTTCGTGATAACCCATATCACCAATATTTCGAATTGCGTGTGGTCCTTTTATTGCACAGTGATCAATGTAGTCCAACTTCAACACATGGTTGTGTCAATTAAAGGCGTATCCGCACTGTAAAAATGGGCCTATCACGATATTCACGTTCGTGATCACCCATATCACAAATATTTCGAATTGCGTGTGGTCCTTTTATTACACAGTGATCCACTGTGTCCAACTTGAACACATAATTTTGTCAATTAATGGCATATCTGCACTGTACAATTGGATTAAATGACTATCACCATCATATGTTGGCCTATCACGATATTCACAAGTTCGTGATGAACCATGTCACCAGTATTTCGAACCGCGTGTGGTACTTTTTACACAGTGATCCACTATGTCCAACTTTAACAGATAAGTGCAATTAACTGCGTATCCGCACTGTAAAATTCGCCCTAATGACTATAACCATCATATTTTGGCCTATGATGTTTGTGACAAGGGGCCTGAATTGACCCAAGGTACATAACCTATATAGAGTCTGCTCTAGAGCAAGAAAATCCTACGTGGTTATAGGCTGGGGCCAGTATTAACTGCGAACCACGCGAAATGTTGCAGCAATAACGCGTTCATGATGCATGCATTTTTGGAAAATTGAACGTAGCACACCATATCATTCATTTATGGGGGGAATAGACCCTCGGTCGATTCTATTTTATGATGAAACAAGCCATACTCTAACCAAATGTAAGACAATCAATACCGTGACATGGCATTGACGTGTCTGATTCCCTTTAGCTGATAATTTCCCATCAGAATATATTTGATTCGCCTGGTCTGACATCCTCAGCTCGACGACATGATTCTTACACGACATGCCACTTTAGCTCGAGGGGTCAGGTTACCACTTTTTCAAATTGTTGCAGTTTTGGACCAGAACCAGTCTATTCAGCAAGGGACATTGAATGCTCGCAGATACACAGACATGCGAGTCATATACGCAATGACAGACAACAACTATATAGTAATTTTCTTCCAATAAGAAACTAACTTTGAGACGAGATAGAATGGTTCTTATCCCAATCACACCATGTTCCAGATTTGTAGTAACATGGCCCTTCTGTGTCATGCTCCAGTACTGCCGTTGTAAAATGTACCATAGTTGTTCTGTGTATACATGATTCAAATAGATGTATGTGCGATACATTCAGAACCACTCTGTTATCTGGAGAGTGTATAGTGTGCATTATTCTTATATAGTTGCAAAGACTGGCAGTAATTGTTGTCTGATTCATCGAAAGACACATGTACCGTCATTACATACCACATTCACGTTTTGTTTTAATTAACCGAGTAACAGCGTTTGTACAAATTCTACATGTAAACCATGTTTGATTTCCAATTATAACGTTTACATTCAGCACCATTACACACAATTATGACGAGGTCGTATGCGTGCTTAAATGACACGTAGCGCGAGTTCACATCCGAATTATAATTTATAATCCGGAAGTGAGCTCGCGCTACGTTCCGTAAAAGTCGTATCTCCAAACACGTTTACGTCGTTTTCTAGCGATTGAGCGAATATTAGACTGTGAAATGTCACATCTAGGTGTATTGCGACGTCATGGATAAAATTCGCATAATTACATAGAGGTCAGAACAATGCAAATATGAAAACTGAGCAACCAAAACTTCAAACCTTCGGAAAATTGAAAAAATGCACTTACGACGTTATAGCACTGATGAATAATATACATGCTAATTCTCCCAATCAATATGAACCGACAAACATCATATATCCCTCACAAATTTGTCATGTTCCCTGCGGCTGTTCCTGATAAATTATTAATCTAGCCACATAGTTTCAGGCATATGTGATGTCCCACTAAAAGCCAACAACTGACAACATAACCAAACATCCTGCATTACTTATGCCAACACAATCCTCAGTCAAGTGTTGAGTCAGCTGCCTAATATGTGGATGTGGTTTTACGTCTTTCGAGTTCATTCCAATGATGTATATAACTATTTCAATTGAATATTACTGATAAAAATTATTTGTAGCATATAAACACACATATTCACAACGCGTTGATGTTGCAGTCATGTTTTACATGCACGGTGTGAATCCGTCTGTATTGTATTTAATATACAAATGCATCTTCGGGATCGAATAAGAACTGAAACTGTTATCAGATCCAAAACTTTTTGGAAAATATTGTTGTCAGTTTTAAATTCGCGCAGGTAGGAGCGCGAATTCAAAACTGAGCGAAATATAGTAATGCGTGAATTTAGATACGAGTAAGGTATGGACATTGAAAATGCACACTGAAGGACCACTCAACCAATGGTGATTTAGTGTTCAGTCGACTCATTATCTCATGCAAATCAAAGGGTGATTTTGTGTTCAGTCGACTCGTTATCTCCTGCAAACCAAAGGATAACTAACCAAGGGTGAATTAGATTTCAGTCGACTCGTTATCTCGTGAACACCATATGACCAATTAGCTAAGAGTGAATTAGTGTTCAGTCGACTCGTCACTCCTATGTCCACTTGACCAAGGGTGAATTACTGTTCATTTGACTCGTATGACCACTTATCCAAGGGCGAATTAGTGTTCAGTTGACTCGTTATCTCGTGCAAACCGTTGCAACACTAAACAAAGGGTGAAGTATTGGTTAGCACATGCGGTTGGAATGAAATGACCTACCGAGAGCTGACGGTACAATCGAGCCGCCCCCCCCCCAATAGGGATCGATGTCGCCTGTTCGAGGCAGGTCATTCCCGTCCATATAAGTGTCTCCGACCAAAGGTGGTAACCAAATTTCACACCACTGGAATGCATATACGATAGACAAGTAACCCTATACCAACTACATTTACACCAACAGTATATATGCACCATTGTGAGCATTCCAACTGCGGCGACAATTGACTCGCCTATATCAAGGTCGCATCATTGTGCACATAAAACAATAGGCTGCACGGAATTCACTCACGCCATTTACTTGGACCAATATATCGGTGAAGGCGACAGTTATCTTGATTACTTGTTGATGATATGCCAAAAAAAAGATTACTTTGCTGACCTAGCACGCTTTTCTAATACTGTCTGTTCGCTGACGTTGATGTTACCTGTTTCAACATTCAGAGATACGAATCGGATGTGTCCGTCGTAGGTGATTTATAAAGCAAACAATTAAATACATCACAATTATGCGGAATTTGAGCTTACTGGTTAGGGACACACATCAATTTTAAATATTGTCGCGGTCCGCCAATTCTTTCCACAGTCACAATGGTGGTCCTTGAAAACTTAGAATCTGTTGAGTATTTTGGTTCTATATTTACAACTGTGCGATCGTTTCAAAAATTGATAAATTGAATGCTTTCATGCAAAAAACAAACAGGTCAAATTTGAATCTATGTTTGCCATTGTTCGGTCCTGTTTGCCGATTAATTTTATTTCGTGATGATAACCTGGGTTATTATAATGCATGCATGGATGTTACGCGGTGACAGATAGAGTAGGTGGGGTTGATGAGAACATATAACTTGGGTCAATATCAGTTGTGAATTTAGATTTGATATTCCAACCAGTATTTACTGTGAATTTTTTCGGTTCATAATTTATTTTACTGAAATGTTGGAAGAACAGTTTCCAAGCAAAATATATATAGATGCCAGTTTGGCGAACTTTTAGGTTAGGTACCGGTTGTTGAAATTTTTCAACACATGTTGCAACGAGTTGGCGTGCACGGGAAGCACGCGAAATGTGACAGCAACAACGCGTTCATAATGCATGCATTTTGGAAAACAAACACCAAATGGTTGAACGTAGCACCCCATTTCATTCAGCAAAATTCACAACACATGCAATGAATTTTTTCCGGTCCGCTGAATGAATGTAGACATGTAGACTATGTATACTATTTTGGGGGAATACACCCTCGGTCGATTCTATTTTATGATTAAACAAGCCATGCTCTAACCAAATGTAAGACAATCAATACCGTGACATGTCATTGACGTGCTTGATTCCCTTTAGCTGAGAATTTCCCATCAGAATATCTAGAGCAAGAAAATCCTACGTGGTTATAGGCTGGGGCCAGTATTAACTGCGAACCAATGTGAAATGTGGCAGCAACAACGCGTTCATGATGCATGCATTTTGGAACATTGAACGTAGCACCACATTTCATTCATTTATGGGGGGGGGTAGACACTCGGTCGATTCTATGTTATGATTAGACAAGCCATACTCTAACCAAATGTAAGACAATCAATACCGTGACATATCCGTGACCTGATTCCCTTTAGCTGAGAATTTCCAATCAGAATATATTTGGTTCGACTGATCTGACATCCTCAGCTCGACGACATGAAATCATACACGACATCATGTGGACATGTCACATTAGCTACGTTCTCAGATTTTTTGCAGTTTTGGACCAGGAACGGGTCTATTCAACAAGGGTCATTGAATGCTCGCAGATAAACAGACATGCGAGTAACAAACACAATGCCAGACGACAACTATATAGTAATTTTTTTCCACTGAGCAATTAGATCATCTTTGAGACGAGACTGTCACGAGTGTGTTATTGAAATTTGATTTTACTTCCAAGAAGTAGAAACTGAATAAAGTAACTGTTATTGCCAACATTTCGCTCATTAGACTGGTTATTATCCCAATTACAGCATTTTCCCGATTTGCAGTGACCTGGCCCCTTTGAGCCACGCTCTTGTACTGCCATTGCAATGTGTACCATTGTTGTTCTGTGTATACACATTCAGAACCACTCTATTATCTGGAGAATATATAGTGTGCATTATTCTTATATAGTTGCAAAGACTTGTAGTAACTGTCGTCTGATTCTCGAAACATCGAAATCTACATGTAGCGTCATTACATGCCACATTCACTTTTTGTTTTAATAAACCGAGTAACATAGTTTGTACCAATTCTACATGTAAACCATGTTGATTACCAATGATAATTTTTACATTCGGCACTAATATGATTACGTCAATACGTATGGACAACCCAAAACACGTACGTCCATCTATAAAATGATAAATGTATGTTTCATAGGAGTACCTGTATTTCTGGCCAACTTGGGATATATACGATCACGCCAGTACGTATGGACCGTAGGACGGCGACATGTCACTCTGTGTCCAAAGGTTCGCTATTCCCAAGGTTCATTATACCGAAGTTTCGCCATTCCCAAGGTTCTCTATATTCCTCGATATTCAGAAGGATTTTATAACTTGTTATTTTGAAGTTTCATTTTATATTCTAAAGTTTTGAGAGGGTTCTTTATCATAAGACTCTTTTAATGAAGGAAATAACTTAAAGGTACTCAATCCGATAAGACGCTGCTAAATAACTCTCTCTTTGGTTTCGGTGGGGAAAAAAATATTTGATTAGTGTCGAGGAACCCACCCATCAAAGTTCAGAGTAATTAGATATCGATCTTTGCAGTTTGATAGTTTTATTGTTTCTGGGCCTGATCGTGCCATAAGGACGAAGTCAAACGGGCGGTCTTCCAGATAAAGATGGATAACTGTAAAATCGTGGTAATAATAACTACTTGGTATTAGAGTTGTCCACCTTTTCTGGTTAAATACGCCCAGAATAGCAAACCTTCAGAATAGCGAACCTTCGATGTCTGACTAAGAACCTTTGGAATATGGAACCTTCGAAATAATGAACGCGATCCTGTATGAAGAGCACATGACACGTCCATCAATAAATGAATACATGTCTCATGGGACTGTTTATATATACACATATAAGACTGGAGTAAAGTTGAGACCAACGCGTCTTTGTTAATTTTGGTGCCCAGATTTCAACGAAATTTGGTGTGGTGACTCAGGGTTCCCTGGCAGAGTGTATAATGGCGTTAGTTTTTCTAAATTTTGATTTAAACAAATTTAAATGAATAAAAAAAATATGAACATATGTGAATATTTAGGTACAAATAAACCTATTTGCACGAGAATATGTCGCAGCACCAGATATAGAGGAATGTGGGCCACAGTTAGACATGGGTCAGAGTGAGATATTGCCTCTAACATTTCTCTAATTTCCAGACCAATATTCATGGCGCCAGTCAAGCGATATTAACCATATAGCACATTTTACTATATTTCTTCAAAATGCAATCATCAGGTGAAGGTTGAATCTGGTCAAGCGACCAATTTTCAAGGCAAAATTATTTTAATTTAATTTTTGCAATTTTAAAGGTACTCAATCCGAATTAACCCTCGCAGATTATTATTTCCTTGACTTCGGAGGTGAAAAATATTTTATTCAAGTCGAGGAACCCACAACATCAAAGCTCAGAGTGATCAGATACCGATTTTTAAAATCTATCATTTTAATTTTAAGTGGCCCAGCAAACAGCAGACGAGAATACTTTTTCTGACCAAATTGCAGATGAAGATAGATAATTCTAAAATCAACTGTTTTTTTGTGTTTGTCAGATGTTTGACAAATGAGCAATATTCGTTGAGCACAAAGTTAATAAATTACAAGTTTTTGTCAATTTTATGCTATAATTGACTGCAGTTTTTTTTGGAGCAATTTGTCGATTCTGTCAACTAAAGCGGCATTTCAAAAAATCTTCTTGTTGTTGGAATCTGATGATATGGGGACTATTGATTCGGATTGAATCATTGAGGACCTTTAAGCAAAAAATATCTTTGTTGGATAAATTCAAATATAATACTGAATACATTTTTATGAATAAAGGGTTACGTTGATGGGGCACAATGACTCAATGAGACATAATTTATGGCCTATGCCATGGTAGGATCCAACTTCAGTAGATGATAGGCACTTCAAAAAGGAATGAGATAATTTGCCAAATGACTATTGTTTTGGGGCTGGAGTAGATAAATAATTTAGATCAAACAAACTGATGTCATTGTGCAATAGTGGTATGTTCTGTGCATTTCCTATATGGTTACTACTTAGGGGTGACCCCTTCTGTGAAGTAGATGATAAGAAACAAGTATTAAGGGTGGTCCCAGCTCGAGATTGCATGCTTGTTCGTGACTTTTATGAGCTTTTATCGTACTCTCAGATGTCTAAGCATTGTGATGGTCAATAATAGTAATAGCGGAGACCTAGACTGAAATTAACAATATTGATTGAAATTTAATTCTATTTCAATTTAATTCTATACATGTCTCTTTGTCAAAAAACTTAATCATCGACATCGTTGAGAATTTTATCTAAAATTACTAATCATGCGACACATGCTGCCACTATTGGTTAATAGGCATCTGATAGTATACAAACATTTTAATAATTGCCCGGGAGGAATGGCATTATTCTTGACAGGCATAGATACATAGATGTTCATGGCATGGTCTGAGAAAATGCTACTAGATTAAACATTTATATGATTGCCTCATTAGTCATGTATAACTAGAAGGTCGTGACAGTTCAACTAAGTTGCCTGGAATTATTATGTTTAGCATACATATTATTCCAATCTCAATGTGTCAAGTCGACAATAGCAAGTACGCACTACGCAGGGCTATATTTAATATTTTTTCCACAAATAGCCACTAGTTAATATATATGCTAGCCATGCTGGTCAAGCTCCCGCTTAATGCTTAAGGTCTAAATCGAGAACACAGTGTTAAAATCATGAATTATTTAATATGTGAGAATGCTAAAACTTATCACCGTGCATTATAATTATTATATTTAACTTGATGTGTCCATCACAGGAAACAGAATTCATACACACAGATGGAAAGTTGGCCCAGAAGCATATACTCTCACCAGTCACTGCGCATGAACTCTGCAGTGTGCCGAGACCAGTTGGGATGGGAGATATTCTTCTTTTCCTTCGCTCAACAAGAAGATAAACGACTCACTTTGTTAGTCACCAATTCACTGGGTTTTACATGTTTGTTACATCTGTGTGTTGACTGCTCTGTAGATGGCTAGAATTGAATTTTGACCTGAGTCACATTCACAGTGAGTGAGTGGGTGAGGCTGAGCTGATAACTAAATTTACTAATCTGTAATCACTAAATAACAGAACAAGTCAAATCGCGGTGGTGATCAGTCTGCACAGACCAGTCCACATTTCACTCCAGTGACCTTCATTTTCATATTTTTTTTCAGTCACAGATTCGTCATTGAGTTTCTTTTTCCGACTGACTGATTTTCAGTTTTAAACTTCCAAGTTCAAAACAAGTTGTTGTTGTTATTCTTCTTCTTTTGACTGCTTTGACATCAAAGTCATTCCAGTAATGGGCTCGTTGTGCTATCTTCGCTTGTGTTTTCTCGTTTGTTCTTAACGCCTACGTGCGGTGATACCGTTGTACATTTAAAATACGAGCGATAACAAGCAATTCAGTTTCAAATTTCGCAAATAAATGAGCGCCACCATCTTGTAAAGAAAATACGTCATCATTTCCAATTAACGTTGCTATGGCTTGCCAGGGGACGTAATTTTCAAACTTTAACGGTACGGAATCTGTCGAGGTTTGCCGAATGCTATGCGCCCGTGTCAGCTAAATCCACATTAAGCATTTAATTTTGAATAAGGTTGATTTTGTGTTTCAAATTTAATAGTGTTGCTATGGGGAGGCTGATCGAAGAAGAAAAATAAATTCGTTTTATTAATTTGTCAATTCTATTCCAACATGGCGCCCACCATAGGCCCCATAGGTCTGAATCGCCCGGATGTAAAAAACAAATTTTCATGTTGATGGGGTATATAAATTACTGACGTCACAACTATACTTGCGTCATTTACGCAATACCGTAAAACAACCCTTTCGGGTTGTGATTAAATGTCGTATCTCCTTCGGCGTTATAACCCGGAAGTGTTCGCGCGCTACGTTCCGTAGAAATCGTATATCCAAACACGTTTACGTCGTTTTCGAGCGATTGAGCGCATATTAGACTGTAAAATGTCGCATCTAGGTGTATTTCGATGTCATGGATAATATTTGCATAGTTACAAAGAGGTCAGAACAATGCAAATATTAAAACTGAGCAACCATAAACTCAAACCCGAATTTATCGGGAAATAGAAAAAATTGACTTAGGATCTTGGTGCAAAGATATGGCCAACTGTTTTCATTCTTAGCTGCCCGACGAATGGTTCGAACAGATTCCGTAGTACTGAATATCTGGTTGACAAGGTGATATTCAATTGTCAGGGGTTTCGCGATTGTTGTCACCGCAGGATCGCATTACCTACTCTCAACCAAAATATGTCCACTTTTTAATTCATGTCTCAAATAGGGTAAAATTGTACAATTTATAATGCTGAAATTGATGCAGATAATTATATAGACGGGCATATTACATATTCAGGGGTATATCAGTCGCCATGACAACAGTTATATTCGCCAAAAACAACACGGAATGAGAGGTATGATGATGACCAGTCAGTTGATATATAATACAGTGCATACACATGTCTATTTAATTCAATGAGACAATATATTGTGACTGGAATCACTATTTGTCGACTTTATGATGTGAAAATAATATATTTTTGCAGCCATTTTGAAAACGGTTGCCATGGAGACGGGAGAACCAGTTGACGAAGTCTACCCAATTTTTTTTTTGGAAGCACTTGACCAAAGGTACATAACTTATATAGAGTCTGCTCTAGAGCAAGAAAATCCTACGGTGCCATAGTCTGGGGCCAGTATTATATAGGAAATCGAACGGTGTAGTCTACGTTTTCCGACGTCTACTCGGGCCAGGATTGGGGATCAGGGGAGGGGGCATCATTTGCTTTTATAAAACTGTTATTTTACTGGCCTATATGGGCTTCATCAGGGTACGAAGAATCAATTGGGGTGGTTTAAAGTTAATAAGCACGTGGTGCCATCCAAGTCAGATATGGAGGTCTGGTAATGCGGCACACACGTCGCTACAAGGTGTCGCCGACTTTACCAAACATAACAATAGTCTTCTTCATTATGTGATGTTTTATATCATCATAAATATTACAATTATATGTAACACCGTCCGTGTCAGGGGCCTGGGTTTGGTCGGGCACAATACAAGTTATGGATATGGGATAATCTTTAGCGTTGATAAATAATGCACCTTTATTTTGGCAGGTGCTTCGTTACAGTTTGTTAACAAAATAATACTATAACATAGCTTGGTTCCTGTTTAACCTGGGATATGCAGGACAAGCATGCTATGGTATAATGATGTTCATGTCACGTACGCATACACCCAGAAAATGGAAAAAGCTATGTGCTCACGAAACGGTGTCAAGTATAAACAAAGCGCGGAATTTGATTGCTGATGTCAGAGCCCGACTGAATAGCATCCACATTGAAATACACGTATAGCTTTTAACGGCAAGCCAGAGTCATTCTTGAGTTGACAGTAACTTGACGTGGTGGATGTCTTCAAAAGTGCCCGAGCCACTTGTTGTGGTCAGTACATCGATTTAACAAATAAACTATTAGTACCGTGTCGACATTTCCGTGGCTGTCGGTTCTTCCTGTTCGTGTTGATTCATTTAGAAATGTCTTCCCAATGTTCATGTTTGTACAATAATATGTCATCTCTCTATGGATGAGTAAGATGGTATTCAATTTAATATTCCGGGGGATCCCACGAATAAACTATACGTTCCCGAAGGCAAACCTAGATATAGTCATAGCCATGATATGGGAAATATTATTGTCCGATTTAAAGACACATGCGAGTCTATGCACGTCAGGAATTGGTCCACTATTTTAAACTAAGCCATTTACTAGAATCAATACAGTAATCAACAGGCACAGTAGCAAGATTTTACGATTACGACATTAATTATTTAAGCCCACCGATCTACTATGCGACAAAGGTGATCGCACATATTCAGAACAGCAGCGTCGTATTAGATAATATTTTGTGACGTCGCAAAATCAGATATAATCTATATATACGACCCACAGTGTCGAGATTTGGTTCATTATTACTTCTCAAGTTGCATATTTGCACACACACACACACTCACACATATATATATATATATTTATTTTTTTAAAGAAGAAATTCTCCTGAGGTAGGTGACTGCTGACGTGAAGAATGGATTGAAAATTAAGAAAGGTATCCGTTCATTGTTGAATATTTATTACATGTATGTACATACAGCTGTATGTACATACATGTAATAAATATACAACAATGAACGGATACCTTTCTTAATTTTCAAACTATATATATATATACTGGAATCAAAACATCATAATTTACTAAGGTGCTCCAGTCAATAATGTATAGAGTGTATCATGAACATGCCAGAAACATGTAGATTATACCAGCCCTGACATGCTATGACCGGATTTAGCTTAAAGATTCAATTTGAACGGCCGAAATATATCAGCGTTATAATAAAACAAGTGTCCAAATGTGTTTAGCAATTGTTAATATCAACCAGACAGTGCATTAGATTAAAATGATGTGTCATGTACAAATAAAAGCATTCAAGAGGAAATGTTTCCGTTTGGAGTCAGGAATATCAATTCAAGAACTGACTATTGTGCAAGCATGATATCAAACGCATAAAAGTAGTACAATTATATACATAATTAATAACAAATAACATTAAAATATATCAAGGCAACACATCTAAATATGTATTTTACTTTGCCAAGGTATTATAGTATTTGATGAATAGCGCGTGGACATGTATCAATGCGTCAAGCTGACGGTCGGGTGGGTGAGACAGAATGTCATCTTTCGCACAACCGCTTCAAGACACATGTACTGGTTAATGTCTTTTAGAGTTAATCGTTTTCGTCAAGCATCTGGTCAAACTTTGAACATTCAATTATATATCACTGTTTTTGGGAGTCGAAACGTTCGAGTGATTTTAGCGATTTTTGTTTTGAAGCAACATGTAGTAGCTGGCTAAATTTGAGAGTATTTCCTTTTGGAAAAACTGTTGCAACTTCTGTAAATTTATTCATTGCCTATGACACAGTGTGATACATGTCTGGTTAATGTGTGTCATACGAATGATGTTGGTGTGATTATCTGTCTGAGTGCTGAGTTCTGGCATGAGCAAATTGTTGTATATACACAGCTGCAGAGTATGTGACTGATTGAATAGATGGTCGAGCACCAACTATTTTATGTGCATCGAATATGATAGATGGTGCCCAGCCTTACACCTTTTAGTTTCGAATGCCTAGTCCCATATCGGACATGACCGATGCATTGAGGTATATGAACCTTTACGTTTTTCTTGGTTTGATTTTGTGCAATCATCAAGGTGATGTCCATAATCAGAACAGCATGCACATATGGTTTCTTAAATTGTACAATCTTCCTGACAACGGCCATGGCAGTTAAATCATCGTAATGGATTTGGAATACAAGTACTTAAATATAGGTGAATGTACACAATCTTCAATGCCGGTTGATGGTCGCACCGATTGAAGGCAAGAAGATAACTAATCAAAGGAGCTGTTTGTCCATCAACTGTCTTCTACGGACGTATGCAACTCCGTGTGGTGCCAACTATCTATGACTCAGAAGAATCAGCTATATCGCGGTTCAATGTCTTCTGTGGAGTAATGAACGCTGGCGTTTCTGTGAAGTAATAAGCACTTGTGTTTGTGCGATATGTGTTAATTACATAAGGGTGTCAGGTTGAATTGTTCTTGAACATTAAATCAGAAAAGAGCCACTTAGCAGCCCAGTCCTCATTTGTTTGACATAATTTAATTGTCCGGCTATGCTTTGTGTCGTTTTATCAATGACAAAAAAATAATGTCTCTTGACATTCGGATCAAAACCAAGAACAAAGCACTGAGGATATACATCAGCATCATTTTTTACGTTTTTGTTTGTTTAGAGTTGCATGTGCAAAATAATTAATCAACGCCTCGGGTTACCCTTCGAATTATGGTCGGGCTAAAGACTGGTACAATAAAAAATGATGAAATAGCAGCCTCCCTACCTTCCCACTGTGAGAGAGGCGTGAGCATTACACGATTGAAACATTTAACAGTCATGAAGACAAACAGCAAAGAGAAATGCACAGAAAGAAACAACATACATGAATAACAGAACATACAAATATACATCAGGAACAACAAACAACGTATGACAGAACAGTAATCTGAAACACTGTAAGAGGAGCTACTAGTGACTGGCCGCTTGATTGAGCCGGGTCAGCTCAATCGCATGTCTTGAAGAGATGTAGGAACAAAGATACCATGAACTAACCCGTATCCGCATATCGATGCCTTACATAATACCTCCAGGACTCATACACCACACATCAAGGATGCACCCCGCGGCAAACAAGGAGATTTTTATCCATTGCAGTGGGGCGCTATGTACCCCGAGCCCACACAGGGAAAGACAGAATATTACTATACACGTGTCATAGAATAAAGCACGCAAGAAAATCGATCAAATCTCTAACTAAGATACAATTTCCTTTTGGGCACATAATAAGGAGAAATGGCGATTTAACAATTGTTCACTAAATTTAAATATAAATTTTGACGATAAAGTCACACATTTAATTTAATCCAAGGAAGGTTTGTCCACTCAGCTGTTCTAACGAAGACTTTAACGCTCTGTGCAGAAAGACTCTTGATTTATAATAACAGATTGGACACCGGACTATGACTTTATATCACAACTTCACATTATAACATTCTACTGAATATCCATGATAACAGCTTGTAAATTCATAAAACTGTCCATGTGACATCAGTTATCCATTGCCTTTGACTGCCATTTCACGCATATGACTAAGAACTTGACAACACCTTGCGTACTTGACATGTATAACACTGTTCTACATGGCGACACAATAGGGCGTTCTAATTACTATTGATATCCAATTAGAAATGACGATCCTGGTGTAAATAACATTGATACAGGTAACTTCATTTGTTACTGCATTCTGCAGACCAGTTTGAGTTGATGCGCGTAGTCTTGACAACCAGCCCCTAAGGGTTATAGCTTAGCGTCCGTGTCTTCGGATCACTCGACCTTGCATATTGCAAGCGCTTTTCGGACGCATCGCATACCACCATCAAGGGTTAGATTGCTGCGATTTCACATTGGTTCTCGTAATTTTGGGCGTTTCATACACAAACATGATTTCCACACAAACC
Organism: Siphonodentalium dalli; assembly: GCA_032622095.1. Classification (NCBI taxonomy): domain Eukaryota; kingdom Metazoa; phylum Mollusca; class Scaphopoda; order Gadilida; family Siphonodentaliidae; genus Siphonodentalium; species Siphonodentalium dalli. Next base: position 111,041,988 of record CP136061.1, on the reverse strand, counting down.
TGATATGTACCTTTAATTGAAATCAAATTAAAATATTAAGCAAATGTGATATATTCACGGACGCATCTGTCATAGTATGCAACAACTGCAAGTGCCATGGGTCCATTTTAATTTAGCGTCAGCAAATTACGCATAGCGTTACAAGAAGCCCGCTGTTATTAATCATGCTACGAATGACGTTACCTGTATACATGAATGGCTTTATCTTTCCAAAAAAATAATTCGAGAACAAGTATAAGAATGCATATGAAGCTGTCTAATACATTTCTTAGCAATTCGCACAACAATCTAGTCGATCTGGCATATGTGTGTGCCTTCTCGCCCATTGCACTCTAGATCAGCCCAACGAAACTGCAGCCACGGCATCAACACGATGCAATTTTGAATTCCAAACCCCCACCCATTTAATCCGTTTTCCGGCTGGTAATCGTCCCAGTCATGATACCGCATCAGTTCTCCCTGGTAGTTTTTCCAAATCATTTCACTCTCTTCATCTGTACCATCAATGAAACAGAACTGTGCCAAGTTGCCTGGAAAGATGAACAATATATGACACAGCTGTAGTATAGTACATGGGCATGTCGATAGGCAGTTCAGTATATCCTTAAAAAATAAACACGAGTAACGAGAATAACAAAAATAAAAAAGTACAGAAAACAGTAGAATCAATTACGTTCAGCGTAAGGCACTATAGATAACTGTTCACTATAGATAACTGTTCACTATAGATAACTGTTCACTATAGATAACTGTTCACTATATATAACTGTTCACTATAGATAACTGTTCACTATAGATAACTGTTCACTATAGATAACTGTTCACTATATATAACTGTTCACTATATATAACTGTTCACTATAGATAACTGTTCACTATAGATAACTGTTCTGCCGATATGCATGTTTAACCCTTTACCCAACAAACCGGCCAAAAACGTCCAAAACGCCCAAATAAAGCTTCAACAGCCCAAAATATCTTCGGTCTGTCTCAATAGAACCATACAAATATGGATATCATTGCAACCGGTTCATTGACCACATTGTGATGGTTACAGTTATGCCCTGTGCCAATGCATTCTCTTATATATGCGAGTCGACGATAGGTCGCCTCGCATATATAAGAGAATGCATTGGCCTAAAAAAATCATTTTTAACCCTTTTTACCATGTATTCTTACATTCTTTAACAGTTTTATAATTTTTTCTTACATTTTTTAACAATTTTTATAATATTTTTCTACATTCTTTGACAATTTTTTCATTTTTAATATGTGTTAAGCCAATGCATTCTCTTATATATGCGAGGCGATCTATGGTCGACTCGCATATATAAGAGAATGCATTGGCACAGGGTTGTTCTGTTGGGTAAAGGGTTAACTTATAATTCGTGTTATTTCAACTTGAAAATATAATTTGGCCAGATATGTCGTACATGTGATTAACTTGTTTCAAATTTTAAGAAATATCAACTGTTGAAAACTGTAAGGGTCTACATTTTATGACACGAACCAACATTCAAGTGTCACTGTTTTCGGGTCAATGTACCCATAGCTTCCGTAAAACTGAAAGTTATCACACATTAAAGCCACATGGTTTGCGCTCCAAAATACACATAATATTATTCGCTTTTGAATTTTTCTCAGTATCGAAATAGGTCGATAAATATCTGAACTACCGTTCATCGAGCATTATGTTCCACGCATTGAAGTAATTAAAAATACAACTGTGAATACGTTTTTAGATCCCAAATACAAAATAGCCATGCACACGACATGGAACAGAAAATAGCGTTCTGTGGTATTGTATTCCTGATATGGTAGCAATAATCTTACTTCTGGCGAATGTGACATTGGTAAGTGTTTTTCAGAGCACATGAAGCCGGTATATCAATAGTCCGTGTATATATCGACCTATCGTATCCGTCCCTCCTAATTACGTAAAAAAAAACAATTTGGAGGTTCGAATGAGCCATGTCCGTTTAAGATCGTGAGAGAGAAACAGTATTCTTATTCAAGAAATGTCTCGAAACTTTTCCTTCAGAAAGACAACCAATCACCCTCAATGAGAATGTGGTGCATTTCATGAATGTAAATTTGGGATGATATGAGTTATACATATAATTCACATGTCCATAACAATATTAATTGCCATGTTGTTCCCACCCGCTTCAATTGGAGACTAAATATCATTTGCATTAGGCTGGTCTAGCTGTCGCTTCATAGTTTCTATACATATGGGGCATGATGTAATGCCATCATTGTAACTAAAAAATGACATACATGTACATCAAGCTCCCTTACTGTCGGAAATAACTGCAAATATGGCTGAATATAATATAATAGAAATGGTGTGTCTACGCAGTAACAGCCCCCTCCCGACTATTTGCAGGCATAACACGATATTGCGAGTTTCTCTAACTTACTACTGTGATGATGTCCGATGATGTTCAAGTGTCACAACCTGGTGCGGGATACAAATGGGAATGAATCGACAATCACACACAAACAGGGAAAAGCCACATGCATAGGAACCATAATTATGCCGGATTTCCATTTCGAGTGTAAACTTGAGTTCTGACACCAGATAATAGAAAATGTCCTTTGACAACGGCACACGAAACATACTTGCAATCGCCATATTACGTAACACACTGTCATCGTTGACATCCACAAAATCATCCATAAGATGACCCGTAGTCCAGTTGTGAATGTAGAGTTGGCCGTGTACGGAAACAATGATGAGTCCAGAAGGTTTGATACTTTTTATGATTCAATAAGTCTCTGCCGGTAAGCACTGTGTACATGTTAAATAGAGATGTTGTTGGTGGCAAGGTTCAAGGAGAAGTGCCTTTAACTCTGCCGAGAACGTGTAGTTATTTCAAGAATGGAGGTATCATGAGTCCATATAAGGTCTGAGGTATCATGATATCCATATTATCTATACGTTCAACATAGCGTATATCACACTATTGTTCCTGGATTATTCTACACTTCTACGCATACCTCTGTTGTACAATGAGTACAACCAGTCATAAACAATTAATGTGATGTATGATCGTGTTAATTATCTGTGTACGCTCGTATACATCGTATTATATATACTACTATATAGTTAACCATACCATTACACTCGCTGGGGAAAGGAAGTTTATCATAGATCCATGAACACATCTAACAATAACTATACTATCTTATGTACTATCGTACACAACGATCATAAAGGCACATTATTGAAAACGCTCTTCACTATCTGCCGCTTTTGGGAGATGAAAGCTAACACTGGAATTTTTGCTAGGCTGACATAAATTCAAAACTTGCTAAAACTTCCTTTTTTGAAAGACGATATTTGAATACCAAAACCTCCTATTAATGGGGTCGTGGTGCGATCTAGTTAGGTGTTGGTATAAACACGTACACATGTATTTTTATGGATCATGACATCTTTAACGCCCAAAGTGCCACATTTGTTTGTCAAAAGCATGCATACGGCATCATGCGGATTAGTATGGCTTCTGCCTGAACGGGCCTTGGTCGATTTAAATAGCTCCGATGGTATGATGATTTATTAATTACGAGATGTCAATTCTACTATTTTAGAACACCACAAATACTGATTGAAGACAGATCTGTTAAACTATATATTTGATCCACATGACTATCTATGTTAGCCATTTTCTAAGAAGGGCCTATTAAACCGACTCCGTCGCATCGTATAGGGCGAATACATGATAATAAATGCCGATGTTAATGGCGAGAATTGGTTGTGTTTCTTGTATATGTAATTTGCTTGATCACTGGTAAATATTAATTTCAAATGTATGCTTTTTTTATATGTTATCTCAAATAATGTATAATATGTACGGTTTTTATTGAGATTAAACAAATAAAAAAAAAATGCTCTATAGACAAGATGGGTTTTCCCGTTATTACATGTTGCCTAATATGATATAATGTCAAGATGTGTTGAATTAAGTTCCCGTAATGTCGGCATTTCTTATTGATTGCAGTCCGTGGTTTCTCTCTTCTTAAGCCTTTAAACGCTATTAATCAGTCGCATTCACTAGCCTGGCTTTTATATAGTCAAATATGCATAACTCGCGAGACGACTAACAACCATGGTACGTGTATATGTGTTCGGGGCTCACGTTAAGAAGGAAGCAATAATACTATTTGCTGAAGGTCACAATACATGTGATCTTGCTTGTCGCATCCATGACTAGATAGCAGCAATCACACTGTGCAATCGATGGTTATAACACGCCGTTGTGTCCAAATACACGCCAATGCGCTTGTACAGTTTGATATGTACCACTATAAGACACGCCACCATATTTATAAAATAAGCCAGGCGGATGAGTATGAATACATCAGTAATGTTAGCCAGTCGGGTTTATTTTATAAACAAAGTGGTTTATTTCGCAGCTCAATACACAATGGTATCTGTGATCTTATCGAGAATTTACAGTAGCTCATTTGGTCACCCCCTTGCTTTAGTATTCCTCCACCATGTTACAACCGGAGATACCACGAATATGGAGCCTCTCCATATATAAACCTTACTTTATAAAATAAATCAGTAGGGTGAATATGGGTGCTATTGAAGCCGATTAAACCATCTCTTGTAATACTTTACCGGTTCGTTTCAGTAATCCTATGGTCCAGTCCTGATGATCCTGTGTCTCGATATAGAGGAGATGGGCACCATGGTTCTCGCACGCGGACCTGCTCATGTTTCCGGTCAGCAATACATTTGATATTTGGTAGCATATGTCAACCGTCGAATTGTAATTATAGCCAGCTGCCGAACATCTGTGAGAGATGTCTAAAATAAATATCCATTTTATTATAAAGACATGTATCAGATTAAAGGAGGCATAATTCAGTATGAGTGTTCATCGCTGCGATGTGCGTGACCGGATTTCATTTCTTAACGAAATGGACCATGTACATCTATTGGATTGTCATTATCAAGTTGACCGGGACACCACAATCGCTATGAAATAGAATATGCAGCCCATTCCAGTCTACTATTCATGAACAAGTCAGGTCTCGGTCAGATAAGCAATATTTTACCCAGTAATCATATATACAAAATGATTCTGAGAGACATTAACAACGAAGAGTTTTAATTTTGACAATGAGCCTAAATATATATAAATATATCACCGCCACATTCTCCCCCCTCTTAAAAAAATAAATTACATCCGTGTAATTTCACTTACAACCTGCAACGTTCCAAAGAAACCTGCAATGACCTTAGAAATAAAATCATACCTGTACCTGCTATCCAGCCAAATAAACCATTCTATAACACCAACTGCATTGCTATACGTAAGAGGGTATATTTTATAATTGGAAGAGATAGTGTTCTCTACCTGCACCCATAACAAGGATAGGTAATATTATATAACCGTATTAAGTAATTACGATCTGTAATTAAATAAACTATATACATAAAACATCTCAATCTGTGGTGGTATATCAACCTGTAACATCAGTAAGAGCACGAGACTCTTAATCTCGGGGTCGTGTGTTCGAGTCCCACGTTGGGCGCCAATATAACTTCACGGATCTTCGGCTAACTCAGTTTGTCTCATGAGACTAATCCATGGAATTATATAAATTTCTCTCAAGGTTCAAATAACTAAACACTATAAAGTCTACGCCTTTCTTTCCATCTCACTCAACTCGTAGCTTAATAGTCCTCATTTTGGGCTGGTGCTCTCTAAGTAAACAATAGGTGCTGGGGTATTAAAGTTCAATACATTACATTAGATATCTATATATTTTTTCATCTATAAAACTTCTCATCACATTCAGCAACTCCAATAATTATAATCAGCAATCTGCCAACCAGCTGTATAGCTCATGCAACTCGTACATGTTCATGTTCATGTGCATGTATATGTAGACTCTACAAACATAAATAAACAAGTCCTAATTTCTGGATTAAGGGAAGATGTATACCTCCCAACATACAGACATAATACACCCTTACACAATCATACAACTAGTTATATATAATAACCTATACACACATAAGGGATATATTAATGCTCCCGTCAGAGAATTTCTACAAACTACTACTACTTGAAGTTTCACAAACACAAAGTCTAGATGAATATGTAATAACTATAAATATGCCATTAAATGTGGATTGATTATAGTTTACCATATTACAAAGTGAACTATCCATAATTATAAAAAGGACCTATTCCAATTAATGAGAATCACAAGTGGGTATATATTGACGACAATAGGAAAATTGGGTTAAAATATATAACATTGAAACGAACATAAATGTACAACATTGAACATATCTAAACGATCAGATTTGAGTATGGATGTCTCCTTGTACTTGTAGAATACATTTGTAAACATTATTAGAACTTTAGTTCCATTATTTAATCGTTTAATATAGAGTTTGGTGAAAGCACAGCATCTAGATTTCAACATGAAAACCAACTGACATTTCGCGGTTAAACAACAAATCCCAATCCAACTATATTGGGCTATGTTGGGCTGACTTAGGTTTTAGCGCGAAACTAAATATTAAAGCATTACCATTTGTTTATGAGGATTAGTGGAGTGCAGTTAAGAGTAATTACGGACTAATTAAGTGTTAATGAGTTAGTAAGACATGCACATGCAGATATTATTAAAATCCTACATTTGATGCATTATTTACCTTTACATGTAAATATATCACCGCCACATATACATGTTATATTATGACACCTGGTTCACCCGATCCGTAAAGCATTGTCAGATATAGATACTTAATTGCAGATAGTATTTACCATGTATAAATACTTAATTGCCTACCGTATGCGCCCATCGAGCCCATCGTTACGTTATCTAAATTTTAACATTGAACTGAACGCTGACACAACATGGTTATATTGACGGAATTAGGGAGATATCGAAAAAATAAAACACATTTTTTTAAATGCGATTATTTTAAAGAGCGTTATTTTATCGAAGAAATTTAAATGGACCAAATAACTGCGATATTGAGAACTAAAGCAAAATTGAAAGATCGTATTTTTAAGAGAGTTATTTTGATCTCCGAGAAGTGATTTTAGTAACAAGTTCTGGCAAAGGTAACTCTATTATTAGCAGATTGAGTTTATATTTTTTGAAGTTCGACGAAAGTTAAATTGAACAAATAATGGGAATATTCAGAACTAAACACAATTTAAAGAGCGTATTTTTAAGAGAGTTATTTTGTTCTCGGAGAAGTTATTTTAATGACAATTTCTCGCAAAACAAAATCTAGTATCAGCAGATTGAGAAAGCCCCAAACCACAGATCGATGATAAACACGTACGGCGCATAATTTAATTTCCGTTCTCAGACCCCGACTAAATATTATCCACGTTGAAGTTCTCGTATCTTTTAGCAACAACCCGGATGTTTTTGAGTTCACAGTGTTCACAGTAAGTGTTCTGTTTGTGTATATAATATATTTCACACCCATTGATGTGAGGCGCATGTATTCAACGGAAATCTCAGTCGTTTAATACATTTTTTCTTACATTCTTTAACAATTATAGAAAATGGTATAACATTTGTCAGGCCAATGCATTCTCTTATATATGCGAGTCGACCTCTGGTCGACTCGCATATATAAGAGAATGCATTGGCACAGGGTTTTCGCAAAATTTCAGTAATACCCTTCTTTGTAAACATATTATTGTATACCTGTTGTGGAATACAAGCAGGAACTAATTTTGTTGACGTTGCCGATAAATGATGACGTACATTACGTTAATGGTGCGCTTCGGCGATACCCCGATCATTACTGGTTATTAATCCGACTTAAACCACTATACATATAACAATAGTATCAGTGAAAGTGGCAGTCTTTGGTTGAACTTATGATACAACGGTGTAGAATAAATACAGAACACAACTTGCATCATAATCTCGAATCTTTTATATAACTCGTTGCGGACGGCGCATAGTTACATTTGGCTCGAGCTGCGCTCTCGCGAAATATATCCTTGCGCCATCCGCAACTCATTCGATAAAAAGATTCTCGATTAAGATGGGCGTTGTGTTCTCTCTATTGTTCTATCTACTGTGGAGTAGTCATTCGGGCGGGGTGCAATATAAATTAATAATGGGCTCCCATTATAGCATAGTGCTTATTGTGGATGACCCAGAGGGAAGAATCAAACCACGCGGGTGTCACTACATGCACAACCATTCATTGTTTTAGCTTTATCTGCGAACCGTGAACAACACAAACGATGTTTCATTTGCATCCCTCACTTTAGCCCTTTCTATACTAAAGGGAATCTCCAACTCAGTTGCAAAAAATATACATAGTCTATTGTTCATTTGGAAGGATGCTAATGGCATATGCGCAGACGATAGTCAGACGAAATGATAATAGAGTTAATTATAATTTCAACAGGAACAGGGTTTTCAATGTTTCCAACCACCCACAGTCACCCACTATTTCTGTTACCCGAAAATTAACATTTCTCGCTGTAGCTTCAGCCTTATACTCTTAAAACATACATCTATAATGGTTTTAGTGTAAATATATTTATATTTCCAAATCCAAGCAGATAACATAATATACAGATAATACAAATATGCAAAATAGAAGAGATAATGTATGGAAATGAGGATCAGACAACAAGCCCGAGGGCATATGTGAAGTCTTCTCCTCTTTGGCGACATGCCCCTTCCCCAATAAGTGAGGGAGGGGTATCGATCAAACGGGAAAGGATTGAAATAATGGTTTTAGGAGAGATGGAGATATATAAGTATGAGATAGGGATGGAATCAGGGAGAAGATAGTGTTAGGGATAGCAAGAGTTTGAACATGATCTATCCCGTTTGGACACCAACTTAGGTAGAATGTTCGTAGACATATTATGAGGCTAATATTATATGAAAATCAACTGAAATCAATGGCACCTGTAACATGCATGCATGCATGACCATTCCCCAAATCCGACAATAATATATAAATAAGCAAGAAAGCTTCCTGTATTTTAACAATTTGGAACTTTTACTATTCATTTGCAGGGTGTTCTGTTAATAACAGCAGACGACAGACGGAACAACATATAATACAGGAGCAGAATGACTGATATACGTTGGTGGAAATGTTCAGATAATAAGTTCAGCAAGCGACCTTATTGAACTTATTATCTGAACGTTTCTTAAAGATACGGGCGGTATTGGCGGTGGGTATGCTGTTAAAATATTCACCTCCGTCAAAAACCGCCATAAACAGAAAGAATAGTAAAATTTAGACATAATTTTGTTATTATACCAATCAGAAATATGGCATAAACAGTTTGTTATTGTTAAATGTTTTTCCGTTGTTATGTAAACAAAAGTAAAAAACGTTACAGAACCTGGCTTTTAGATCCGGATATGGTAAATATAAAGAGCGTTATTTGTTACTGTTTTCCTTATATTGAAATAATAAAGAGCGTTTATATCATTTGTGTGTGTTTAACCAATAGTATTGCGCTGTTATGTAAACAGAAACAAAACTTCTGTAACACGAGCAGGTTCTTGTTTACGTACACCATCGTACGCCTTGACAATATACTATTTACGCGCTGATTATGTTTGGCATACATGTATGAACAAAACTATATATATTGTAATATTCTTTCTGTTGATGGCGATTTGAACAAATATGAATATTTCTGCAACGAACGCCGCCCGTGCCTTTAAATGAAATCCTCAATCTGCATTTAGTAAAGAAATGGTTAAGACGATGAGGTATATCAAAAATATACAACGGATGTAACATCCTTGCTATGACTTTGACAAGTTTTATTTTGAAAGAACTTAAAACATGTAGATATAATTAGAAGGCTCTGTTGTGAACTGTCCGGTGGATATGAACGGCGACTCACCTTCTTTCTCCAGAGAGTTACACGTGTAACCGGCCTCGCTCGGAATGTTATGAACACACACGTAGCCTGGACCACACGTAGTCCCATAACATGGATCGGTTAGTTCCTGTGAGAACAAATAAACAGGCTTGTCTTCGCTGAATCATGTTTCAATGGGATGTTAAAATGTTTCATAAATTTTTCATTATTATGCCATCATAATTAAAACAGCCTGTTATCCCGAAAAGCCGAACATTATCTGCATTATAATAAAATGTGTTAGGTAGATCATCTTCTTACAATCGCATCATTTTCTAAGCAGATTATGTGCGGACAACGACACAAATAAGCCCTCGACTTTTCAGGTGTACGCACTTTAAGATGTGTGTTCACTTTGGCCCACGCCATAAAACGGAATAGCGGATGTGAGTCCAATATCTACTTTTTCAGAATCAAATAGTCAAACTATTGTACCTATCTCACATTATAGGTCGATTATGTGCGTATTTGAGCGAGGATGTGTTAGTTTAACATATCGAAAACAGAATGTGCATGCACAACTGCAATGCAACTCTTTTACTAATGAGCGTGGAAGTTTTCCAAAAAAAACGTCTATACATTATGTGAGTCATCAGTCGTTTCGTGTTGGTGTTTGTTGGATGCATTTAGGTCTGTTTAGTCGTTAAACCATATTACAATGCAACTGTTTTCATAAGCTTTCCAGAAACGTCTGTACATTATGTGAATCATCAGTCGTTTCGTGTGGTATTTGTTATCTGATTTTAGAGTCGGTTTAGTCGTTACGCCATATTAGAGGTTATATTGGTGGTACTATAATGCATTCGAGCTTGTAGATATGCTCACTTGTATCACAGTCATTCCCGGTTCCGGGGATGCAAATATGTCGAAAGATACACGATACACCGTTATGCAGTCTAAGTTAACGACACTCATGTCAAAGTAACTACACCCACATATAAATAGTGGGTCTGATTGCTTGTAGACATTTTATTTCCCGCATCGCTGGATTCCACGTCAGTAGCGTCGATCAAAACTCAATATTAGTAGAACCAATATTATACAATTTGTATATCCGACAACGGAAAGTATGTAGGACAATTTCATTTGTTTATACAATATGCCGATATTTTTACCGAACATTCGTCATTGATAAAAACAGGACAAATCAGGAAGATCAAATCCCTCTGAATAATAGTAGAGTATAATATACTTTTTAAATATGCTCTATAAATTATGGATAAAAAGTACATCATCGGACATCACGATTATTAGGTGAAATTATACGGATCGTCTGCAACTTAGTCGGATAAACACCGATTTTTGTATTTCTAAAACGTCTGTATGTTGAAATATTGATATACATACGACATAAGAAAGGTCCGTAATGACTTGCATAGCACCAAACATGAGTTGTTCGGCTGTTTGTTACTATTATTGGTGAAATAAATAATTATTTGTGTACTGCGAATTGAAGAAGCTATTGTACGACATATTGCAAGCCCAAAAACAATATCTGCCAATATTGTAGGCAAATAGTTGGGTCAAATGGAAGTCATATCATTACACAATATTATGCTGACGATTGTGTCATTTTGTTGCTTTCCAGCTCACTGGAATACCCTGTATGCCAATTCAATGGTGACTTATTTTTAGCTGTAAAATCACATCAGAGGGGAATAGCTACCAGAACTCTAGTTGGCATGATAAATTTGAAGGTCCATTATTGGCAATGGTTATGATACATATTTTTCCCCGAAACGACAAACATTGAAATGAGCATTATCGATTATAGACCTCCCCATAACTAATGTTCGAAGTCATCTTAGTTTACACCAAGTCTGACTTCACATACCAGCACTGGTTACTTACTGCACGCCAACAATGGTTTTATAAATATAATATAAAATGTGATGCGAACTATAGTAGCCTGTCATTTGTAAAAAAAATGGGTTTCGTAAACAATTTTGGGCAACATATTTTTTCGTACAGCCTATATACTGGATACATTGAAAACCAATCAATGTTGACAAGCTTCTTATCGCTTAGTTGCCTCAGTAATGGCGCTATCATAGCAGTACGTGATTTATGAGAATTCTGGAAAAATGATCCTATATGAAGTATTTTATTGATAACGGTGGACTTATTGGTGGATATAGTTATATAATACGATTTATATGTATATATTCTCCAGAACGAACCGCCGATATTGATCACAGTTGTCGCTGCGAAAGGTCGTCATTGTAAATAGTTGTTGTTTTTATCACTCCATGTCCTATTATTTGTTTTTATGAGTAACTTTTCTCAATTGTTTGCATCATATTGAGATCACATCCTGTATTTTGAGCCATATGTCATATCCATAGTATGATTATTACTTGTGTGAGAGATTTTATGAGACATGTGACAATGCCAATAAACAAAGACTGCACCATTAATTTGGTGGATAGAGGATAAAATTGTGAATTTGATGGTAAAAGCATCACAATTGTCACACACGTATACCGCATGATTATAAATCATGCGGAAATGACCCGAATTTACACCGTTGCCATGGCAACAATATTGGTGAGAATGTTCGTCTTTTTTGCCAAACTACATATATAGCCATTGTGCATTGCCAATTAGTAGTAACCTTATGGACAACTTCCACTGTGCCTCTATTTTGATTGGACCATATACTTGTTAGGACACATACATTTGATATATGGGTAAATTCAAAATGCTACCCCCAACGGTATGGTAATAGGACGCACGAACGCCAATAATAATATATATTGAACAACTGATCATTGCAGAGTGTTTTGGTCTAACATTGCATTTGACAGAAAAAAGCAAAGTTGTGATTTATTTCGAGATATTGTTTTGGAACAGGGATCAGCAGTTGAAATGATTATCACCTTAGGATTGCTATAGTACACCTTTTAAGAGCCATAACTCAGGTAAAACATCTGCTTTGGGAAATCGATGGAGATATTGCTATGAACAATTCATATATCAACTATGCATCAAATCGGTCGACGTTTGTTCAAGTTATCACGATAACATTGTCTTCTTTAAATAGTAAAATGAGCCTTAATCTTGGCCATAGTTTGTGTAGCTGTCGCACACGGTCGCAAACCCGCATGCCATACATTGTGAAAAATCCATGTCATAGAGTTAAGCCCGCCCGCACGACTAAAAACTGGGAAATGATAGTTGAACATCATTTCAATAGAAGAGAAACAGTATATGTAATGCAGGCGTAGAGAGGGGTATATGGGAATGGAAATATGATCTTAGACCACACACTACATGTATTTGGTGGTTTGATTCTGGTATGCAATTATTATTTATACTCAAACACATGTTATATTTGAACCCACATGCATGGAATGTAGTTATATTTGTTTTTAGTATTCTCTTGATGGCTGTTTATCGTTTCATATTCAGTGCTACTGATATCTGAAACTCAATGTTGCTGATATTTCATGATCCAAAACAAATCATTTAGTGAAAATGTAATGCTGCTACGATTGTATAAAATAATTAATATCATGTCATGGCATGTCCCATCCAATTGTTGCAATCCGTGTGTCTGGGTTTATCCATTGAAAATGTATTTCGAAGATTGAAAATTGAGCGAGTGGTGGGCATGACAGTCCCACGCACGTATGAATTGTCTCGGATCGCCGAGACAATTATTGGCCACACTATTATCCCCATTCTAATGCTCTTCGAACTTAAAAATGTTATTTAGACAAACAAATGGCTCGTAATTGTCAACGAAATGTGCGGCCATAGAAAACACTCAGCCAATTCACGACTTTTTATTTTAAATTTAATGCGCTAGATAAAATATAGTCCCCAATTACCATCGCTCTTGATCGTTAAAAATACTGATAAACATGAAAAATTGTCACCTCAAATAGAAATAAATATGCACAACAATTAGTTTCTGCATGCACCTGATTTCTTTTTCAGATGTTTACCACTTACAAATTGCGGTTTTGAGTTTACCGCGATCTTGAAGTTGAATTGAAACAATGGGAAATTGTTTACTCAATGCGATGTATTTCACACCGTGTCTGTCGCGGTTTCATGTCAAGAAATTTGGTCAAATGATATCGAGACAATGACATTTGTGGGGTATAACGTTGTGGTGTTTTTTATTTTCTGAAAGTACATGTATACAGGGCGAACGTACTGACTGTCAATTTTCGACAAAAGCCACATCGCTGGTTTGTTTATATAGCAACGAGCTAGTAACGGACGTCAGTGCCAAGGGCGTCAACTCTATAATCTACTCCGTAACGTCGCCGGCATGTACTGCGTAAGGGTGTCGTCATGGAGTGAAATCGGTAGGGTGACACCAACGTACGTACCTACGAATCTGACTGATCGCCATACTGTTGCGCGAGCGCACGTAATTACCAATCCCGTTATTTGTTGGTACAATCTATTCAGGAACACATTGATGATTCAAGAAAATTTAAGAGGGTGTGTTAAATAAGAGGCATTTTTGCTCTCATTATTGATATTCCCCCATGTAAGAACGCACCGTCAGTTAACTGTACTCTGTGTGCATTGAACCGTTCAACTCATCGTCGATAATCTAACAAGGTCATTGTATAGCGAATGTATTCTTTGTCAAAATTATTACGTATTATAAATTAAATTGATAACATTCTAACAGTGGTATACTATCAAGAGGTCAAAGTTAGTAATTGCTGCATAATTTCCGGTGTTAGCTATACAGTGTAAATATGCCCAACCGAAATGTTCAACTTAGCGCGATGTGACGTAACTTGGAAGCAAACGGAAATAAAAAGAAGCGAAAAAAAGATAGCAAACCGTGGATGACAAAATCTCTCACCAATGCAAGTAAGAAGAAAAACAACCTTTATAAGAAATTCCTGAAAACAAGATATCAACCAACAGAAATGAGATAAAAAAAGATACAAAAATAAACTGACCTCTCTTATGAGATATTGTGAAAAGCAATACTACACCAAGTTACTTGAAAGTTATAACAAGAACGCAAGATATACTTGGAAAATACTAAACGCCCTCATAAGTAATAGAAACAAATCATCATATACTATGCAAGTGAATTCAAAATAGGACAACAAACTATAACTGGTGGAAAAAACCTTGCAAATAACTTTAATAATATCTTTGTAAATGTGGGTCCCAAACTTGCAGATGGAATACCGACAAGTAAACAAAAGAAATTTGAAGATTTCATGAACAATCCAGTAAATTATTCATTATTTCTCACTCCAGTGACTGAAACGGAAATAACCGACATTGTCAATAAATTTGATTAGAAAACCTCAAATGATCTTAACGATCTTGGCATGACCGTTATTAAAAGAATCTTACCATATATAACCACCCCACTGGTACATATATTCAATGCCTCTTTTCAAACAGGATGTTTTTCAGATGCAATGGAAACGGTACGTGTCATTCCACAGTTCAAATCAGGCGATAAACAAAATTTCTCAAACTATAGACCAGTTTCACTACTACCCCAAATATCAAAAATACTGGGAAAACTTTACAACACACGCATAATGTCATTCTTCGATAAACAAAATGTTCTCTCAGATAGCCAATATGGCTTTAGAAATAATCGATCTACCTCGATCTACTATCATGGAACTTGTCGAAGAAATTGCAGATGCAAAAGACAAATCACAATTCCTTCTCGGAGTCTCTATTGACCTAAAAAGGCATTTGATACAATTGATCATAAAATTTTACTGTCAAAACTCAACCATTATGCAATAAGAGGAATGTCTCATGTCTGGCTCTCAATCTACCTGAAGAACAGACACCAATACGTATCCGTACTGAATCAGATTCATTGGAAATCAAATGTGGTGTACCTCAAGTATATATACTAGGAGGTCCCTCACTCTTTATACTATACATAAATTATAACTGCAACGTCTCATCGCTTTTGAAAATTAAATATTTTGCAGATGAAACAAATGTGTTCCTTAAAGGAAACGAATTAGAATCGCTAGGCATGACCGTATCCAGAGGATTGGTTAAAATCAATACCTGGTTCCAAGTGAACAAACTGTCCTTAAATATACTTAAAACAAATTTCATGATATTCGGAAATAAGAAAGAAAAGACTGAAGACATTAATGTTAATATAAATGGCAGCAAAATTGAACGTGTCTATTCTTCTAAATTTCTAGGTGTTCATATAGACCATAAACTGACTTGGATATTCAAGCTATCATCTCCAAAAGCAGGGCCGTGTTGCTACGAGTCAAAAAACAAATAGGCAAATCAGCACTTATCTCACTATACCAGTGTTTAATTGCTCCTTATTTAAATTATTGCTATGAAATCTGGGGAAATGTTTATAGCACTAGGTCTATCCTTCTCAGAACCCTTCACAAAAAAAGCAATGAGAATAATTGATGAAGCTGAATACAGAAGTCATAGTACTCCAATATTCCAGAAGTATAAAATCCTGAAACTTGAAGACTTGATTAATATGAACACACTTGTAATAATGTATAAAGCTAAACATGAACTTATAACCCCTAATTTACAAACATTCTTTGTCAACGTCGAAGGATCACATGAGCACAACACGCGACAAATTGACAACTTAAGAGTTAATTACAGGAGAACTAATACTAAAGCATTTTGTACAAGAATCTTTGTACAACTCTATGGAATTCCCTGGATCAAAACCTAAAGAACTGCTCAAATACTTTTACATTAAAGAGAAAATATAAACATTATCTTTTAGAAAAATATGCCGAATAGCAGTCCATTCAATGTAAAATCTAACTCAGGAATAGATTAATAATTCACCCATCATTTCAGATATAAAAACAAATCGAAATATTTGGATAACCGGAAAATAAAACTAAAATTTCAAAATAATTAACATGTTTAACCCTGGGGGTTGCACCTTATACGTGTAAACTTCTAGCATCCCCCCATCAACATACCTTACTTCCATAATACCATATGTCATATGTAATACATTGGTATCACACTTCCAACATTCTATTATTTACTGTGTATTATGTTGAAATGTATAATTATGTACCAATCTGTTATTTTGTCTATTGAATGTGTTGAATGAATAAACAACTCAAACTCAAACTCAAATGCAAGCGTTTCGAAAATTACAAGTTTATGGCAATACCATCGACTCAGCATGGATCGGAATTTATTTGAACACACATTGATATTTTATGCTGATTTCGCGCATCACAGAAGGACCAATTAACCCTTTACCCAACAGAATGGCCATGTGCCAATGCATTCTCTTATATATGCGAGTCAACCATAGGTCGCCTCGCATATATAAGAGAATGCATTGGCTTAACACATATTAAAAATGATAAAATTGTCAAAGAATGTAGAAAAATATTATAAAAATTGTTAAAAAATGTAAGAAAAAATTATAAAATAGTTAAAGAATGTAAGAAAAAATGGTAAAAAGTGTTTTTTATGGTCGACTCGCATATATAAGAGAATGCATTGGCACAGGGCATAACTGTAACCATCACAATGTGGTCAATAAACCGGTTCCAGTGATATCCATATTTGTACGTTGTTATTGAGACAGACCGAATATATTTTAGGCTGTTGAAGCTTTATTTGGGCGTTTTTGGCCTTTTTGTTGGGTAAAGGGTTAAACTCAGAATAAAATGTAGAGTGAGAGAGTTGTTTGATGTATATCCTTTTATCCCGAAAAGCAGCACGTTATGGGGTTATAATAGGACTAGTTTTAGGTTCATAATCATGAGCGGAAAATAAAACGAATAAACCAACTCACGACTTACCATATGTACGCACTTTAAAATGTGTTTTTACGGTGGCCCGCGCCATAAAACGGAATAACGTATGTAAGTCAACTATGGGCTTATTTCAGAGCCAGATAATCCAATATGTATGGTAATCCAAACAAATAGTCTGGATAATGAGGACTTGAAACTATTCACACAGTTGACAGATACTCTTTGTGTTATACCTAACAGCACATTCATCCATTTCGTGTCTGCCGCTCACATTCTCTATTTCTCTTTCTGCTCTCTTTGACCCGTTGCACAGTAACATGTATGTATTATCTTTTGTATATATATATTTGTCTAGTTTGTGCGTGCAGACGACATAGTGCCTGTACCACAATAATTATAAGTTGTGTATGCTCTTCATTACTAGAGGTTAATTAACAACTAATAGCTATGGGCTTATTTAAGATTCAGATAATCCAATATGAACATATATGCGAATTATATGTCGATTATGAACCTATCTGCACGAGGGTATGTTGTGTAGTAAACATACTGAGCGTTTATCACATGTCTGAATCGAACGATCGAATATTTTATCATGGTGACATGTGTGTATAGTACATACACGATATCATATATATGATAATAATGTGAAATCACAAAACAAAAGAACACACACAGTCAATAAGCCCTATAATTCACTTTCGACATAATTACGACGAACACTGTTGTGCACGTTTGTGGAACAGAGAAGGGTTTGCTAAGATGTTGTAATTTTTGATAAGCGTTATAAAGAAATATAATTACTTGAATAATATACAGATTCATTAGTCGAGTACATAAGCCTGAATCACTACGTTGTGTCCGACCAGATTCAATCGCGACATATCACATCAGTTTTGATCGCATGTGTTTATAAGCTTGACAACTAAGGAGAAAGTAATTTGGTCGTCAAGTGGACTACCATTGCATAACGAACGCAATTTCTTGTTTGAATCTTCATCATTATTGCTCCCAGGCTCAATATTCAGGAGGAGAACACCACAACACAAGCGTGCCATAATCTTTATGCTTTACCGAAGTTGAGGGTTGATGTATTAAACAAGCGATATATTCATTCTTCAAAAATAGTACTCTAGTGATTTTAAAGAGTAGTGTGTGGATAAATCACGTACCAGTTCAGCCTTCCCAGCATACTTTATGTTGGATCCATTAAGTGGTATACCGGTTCCGAATCCCATTAGAAAGCAGATCCGCTCCGCACTTCAACAGCAACTTGCTCACATCGGTCTGAAAATTGGAGTTGAATAAAGCATTGTTTATTTTAATAACGATCCCGCGCGCCGAGCTCGGTCGTGTATAGGTAACAGGCGGGCGTACGTACTTGTGACGTCACACATAATTTACAGTATACCGTGTAGGTGAAATTTTTACCGAACCAACTTTTTCGTGAAAATATTACGTGACTTCCGGCAGTGGTTTCAAAAAATCGCCGATTCAGCAATGAAACGAATTTGCTACTTCGCAACTTCCGATGTGTGGCAATGGACAACTGAAGTATTTATTTATTTATAAACAGTAAGTTGTAAGAATATGTCCTGCAAAGGTAAAATATTAGATCAGTTTCATTTGTTAGCTAACTGAAGGCAGTTACGGCGTCATGACGTCAAAACGTCATTTGTCTCTGCGGGCCAGAATCCAGACATGACTGAACGTGTCATGTCGTCTTCGCTTAATCGCAATATAGAGGATTGTATTATCAAATGCCGATAGGCTATATTAAGGCTATATTAAGGTATATATAATTATCGAAGTCCACTGGCATCCAAAACGATCTACATTATTAATCAAGCATTAATTGTGGAGACGGCATCTATAAGCCATATAGGCTTACAGTCGAATCCACTCCCATACATAAGGAACATGGTAACATGAATTACCAATATATTATATTGTATCAAATTATTATTGGGAATAAATATTATTAAACCAATCAAGCATTCGCGTCGCTGAAATGTGTATAGGCCTAATATAGATGCATATAGTTCCACGACTATTTGCACGATGTAGAAGTAGAAAAGAACACCAGTTTCAGTTGAGTAGCTGAAACTTCTGATTAGATGCATGCGTTTGTTCAAAATATATTTACATTAATTAAACTGGTAGAACCATAATAGTAATATATCCACATCAAAGCTGTCGGGTAAATCCGCAAAAAAATAATTCACATTGGTGTCCCCACATTTGACTGCGTACATGATTCTGACAAGCAAATAGGTCGAACTTATTACGTCAGGTACATGTACTAAGGAAAACATTGTTCAGGGTCTAGTTACTGTTATTCGCGTTTACGTTTTCGTAGTCCTTGAATTTCCTACAGATATAAATAAATACATACCTATGCGTGCACATACCATTTGACATCGAGGTATATTCAAAACTGGCAATGCATAGAAAGATCCCATGCCGGTAGGTGTCCTTTCACCCATCGTCGTTGGCTGAGATGTTTCACTTTCTGCGCCCGTAGTCACATGCGTTACACACAAGGTGGCGATAACAAGAACCAAGCTAGTCGGATGCATGATGCGACTATGTGAGGGCTTTCAGGAAACACTACAATACAGGATAGGCTAACGAATTTTTCCGGGCGAATATCGCGCGTTTGCTCTCTCGACGGTGTAGTATTGTGAGCAAACAGCGTGTGGAGGATTTCTCTGTATGCAAAACGCCACCAATGAATAAGTTATGTTAAATTATCGACGAATATACAATGTATGTCCCAAGCACGCTATACGAAGACAACCATATGATTAAACACATGGCATATTCAGTCGGGGATAATTACTAAGTAAAGTGTCAGAGGGAAAATAATAAAATAATGCATACACCATGTATATACCAACCCAACCATACCAATCGAAGCAAGACATACATGTATGTCCACCAATGACCAAACAAGGCCACCGACATGTATATACACCAAGATAAATATCGAATATATATTGTTTGTGTTACCATATTGTTGTTTATATACATCTGGTTGTCCTATTTGTTATATATTGTTTAATGTCCGTGCATGCACTTCTCTTCGTGTCACTATGTTTTACGACAGAAAAATGAATTATCTTATCTTATATGAGTGATAGATGGGTATTCGGACAATGTGTGGTGAACTGTGAACATATGGGCTTTCGAATATTTTGTAATGGATATTAAGCTGAATGTCCATGTGCCAATGTGCCTCTTTGCTGAATGGTCATTGAAACCTACTATCAAATGTGTTGGACCAGATAGCTAGCGGTTAGCCACATTGCATGTGATCGCTTAACAAAATATACAGTCGCCGTTCAGCTCGGACTGAATGCAAGTTGTCATTAATCAGAAAAAATAGCGTATTTTCCGTTATCCCCCATTTAGAATCCAAGTAAAGAGAACCATTCTGGTGTAGATTGTCGCTGTTCTGTGGATCCACGGCATGCATATTGAGCTAGTTTATCCATGTGATTTAAAGTGATATGAATCACTCCGGCAGGGTGATAAAATATAAATGGAGAATATCTTGCTCAAAATAGTTATTTTTACAATTATCACATCCAAATTGACAACACACGCTGTCATTCTTAAATAGTAATTAAATGCAGTTACTCTTAGCGAAATCGTTTTCGTTATTGTATCATAAATAGTTGCGTCCCGAATCGGGAAGTAAATATTTACAATTGAGCATAGTTCGGACGATGTTTTCTAATGTAGAGGTACGGTCGATTTGCTTTTCGGCGATATTAGTAGAATGCCACATAGCTCCTGAATACTAGTAACTGATCAATTTCACCGACCCGATCAAGTCCATAATATGTCTTTAATTTTCAATCGTTAGTTGTTATACACGATTACCAGCATTAATTCCAATAACCCCATTTTGTTCAATTGTACAGTACTCCCAAGACGAAGTAGCCTAATTCCGCTCATCGCGGCGGGTCTTTTTTAAAGCGAGAAATCGCGGCGAATCGCCGACATCGATCTTTTTCGCGGAGATTTGAAGCGACGGTGAATAACAGGATTAAGAGATAATTATCGCGGCGATTCGTCGGAAATCTTTGCCGCCACAACACTATGAACAACGCACGAATGGTTTCATTATCTGTCTGATTTTTATCACAGACCACTGGGAAATTGTAACAAGATATGGTGTGGTGAATCGGGGTACCCATCCTGATGTTACAAATGTATATCTGCGTTAGTTTTCAAAATTGTCTTAAATTGAGCAATTAGTTGAGTCTAAAGAAAACAAGTTCAAAATTGAAATAAAAATAATACTATAAACAATCGCAAAGTCAAGTTTACTCTTCTATTAGCTTCTAGTGATAATATAGCATGTTTGGGTCGAAAAGTGCTAGATGAAAAACGATATTCTGTTTGATATTGAATGTTATATGTATTTATTTTCACCACTATGTCTTATCTCAAAAAAAACATTGTGGTATCACAATAGAATATTGCCAACTTAAATAAGCCGACAGAGACTAATTATGTAAGTACATTTATAAAACAATAACCATTATAGGTAGCGCACATGTGTAATGAAAATCTACAAAATCGTCCTCATTTGAAAAGGGGTACGAAATATCGTATTTGAGAACGCTCTTTATTGCAATATGTCTACAACATTTTGGAAACGATAAACATCTTCAGCCACACGCAGGTGTAATCTGCAACGTGGGTTACTATGGTATTTGCTATGTACGGATATTCACTTGGCGGGAAAAGTCACGTTGTTTATATCGGACCAATCAACTTGTTGCAGAACGTTTAAATCGTGTGATAGAGACACGAGCTGACCACAGTGCGACAGAAGATGTGCTTAATTGGCTTCAATCGTTTGCACATAAGCAACGAAAATATTTTGGCGAAAAACTATTGCGAGAAAACAAAAATTAGGTTCCAGGAGGCAGACAATCAACGCTATTTAAAGGAGGTCAATACAAACAACCCTTTTGGAAAAAAAGTAACGACTGAATCACATTTGCTGAAAAAATTCACAAGCCCATGTTCACAAGACCATGTCCACAAGACCATGTTCACAAGACCATGTTCGCAGACTGACCCGAATATTGGATTACCCCTCTATGTTACACGTTTCGTAATGCTACACGTTTGACACTACATTTATAAACGGTTTGACCGTACATGTACATGCGTAGGCGGAATGGTCACGTGATTCAGGTGACTTTCGTTGGCAATGGCAACACACGTTACATGTTACACGTAGCTGAACCAGTCCTGGCTATCACTAAACCACCAAATACTTATATATAAACATATATAATTGTGAAGCTATCGTACGAAGCAACCTATATATTCCATTCAATTAACTGTTCGTCGTCTCAGCTTAATTATGTATATTGTATTGAGGCATGTCGTGCTTGTCGCATCTAGCGATTGATTGTAATATCGGGGTGAGGGTTGCAATAATGTAACAAAACACAGCAACTCGACAACAACCATATCATGATATGTCTCAACAACTCTTGAGAGTTTTTGCTAGATAATTGTTCAAAACAGATTTGAATTATCACCCATATATATAGGGGCAAAAACAATTTAAAGTACACGATTTTTCGGTCAACTTTCACCGGAAATCTCATAAATCTTGCAGTCTATCAACGATATCAGGCATTATCATATTGTGCATCTCGAAGTTTGTAGGCTGCTATATACATCATAGCACACAATAATCCGAATAATTGCGCTTTTGTATTCAGTTCTGCCGATTTAAAAAAACTGACTGATGCTGAATGTTGGGGTAAGGTGTGACATAATTTTAAAGATCACAGCACCTATGACAAAGGGTGACATGTTTAGCATATTATTATCGGTATATATTTTCAGAATTATCTAGATTGTTCACGAGATCCCACATCATAGCAATATTGAATTATCGCCCATTAAGGTGGGCAAAACAACTCAAAATTACCGATGTGGTGGTCTATTTTTACAATATATCTCAGAAATCTTTCCGTCATCAACGAAATCATGACATTACCATAATTGTATATATTAATATGTATACTGCTATACCTTAGCACACAAATATCCCGAGATCCTGTGCTTTTTTACTCCGTCCTGTCGCATTTTCCTAAAAACAGTAATTTTTTGCTGAATTTTGGGGTGAGGGGTGAATTTTTCTTACATAATACAACACGTATTGCAGAGGGTAACATATTCAACTTAATACAATATGCGATATATATCGCACAATAAGCCCATTAAGAGGGGCAAAACAATTGAAATATTGCGGTTTTTTTTGGGTATATTTTTACAATAAATTCTTGCCATCTTATCAACTAAATCGTGACACTATTATATTAAATATGTCTCATTTTTCCGCATTTTACAAAAACAGCGATTGTTACTGAATTATGCCTCTTATACCTATCAAAATGATCTTTTGCATCATTTGTAAATCTCACACCGGATCATATCTGGTGCGTAATGTCACTTTACACCTGAAAGACTTGGCGTTGCAAGCTGACCCGGTTAATCTAGTAGAAAACACCGAGATGCGATGTCAGTGTCGATACCCATCGTGGTCACGCCATCCTGCTATAGTTGTTACGATATACGTTGCAAACGTTATCTATGCATTGTCGCGTTCTTTTGTTAGTCAGAGCGATTCGAGGACAAATATATGTCTACATGGAACATGCAGGCATTGATCATGGTCGCTTTGCCACAACCAACGCCAATATTTTAACACATTTTCAATATATATGTCTTTGAGTATTTGATACATGACTTCCCTCGATTCGACGCATCATATTACATCCATATCCCTACCAGAATCGTGTGTCGGCCCACCATAAATCCGTGAGAGATTAGCGACGCTGGGGGAGCTTGACTGTCTGTTAACCAAAAATCTTCAATCTCAAATGGCTCGGCTATTTCCGCGTTCGCGTGGAAATAACCTCTCCCATAAATTCTCCCATAAATTCTCCCATATTCGCGTAAAGCTACACTACACTCTCCTGTCAATAAGGCGACGACCTTGACTCATTATTATATGTACAATGAGAAACAATTCGGATCAACATGACTAACTTATGGTTAATCAGAAGCATTTGGGTCAACTGTTACTAACCCACACCTTTCAGCTTGTCACTGGTGTTAGTCAAAGTGACTAAGTTACACCAAGGATAATTACAATTGCAACACTGACTTGAATTATGCTTAAAACTCATTGGTAAATATTTCCATTTTATCGCAGTTATATTCGATGTACAATAGAACGAATGTGATGGAAGGATATAATGGAATATATGTCAGAACTTCACTCCCGCACCGAATGCTGCACTAATATGATAACTGGTAATTAACTGGTTAAACAGTCCTACATGTATACCACAAACTATTGTCATACTTCTCAATATACCATTACTGAAGTATTTGTTTTAGAGCATGGATTGAATGTTTACCCTGCTTTCAATTCAGTCTCTGATTCTGAATAATATATCATCTGGTTGAGTATTGAAATTATATGTACACGATTTCCACCAAGTTACATGTTCACCTTCATTGACTCAGAAACGTTAGCCATTATGACTCAATCTTGGACGGTCATTTTTACTAACACAATTGTTTTATAATGGTATAATTAATTAGTCTGTGGTAGGGGAACAACGGAGCGGAGAATGGTCGGTTCTTAAAATATAAAAGTACCTTGTCTGATTTTTTGGAATAACTTATTCAGAATCTGCACAGTCCAAGAGTCCCTTTGTATTGTTTGACTGATCATTCCTTATTCGTTATGACTAACATAACCATATTAATTGTGGACAAACGGTCTGCCTTTGTGCAGTAAGACTTTGGCACTTGGTTTTGATCCGAATGTCAAAAGACCTTCCGTATTTGTGATTGATAAAACGTTATAAAGTATAGGCGGACAACTAAAATAGGTCAAACTGATTAGGTCGAATGTTCAGGAATAATTCAGACTGACGCTCTTATGCAACTAACATATTGCACACACACCAGTCTGTTGAGAACTCGTGATCTAGCTGAGTCTTTTGGGTTAGAGATATTGTCCGAGTTAGCACCTCATGGATTTACAGAAGTCCGTAGATTTACAACGACAGTTGATGGACAAATCCTTCCTTTGAATAGTTATCTTCTGACCTTCAACCGGTGCGAGCATCCGCCGATATTGAATGTTGGGTATATGAAGATATATGGATTTAAACACATATGTTCGAAACCCATTGCGATGGTTTAAGTGTCAAATGTACATATATGGCCATGAACATTGAAAAAGTAAATGGTCATGATCATAAGGATCGTAACAATCTGGAAAAAATGTTCAAACTCTCAAGATTCACATCCTGCAGTTGATCGTTCAAGCCTCATTTTGGAATTATGACACATATGTGTGTAATTCATGGCGGTTCATACTTCATACTTTCCGACTCAGAAATCTTTAAACCAATAGGTGTTTCACAATTCGCATAACTCTGCCCCTGAGTCAAAGTGTGCTGACGCTGCACGTTTGTTTTCTTTTTGTTTTTATTGGTGCTGTTTTACTTTTTGTCCGAATCCGACATAATATAGACGTGAGATATATTAATTTCGTGTTTCTGTATTACATACAATTTGAATGTACCTGTTTGCATTTTTGTTTTACATTTTGTGTGGTTGTTGCTCCCAACCTAACACTGACCCGCTCTGATTTAGATCTATATGTAGGGCTGGAGGACTGCAACTCAAAATAGGCATACTCGGGATTCGGGATAACAACGTATGTTCACTCAGTTACACGCGTACCGGGACGAAGTAGCCATACAAGTGTTCAAGCATCAAATCGAAGACATGCTCTTGAAAAACTAGCACGACCAGAATACGGAATGATCGGTGGCACGATTACCGTTGTGACGTAGAAACAAAGCGTGGATTTCGATACTAGCGTCAGAACACCAGAACAGCGTATTTGACGTTGAAACATTTCGACGATAACTCATGTCGTTATTGAAGTGACAGTTTTGTTGTAAGTGACTATTCAACTGTTTGGAATTTAAGAACCACGTTCCAACTCCGATTGAATTTACTCTTACCCTAAAACACTTTCTGAGTTCGAGCCAATAATCAAGAGTGAATTGCGAGTTATGCTGCCACGGCCTGTTCTCTTGAAAACACTTTAATATTGGACGTATTTCAAAACTCCAAATACGCCCATATAGGCATTATTTGAATCTTAATTACGCTCTGTATGAATGCAAATGCGCACTTAAAACACTCGTATATGACCGAATTCATATTACAAATACGTCCGTATTTGATTCAATTGATGGCGTATTTGATGCACCCCATACGAAACCCTGGCATTATCTAATCTAACTTTTCTCATTGACACGACTTACCAGATTCACGCTCTTTATAATGTGGTTTCACCGCGGCCCGCCCGATTCAACGCTCATTATGGACTTATTTCATAATCGACTGCTTCCGTGCCCCATTTACGTTCATATAGAACGTAATGCACATTCAAATAACGCCAATATGGGCGTATGTGGGTTTTTTGATATACGTTCAATATAAAACTATTTGCATGAGGATATGTTGGCTACCAACCCGGAGTCGATATTCTCGCAGCTTAGCCAGGGATGTACAACACACACAGTCCCATCATACAACGCACACAGTACCATCATACAACACATACAGTCCCATCACACAACACACACAGTCCCATCAGACAACACACACAGTCCCATCATACAACTCACACAGTCCCACCATACAGGGATGTAGCTGTATGGTCCACGCTGATGGGGTGACCGACTTGAAGTTCCAACTGCACATCTGGAAGCAGACCAAAATATCCAGGTGCGGGAAATTCCCCTTGCATCCAGCGGTTTGGAAAGTTTTCCAAGTGTCAACCATCCGATGACCTTTTCAGATGACCATTTCATGACGGGATCTGCGCTGTTGCGGCATTAAGATCGTGTGCTAATGCATGGTCGTTTTTAAACGAATCTTCCATAGGAATATCGCATATATAATATAATTCATTGCTTTACATGGTCGAGGAAATGAAGGGTTAAAATATTAGCAAAAAAAGAAGGACAATATTCGAGTGTTTGTCTAAAACAACACAAAGCACATGGGAACATCACTCTGCTTAGGTCTCAGCTAATGGGAATTACCTATAGTCTCAAATTAGCATTGTTTTAGTTACGTTTTCCCTTCTGTTCAGTTTATACATGTATGTTCCCTAATTTGCAGACGATACATTGCATAACCGAGGTGACAAATGGTTGAACATCATCAAATTTTAACTGGGGAACTTGGCAGTTGATGCATATGCAGAATGATGTTCTAGCCCACTGTATGCAAGGGTGTCACTAAATGCACCATCTGGGGACGTCATTGTGCAAACGTCAGACACACTATATCCAGGCTGGATAACCAAACTATTAGAACAATTTCAATATATTTATCTATGGAACTATAATTGGTATCTGCAAACCACTTTGCACAATCACACTTAATGTCACCGTTGTTATAATATATACACTTTCATTTTCAATTATCTTGTAGGTGGTGAGAAACGTGATCGTATGGTGTTATTCGACATTTTAGAAGTAACAAAGTACTAAAAATCTTGCTCATACGAACTTTTATTTTGACGATACCCGCGGCCTTTTTAGTCCCTGTGACTCAGGATAAGGATGATACGCACTCCAGCAATTCTTCTTCAAAACAGTACTATGAGAATTATCCTACCAGGAAAGATACTGAGAATAAATTATCACACATTTTAGAATTAACGAACATTTTCGCGGGGAATCCATATAAGACATTGTAGACCACGAATTTCCCTGAAAAACACAAAAAAGTATTTATGCAAAAACCCTCCAACTATAATATATTTATATGAACATGTTTGTGTCATTGCTATGATATAACATCATAATGTAAGTCTTTATGTACATGTAACTGATACTAACAATTCTGATTTGGCAATGCCATAAATACACCACAACAACCAATAAGTACCCTTTTCAACAGGCTTCGATAACAGACAACATGATACGCGACGGAGAGCTTCCAGGCTGGGCAAAGCATAGGGGGTATTTATGTTGTCCCTGTTACTCCAAATATAAGGGTCCAGACGAAGAGGCAGCACATACGTAAGTATCTGCGACACCAGTAACTATATGTGACGCGACGATAATCGCAGCAGACATCTTGCCTCATAAATATGGGAAGAGGTAGGTATAATTCAATAAATAGTTGAGCACCTGGATGCATGTACCATGATATAGCATAACTGCCGTTACGAACATCTGTAGGAATCACGATTATGAAACCATTCCACATGTCATATATATGGATAGTCCGGGCGTGAAACCTAAATTACGTGCCAAAAAGCATGGGACCAACCGGTGTCTGATTTTCCTAAAATACCAACGATCGGACATGTATTGCGGAGACACAAACAAACTTGCGACACAGTTTTAACATGACTGAAACCAATCGGTGAGGTGCAAAGCACAAAGCAGCAATTGTGAAGCCGTATGGTTCAAATCCCAATAAACGCAGAGAAGGAAACATGACTGTATATGATTGAAATTGTCAATTGCTTATTTGGGGCCGATAGTTTATATATGTAGCACAGCGTTATTTCTTAGTTAAATTATACATTTGTGGGTTTGTCTATCCACACCATCAAAACTGACAATATCGACTAGTGGACTAGTGGCTGAAACAACAACATATACTCAAACCAAACACATGAATACATGTGCAAATTATATTCCAGGAACTTCCAGCAGATAGCCACAGCGTTGGGCAATATGTTCAGTGCGATCTGTTCAACTCGACACCGGATACATCCCAAGATTTAAATAGACCTCCGTCGATACCCACATCAAGCCTTCTCGACACCCAGTCGTATTTGAGTTTCTGACAGCAGCTGCCAACATCGTCGAATCTACATGTATACCACCGAAAAAACCGAGCAGCCTCCTTCTGACCATTGAACACATACTACACACAAGGAACTTAAACTACATTGGACATCTCGCATTCGCCTATAATCTCATGACCTATTTTGTGACTGTGAGCAAGACAGTCGTCAATCTGAACTCGACATTGAGACATTGTAACATTCTTTGGTAATAACAGGTGTTATCCAAACGGCGGAGAGTTGTCGCAGATGCGAAACCCGAACTCAGTGCATCAACCGCCATCGTCCATTTCATACCACAGAAGGACAGCCAACTTTTAAAATATCCATCAATGTCACCTCGGCTCTGGTTCAATCCCAAAAAATTCCCAAAACACTCCCATCTGCGACATCACCTGCTAGGCTGCAGTCGATTCTGTTCGCAAGGAATTGAAAACATATAACCAAGACATAATTACGAAAATCTCTAGTGAACAGAGGACGACGGGTAATATAATATCTGACCACATAGATAAGGACAACTCTCCCACAGAACAAACGCCAAATGATCCATATTCATTCAATTGCCAAGCTGCAACAAATCACCATAAGTCGTGGCAGATCTTTCACATCTTCACCCGAGGCACACTTGACGAGCTCATACTTCCATTTTGCTGAGACGCCATCGCGAAAGAACTGCCACTGACAACCGATTCCTATTTTTCGTGGCTGTCTGGGTGAAGAACGACAATTACCTGTTCATGTTCCGGGCAGTAACAACATATGGCTTTTCACTCCACCTCTTCCGGGCTGCTGTCAGAAGACAGAACTGGGCCCTGATAGAGGCGTCAAACTTCGGTTATATCCACTCTTCTATCTGACCAATGCCCCGAACTGTCAGTAGCTTATCTTGCGAGATGGACTTATGATGGACCAATGTCCGGCTGAGGTAGAGAGTTACATCATGCGACATCTTGCCATGAACGTGTATGGTCGCCCGAGTCAAGCGGAAGGTGGGGATTTCATCCTTGAGGCACGTACCAGGAGGATCAAAATGTGTCTTCCCTGGGGCTACCAGAACGCAGGTGGGCGCGAGTAGCAAGTAACGTTGACTCTCTTGAGCATGTGAGGATGCACATTCGAGCAGGCCTAAAATGTATAGTGCTTCAATGGAAGTGCTGAGCAATGAAGTTATCTTCAATAGGGGATGTTTGCGAACACGATGGCAACCTAAATAACAATAAAGTTGGTTAACCTCATGCAAAAGCCGTGAGTGTTGAGTATGTATGTTGAGTGTCGTAATAACATTGAACATTGATATTGAAGAAAATGATTTGGATAGTAATACTTCTAACGCTTTAAGACAAAATAGTGATACATTTATATCAATCTAAGTAGCCAGTTGAGATGCGATCAAGAAAACCATTACAACACCATCTAGTAGTTGATGAACAGTTGACAGGGACATGTTACCTTGGGATAAACATTTCCGTGCTCACGATGTTTCAGGTCTTGTCACAGCTCAGGCACATCGATAAAATAACTGTCGGCCGGTCGGACGACGACACAGAAGTGATGACTGCCAACGACGAAGAAGAAGAAAGTACACTGGATCGCCAAGCCATCGAGAAGCAAGTCCTGCAACCCCAAGAATCTCTTCCTTCGATCTCCCAGATTAACTCTAACATGTGAATGTGGTTGTCTAAAAGTGAATGGATATTACAATTATTGTATACTATTACAGATTTTATTCTATTGACGAATCAATATTAAGATAGTTCATTCCACTGTTCTTCCAATTACCCGTATCAAACCATTGATGGGGTAAACAGAGGATACCATAGATAATCAATATAAATGCAGCAATTGACTGAATTTTCGAAGATGTTAACTTACCTGTAACGGCAATTAACAACCGATCCTATTTGCATTGATTTTATCGTATGACATATCACATGCTCGTGTGGTTCTGATGCTATGATTTGTATAAATCTTCAATAATGTTTGTTTTTACTCAATTCCGTCATGAATCTACCCAGTGTCTTCTCGCCATCTGGACTATTGCAGTACCAGGTAGAGGACTCTGGTTCAAAACTGTCCAGTGGTCGTGTCTTAGAAATTCGCAACCTGGGTGTAACTTTGCAAAATAACATTCAAAGCTGGTAACCGAGCAATATGGATTACCTCTTACCTCTGGCATAATCCCACTGACAAGCTCCCGGTCTCCTTCACGGTGATTTTAGTCAGCTCGTCTTCTTTCATGATGTATTCCAGTTTTGTGGTCATATTTGATGGCGAATGTCGATTTTGTCATATTTCTCATGTTTTCCCTTCCTCGCCTAAAGAAATAGAGTCGAACGTCATATTGAAATTTATTGAACAGTCCAAATGGAGTTGTTGACCTCATATAAATTGACTCGTACAGTCTGTCTTCTGCATTGATCATGGGACGATGCTCTGTTGACCCTAGTCCGAGTCTTTTTAACTCGGCGAGAGCTGCTCTGAAGCTCACATTTGAATATGTAAATTTAGGTTCCTTTATGATGTCTACCTTCCTATCATGGGGTGGTGTGTTCAAATGCCTATTCAAGCTGCGTCGAATATTCTCTAGCGAATTTGCCTTATACTGTTCACTATCAGGTTAGCCCCCTTATACAGTTAATTTTGGGCGTATTTCGTGTTTGATCAGTAACAATACTCGCAATATTGTGCTCATATCCGTTTCCACGAAATCACCGACCGGTGTTGAAGGTATTAGTCCATGAGCCAGGCTCCTCAAAAATGGAAAATGGTACCAATTTGGTGGGCAAATTCAACCAAAAGTTTTCTCAAAGCTAATAATCTGAAGTTTATGTCAGTGCTGGGGCACACTGGGGCAGTGTAGCTTAGTATTGAAAATTTGTGTTTCCATGGCAACATATGGTGTTTTTGGCCAGTATAAACAATATGCATATAACGGTATTTACCAAGAAAGTATGGAAACTATATTGAATGGGCAGACTCAATTGTGTTATAATATTAACATGTAACTAATATTTTAACATGTACCATTCTCTTCCTCGTAAAAAGTTACCACTTTTAGAATGCCTTGGAGCCATCTCGATTGTATCCCGTGAAGTTATATATAAAACACATACAGACAGACATATATTTGCATATATATTTAGGCATCAAATGTGACGTTTTAACACGCACGATTTGATTCCTCGTATCATTTGAGAAGAACGTGTATGCATTTGATGTTAATTTGCACTAAACATAATTATATCAGTTTTGGTAATCCGCCCGTCCCTATTTAGGACTCAAGTGGCACCACATTTGACATAATTAAACCCCAAACTTACGACTCATTATAGTGAAGAATATATCTAAAATGTTTTAACATTGGCGAGTATACAAATTCGTATCAATTTAGGGCCCCCACATCTCTCACCGAAATGGCACAAATTTGGCGTATTTTAACCACACGATTAGATTCCTCGAATCACGGAGAAGAATATGTATCAGTCTGGTGGAAATCGGCACTAAACATAATTTATTGTTTATCAATTGTTGTGTCTCTCTCACCCTGTCTCGAATGGCACCACTTCTGACATCTTTAAACTACACAATTAGACTCCTGATACCATGGAGATGATTATTTATAAGTTTAGTGCTGATCGGCGACTAAACAATATTTTTCATCAAACTTAGTGCCCACCCACACCATATCTCACACAAACAGCACCAATATATCGTCTTTAAATCACATGATTTGATTTTTCATATCATGGATAAAATTATTGTGTATGAATTATGGTGCCCCTCTCATTTTCAGTGCACCCTGACTCGAATGACGCCACTTTTAACAGTTTTAAGCCACACCATTAGACAATCTCATACCATGTGGAGGATTTTTAAAAAGTCTGGTAGCAATGGGTGACTACAATAATTCTTAACAATGTTAGTGCCCCCCCATTCTCACATCCAAACGACACCAATTTGGCCTCTTTATATCACACAATTAGATTCCTTGTTTCATGGAGAAGAATGTGTATCAATTTGGTGGCAATCGGCGCTAAAATCATTTGTGGATGATTTTGTAAAAGTTTTTGTATAAAATTGCGAGTATACACACCCGTATACAATTTAGGGCCCCCATATCTCTCAACCAAAACGGCACTAATTTAGCGTATCTAAACCAAACGATAAGATTTCTCGTATTACGGAGAATATATATCAATCTGGTGGAAATCGACGCTAAACATATTGTTCATCTTTTTGTGTTCTTCTCACCCTCTATGCATCCTGACTCGAATGGCCCATGTGTGACAGTTTGCGACATCCTTAAACCACCCACTTAGACTTCTCATGTCACGGAGATGATTATTGATAAGTTTGGTACTAATCGGCGACTAAACCAGTGTTGATCAAATTTAGTTCTCACTAACCCCCAACTGTCACCCAAACAGCACCAACATGGCGTCTTTAAATCACACGATCAGACTCCTCGTATTATGGATAAGAGTGCGTATCACTTTGGTGGAAATTGTCGCTAAACTTATTTCGTATCAATCTTGGTGCCCCTCTGCCTTTCCCTGACTCGAATGACGCCACTTTTGACGGATTTAAGCCACACCATACCATGGGGATGCTAAGTATAAATGTGGTGGCGACTAAACCCATTCAAATTTAGTGCCCCTTCCACAAACTTTCATCCAAATGACAGCAATTTGGAGTATTTAAATCGCACAATTAAATTCCTTTTATCATGAAAAAGAATATACATCAATTTGGTGGAAATCGGCGCTAAAATTAGTTTTATCAATATTGGTGGCCCTCTCCCCTTCCGTGCATCCCTGACTCGAATGGCGCCACGTTTGACATATTTAAACACCACCATTAGATTCATCATATCATGGCAATGATTATATAAATGTTTCGTGGCAATCGGCGGCAAAAAATTTGTCTGCCCCTCCCCTGTTTTGCCCCTGACAACGGCGTCACTTTAGAAAATTTTCAGCCGCACCATTATCTTTATCGCAAAACGTTACCCCTGGTAGGCCCGTTTGGTGCCATCTAGATGGCCCCTCAGCGCTAAACATAGTTTATCAATTTTGGTGCCCCTCTCCCCCTCCATGCGTCCCTGACTGGAACGGTGCCACTTTTGACATATTTAAACCATACCATCAGATTCCTTATATCATGAGGATGATTATATATAAGTTTCGTGGCAATCGGCGACATTTTTTCCCCTGCCCCTCCCCATTTTTTGCCCCTGACAACAACCGCGTCACTTTAGAAAATTCTAACCCGCACCATTATATTTCTCGTGAAAAGATACCCCTAGTAGAGCCCTTTAGTGCCATATAGATGGTCCCCTGTGAATTTCTATAGAACACAGACAGACAGAGTTATGGCACACCTTTTGATCTACATGTCGATTACCATATAATCAGACACGCCAAATATCGTGACCGTTGAACAGGATTTGGGCGTCCTGGTGGGTATACTTAGCCCTAAAATGTATCCATACCGAATAAAAATGAACTGATTGGCTGAGTGAATGGTGGTTCAGTTGGTCAGGACCATGATGCATTAAACTGTCATTAATCATCCACACTGGGACGAACCGAATGAAATAAACCTTTGGGATAGGTATCTTATTTAGAAATGTCAATGCATGTCCACCATCTGATCACAAAGCACCAATATGCATTTGCATGAAGAGGAACACACCTATGCGCATAACACACACATGACATGGGATACCATGGAAGTATATCTGATTCCATGGAATCTGACCTCTAGTTATTATTACTATTATTAACAGCGATTCGTATTGAGCTATACAAATCATATGTCTCTCCAACGTTGATCAATTTCCTATCTTCGTCATGGTAAGATCTTGAGTAAATGTATTCTTCACCCCCAAATTTCGAGGAGGCAAGCACCTGGTTTTCAATGACTTCAAATTCTGCATCAAATCACGTCGAACCGAAAATGTCCACTGGGTGTATTGTAAGAATGAATGTGGTGCCGCCATCAACACAAAGAACGACATAGATTGTTCTGCAAAGAATCAACACAATCATCTAGCTGATTCCGACCAGATGCGATACATGCATTTTCTTATTATTATCTGTACTGCAGGTATCGTACACGCATTCTTATAAAGAGCGTCCATTCTTCGGGAAAAAAGGCCCAAAACGCCAGACCATAAAGAGCGTTCCATTTGATAATAATCATCATTCAGTCTTTGATAGCAGTATCAACACCAAACATATCCAAACATGTTCCACCACAGCGAGAAAGAGCAGGCATTCGCAGAATCGACCATACCGCAACTTACTGGCGGCGGCAGTGTTCAAACACAAAGGAGAAAATATCGGGCGGTGAACACGTCTCTTCGATATTTCAACAGAGTATTCATTCAGAACCAGATTGGAATTCTAGAATAATTGGATTATATCGCTGAATTAGTTCGCCATTGAGATTTGTGTTAAACTATTGTCGTGTATTTGTTATGTATGTTGTCTCCTTGTATATATTTTATTAACTATTTTGCAAAATAAATAAATAAATAAATAAAATATGACACAGATTATTTCCTAACATCAACATTGAATCAGAGCCAAAGTTACAAAACCCCATATGTGACATATCATTAAAACCCCAAATGCAAAGAGGACAGACCATTAAAAACCCAAAAATAAACGAGGAAGACTTTAAGCGGCAAACGATTGAAAGAAAGGATTATTAACGCCCTCGGTGTGTACTGTCCTAGATATTCTAGATAGCTATGGTTCGCTGGGCGTTTTATTTATAGATAATGGGTTTTTCCGGTTGTTTTGGGACGCATTAAAAGTTGTATCCGAGTCCGGCGATTTTGGGACGCATTAAAAGTTGTATCTCGAGTCCGGTAAAAGGTGTAGTTGGAATTTCAATTTCGTTTATTGTCGTTGATTTTGGTTTGTGATAAGCTATGCCAATTACAAATAGAAGAAATGAAAAATATAATTTGTAAAATGCGTATGTAAATTGATACGTATTTTAATGAGTGTAGTCTGAGACAGCCGAGTCATCCACCGGTTCGTTAATTAGGTGCTGATCGGTGTGACAGTTTGCAGTAGGTCCCCTATTTGCGGAGGTAAATTTGCGAAAGTCCCGAATTCGCGGAGGTCACCTAAAATGGTCGAAATATGTTGATTTTAATGAAGGAACGGGTGCGCAGATCTCAATTGATACGTATTTTAAAGAGGTTAGTCGGATACAGCCGAGTCAGCCACGGTTCGTTAATTGGTGGTGATCGGTGTGACAATTTGCAGTAGGTCCCTATTTGCGGAGGTCCCCGAATTCGCGGAGATCCCTTCACATGGTCGAGATACGTTTATTTTAATGAGGGAACGGGTGCGTATATGTCAATTGATACTTATTTTAAACAAATTACGACACAATCATCCTAATAGTGGTTTGTTCTATCAACCATATCATCATCATCATAATTCGGAACAAGTCTTGCGACTTTTCGGCCCAATAACATTATTTGCAATGTTTGTTTACAAATATATGTATCGTCATTCGATATTTACTTGTGAGTCACTTGAACATATTACTTGTCGTCAAACTCGTATTTTATATAATAGAAGAATGAGTCTGTATTTTTGGAATTAATCGAGTGTTGGAGCCTCAACAACGAAGTCTGGCAGAGAGTTCCAGCTATTTACCACCCTCTGCGTGAAGAAATATGTTCCGGGGGTAGCAGGAAGACAGCCCGATAGGGCTAAGCTACCCCCCGACAATACACTGTTTTACTTTATTATGTACTAGAAGGGTTACCCGGCGTTGCCCAGGTTAAAGTCATGTGAAACCATCTGCATACTGTGGATATATGGCGGGAATAGAGGATACTCTTGTTCAAAGCGTTACCCATATTTTCATAAATTATATATCCAAATAGCATCACAAACCATTATTCTTACACGAAATATAAGTAGTAGCTCACCTTGTCGGATCGGAGCGATTGTCATGTTGTTTATCGCGATTAATCCGTCCCACCAATAAAGAACTATTTATTTATTTACAACTGCGTATACTTCAGACGTTATAACATGAACATCATAAACACATTAGTTTACAAAAATAAAAGGCGACAATTGGGTTTCATATAGAGATGTATCAATCAATCTAGTGGGTTTGACTAAGATTTTGAGGACACCTGGTTATCATATTTCCATGAAGATACAAATATTTTAAAGAAATATCCAGGTGCTCATCTGTTCATGGTGCTATATACTGGCTAATTATTCTCAGTTTTAAATAAATGTTGCTATGCAACTATATCAGCTGCATGTGCCCGACTCAGAGCGATATTTTGAGTTGTTTATGTTAGGCGATGAGTCTGTTCTAAAACATGAATATATCTTCTGTATATTGGGCAGATATAACCTTGTCAGATGTCAGTATTGGAGGATCCTGAAAAGTTATGTTCCACTGACTCCGTTTCCGTTTATCTCAGAAGAAATTATATTTGACGGCACACTGTGATCAATATTGTTGAACAGGCCTTCTATATATACATTTCCATATCTCTTGTAACTTTTGTATGGAAACTATATTGAATGGGCAGACTCAATTGTGTTATAATATTAACATGTAACTAATATTTTAACATGTACCATTCTCTTCCTCGTAAAAAGTTACCACTTTTAGAATGCCTTGGAGCCATCTCGATTGTATCCCGTGAAGTTATATATAAAACACATACAGACAGACATATATTTGCATATATATTTAGGCATCAAATGTGACGTTTTAACACGCACGATTTGATTCCTCGTATCATTTGAGAAGAACGTGTATGCATTTGATGTTAATTTGCACTAAACATAATTATATCAGTTTTGGTAATCCGCCCGTCCCTATTGAGGACTCAAGTGGCACCACATTTGACATAATTAAACCCCAAACTTACGATTCATTATAGAGATGAATATATCTAAAATGTTTTAACATTGGCGAGTATACAAATTCGTATCAATTTAGGGCCCCCACATCTCTCACCGAAATGGCACAAATTTGGCGTATTTAAACCACACGATTAGATTCCTCGAATCACGGAGAAGAATATGTATCAGTCTGGTGGAAATCGGCACTAAACATAATTTATTGTTTATCAATTGTTGTGTCTCTCTCACCCTGTCTCGAATGGCACCACTTTTGACATCTTTAAACTACACAATTAGACTCCTGATACCATGGAGATGATTATTTATAAGTTTAGTGCTGATCGGCGACTAGACAATATTTTTCATCAAATTTAGTGCCCACCCACATCATCTCTCACACAAACAGCACCAATATATCGTCTTTAAATCACATGATTTGATTTTTCATATCATGGATAAGAATGTTTATCAATTTGGTGAAAATTGGCGCTAAAATTATTGTGTATGAATTCTGGTGCCCCTCTCATTTTCAGTGCACCCTTACTCGAATGACGCCACTTTTAACAGTTTTAAGCCACACCATTAGACAATCTCATACCATGTGGAGGATTTAAAAAAAGTCTGGTAGCAATGGGTGACTACAATAATTCTTAACAATGTTAGTGCCCCCCCCCCCCATTCTCACATCCAAACGACACCAATTTGGCCTCTTTATATCACACAATTAGATTCCTTGTTTCATGGAGAAGAATGTGTATCAATTTGGTGGCAATCGGCGCTAAAATCTTTTGTGGATGATTTTGTAAAAGTTTTTGTATAAAATTTCGAGTATACAAATCCGTATGCAATTTAGGGCCCCCATATCTCTCAACCAAAACGGCACTAATTTAGCGTATCTAAACCAAACGATTAGATTTCTCGTATTACGGAGAATATATATCAATCTGGTGGAAATCGACGATAAACATATTGTTCATCTTTTTGTGTTCTTCTCACCCTCTATGCATCCTGACTCGAATGGCCCATGTGTGACAGTTTGCGACATCCTTAAACCACCCACTTAGAGATGATTATTGATAAGTTTGGTACTAATCGGCGACTAAACCAGTATTGATCAAATTTAGTTCTCACTAACCCCCAACTGTCACCCAAACAGCACCAACATGGCGTCTTTAAATCACACGATCAGACTCCTCGTATTATCGATAAGAGTGCGTATCACTTTGGTGGAAATTGTCGCTAAACTTATTTCGTATCAATCTTGGTGCCCCTCTGCCTTTCCCTGACTCGAATGACGCCACTTTTGACGGATTTAAGCCACACCATACCATGGGGATGCTAAGTATAAATGTGGTGGCGACTAAACCCATTCAAATTGAGTGCCCCTTCCAAAAACTTTCATCCAAATGACAGCAATTTGGAGTCTTTAAATCGCACAATTAGATTCCTTTTATCATGAAAAAGAATATACATCAATTTGGTGGAAATCGGCGCTAAAATTAGTTTTA
This sequence comes from Siphonodentalium dalli, assembly GCA_032622095.1. Classification (NCBI taxonomy): domain Eukaryota; kingdom Metazoa; phylum Mollusca; class Scaphopoda; order Gadilida; family Siphonodentaliidae; genus Siphonodentalium; species Siphonodentalium dalli. The sequence continues at coordinate 111,001,968 of CP136061.1, read as the reverse complement.
TCAATATTGGTGGCCCTCTCCCCTTCCGTGCATCCCTGACTCGAATGGCGCCACGTTTGACATATTTAAACACCACCATTAGATTCATCATATCATGGCAATGATTATATAAAAGTTTCGTGGCAATCGGCGGCAAAAATTTTGTCTGCCCCTCCCCTGTTCTGCCCCTGACAACGGTGTCACTTTAGAAAATTTTCAGCCGCACCATTATCTTTCTCGCAAAACGTTACCCCTAGTAGACCCGTTTGGTGCCATCTAGATGGCCCCTCGGCGCTAAACATAGTTTATCAATTTTGGTGCCCCTCTCCCCTTCCATGCGTCCCTGACTGGAACGGTGCCACTTTTGACATATTTAAACCATACCATCAGATTCCTTATATCATGAGGATGATTATATATAAGTTTCGTGGCAATCGGCGACATTGTTTCCCCTGCCACCCCCCCCCCCCCCCATGTATTGCCCCTGACAACAACCGCGTCACTTTAGAAAATTCTAACCCGCACCATTATATTTCTCGTGAAAAGTTACCCCTAGTAGACCCCTTTAGTGCCATATAGATGGTCCCCTGTGAATTTCTATAGAACACAGACAGACAGACAGACATTCGCAAATATAGATATAGATTACTGTCACTGTTTCATTCGTGTGTATTGTAAATAAACTATCCTATCCTATCCTATCCTATGCCTTGATAACAATCACTATGGGCATATAGCTTTTTATTATGTCCTCTTGTTCTTCCAGATGAATGTCTTTCTAATAGGTCACAGGCATTGATAGTGTAATGACCATTCATCAGTTTATATACTTCGATTAGATCTCCTCTAAATCTTTGATATTTTAAAGACATCAGATTGAGTCTTATCATTCGGTCTCGGTAGCATAGAGATTTTGATTTGGGCTCCATGCAGAGTTACAGTATTGGATGTTAGGTCTGACCATACCTATGTACATGTAGAGCGATTAGAAAGTGTCGATGTCCAAGTTCGTGAACGTTCTATTGACTATGCCGATGATTTGAGAAGCTTTATTGTTTAGGATATTGTATAGGAAGTATAATCTGGCCGTGTCAAATTGAGCTATAGCGATGGGATATCTCGCAGGATAACACATTTCGGGTTTTCGTGGGGTATGTATTCTCTGGATGTCTTATATTTGCAGTATGTAACTATTAAGACCGCGTTAATTGCTTTCGATGTTTAGGTATGAACAATGGCTGGGCCATGCACTCTTGAAGATTTTATGGCAGGAACACAATGCCTCCGATTTTTGATCGGCATTAAAAGCTTTATGGTGTGGTGAATGAGAAACCTGCAGTAATAAGCCGTAGTTTTTTGTAAAAAATTGAAGCATTAGTTGTTTTAACGGAATTCTGAGGCGGTGCATTCATGTAACCAATATATTTTATATTATAATTTATATTTATGGCTAATAATATGATCTTGAGGGCGTTACCATTTCTGATTATGGTTTTCTTGTCGACACCTCTTGTGTGTACACCCGGACAAAATAGCCGTCGGCAGATCGAGATGCTCCCTTTAAATTGCTATCAACGGATTTGATGTCGGTCACAATCACGCATTCCCTTAGTGACACATGTGGGGCAATAACGCTATGCTAAAAACCGTGTCTAATACTCAATGTATCTCGACCGCCCATACTGAGTAGTTATTAGTTCGACTAAGTTGGGATAGCACACCAGCCAGTTATTATGGAATATTTAATTATCCACCAAATCCAAAATGTGCTATGATACTAATTACCAAATGGCTCAATAGATTACGAGCAACACCCTGATAATTCAGGTTAACACCAAGTGACATAATGGAAAAAAAAACCCGGTCGACATGTGTACGACTCCGATATTTCACGAATCCATGTCATCAAACTGACCTTGACATTTATTATTATTAAATTAGGTCATGTTGTGACAGTACAGTGAGGTCCGAAACATTCCGATCACAATAAAGTCAACTTCATTAAGACGAATTAAATTCATGAATTTAGACACAGTTACTGGACATAGGTCCCGGAGGTAGGGTTTTGTCGGGATTATAGATCGGTATCCATATAAAGCCTTCTTTATAGGGATACCGATTTGTAGGCTCGATGAGGCCTTGTGTTTGGGACTTTGTGTCCAGTAGATTTCTTTTAAAAACAAATTATACTTTGTCAAATACAACCAGAAGTCGGTGTACCATATACACGTATATGCAATCATTTATGAATCTTCATGTTTTATTAATTATAGGTTCGTGTTCATGTATTTTCAACATACTATTGGCATACACTCATACATTTAGCCACATAGGTATATATACCTACATATATATTATGGAGTTATCTATTTCAACTATGACGTAAGTCCTCATTGTGGGTCAATTAGATAGCCTACACGTCAAATCACAGATATGCGATTTTTGGGCAATACTTTCATGAGAAAATAACAATCGGAATTTGAAATGTTAATTGACCGTCGATTGACACGCATTCGAGGACTTACCAGAAACACATACCCGCCGAATACAAAACATTATTAAAATAATATGTATTTCATATTACGGTTAGCTCTAGTAACAATGCACGGACTATACATATTCATGCTTACATCTTTAATTCATTCTGAAGCGGAGGGCATACATTTCATTCATTCCATTATAGGTACTCATGGCTACACCTAACGTAAATTTGAGTGAGGTTCGGGATTCTGATGAATATAACTTTACAATGAAATGGAACGAAGCGGAACAGGAAAATGACGATTATTTAAATTCTGCTATTAATACCTGCAATGAATGTGGATACATTTCACCATCAGACAATATAGATCAATCAAATAAAAAACCAAAATTTTCAATATTCAGCCTCAACTGTCGAAGCATCAATGCAAATTTCGATTCTTTGTGTAATCTCCTATGCGATTTAAAGTCGAATAATAATTCATTCGACGTTATTGCTTTAACTGAAATATTTAAAATAAGACAAGCATCGCACTTTCAGATACCGGGATATCACCCTATGGAATTCAAGTGCAGAGCTGACGACGATTATGGCAGAGGTGGTGTATGCCTTTACATAAAAGATTCCATTGACTAAAAAAAGTGAATTTATTCCACACGTAATAGAAACACTATTCGTTGAAATTAACCCAGGAAAAAATGACTCTCGGATAATCGGCTGCGTTTACAGACCAAATACCGCACCAAAGGCCAACATAGATAAATATTTGAAAATATTCGACGATATTTTAGAAAATAATTATAACCACAAATCATATATATCAGGAGACTTTAATATTGACCTACTCAATTTCAACTCGCATACAAAAACGAATGATTTCATAAATAACATTTTCACAAGAGGATTCGTGCCAAGGATTACTAAACCTACCCGAATGACTGATCATTCAGCAACTCTCATCGATAATATATATACCAATAACCTACAAGGCGACTGTAAATCTGGCATAATCACATGCGATGTTTCCGATCACTTCGGCATATTTTATTCAGAATCTAACCAAAACAGCACCAATAATAACGAACCAACCACTAATCAAAGAAGTTTTAGTCCTGATAACATAATTATATTCAAAAATCTTTTTAAATCGTGTACCTTTGACTCCGTCACATCTTGTAGAAGTGTCGACCAAGCATATGATATCTTCTTAGATCTCTATATGAATGCATATGAACTAGCTTTCCATAATAAAAGCCGACATATACCCAAAAAATTCATAAAACGCAATCCTTGGATGACATCCGGATTGATTACGTCAAGTATTGTTAAGAACCAGCTATATCTACGCAAATTGAATAAACCCACGGAAACGAACGTAAATAAATATTTGAGTTATCGTACCTTATATAATAAACTAATCAGAAAGAGTAAAAATATATACTATACAAATATTCTAGAAGTAAATAAAAATAACTTAAAGAAAACATGGGAAATACTTAAGGGTGCATTGAAGATAAATGGAAACACAAATAATAACCCCAAGACATTTACCGAAAACAAAATAGAACTTGAAAATTCCAAACTCATATCGGAAAAGTTCAATGACTTTTTCTAAAAATTGGGCGGGAAACTAGCCAACTCAATGAACATGAAAATGACTCTCATTTTACAGATTTTCTCCATAACCGCAGACCAGACGACATCAATTTCAAAATAATTCCAACCTCTATGCAGGAAATCATCCTCACATGTTTCTCTATGACAGGGAAAGTATCAAGGGATTTCAATGGTATATCAACTAAACTTATCGAGGAAACAATTGAGGAAATAGCCCCAGCATTATTGCATATTTTTAACTTGTCCTTAGAGTATGGAATAGTCCCTGACAAAATGAAAATTTCTAAAGTAGTTCCGATCCCACAAAATAATACCACTCATGAAATTTCCAACTACAGAGTACAGACCTATCAGCATTCTTCCAGCTATCTCTAAACTTCTCGAAAAAATAATGCATACACGATTACTAGACTTCTTAAATGAACAAAACATACTTTATAGACACCAATACGACTTCCGCCCAATCATTCAACCTTCCATCCTGTATTACACCTTCTCGATCAAGTTGTCTCAAATAATGACACAATGACAAGAGATTCCACTTTAGCTCTATTTCTCGACCTCTCAAAAGCATTTGACACGATAAATCACGATATTTTACTTCATAAACTAGATCACTTTGGTATACGAGGCACAGCATACTCATGGTTTCAGAGCTACCTGAAAAATAGAAGGCAATATGTTGAACTCAATGGTATCAAATCTAAATTGACGGAAGTGACGTATGGAGTGCCACAGGGATAAATTCTGGGACCGATAATTTTCTTAATTTACGTTAACGATATGTCAAATTCGACAACAATGGATATCTTATCATACGCGGACGATACGACTCTAGTAACTGGTGGAAAAAATGGCATCCTTGTAGAAAGTTATGTGAATAATGAGTTACGCAACATATTTGCTTGGTGCTGTAGCAATAAGTTAGTGATCAATACTAAAAAATGCAACTATATGCTGATACACCCAGAGAATAATGATGACAAATGGAACTTTATAAAAGTTTACTTAAATAATACGAACTAAACAAGATAGGAAATCTTGAGCACGAATCCTCCACAAAAGTCCTAGGAATCCATATAGATGAAAACCTGACTTTCAAAAAACATGTGTCCTCTGTTTGTTCAAAAATGGTGAATGCCATATACCACATCAATAAAGTTAAACACTTCTTTCATGGTAGCGCACTTGATACATTATATTATGCTCTAATACAAAGCCATTTAGTCTATGGTGTTCAAATATGGGGACAAGTCCCTGCGGTCAAAACAAATTTCATGCTTCAAAAACGCGCAATACGAGTTATATGTAATAAGAAATATAGAAGTGATGTAACACATTTTGAAGTTTTAATCCCGTAAAATTGTTGCCTTGAAGGGCAATATCACTCAAAATATTAAAAAACAAAAATTCTTATTTTAGTTTTAATAGTTTATTGTTTATACTTATTTTCGATGTGATCACTTAATTATTTAATTTTTATTCTTTATTGCAGACTACGAAAATTGACGACGGCAAGATACAACCATGATACAAAGTGCTACGTTCAAGTTGTTATATTTGTGGCTGGTATAACCAACAATAGGGCAGCATTTTTGATGGCAAATTACTACACATGGAGATACCAGAATCGGGGCGACACATATGTATATGTATAGTTAGATATACACAGCAGTGTCGCCGTACATGCTGGTTACAAGCCAAATGTCACCCAAAAGTAGATTTCACAAATATATATATGGATATATACGTTCAAATCCAAATTTATACCGGGTATAAATGTGGATAGACTATGATTTTATAGCCAGAATAAATGTAGCTACATATATTTATGCAGGTTTATTCCGTGAATAACTTGTATAAATTTGAGTTTATAACCAGAATAAATGTAACTACAAACATTTATGCAACTTTATTCAGTGAATAAATTTGTATTTATGCATAAAAGGTAGACAATAAATGAATGCATAAACGTGCGAATAAATGCGAGTTTATCCTGCTGAATAAATGCGGGTTTATTCACTGAATAAATTGAGTATAAATATCGGCCTTTATTCATGAATAAATTGTGAATAAATGTGCATAAATTCCCGGATTTATGCACCTTTATTCAATGAATAAATTTCTGATTTATCCAGATTTATGCACATTTATCCGGGATTTATGCAATGAATAAATTCCAGTTTTCATGCAGTGTTTATCACGGTCATGCAACTGCCATTTTCAGCATTCTGTATTAGCATATCATGTACCGTGGTTCGGTCTTCAGTTTCCAGACATTAAGACCACCTGCAATTAACAGATTCGAAAATCTTACAATGGGAATGGGGCATCACAGTGCTAAATTGAGTACTTGTCAGTACAAATACTACATGCACCAAATAGCAATACGTTAGTTACATAGCCATATATGGTGTATAATTGTATATACGCATACAATGTTGGAAGAATCGTGTATCAAATGTTAATTGATTTGTCCCTATCTCAAGGCCAAAGACAAATATATTTGTGGTTAAGGTTTTCCTTACCTACCCTAAATATTACCCCCACTCTAAAGTTTTGTCATGCTTTTCAAGAAATTTGTTCTCAATTTTGTATATCATCAATGTCTCGATCTGAAGGGATTTTCTGTCAAAGCATTGTGCTTATCACAGTTTATACCAAGAAAATCTAAATTAGGCGGATCTAAAAGCCATATGAAAATGTCAAAGTATAATAACAAAATAATGTAAAAATACCTACAGACCGTAAATTTAACATGTTGTGTTTCTTTGGCTTGTAACACTGAATATGTTTCAGACTTGGTAGTATCTGAAGTGACACAGTGATGTAAATTAATTGTGTTGCCTTTTGTGGGGCAAAGAAAATGCTGAATTTAAACTAAACAAAACAAAAAGAAATGGAAAATCCATTGTCTACCACTTACCTCTACAGCTAAGTATTTCTCCAAGTTCTCGTGAAGCTGTCAGTCAGACATAATTACCCGTGTATATGTAGTCATACTCTCGCGATTTATTTCCATGAAAGTACCGTGCTTATATTTGGGATCCCTACGTTTAATAATTTCTCGGCTAAAAACTCGTAAGTCACTGGCAAAAACCGAAGCAAAATGTGTACATTTTAAACAAAAGTCGCCGACGAATTAATAGCGCCGGGCTTCCCACATCTAACAATGATTAAATATACGTGTATTGAGAAATCGAAAATGAAAGTACAATCAGCCACCAGAGTGCATGCAATATATACCTACATTATATGACCCCGCTGCCATCTGGACTGGTAAACATACATGGACGCGTCCGAACTTTTGGGCGAATGGTTGGCTATTTACTTGAGTGGTCGATTCCATTTTTAACCAACGAGGGATAGGCGTAGGCCTAGGCCTATATTCATATGATATAGCATGGTTATCGTTGGGAACTCGAACAGGTCTAACAAATACACGTGTTACGTACATTGGGGCCACATAGGGGTGCTAACTACATGTAGTATGAAGCGTATTTTGTTCTTTATATACATATGTAAATACAAATTAATCGCTTTGGGTTGGCCGAATGTGCATCAATAATGTTGCGGCAATGCTGGGTGGAAATAATATTGATTGCTTCGTGATCCTCGCCAGCCGACCTTGTAAATTCCATGCGCGGACTTTTAAAATCTAGTTATTTCGATCTGTATCTGGTGCTTTTAAAATCACATGGCTCAAAATAAAAATGGAAGATGTTTTCCGCGATAGGCATACACAAATACTCGTTGAAAAAAAAAAAAAAATTAGGAGATAAATCTGGATAAATATGAAATATGAAATGAATTGTCTGAAGCGAAAATGATACGGAATGAAAAAAAATTGTAAAGCCCCCAACCTCACTGAAACACGCCAAATATGTCATTGCGACCGTTTTTAAGAGACCAACCCATATTATTTTTAAATTTCAAAAGCATCGATGATCATAACGCAAGTTGTGGCTGATGAACAAAATTGACTATGCTGTCTTATATACATTGAATACTAACATTTCTGATGCACCTTGATTAGTTGCTACCATTTTAACCACTGACATAATATAATTATTGTTTTTTTCTATCACATATTTGGCATCAAAATGGGCAAAAATTAACTTTTCAGGTCTGGACCATTTTTTCAAGTAAAATGTAACTATAGTTGGTATAAAAGGTGCTTATTGTTTTTTTCTGTCATAAATGTGTCACACTTATGTTTTTTTGTAGACAAAATAACTGAAGATGGCTTACAAAATGGAAACCAGATTTGGTAAAAAAAAAGAGTTGATTTTCCACATATATCCTAACATTATTCTCTGCTGTTCCGAAAGTGTAGCAAATTGTGACTCTGTTGGTTTTTAACCATGTTACTTTATCAACACACAACTAAAATTAATGTGCTTTTCTGGTTGTCGCAGTACCTTTTGAGATATGATAAATTCATTTTAAAAGATGCAGTGTGGAATTTTGCCAAAAACGTCTCATATTTTGAAGGGAAATGCACAGAAACGGAACTGAGCGGGACCATATTATTTGGCTACGGTCGCATATTAGCATAAAGAACGATTGACTTAATACATGTTGTATGTCGAAATGGTAGCCAGGGAGTGACTGTTGTGATGTGAGGTGAATAGTTATACAATGAGTGGCTATATGGTAATGGGTAGGGTCCACAGTGAGATGCATGGGAATATAAGGAGTGGTCATGTGCGAGGTGGATATGCATACATATACATGGAGTGGATCTATGGTCATTGATGTGGTGTATGTTTAAAACAAGAGTAGCTACACAGTTATCTGTGATGGGGATTGCTTTCATTATTAAGGCACTAGGGGTAGCGGATTATGAGACAATTAACAAAACAAATGACCAAAATATCACATTGTTTCCAATGACCTTGACATTTGCAATTGACCTTATATGTCTTAGTCGCCCAGTCAGTTTGACGGAACAATAATGAGTTAGCTATGAGTTAACATAATTTCTTCAAACAAAGGTTCCTTAATTCTCAATAGCGGCCTTTTCAAATTTTTCTTCAAATATATGGTGCCGTTGTCATGGAAACCTGAATTTTCAACGACATTGGTCCCCACCCCACCTGGGCACGCCCTCCAAAAAGTTTTCCCTATAACTGAGTAACATATATTTGTATAAATTTCATGCTTTAGTCAACAAATTTACAATTCAACCCTTGAAGGACCCGAGATAAGTAAATAACTCTAAAATATAAACACAAACACGATATCTTGGGGAAATAACTGATTTTGACTCATTTTGGAAAATGGCCACAAAGTTTAGAGGCCCATATCTCATGACTGTCTTGTCAGTTGCAACAATATCACAATTGTCCAAGTAGCCTATATGCTCTAGATTAATTCCGAGTAAAGATAACGTATCCAAAACTGATATATAAACTCAGTGGGTAGAAAATGTATGACCCGATATGAAAAAAGCTAATATTTTGGTCAATGACCTTGACCTTTGTATATGACCTTGGCATCTAGAGGTGAAATATGCAGGGTCAAATGAAAGCCCAACAAGGGTAGCACCCAATGTCAATGCCAATATAGAGTTACTGCATTAAACTTTCTTGGTATAGACCGGTATATGTATATCGTTTATACTGGCCAAAAACACCATCCGTTGCCATGGAAACACACATTTTCAATACTAAGCTACACTGCTCCAGTGTGCCCCAGCACTGACATAAACTTCAGATTATGAGCTTTGAAAAAACTTTTGGTAGAATTTGCCCACCAAATTGGTACCATTTTCCATTTTTGAGGAGCCTGGGTCATGGACTAATACCTTGAACACCGATCTGTGATTTCGGGGAAACTGATATGAGCACAATATTGCGAGTATTGTTACTGATTAAACACGAAATACGCCCAAAATTATCTTTATAAGGGGGCTAACCTGATGGTGAACAGTATAAGGCAAATTCGCAAGAGAATATTCGACACAGCTTGAATAGGCATTTGAACACACTACCCCATGATGGGAAGGTATACATAATAAAGGATCCTGAATTTACATATTCAAATGCGAGCTTCAGGGCAGCTCTCGCCGAATTAAAAAGACTCGGACTAGGGTCAACAGAGCATCATCCCATGATCAATGCAGAAGACAGACTGTATGAGTCAATTTATATGAGGCCAACTACTCCATTTGGACTGTTCAATAAAGTTCAATATGACGCTCGACTCTATTTCTTTAGGCGAGGAAGGTAAAACATGAGAAATATGACAAAATCGACATTCGCCATCAAATATGACCACAAAACATCTTCGAAAATTCAGTCAATTGCTGCATTTATATTGACACTCTATGGTATCCTCTGTTTACCTCATCATTGGTTTGATACGGGTAATTTGAAGAATTTTAGTGGAATGAACTATCTTAATTTTGATTCGTCAATAGAATAAGATCTGTAATAGTATAAAATAATTGTAATATCCATTCACTTTTAGACAACCACATTCACATTCCCATGTTAGAGTTAATCTGGGAGATCGACGGAAGAGATTCTTGGGGTTTCAGTAATTGCTTCTCGGTGGCTTGGCGATCCAGTGTACTTTCTTCTTCTTCGTCGTTGGCAGTCATCACTTCTGTGTCGTCGTCCGACCGCCGACAGTTATTTTATTGATGTGTCTGAGCTGTGACAAGACCTGAAATATCGTGAGCACGGAAATGTTTATCCCAAGGTAACATGTCCCTGGCAACTGTTCATCAACTACTAGGTGGTGTTTTAAGGGTTTTCTTGATCGCATCTCAACTGGCTACTTAGATTGATATAAATGTATCAATATTTTGTCTTAAAGCGTTAGAAGTATTACTATCCAAATCATGTTCTTCAATATCAATGTTCAATGTTATTACGACTCTCAACATACATACTCAACACTCTTTTTGCATGAGGTTAACCAACTTTATTGTTATTTACAATGTAGGTTGCCATCATTTTCGCAAACATCCCCTATTGAAGATAACTTCATTGCTCAGAACTTCCATTGAAGCACTATAAATTTTAGGCCTGCTCGAATGTCCATTCCCACCTGCTCAAGAGAGTCAACGCTCCTTGCGGCTCGCGCCCACCTGCGTTCTGGTAGCCCCGGGGAAGACACATTTTTATCCTCCTGGTACGTGCCTCAAGGATGAAATCCCCACCTTCCGCTTGACTCGGGCGACCATACACGTTCATGGCAAGATGTCGCACGATGTAACTCTCTACCTCAGCCGGACATTGGTCCGTCATAAGTCCATCTCTCAAGAGCAGCTACTGACAGTTCGGGGCATTGGTCACATAGAAGAGTGGATATAACCGAAGTTTGACGCCACTATCAGGGCCCAGTTCTGTCTTCTGACAACAGCCCGGAAGAGGTGGAGTGAAAAGCCATATGTTGTTACTGCCCGGAACATGAACAGGTAATTGTCGTTCTTCACCCAGACAGCCACGAAAAATAGGAATCGGTTGTCAGTGGCAGTTCTTTCGCGATGGCGTCTCAGCAAAATGGAAGTATGAGATCGCCAAGTGTGCCTCGGATGAAGATGTCAAAGATCTGCCACGACTTATGGTGATTTGTTGCAGCTTGGCAAGTGAATGAATATGGATCATTTGGCGTTTGTTCTGTGGGAGAGTTGTCCTTATCTATGTGGTCAGATATCATATTACCCGTCGTCCTCTGTTCACTAGAGATTTTCGTATTTATGTCTTGGTTATATGTTTTCAATTCCTTGCGAACAGAATCGACTGCAGGTGATGTCGCAGATGGGAGTGTTGGAATTATTTCGACTTTTTTTGGATTGAACCAGAGCCGAGGTGACATTGATGGATATTTTAAAAGTTGGCTGTCCTTCTGTGGTATGAAATGGACGATGGCGGTTGATGCACTGAGTTCGGGTTTCGCATCTGCGACAACTCTCCGCTGTTTGGATAACACCTGTTATTATCAAAGAATGTTACAATGTCTCAATGACGAGTTCAGATTGACGACTGTCTTGCTCCCAGTCACAAAATAGGTCATGAGATTATAGGCGAATGCGAGATGTCCAATGTAGTTTAAGTTCCTTGTGTGTAGTTATATGTAGTGGAATAAACAATACAACACCAGTACCGGTACCGCGGTTCCAACGCAGTACCGGTACCGGTACCGACTACCTTGGTACCGGCGGTACTTTGACAAGCCTGGTCTTGGGAGTACTGTACAATTGAACAAATGGGGTTATTGGAATTAACGCTGGTAATTGTGTATAACAACTAACGATTGAAAATTAAAGAGATATTATGGACTTGATCGGGTCGGTGAAACTGATCAGTTAGTATTCAGGAGCTATGTGGCATTCTACTAACATCGCCGAATAGCAAATCGACCGTACCTCTACATTAGAAGACATCGTCCGAACTATGCTCAATTGTAAATATTTACTTCCCGATGAGGGACGCAACTATTTATGATAAAATAACGAAAACGATTTCGCCAAGAGTCACTGCAATTAATTACTATTTAAGAATGACAGCGTGTGTTGTCAATTTGGATGTGATAATTGTAAAGATAACTATTTTGAGCAAGATATTCTCCATTTATATTTTATCACCCTGCCGGAGTGTTTCATATCACTTTAAATCACATGGATAAACTAGATCAATATGCATGCCGTGAATCCACAGAACAGCGACAATCTACACCAGAGTGGTTCTCTTTACTTGGATTATATCTGGTCCAACACATTTGATAGTAAGTTTCAATGACCATTCAGCAAAGAGGCACATTGGCACATGGTCATTCAGCTTAAAGGGGTACTGTACACAGCGATAGGCGATTTTTTTATTTACTCCTATTGAAATAACTTTCAAGTAAGATTGTGTTCGTGTTATATGAGTTTCGTATAAACCTAATTTAGCGAAGAAAATATTGATCTTGAAAACAAAAATATTACGATTTCAAACTACGCGCCATGGTTTGACCTTCACCGAAGAAGACGCGGGTCGCAGGAAGAACCGGAAGTTCATTGCTCACAGTTTCGATAGATTCCTTCAATCTCTTACATCGAACAATCTCACTCCCTATCAAAATACTTGACGCTTTATGACTCTTGTTTCTTTCTCCTTTTTTCTGAATCGGTTATAACGGGCCTTCCTTTTGCAGGTATCATGTTTTGTTTGCAACTCAATAATGTTTGCGAACGGCCGTCGATTTCAAGAACGGTAACTCGTAATGGCATAATTCTCCATTTTATGACTCCAGCCATAAATTATTTTATATTAAATAATTCAATGTTACTTTTACGATAGCCTGTTAACCGGAACTTTTTCAGTAGACATCGTCGACTCGAATTAGTTATTTTATAATATAATATTCATATTAGATCGCTATTGTCACCGAGAATTTATTGAAATTGGGGTACAGTACCCCTTTAATATCCATTACAAAATATTCGAAAGCCCATATGTTCACAGTTCACCACACATTGTCCGAATACCCATCTGCCCCTCATATAAGATAAGATAATTCTGTCGTAAATCATAGTGACATGAAGAGAAGTGCATGCACGGACATTTATTTAAACAATATATAACAAATAGGACAACCAGATGTATATAAACAATAATATGGTAACACAAACAATATATATTCCAGATTTATCTTGGTGTATATACATGTACATGTCGGTGGCCTGGTTTGGTCATTGGTGGACATACATGTATGTCTTGCTTCGATTGGTATGGTTGGGTTGGTACATATATGGTGTATGCATTATTTTATTATTTTCACTCTGACACTTTACTTAGTAATTATCCCCGACTGAAAATGCCATGTGTTTAATCAATATGGTTGTCTTCGTGTAGCATGCTTGGGACATGCATTGTATAGTCGTCGATAATTTCACATAACTTATTCATTTGTGGTGTTTTGCATACAAAGAAATCCTCCACACGCTGTTTGCTGACAACACTACACCGTCGAGAGATCAAACGCTCGATATTCGCCCGGAAAAATTCGTTAGCCTATCCTGTATTGTAGTGTTTCCCGAAAGCCCTCACATAGTCGCATCATGCATCCGACTAGCTTGGTTCTTGCTATCGCCAACTTGTTTGTAACGCATGTGACTACGGGCGCAGAAAGTGAAACATGTCAGCTAACGACGATGGGTGAAACGACACCTGCCGGCATGGGATCTTTCTATGCATTGCTAGTTTTGAATATACCTCGATGTCAAATGATATGTGCACGCATAGGTATGTATTTATTGATATATATAGGAAATTCAAGGACAACGAAAACGTAAACATGGACAACAGTAACTAGACCCAGAACAATGTTTTCCTTAGTACATGTACCTGACGTAATAAGTTCGACCTATTTGCTTGTCAGAATCATGTACGCAGTCAAATGTGGGGACACCAATGTGAATTATTTTTTGCGGATTTACCCGACAGCTTTGACGTGGATATATTACTATTATGTGTCTACCAGTTTAATTAGTGTAAATATATTTTGAACAAACGCATGCGTCTAATCAGAAGTGTCAGCTGGTGTTCTTTTCTACTTCTACATCGTGCAAATAGTCATGGAACTATATGCATCTATATTAGGCCTATACACATGTCAGCGACGCGAATGCTTGATTAATAATGTAGATCGTTTTGGATGCCAGTGGACTTCGATAATTATATATGCCTTAATATAGCCTTAATATAGCCTATCGGCCTTTGATAATACAAGCCTCTATATTGCGATTAAGCGAAGACGACATGACACGTTCAGTCATGTCTGGATTCTGGCCCGCAGAGACAAATGACGTTTTGACGTCATGACGCCGTAACTGCCTTCAGTTAGCTAACAAATGAAACTGATCTAATATTTTACATTTGCATGACATATTCTTACAACTTACTGTTTATAAATAAATAAATACTTCAGTTGTCCATTGCCACACATCGGAAGTTGCGAAGTAGCAAATTCATTTCATTGCTGAATCCGCGATTTTTTCAAACCACTGCCGGAAGTCACGTGATTTTTTCACGAAAAAGTTGGTTCGGTACAAATTTCACCTACACGGTATACTGTAAATTATGTGTGACGTCACAAGTACGTACGCCCACCTATTACCTATACACAACCCGAGCTCGGCGCGCGGGGTCGTTATTAAAATAAACAATGCTTTATTCAACTCCAATTTTCAGACCGGTGTGAGCAAGTTGCTGTTGAGGTGCGGAGCAGGGTCTGCTTTCTAATGGGACTCGGAACCGGTATACCACTTTATGGATCCAACATAAAGTATGCTGGGAAGGCTGAACTGGTACGTCATTTATCCACACACTACTCTTTAAAATCACTAGAGTACTATTTTTGAAGAATGAATATATCGCTTGTTTGATACATCAACCGTCAACTTCGGTAAAGCATAAAGATTATGGCACGCTTGTGTTGTGGTGTTCTCCTCCTGAATATTGGGAGCAATAATGATGAAATTCAAACAAGAAATTGCTTTCGTTATGCAATGGTAGTCCACTTGACGACCAAATTACTTTATCCTTAGTTATCAAGCTTATAAACACATGCGATCAAAACTGATGTGATATGTCGCGATTGCATCTGATCGGACACAACGTAGTGATGCAGGCTTATGTACTCGGCTAATGAATCTGTATACTATTCAAGTAGTTATATTTCTTTATAACGATTATCATTCTCTGTTCCACAAACGTGCACAACAGTGTTCGTCGTAATTATGTCGAAAGTGACTTATAGGGCTTATTGACTGGGTGTGTTCTTTTGTTTTGTGATTTCACATTATTATCATATAATTATGTGATATCTTGTATGTACTATACACACATGTCACCTTGATAAAATATTCGTTCGTTCGATTCAGACATGTGATAAACGCTATGTATGTTTACTACACAACATACCCTCGCGCAGATAGGTTCATAATCGACATATAATTCGCATATAGGTTCATATTGGATTATCTGAATCTGAAATAAGCCCATAGCTATTAGTTGTTAATTAACCTCTAGTAATGAAGAGCATATACAACTTATAATTATTTTGGTACAGGCACTATGTCGTCTTCACGCACAAACTAGACAAATATATATATATACAAAAGATAATACATACATGTTACTGTGCAACGGAGATGTAGAAATCGAATCAAAGAGAGCAGAAAGAGAAATAGAGAATGTGAGAGGCAGACACGAAATGGATGAATGTGCTGTTAGGTATAACACAAATAGTTTCTGTCAACTGTGAGAATAGTTTCAAGTCATCATTATCCAGACAATTTGTTTGAATTACCATATGTCACACGTATATGGTCAACTGGCCGTGGCTATGGTTCAACTATGAGTATTGTCTCGTGCGTGTGGGTGAGTCAGCCAGACGACGTTATGAATTGTTGTTGGGCCTAACTGGAAGAGTTCCTTCATACAGGAATGTGGCTGCAAATATTATAATGTCGGGCCAGGAATCCGCGACAGGTACAGGTGGGTCGACATTAATTCCTCCTAGCAGGAATTATTGGAGGAATTAATTTCTACCCACCTGTACCTGTTTTGTGATTTCACATTGTTATCATGTGATATCTTGTCAACACTATATACACACATCTCACCATGATAAAATATTCGTTCGTTCGATTCAGACATGTGATAAACGCTCTTTATGTCTACTACACAACATACCCTCGCGCAGATAGGTTCATAATCGACATATAATTCGCATATAGGTTCATATTGGATTATCTGGCTCTGAAATAAGCCCATAGTTGACCTACATACGTTATTCCGTTTTATGGCGCGGGCCACCGTAAAAACACATTTTAAAGTGCGTACATATGGTAAGTCGTGAGATGCACTATGATATTGATTTGTTAGAAAGAAAAATAAATGAAGACCTAATTAAGATTGATGAGTGGGCACGTAAATGGCTTGTAAATTTCAATCCGATTAAAACAAAAGCAATACTGTTCTCTCTGACCCCCAATAACGTGCCCTTAAATGTCCTTTTTCAAAACAAAAAAGTGGAACTCATCGAGTCGCATAAACATCTCGGTCTTGAAATTCAAAGCAACTTAAACTGGAACATGCACATCGAGTCTATCGCCACAAGAGTTACTCCTCGGCTGTCAATCCTTAGAAAATATAAATATAAGCTAGACAGAAGAACACTTGATAAACTATACAAGGCCTATATTTTACCAATATTAGATTACACTGATGTCGTATGGGAAAACGCCCCTGATTATCTTCTGAAGAAACTGGACCGAATTCACATCGATGCCGCCAGAATTGTAACTGGTCTCACACGTTCATGCTCAAATAGTTCCGTCCTGTGTGAAGCAGGCTGGCCTACACTAAAAAATCGCAGAGAGAAACATAAATTACAAACACTATTCAAAATTATAAATAATAAAGCCCCAGACTACCTAACTGGTTTATTGCCGGCACGTTCATACCAGATGTCAAGGTATGCCATGCGATGCCCGGATAGGTTCTACTCGTATTATTGTTCTACAGAACACTATAAAAAATCCTTCCTTCCTTCGACCGTGATTGAGTGGAACAAACTCCCTAAGTATGTAACTGCAGCTGAAAATCTGCAAGATTTCAAAGACAACTTGAATATTGTTGACCCAGTCACGAAACCACCCAAATACTTTGAATCAGGAAACCGGAAAAGTAATATTCTACACTGTAGAATACGAAACTCATGTAGCGATCTTCGACTAGACATGCACGAAAACTATATTGCCGACAGTCCAAATTGTCGGTGTGGATACGCATACGAAAGTAGCATGCACTTCTTTCTTTTCTGTCCATTATATGACGAACAGAGACATGTACTTTACTGTAAACTGGAGAAACATAATTTCCGAATATCAAATTGGAACCAACTGGTATGGGGAATTCCTGATGAAACCTTTCAAAGAAACACAAAATTATTTCGCATTGTTCAGTCATACATAGCTGCGACAACACGCTTTAATCAGGATTAATCGCCCGAAAAAGAAAATATACCATCAGATATATACAGCAACATAAGTAAAACGATTAGATGTCATGGCCCGTCCTCATTTCATATGTATCCAGAGAGACGGTTGACAATTAACACACTCAGTCCACACTCTTACCATTATAACCTTTATCTTCATTACTTTCAGTTATGTATTACATCACAATTGTAAACACTCTGTCATCTTGTTAACAAATACTGTAATTTCAACTTTGTATCGGGAGAGGGGTCTCATGTAAGTTTCTGTAACTTGTATCCCAATCCCTTTGTAAATTGAATAATTCACAATAAAATATGTTTAAAGTAAGTCGTGAGTTGGTTTATTCGTTTTATTTTCCGCTCATGATTATGAACCTAAAACTAGTCCTATTATAACCCCATAACGTGCTGCTGTTCGGGATAATAGGATACACATCAAACAACTCTCTCACTCTACATTGTATTCTGAAGAAAATGCAGGTGTCCGATTTTTTAAATTACACGAGTTTAATTGGTCCTTCTGCGATGCGCGAAATCAGCATAATATATCAGTGTGTGTTCAAATAAATCCCGATCCATGCCGAGTCGATGGTATTGCCATAAACATGTAATTTTCGAAACGCTTGCGGTTTGAGTTTGAGTTTGAGTTGTTTATTCATTCAACACATTCAGTAGACAAAATAACAGATTGGTACATAATTATACATTTCAACATAATACATAGTAAATAATAGAATGTTGGAAGTGTGATACCAATGTATTACATATGATATATGGTATTATGGAAGTAAGATATGTTGAAGGGGGGATGCTAGAAGTTTACACTTATAATGTGCAACCCCCAGGGTTAGACATGTTAATTATTTTGAATTTTTATTTTTATTTTCCGGTTATCCAAATCTTTTGTTTTGATTTTAGATCTGAAATGATGGGTGAATTAGTAATCTATTCCTGAGTTAGATTTTACATTGAATGGACTGCTATTCGGCATATTTTTCTAAAAATATAATGTTTATATTTTCTCGCTAATGTAAAAGTATTTTAGCAGTTCTTTAGCTTTTGATCTAGGGAATTCCATAGAGTTGTTCCAATGATTCTTGTACAAAATGCTTTAGTATTAGTTCTCCTGTAATTAACCCTGAAGTTGTCAATGTGTCGCGCGTTGTGCTCATGTGATCCTTCGACATTGACAAAGAATGTTTATAAATTAGGGGGTAGAAGTTCATGTTTAGCTTTATACATTATAACAAGTGTGTTCATATTAATCATGTCATCAAGTTTCAAGATTTTATACTTCTGGAATATTGGAGTACTATGACTTCTGTATTCAGCTTCATCAATTATTCTCATTGCTTTTTTTTGTGAAGGGTTCTGAGAAGGATAGACCTAGTGCTAGAAACATTTCCCCAGATTTCACAGCAATAATTTAAATAAGGAGCAATTAAACACTGGTATAGTGAGATAAGTGCTGATTTGCCTAATTTGTTTTTGTCTCGTAGCAACACGGCCGTGCTTTTGGAGATGTTAGGTTGAATATGCTTGATTTGATCAATCCAAGTCAGTTTATGGTCTATATGAACACCTAGAAATTTAGTAGAATAGACACGTTTAATTTTGCTGCCATTTATATTAACATTTATGTCTTCAGTCTTTTCTTTCTTATTTCCGAATATCATGAAATTTGTTTTAAGTATATTTAAGGACAGTTTGTTCACTTGGAACCAGGTATTGATTTTAACCAATTATCTGGATACGGTCATGCCTAGCGATTATAATTCGTTTCCTTTAATGAACACATTTGTGTGATCTGCAAAATATTTAATTTTCAAAAGCGATGAGACGTTGCAGATATAATGTATGTATAGTATAAAGAGTGAGGGACCTCCTAATATATATCCTTGAGGTACACCACATTTGATTTCCAATTAATCTGATTCAGTACGGATACGTATTGGTGTCTGTCCTTCAGGTAGATTGAGAGCCAGACATGAGACATTCCTCTTATTGCATAATGGTTGAGTTTTGACAGTAAAATTTTATGATCAATTGTATCAAATGCCTTTTTAGGTCAATAAAGACTCCGAGAAGGAATTGTGATTTGTCTTTTGCATCTGCAATTTCTTCGACAAGTTCCATAATAGTAGATCGAGGTAGATCGATTATTTATAAAGCCATATTGGGTATCTGAGAGAACATTTTGTTTATCGAAGAATGACATTATGCGTGTGTTGTAAAGTTTTTCCAGTATCTTTGACATTTGGGGTAGTAGCGAAACTGGTCTATAGTTTGAGAAATTTTGTGTATCGCCTGATTTGAACTGTGGAATGACACGTACCGTTTTCATTGCATCTGGAAAACATCCTGTTTGAAAAGAGGCATTGAATATATGTACCAGTGGGTGGTTATATATGGTAAGACCATTTTAATAAGTGTCATGTCAAGATCGTTAAGATCATTTGAGGTTTTCCAGTCAAATTTATTGACAAAGTCGGTTATTTCGGTTTCAGTCACTGGAGTGAGAAATAATGAATAATTTACTGGATTGTTCATGAAATCTTCAAATTTCTGTTGTTTACTTGTCGGTATTCCATCTGCAAGTTTGGGACCCACATTTACAAAGATATTATTAAAGTTATTTGCAAGGTTTTTTCCACCAGTTATAGTTTGTTGTCCTATTTTGAATTCACTTGCGTAGGGTATGAGGATTTCCTTCTATTACTTATGAGGGCGTTTAGTAATTTCCAAGTATCTCTTGCGTTCTTGTTATAACTTTCAAGTAACTTTGGTGTAGTAGCTTTTCACAATATCTCATAATAGATGTCAGTTTATTTATGTATCTTTTATATCTCATTTCTGTTGGTTGATATCTTGTTTTCAGGAATTTCCTATAAAGGTTGTTTTTCTTCTTACAAGCACTGATGAGAGATTTTGTCATCCAGGATTTGCTATCTTTTTTTCGCTTCTTTTTATTTCCGTTTGCATCCAAATTATGTCACATTGACCGGGGTGTGCCGTATATACACACATCTCACCATGATAAAATATTCGTTCGTTCGATTCAGACATGTGATAAACGCTCTGTATGTTTACTACACAACATACCCTCGTGCAGATAGGTTCATAATCGACATATAACTCGCATATAGGTTCATATTGGATTATCTGAATCTGAAATAAGCCCATAGCTATTAGTTGTTAATTAACCTCTAGTAATGAAGAGCACACACAACTTATAATTATTGTGGTACAGGCACTATGTCGTCTGCACGCACAAACTAGACAAATATATATATACAAAAGATAATAC
Organism: Siphonodentalium dalli; assembly: GCA_032622095.1. Classification (NCBI taxonomy): domain Eukaryota; kingdom Metazoa; phylum Mollusca; class Scaphopoda; order Gadilida; family Siphonodentaliidae; genus Siphonodentalium; species Siphonodentalium dalli. Next base: position 110,980,579 of record CP136061.1, on the reverse strand, counting down.
ATACATGTTACTGTGCAACGGGTCAAAGAGAGCAGAGAGAGAAATAGAGAATGTGAGAGGCAGACACGAAATGGATGAATGTGCTGTTAGGTATAACACAACGAGTTTCTGTCAACTGTGTGAATAGTTTCAAGTCCTCATTATCCAGATTATTTGTTTGGATTACCATACACGTATGTCACACGCATATGGTCATCTGGTCGTGGCTATGGTTCAACTGTGAGTATTGTCTCGTGCGTGTGGGTGAGTCAGTCAGACGACGTTATGAATTGTTGATGTAAACATATTTATTTGCATCCATAAGAGGAATAAGAGGAATGTCTAAAGACTGGCTCTCAATCTACCTGAAGAACAGACACCAATACGTATCCGTACTGAATCAGATTCCTTGGAAATCAAATGTGGTGTACCTCAAGGATATATACTAGGAGGTCCCTCACTCTTAATACTATACATAAATTATGACTGCAACGTCTCATCGCTTTTGAAAATTAAATATTTTGCAGATGACACAAATGTGTTCCTTAAAGGAAACGAATGAGAATCGCTAGGCATGACCGTATCCAGAGGATTGGTTAAAATCAATACCTGGTTCCAAGTGAACAAACTGTCCTTAAATATACTTAAAACAAATTTCATGATATTCAGAAATAAGAAAGAAAAGACTGAAGACATTAATGTTAATATAAATGGCAGCAAAATTGAACGTGTCTATTCTACTAAATTTCTAGGTGTTCATATAGACCATAAACTGACTTGGATTGATCAAATCAAGCATATTCAAGCTAACATCTCCAAAAGCACGGCCGTGTTGCTACGAGTCAAAAAACAAATAGGCAAATCAGCACTTATCTCACTATACCAGTGTTTAATTGCTCCTTATTTAAATTATTGCTGTGAAATCTGGGGAAATGTTTATAGCACTAGGTCTATCCTTCTCAGAACCCTTCACAAAAAAAGCAATGAGAATAATTGATAAAGCTGAATACAGAAGTCATAGTGCTCCAATATTCCAGAAGTATAAAATCCTGAAACGTGAAGACTTGATTAATATGAACACACTTGTAATAATGTATAAAGCTAAACATGAACTTATAACCCCTAATTTACAAACATTCTTTGTACAAGAATCATTGGAACAACTCTATGGAATTCCCTAGATCAAAACGTAAAGAACTGCTAAAATACTTTTACATCAAAGAGAAAATATAAACATGATCTTTTAGAAAAATATGCCGAATAGCAGTCCATTCAATGTAAAATCTAACTCAGGAATAGATTAATAATTCACCCATCATTTCAGATATAAAAACAAAACGATTTGGATAACCGGAAAATAAAACTAAAATTTCACAAATTAATTAACATGTTTAACCCTAGGGGTTGCACCTAATAAGTGTATACTTCTAGCATCCCCCCTTCAACATACCTTACTTCCATAATACCATATATCATATGTAATACATTGGTATCACACTTGGGTCAGTTTGTCCGCCCGATGTGACCTTGACCTTGAAACGGGTACCCACACATGATATATATGTGTGTGTCCTTTATAGACTCGAAAACGGTTCGACCGATTGAGCCCAAACTTGCTACCTAGGGGTACTTTTGTCCGGGAAGTGTCATGCACGGGTCAAATCGTGACCCCGACCTGACATTGACCTTAAAAATGATCAATTCAAGATCAAATCAGGTAAAATTGGCGGATTTCTACGAAATTGTATACCTGGGAGTACTTTTGTCCGGGGAGTGTTTTGGACGGGTAAAATCGTGACCACGTCCTGATATTGACCTTCAAATCGGTTAAAACTGGCGGATTTCGACGAAATTTGGTGCAATTGCAGCATACGTGTCTCGGAAGCTGTTGCAATTGCTTTTTCGAACAAACCCATGGGACGTAAGCCGCCAGAGTCGGCTAATCTTCTAGTATATATATCCCGCCACCCATAGTATCTTATGCGCACAGGCGCCCGTATAGAGGCTACTGCCGACATAAATAAGTAGTATTATGAGATCCCACCCAACACCCCATCCCGCCACCCATAGTATCTTATGCGTCATAGGCGCCCGTATAGAGGCTACTGCCCACATAAATAGGTAGTATTATGATATCCCACCCACCACCCCATCCCGCCACCCATATTATCTTATAATACTACTTATTTATGTGGGCAGTAGCATGTATTTTGCCAACAAAAAAACTAGCCATTATGGATTGCTAATGCCTAGTAACATCATAGGAAACTGTTTGCTATGTATCTATTTGGATTGGATATGCGTCAGACCATATATTTGTTAGAACATATACCTTTTGTATATGGATAGACTCAAAATGGCCGCCATTTGAGCAAAACAAACCTGTTATGTAATGTGTGTAGCGCCATTTGTGGTGAAATTTGTATAAAAAACAGTATTTTAAAAATAAAATTGGGCTAGACAAAACAATATTCGGTGATTCTGATTTATTTATTTAAAAATGCTTCCATTTATAACTACATCAAAAACATCATTTGCCCCAGATTTCTTCAGAATGTTTTCCCAATTTTCACATATTCGTTAGGTTAATTTTAACATGTCATGTCTTTTTTATATTATGACGTTTTATTTTAATCTTCGTTTCCTGGAAGTTGTCCCTCCCCAGTGACTAATAAAAAAAACTGCTAATTAGGTTAAAAAACACTATTTTACTACGTTTGGTGAAATTTTTTTTCCAGTACAACTGTTTTGGTGCATCGATTGAATGTGATTATAATACAAAACTTACAAGTATTGTCAACATATCCTCGTACAAATAGGTTCATATTGGACCTTAATATGCACATAAATGCACATTGTACTTATTCGATTCTAAAATAATCCTATGGTGAGCTTATACCCTTTATTCCGTTGAATGGCGCGGGCCGCAGAGACGACACATTGTAAAGTGCGTAAATCTGGTAAGTCATGCCGGCGAAAAAAGTAGATTAAACAATTCATTGGCTTATTTCGTATGGAACTAGTCCCATATTGGACTGTTTTAAAAACCTCATTGTACGCCCATATAGAGTGTATATTGAGGTCAAATAATGCATATATGAGATTATTTCACTCATTAAAATAAGATCGCTTTGTGCTCAAAGATGTATAATCAGACAAAGCGCCCCTCAGTTAATCGATTCTGATAAGTGAAGCGATTCTGATAAGTGAAGTGCATAATCCGATTGAGCGCCCCTTAATTACTATTTATTTGGATTCGGGGGTAAGAACAAATATTTGATTCGAGTCGAGTAACCCACCTATCAAAGCTCAGAGTTATTAGAAATCGATTTTTGAAATCTATTTATTTTCACCATCGATACGTATTAGTGCGCTAGTAAAAAGTCGACGAGCCGACGGTCTCAGACCAAATTGCGGATGAAGATGGATAACTCTAAAATTAAGAGGCTTTGTGCTGATAATAGGGCCAAATTTCGTCAAACAACATGTTGATAAATAACACGTTTCGGGCAATTTAATACTATATTTTACAGTGGTTAGCATTATTTTTGGGCAATTAATCGATTCTGATAACTGAAGCGGCATTTCTAACTTTTTTTTATTGGAATCTGATTATATGGGGACCATCGAATCGGATTGAGTACCTTTAATTTAACGAGAACAGACTGGTATAGTTGTAAGTGTTGAATTTCTTTGGAACGCGTATAATACAAAAAATATCGTTTTGAGTGGAAATAAATATCTCATTCGTAAGTGAGACAGATGTTTATTTCGGCTCATGGCAACCCACTCATTAATACTATATACTGTTATCATCCTCTGTGTACTCTTATATCAGAACAATTGGTTTAAAACGTAGCCTGTGTTGAACTTGAGGCGTATATTTTATAGAGCAAAATGATCTCGTACGAGAATATCAGTAATTGCTATTGTCTGGACTTGTTATGCTGGCGAAAACTGTGGACTATCGACAAAGGCACTGCTGATGGTCTGTTGTTCAGATTAAACTCTCATTCGCGAGGATACATCACCAGCAGCGCTACGTACTGCTTGATCAATATGACATTACCCCTGATCGCCGCCAAAACAGTAGCCGTTAAGGTGTCATTTGCAACACATAGGAAACAGCCGTCCACACCACACTGTGCCATAACCAATACAAAATCGAAGACTGCCCCCCTCCAATGTGTTTTTGTTCTTGAGGACACAATTGTCACGGTTATTCACGCTGTTGGAGTAGGATTGTAATATATGACAACTTCAGAAATTAGCAGTCTTCCGTGACTTAGTATCGAACGTTTTTTCCTTTTTGAAAACAATTAAAACTGGTTCAGCCAGTTCCAGATGTGTTGACGATTTAAATGCAGACGGGGAACCACAGTGCAGTTATATTTGTCGATAACTTCCTGTTGATCTCTCCGAGACAAAATCCATACGTGGGAATGACATGACCACCATCCGATTTTAAATCTTCGAAATACATTTTCAATGTATAAACCTACACACACGGATGGAAATAGTTGGATGGGACATGGCATTACATGATATTAATTATTTGATACAATAAAGTGCACTAAGAATATAACAATTGAATAACACAATCAAAGCACCAACTATATGTAGTGTGCAGTCAAAGGAGCATCTTTCACTTCCCACGCTCTCTCTTCATTCTCCATCTATATCACCTTGTCTTTCACTTTATATTATCTCTCTCCCTCTCTATGTCTGTCTTACATATCATGTTTCTGTTCTATTGAAATAGTGTTCAACTATCCTTTCACAGTGTTCAGTCAGTCGAATTTTTCAAAGCAATCAAACAAAAACAAAAGGCTCATTTTTCTATTTAAAAAAATTTAATGTCGTTATTACGATATATGACTTGAAAAAATGACGACCGATTTGATGCATAGTTGATAAACGGATTTTTCATAGCAATATCTCGATCGTCTATGTCTGTCTTACATATCATGTTTCTGTTCTATTGAAATAGTGTTCAACTATCCTTTCACAGTGTTCAGTCAGTCGAATTTTTCAAAGCAATCAAACAAAAACAAAAGGCTCATTTTTCTATTTAAAAAAATTTAATGTCGTTATTACGATATATGACTTGAAAAAATGACGACCGATTTGATGCATAGTTGATAAACGGATTTTTCATAGCAATATCTCGATCGTTTTCGCAAAGCAGATGAGATATGGATTTTAAATTGTGTACTTGGGCAATCCCAGGGCAATAACATTAAAGCATTTCAACTGAACTGATCCCTGTTCTACAACAATATCTCGAAATAAATAAAAACTTCGATGCTCAACCGTTGTTAAATATAAATTATTATTGGCGTACGTGCGTCATATTACCATACTGTTGGGGGTAGCATTTTCAATCTACCCATATATAAAAAACTAGCTGGTGGATCCGACTTCGTCCGGGCTGTTTCCCCTCTGCTTTTCGGCGAATTTCACGATTTGACCCGTCGAAAACACTGCCCGGACAAAAGTATCCGACAAAAGTACCCGTCGAAATCCATCCGGTTTTACCCGATTTGACCTCGAATTGATAATTTTGAAGGTCAAGGTCAGGTGGTGGTCACGATTTGACACGTCCAAAACACTCAGTGGACAATAGTAACCCTACGTATCAAATTTCGTCGAAATCCCATCAAAATTCGCGATTTGACCTTGAATTGATCAGATTTCAAGGTAAAGGTCACGTCGCACGGGCAAACGAATATGCTTACGACAGTCCCATACGAAAGTATCCATAGACACTAATTTTCAACGAAATCCCGTGATACTCGGGCGTTTGACCTTGAAATGACCCTATTTCAAGGTCAAGACCACGTCGCACGGGCAAATTAATAGTCATATGCCACTCCCCGGCCGAAAGTACCCCCACATACCAAGTTTCATTGAAATCGGCTCGGCCGTTTTCGAGTCCATCGCGGACAGACAGACACACATACACACACAGACAGATTTCCCAAAATAGATAATAGACTAGCCGATGAGCCCGACGTTGTCCGGGCTATTCAAAACCAACCCGACGTTGTCCGGGCTATTCAAAAACCAAATTTCAAAGTCGATAGCTCTACCCGTTTCCGAGATCTGGTCTGCACATGCGCGAAGCTGGCGTCGCACGGGCTCGGCGACCCGATAAAATTCGTATTCGGGGCAAGATACATTCACATACCAAAGTTCAAGTCGATAGCTCCACCAGTTTCCGAGATCTCGTCTGCGCATGTGCGAAGCTGGTGTCGCACGGGCTCGGCGACCCGATAAAATTCGTATCCGGGGCAAGATACATTCACATACCAAATTTCAAGTCGATAGCTCCACCCGTTTCCGAGATCTCGTCTGCGCATGCGCGAAGCTTGCGTCGCACGGACTCGGCGACCCGATAAAATTCGTATCCGGGGCAAGATACATTCACATAGCAAATTTCAAGTCGATAGATCCACCCGTTTCCGAGATCTCGTCTGCGCATGCGCTGCACGGGCGTCCCACGGGCTCGCCAATACGACAACGACGACCGCCTGGTCAAACTACACACACGTACCAAGTTTCGTCCCGATCGGTCGAGAATCGTAGATTTGTATAAATGACAGACAAACAGACAAACAGACAGACAGAGGTCTTCAAAATATATATGAGATAACTAGCCGATGAGCCCGACGTTGTCCGGGCTATTCAAAAACCAATTTTCAAGTCGATAGCTCTACCCAGCCCGACGTTGTCCGGGCTATTCAAAAACCAAATTTCAAGTCGATAGCTGTACCCGTTTCCTAGATCTGGTCTGCGCATGCGCGAAGCTGGCGTCGCACGGGCTCGGCGACCCGATAATATTCGTATCCGGGGCAAGATACATTCACATACCAAATTTCAAGTCGATAGCTCCACCCGTTTCCGAGATCTGGTCTGCGCATGCGCGAAGCTGGCGTCGCACGGGCTCGGCGACCCGATAAAATTCGTATCCGGGGCAAGATACATTCACATAGCAAATTTCAAGTCGATAGCTCCACCCGTTTCCGAGATCGCGTCTGCGCATGCGCGAAGCTGGTGTCGCACGGGCTCGGCGACCCGATAAAATTCGTATCCGGGGCAAGATACATTCACATAGCAAATTTCAAGTCGATAGCTCCACCCGTTTCCGAGATCTCGTCTGCGCATGCGCGAAGCGGGCGCCGCACGGGCTCACCAATACGACCACGTTCACCGCCTGGTCAAACTACACACACGTACCAAGTTTCGTCCCGATCGGTCGAGAATCGTAGATTTGTATAAATGACAGACAGACAGACAGACAGACAGACAAACAAACAGAGGTCTTCAAAATATATATGAGACTAGCCGATGAGCCCGACGTTGTCCGTGCTATTCAAAAACCAAATTTCAAGTCGATAGCTCTACCCGTTTCCGAGATCTGGTCTGCGCATGCGCGTAGCTGGCGTCGCACGGACTCGGCGACCCGATAAAATTCGTATCCGGGGCAAGATACATTCACATATCAAATTTCAAGTCGATAGCTCCACCCGTTTCCGAGATCTCGTCTGCGCATGCGCGAAGCTGGCGTCGCACGGGCTCGACGACCCGATAAAATTCGTATCCGGGGCAAGATACATTCACATACCAAATTTCAAGTCGATTCCGAGATCTGGTCTGCGCATGCGCGAAGCGGGCGCCGCACGGGCTCGCCAATACGACAACGTCCACCGCTTGGTCAAACTACACACACGTACCAAGTTTCGCCCCGATCGGTCGAGAATCGTAGATTTGTATTAATGACAAACATACAGACAAACATACAGACAGGCAGACAGACATACAGACAGAGTTCTTCAAAATATATATGAGATATATGTTCTAACAAGTAAATGTCCAATCAAAATAGATGCACTGTGAACAGTTTTATATGAGGTTGTTGGTCATTAGCAATACATAATGGCTAGAGTATGGCACACACAGGTGCCATTCCAACGGTGTACAGTCTTCGGATCATATCCAAAATGACTTATACTGGTGTGATATACATGTGTGCCAACTTCGATGCTTTTACCATAAAATTGTCGATTGTGTCCTCTTTCCACCCAACTAATGGTGTGGCCATTTCCTATCGGGAAGAGCAATTTCTAATTTTAAAGGTCGGCAATTGGCCCGGTCACATGTTTCGTAAAATCTCTCACACAAGTAATAATCAGCCTATGGATAAGATATGTGGCTCAAAATAAAGGCTATGATCTCCAGAATGTAACAAAATAGCAATATGATGCAATAAATTGAGAAAGGTTCCTCATAAAGACAAATAATAGGACATGAAGTGATAAAAACACTTGACCTTTCATAGTCACATTGACTCTTGAGATCAGTACTAGCGGTTCGTCTTGGAGAATATATACATATAAGTATTATTATATAACTATATCCACCAATAAGTCAACCGTTCTCACTAAAATACTTCATATATGATCATTTTCCATAATTCTCAGAAACCACATAATGTTGATATGGTAACGCCATTTTTGAGGCAACTAATCGATAAGAAGCTTGTCAGCATTGGTTTCCAATGTCTCCAGTATATTATTACGATTAACTACATTGCCCAAAATCCCCAAATTTGTTTACGAAACCCATTTTGTTTAATACAAATGACAGGCTACTGTGAAGGAAGTTGGAGTGTGAAATGGACCGAAACATCCAAAGGTTGCCGAGAACTATTGCGATGTGGTTGCTAGAACGGGTGCAAAAACATTTGTAAATTCTCGAGGGCATCATTACGCTGCATTTATCTATGCAGCTGCAATTGCAAATACAGTAATGGCCTTAACCACAGCATAATTATGGGTTGACCTAACTTTTCAGGATTTAGTCGGAAATAAATATCCATATTTCCGACTAAATCCCGAAAAGTTACCCATAATTCTGCTGTGGTTAAAAGGTCGATTACTTAGGGCAATACTGTAAGTGTTGCCAACAGTGGCATGTATGTAAATTTGTCCAACTCATTAGGGTGCGTTCACACAACTAGCAGAATTGACTGGCGATTTGTCATGAATTCTTCATACATGACTATCCTTTGCACATTCTTGAATGCCACTTATTAGAATCGCAGAATGAGTGTCTTCGATTGTTTTATCCGATATTGGAGTGACGAAATGCCACGAGTTATTGCACGATTGATTCTCATAATATATTAGAATAAATGTTTTAGCACTCTTCAGTTTTATAACAACTATATGGGGAATTACTATATTCATATTGCAAATGTAAACAATTCCTATCATAGCTTGTCGCACATAATTCGCACCTACGCTCGTAATAAAAACATTTGCTGACCTCTATTTTGAAGAATTATAGTTAATATCATAAATATTTAAACGTTGCGGTACTTGTATGTTGCGCATATAATTCCACAATGATTAGCAGCTTGTCAAATTGTGAGTACGTGTTATTATAGCTGCACAAAGGTAATCGGGTAGCTCCATAGCAACGGTTAGCCAGGCAGTTTTGTACCAGACCAATGGCCAATATTGTCCACACACACTCGCTAAAATGATAATATGATATACAGTTAACGCGGAAGATTGTCATAATCAACATCGAGACAGTTTTATATCATAGAAATGCTTCTCGTTTCATTGTAACCATCAATTATAGTAATCAAAACAAACAACCCTATGTACATACCATTGTTTTGTTTGTGTTTGCATTATATTTACGCTATTCCATCATCTTCTAGCCTTTAATTTGTGTTTTGCAATCCTTAAAATTGTTATATATATTTATATTTTCTTGTAAAAGTACATTTTTATAATAAAAAATGTACACACATCTCAATAAAATGTTGATACACGCAGCCAATGATAGGGACTTCCAAACAAATGGCGCCAATTTTATCGACCATTTTGAATCAACCCAACTGTAACTGACACATGAGTCAATGTCTCAATCGATATATAGCCTGATCCCTTTTCAGCACAAATAGGTACATAAAACATTGTTTTTCGTTCAGAAACTAAGTCATAACGATGCATACTTGTTGGGATTGAGAGAAAAACATTTTTTTTGTCAACACGGTTGCCATGGCAACCATGGGCATTTTCCAGCTTAGCATGATATCCAAAATGTCTTATTTTTATATGTAGTACATGCGTGTTCAGTTTGGTGCTTTTACCATAAAATGCACGATTTTGTCATCTATCCGCCCCACTATATGTTCAACTTGTTAATCCAACACATCCTCGCTCAAATACGCACATAATCGACCTATAGTGTGAGATAGGTACATAGTTTGACTATTCGATTCTGAAAAAAAGTAGATACTGGACTCACATCCGTTATTCCGTATAATGGCGTGGGCCAGGGTGAACACAGATCTTAAAGTACGTACACCTGAAAAGTCGTGGGCTTATTTGGGTCATTGTCCGCACATACATGTAATCTGCTTAGTATTGCCTCATTACGTGTCGATACTATGAATATGCACAACACTATCATTTTCTGCACATTATCTACTCAAAATGAGGCGATTCTAAGCAGATCATCTATCTAAACAAATTTATTACGATGCAGATAATGTGGCTTTTTTGGGAGAACAGGCTGTGCTAATTATGGTTGTATAATAATGAAAATGAATCATTTTAATATTCCATTGAATCATGATTCAGCGAAGACTAGCCTGTTTATTTGTTCTCACAGGAACTAACCGATTCATGTTATGGGACTACGTGCGGTCCAGGCTACGTGTGTGTTCATAGCATTCTGAGCGAGGCTGGTTACACGTGTAACTCGCTGGAGAAAGAAGGTGAGTCGCCGTTGATATCAACCGGACAGTGCACATCAGAAACTCCTTATTATGTCTACATGTTTTATATTCTTGTCCAAGTCATAGCAACGGGTGTTACATCCGTTATATATTTACCTCCTCGTTTTAACCATTTCTTTACTAAATGCAGATTGAGGATTTCACTTAAGAAACGGTCAGATAATAAGTTCAATAAGGTCGTTTGTGAACTTATTATCTGAACATTTCCACCAACGCATATCAGTCACTCTGCACCTGTATTATCTGTAATTCCGTCTGTTGTCTGCTGTTATTAAAGGCACGGGCGGCGTTCGTTGCAGAAATATTCATATTTGTTCAAATCGCCATCAACATAAGGAATATTAAAATATATATAGTTTTGTTCATATGCCAAACATATCAGCGCGTATATAGTATACTGTCGTCAAGACTTACGAAGGTGTACGTAAACAAGGGCCTGTTCCTGTTATAGAGGTTTTGCTTTTGTTTGCATAACACAGCGCAATTATATTGGTTAATCACTCACAAATGATATAAATGCTCTATATTATTTCCATATCAGGAAAACAGTAACAAATAGCGCTCTTTGTGTTTACCATATCCGGATCTAAACAAAAGCCAGGTTCTGTAACGTTTTTTGCCTTGGTTTACATAACAAAGGAAAACAATTTGACAATAACATACTGTTTATGCCATATTTCTGATTGGTATAAGAATAAAGTATGTCTATATTTTACTATTCTTTCTGTTATGGAGATTTTTGACGGAGGTGAATATTTTAACAGCATACACACCGCCAACAGATCACCCTGCAAATGAATACTAAAACCGTTCAAAGGGTAAAAATACATTATGCCTTCAAATTTATCAATAATATGACCATACGCTAGCGTAATTAACGAACCACAGCTAAAACACACGCATAAGCTAGGATATACATGTAGCTGTGTCACATATGTGTATTCTCATCAAATAAGATTATATCGTGGTGTGATTATGATATATTAAATTCCAGACATGCACAAGGGTTCATCGACAGAGTGGGTCCTATAGCAATTTCGTGTATAAATTAGGTCAATCATCATACATCAAGACATGTGATAATTCAGAGATTCACAATGAAAACAGACTACGAGTGCACCGACTCAGACTTAAAACCTAAATACAAATTTTTTTTAAACCGTTCCATTTTTACAAATTATTAGAGAATATAAACTACCAACATCAAACTGAACGTATTCAAAAATCAAGACTTTTGGTTGTTGTCTAGAGGGGAGTATTTTACTGAAATTAAACATATTATTGACGCTGTGTGCGCAATCCGATTGAGATGTGTACTCTACGAAAAAGCTTGTCGATTTCATCATGTTCATTTCATTCATAAAATGTCATCATGTCGTTTTCAATGAAACTCGACGAACATCGTCACCATGTAGCTTTCATCATTGACCGAATATGCAATAACCTGAATATATCTGCTGATTTGTTCATAAGTATGTGTTTCTTGTCGATTCATGAAAATAGAAGGATAACTGAGGATGATCAGATTCACGTATGTACTATGTGATATTAGGATAATTTAAACGCGATATAGTAACATTTGTTTGCATGTCGAATTTCAATTTCGATTCCAGTATTGTCTCCAGCCCAGCCAGAGTGATTGATAATTTCCCATTGCACGCGACATTTATATTTTAGGCAACTCCAATGCAATTATTTGACAGTCCATAATATGTTATAATTATATGTTCTCAATAAAATGTAAACAGCCGCTACGAATGAAATTCACTTTGCACAATTCCGATAGTAACTCCCCTCATTTTGGAACGCCGGCCATTGAAAGACGCACACGTTTATTTCATATCACGACATTAATGCTTTAAGCCCACCGATCTACTGTGATACAAAAGTGCTCGCAAAAATTCAAAACAGCAGTGTCGTATTATATAATAATTGGTGACGTCACAAAATCAGATATAGTCTATATACGACCCAAAGCGTCCGGATTTGGTTCGTTATAATATTATTTTCGGATTTGGGGAATCGTCATGCATGCATGCATGTTACGGGTGACATTGATTTCAGTTGATTTTCATATAATTTTAGCCTCATAATATGGCTACGAACATTTTGCCTAATTTGGTGTCCAAACTGGATAGAGCATGTTAAACCATTATATATATATATATGTTTTAAAAGTATAAGACTGAAGCGACAGCCTTATACTTAATTTTCGGGTAATAGAAATAGTGGGTGACTGAGGGTGGTTGGAAAGATTGAAAACCCTGTTGAAATTATAAATTTACTCTTTGTGCATGTATACTAAATATTCATTGACGCGTAGTTTCCTTAGGAAATGTTCAGATTGTTAGTCCAACAAACGATCATATGTATTATCTAAACATTTCCCACCATGAATATGAATTGTTCTGTACATGTATTATCATTTCGTCTGATTTGTCGTCTGCGTATATGCACTCAGCATCCTTCCAAATGAACAATAGACTATGTATATATTTTTGCAACTGAGTTAGAAAATCCCTTTAGTATAGAAAGGGCTAAAGTGAGGGATGCAAATGAAACATCGTTGGTGTTGTTCACGGTTCGCATATAAAGCTAAAACAATGAATGGTTGTGCATGTAGTGACACCCGCGTGGTTTGATTCTTCCCTCTGGGTCATCCACAATAAGCACCATGCTATAATGGGACCCCATTATTAATTTATAGTGCAACCCGCCCGAATGACCACTCCGCATTAGATAGAACAATAGAGAGAACACAACGCGCATCTTAATCGAGAATATTTTGATCGAATGAGTTGCGGATGGCGCAAGGATATATTTCGCGAGAGCGTAGCTCTAGCGAAGTGTAACTATGCGCCGTCCGCAACGAGTTCTATAAAAGATTCGAGATTATGATGCAAGTTGTGTTCTGTATTTATTCTACATCGTGTGTCATATACGTTCAATCAATGATTGCCACCTTCGCTGATACTATTGCTACCTGTATTGTGATTTAAGTCTGATTAATAGCCAGTAATGATCGGATTGTATTTCATAATTGCTAAAGAATGTAAGAACAAATTTAAAAAATGATTAAACATTGTTAAAGAGTGCAAGAAAAAATTATAAAAAATTGTTAAGGAATGCTGAAGAATGCACGAAATAATGATTAAACATTATAAACATTTTTAAAGAATGTAAGAAAAAATGAAAAAAATTGTTAAAGAATGCATGATATAATGATAACAAATTATATAAATTGTTAAAAGATTGTTAGAAAAAATGTATCAAACGGCTGATATTCCATTGAATACATGTGTTTCTTGTCAACGGGTGTGGAATAAATTATATATACAAACATAACACTTACATGTACTGTGAACTCAAAAAACGTCTGGGTTGTCGCTAACAGTTACGTAAACTTGAACGTGGGTATAATTGTTTAGTCGGGCTCTGAGAACGGAAATTAATTTCCGCACCGTACTTGTTTATACTGGATCATCGATCTGTGGTTTGGGGCTTTCTTAATCTGCTGATACTAGAGTTCTTTTTGCGAGAAATTGTCATTAAAATCACTTCTCCAAGAAGAAAATAACTCTCTTAAAAATACGCACTTTAAATTGTGTTTTAGTTTTGAATATTCTCATTATTTGTTCAATTTAACTTTCTTCGAACTTCAAAAAAAAAAACGCAATCTGCTTAGAGTTCCTTTTGCCAGAAATTGTTACTAAAATCACTTCTCCGAGATCAAAATAACTCTCTTAAAAATACGATCTTTCAATTTTGCTTTGAATATCTCAGTTATTTGGTCCATTTAAATTTCTTCGATAAAAGAACTTTATTTAAAAGAATCGCATTTAAAAAAGTGTGTTTTATTTTGTGCTTAATTTTTTCGATATCTCCCTAATTCCGTGAATATAACCATGTTGTGTCCGCATTCAGTTCAATGTTAAAATTTCGATAACGTAACGATGGGCTCGATGGGCGCATACGGTAAACAATTAAGTATTTATATCTGACAATGCTTTACGGATCGAGTGAACCAGGTGTCATATAACATGTATATTTAAGCTCATTGTCAAAATTAAAACTCTTCGTTGTTAATGTCTCTCAGAATCATTTTGTATATACGATTACTGGTTAAAATATTGCCTATCTGACCGAGACCTGTATTGTTCGTGAATAGTAGACTGGAATGGGCTGCATATGCTATTTCATAGCGATTGTGGTGTCCTGGTCAACTTGATAACGACAATCCAATACATGTACATGGCCCATTTCGTTAAGGAATGAAATCCGTCACGCACATCGAAGCGACGAACACTCATACACTCATAGTGCCTCCTTAAATCTGATACATGTCTTTATAATAAAATGGATATTTATTTTAGACATCTCTCACAGATGTTTGGCAGCTGGCTATACTTACAATTCGAATGTTGACATCTGCTACCGAGTATCAAATGAATTGCTGACCGGAAACATGAGCAGGTCCGCGTGCGAGAACCATGGTGCCCATCTCCTCTATATCGAGACACAGGAGCATCAAGACTGGACCATAGGATTACTGAACCGAACCGGTAAAGTATTACAAGAGATGGTTTAATCGGTTTCATTACCACCCATATTCACCCTACTGGTTTATTTTATAAAGTAAGCAGTTAGTATATGGAGAGGCTCGCTCCATAGTCGTGGTATCTCCGGTCGTAACATAGACATCACCACCTGATACAGACCAATGTTACTCTGTAATAATACAAAACTATTAGTTAAAAGTTCTCAGTGTTATAGGGTATGTGGCATGCCGAGCCAGCCGTTGAGTCATGCCACAGGATCTTTGAAAAACTAAAATCCTAACATTGCCAAAGGGTAATAACTCTATAAAGAATGTAACTTTACGAAATAACGGCGATTTGTATGAGAAATTACAACACCACAATAGATAAACTCTGGTGAAATATAAGTCAAAATCTCCGTTATTTAGTTAATAAAAATAATTTCTTATTTCTATAATTCGCGCTATTTCGTCATTTCGATGCATTGTTTTATTAGACTATTTCGCTGTATTTTCCTATTTCGCTTTTTCGTGGTATTTCTGATTTCGATAATTCGCTATATTTGACATATTATGGGATATTGGCATGCCGCAACGGCTGGCGTGGCATACCACATACCCTATAACACTGAGGAATTTTAACTAATAGTTTTGTATTACTACAGAGTAACATTGGTCTGTATCAGGTGGACATCACCGTGTTGTAGGAATACTAAAGCAAGTAGTGCAGGTAGTTAGCTTTTTGATCAATACAAGTCAGATAAAAGCGCCATTTTAAAAATATCTTATAGGACAGCATCTCTAGTCTAGGAATTTTCTCAAGAACCAACCAAAGTTTGACGGTGGAACACCTAATAGTTTTGCTTCACAATTTGATATGTTAAACATAACGAATTCCACCCTATTAACTAAGAATGGTTGTTGTCGAATAACAGCCCCCACTGTTAGTTGAAAAATGGCCACACTTATTGAAGATGGATGACAAAATGGCGGCCAAAACATGGAAATGTTTGGTTTTTTCCCTAATTTTGTTGAAATACTTCACAATTTTCGAGATAATATAAGAGGTGATATCAATTATGTGTTAATTATTCGATCGAACAACCTATGTGAAAGAGCCGTGCCCACTAAAGGCGAAGTAGTATAGTTTGTTCTGGTACAAATGTGAGGTAGAATATGTGCTATGTAAAATGAGCAAAATTATTCTCAGACAAGGTTTCATTCTGTAAATGCTTAGAAACGAACCATGAATGGCTCTGATGTCTTCAATTATATTTGCGACACTACTATATGGTTGGATCAATTGAATAACTATTTGAATATCGAGATCTTTACAAATAAAATATATATTTAGTAGTGGATTTACCACGAAATTAGGAAACACCAAATGACAAAACCCATAATACTTTGAAATTTGAAAATGCACTTTGTTTTAATAAACTGATAATTGAACAATTCACATTCTCACAACCACAACTTCGTACTTGGAAGTTTGCTTCTTGAACATTTTCACCTGGAACAAACCGATTTGCAAACATATTTAATTAGCCCTGTGCACTCTCTAGCTGCTTCTGTGTTGTTATCCATACAGTACCAAAAGAACCGTCAATCAATTTCCATCCAAAAAAGTCAGGTGCTGGAAACTTTGCATCTACTGTGGGGCTTACAGTCCAGATACCAGCCTGATATACATATAGCACGATTTTCATTTGCAAGAGCAGGTTCCTCGTTGGTGGTAAATGTTCAAGTGCTGAACATTTCATGTCTAGCTTCATTAACTGAGATCAGGTTAACATATTTGTCATAAACAATCACGACGAAATGCTAAACACACTCAAATAGTGGTGATGAAACATCAAGAACCACAGACGGATTCCTCGTAAATGGCATCAAGCATTCTGTGAGCTAAGCTTTCCACGCATCCCAAAATTGCGCTTACCCTTACCAAGGAAATGGAAGTTGAATCGCATCCTGATATCGGATGGAATATTGGAAGTACAGTTGAATTTTTAAGCCCATATAATTGCACATATCAACTATGTTGTTGGTAACATGGGATTTAGACTTCTCGAAAGACACACAGCTTCAAATGTTTCAATTGAAGAAGCATATCATGCATATGTCCCAACATGATCACGTCAATAAATGTGTCAAAAGTGTGAAGAATAATCGATTAATTATCGGTTTGTAGCATATGAACTATATGTTCTTCTCACACCAAAAACCAGCGATTCCACCATCTATGAAAGGAGGGGCGGTAATAAATGTGACTTCCTAAGCTGCATGAAGGTCGCATCCGATACAAACTACACGGATACTAAGCCAAATCCAAAGGTCGAGTGTAAGGTGTTCGACGGGGGTATACACTTACTGAGACCTAAAGTCGGGCATACCTTCTCAATGTATATCAACACAGCGTTTATTTCATATGTTATGATGCAGGTCGCAGATTGCAGAAGAATTGACTTGCGTTGGGACAGGTAAATAGAGGGTAGTATCAAAGCAGAAAAGTGAGAGAAACGTGGTTGCGGCATTCGATGTAAGGTTGGGGCTTACCACAAAATATCCACCGAATTGCAATAAATTTCTAAGAAACACAACCAACAGGCAAGAATTGTTTGCACTGGTCAATGAATGTCTCTTTAAATTGGAAACCCTAACAGGGAAAACCATCTTCGTAACGGAGGATGATAACACGGTCCTAATGTGGAACCTATTCTCTTTGGATATACATACATGTACGAAGAAGCTGAAGTAGATTAGTCGGACATTTATCTCATATGCTACAAACTCATTACCCATCGATTATTGTTCGTACTGTTGACAAGGATATTATCGTGATTCTGTTGTGACATCTGCATGCTATGCTACTTCAATGCAAATATTTGAAACTGTGTCTTTCGGCAAGTCTAAATCCCAAGTTATCTGCAACATAGTTGATATGTACAATTCGATTGGACTCAGAAAATTCAACTGCTTTTCCACTATTCCATCATTTCCATGCGATATCAGGATGCGACTCAACTTCCCTTTTCTTTGGTAAGGGTAAGCGCGCATATTGGGTTGCTTGAAAAGCTTACCCAGAGCTAACAGAATGATTGATGTCAATTACGAGGAATCCCTTTGTGGTACTTGATGTTTCATCACCACTATTTGAGTGTATTGAGCATTTCATCGTGGATTTTATGACAAATATGCGAACCTGACCTCAGTTAATGAAGATAGACATGAAATATTCAGCAAAGGTCGTGCACACGAACAGTTACCACCAAATAAATCGTGCTACTAGTATATATCAGGTCGGTATATGGACTGTAAGGAATGACGGCTGATACGGGCCCTCGCTCTTACGGACCATGGCTGATATGAACCACACTCATATGGACCACCGGCTGATACGAAACCTGGCTCATACGGACCTCAATTTTATTTATATTTGTCTTTATTTAAATAAATTAAAATACTGGCAACATACATACTAAAATAACCAAAATGTGAATATAATGAGGCACAACAAAAGTGTAACAACGTTCCACCAGACGAATTATTATTCATACTGGGGCGTACAGCTTGGGGACATAGTTCAACAACCTGCGGGCAGTAATCCTCATTGACGAGTAGTCTGTCCACAAGAATATCAACTTCCCGGTCGCCTCCCTCGTTTTCCTCTCCTATATATAGCCGACGCATCTTCCCTTCAGAAACCTGATTCAGATTACCACAGGAATTATAGATGAAATTACAAAAATGTCAATTTATAATCACATGGAAATAATACTGGAACATTCAGGTTCAATGCAGCCAATAACCTCCTGAAACGCCGACTGATATATCCACATGAAGTACAGTTAGACATTGTGGAATTAAAAAATGAATTATGCCAGTCAGGCAAGTTTGGGATGATACGCAGGAAGATTTGAAAGGGCCGTCGGCCCTCTCGTGCAACCCACTTATGGATTCTGTAATTCCGCTGAAGAGCGTTTGTGTGGTTTGCTTTAACAGACAGTCAAGCTTCTCAAGTGTCGCTAACTTCTCATGGGTTCTTGATGGGACGAGATACACGTGAAACTATTCTGGTAGATAAGAGATATGGGGACAATGCCTTGCTTCAAATCGAAGGAGGGCCATGTACCAACAGCTCAATAACATAACTATTTTAAAGTCATTAGCTTCACTCCCGGTGGGTATATATTTGATGTCAGACAGAACTGTGCCCGATATATCACAAGAAATGTCATAACAAACTAGAAAGAAAACCCCAATGTGGCATATTATTAGTGCGGTACTCGCCCTTTATTAAATTGTTGAAAACTGCGATCAGAGTAAGAAATCTTCTCAGATACAAACACATTTTCGGAGCGAATCAGCGCGCGGAGTGTCATGGAATGATATTCGGAGGAAATCGGAACCGCCCGAATAATGATGATCGGTTGGCACGCACGGCTGAGAGAACAGCCAAAAATAATAGCCGGCATGTCGATAACCGAAAGTAGATTCAACAAAACAAAATATTAGGGGGCCTATCTCCAAGTTTTCTAAGTAAAATGTCGACAATTAATTGGCAATTGGCAACTAACAAAGTTTTCACACTCTGTATATATATTCTACTAGCAGGGTTACCCGGCGTTGCTCAGGTTAATGTATGCTGTGGATATTTGTTGGGAATAGACAATGCTCTTGCTTAAAGTGTTATACGTTTTCTCATAAATTGTATATTCAAATAGCATCACAAAACATGATTATTACAGTCATGGAATATAAGTAGTGGCTCACCTTGTCAATTGTCATTATGTTTATCACGATTAATCCGTTCCACCAATAATGAAGTATTTATTTATTTGCAACTGCGTATACATTAGACGTTATAATATGATACATGAACATCATAAACACATTAGTTCGATAAAAGATGATAATTGGGTTTTACATATTGAGATGTATCAATCAATCTAGTGGGTTGGGCTAATATCTCGAGGACACCTGGCTATCATATCTCCATGAAGATACAGATGTTTCCAGGTGCTCCTCTGTTCATGGTGCTATATATTGGCTAAATATTCTTAGTTTAAACGAAATGTTGCTGCCCATATATATCAGCTACATATGACAGGCACAGAGCGATATTTTGAGTTGTTTATGTCAGTCGATGAGTCTGTTCTAAAGCCATTGTCAGATGTCAGTATTGGTAGGATCCTGAAAAGTCTTGTGCTACTAACTGCATTTTCTTGTATATCAGAAGAAACTATATTTGACTGCTAACTGTGACCACTATTTTTGAACAGGCCTTCCATATCTCTTGACAAATTGTAACTTTTTGTGGAAACTTTATTGAATGGAACAGACTAAATTTTGTTATTATATATATGCAATCCTCTGACTGTTCGAGGTCTCTCAGTTTGCACGAATATATGTATCTCTTCAATAGAATGATAAATATACGTTTAATGATTCTTCTAGTTATCTCTTTTTGCTAGCTCATTGTGTGAATGCCTTGATTGCCATTCCCATATAAATATGACTGTTAAGAAGATATAATTGTTCAAGTGACTTGTGTGGGTCACCATATGTCGGGATTGTGAAATGTGAACGCCCAACTACTTA
Source organism: Siphonodentalium dalli (assembly GCA_032622095.1). Classification (NCBI taxonomy): domain Eukaryota; kingdom Metazoa; phylum Mollusca; class Scaphopoda; order Gadilida; family Siphonodentaliidae; genus Siphonodentalium; species Siphonodentalium dalli. The sequence continues at coordinate 110,959,643 of CP136061.1, read as the reverse complement.
AAATGATATGGAGATGGCCTGGTGACTGTATATAACGTATATGTGGATATCTGCGAATAGCAGTCTTATCAATGATAGTGCATATCCGCTCGCCATCCGTGACACAAACGACACCAAATGTGATTTAATTCATGGTATATCATTAGAGAAAAACGTGTATGAATTTGGTGGAATTTGGTTTATTAAATCAATTGTTGATGCAACGCTGACTCGAACAACGCCATATTGCAAAGGTGATTATGTATTCGTTTGGTGGAAATCAGCGACAAAACTATTTCACCATATTTTTTTAATTTCCCTTCCCACCAACAGCGTCATTTTAGAAAATTTTAACCCGCACCATTGTCTTCCTTGTAAAAAGTTACCCCTCTTAGAACGCCTTGGTGCCATCTCGATTATACCGTGTGAAGTTATATATAGAATGCACACAGACAGACAAAAAGACAGACAGACAGCACGATTTTATTTCTTGTATCATTTGAGAAGAACGTGTCTGAATTTGATGGTAATTGGTACTAAAAATATTTTGTATCAGTTTTGGTGACCCTCCCGTCCCTATTTCGGACTCAAGCTGCACACACTAAGACTCATTAGAGATTAGAGATGCATATATATGAAATTGGTGAAAATTGGCGGGTATGCAAATTCGTATCAAATTTAAGGTCCCCATATCTCTCACCCATAGGGCACCAATTTGGTGTATCTAAACCACACGATAAGATTCCTCGTATCACGGAGAAGAATATGTATCAATCTGGTGGAAATCGGCACTAAACATATAGATATAATTTTTTGTGTCCCTCTCATCTCTATACACCACTGACTCGAATGGCCCCACTTGTGACACCCTTACACCACACGATTACACTCCTGATATCATGGAGATGATTGTTTATAAGTTTGGTGATAATCGGCGACTAAACAATGTTTTTATCAAATTTGGTGCCAATCCCTCCCCTCTCCATCTCTCACCAAAACAGCACCACTATGGCGTCTTTAAATCACGATTAGATTCCTCGTATCATGGATAAGAACGTGTATCAATTTGGTGGAAATTGGCGCTAAAAAAATTGTGCATCAATTTTGGTGTCCCTGTCCCTTTCAATGCAACCCTGACTCGAATGAGGCCACATTTGACAGATAAAAGCCACACCATTAGACTCCTCATACCATGGGGATGATTTTGTATAAGTGTGGTGGCAATCGGCGACTTATTATCAAAATTAGTGCCCATCCCCTCCCAATCTCTCATCCAAAAACAACAATTTGGCGTTGTTAAATCGCACAATTAGATTCCTTGTATCATGAAGAAGAATATATATCAATTTGGTGGAAATCGGCGCTAAAATTAGTTCTATCAATTTTGGTGCCCCTCTCCCCTTCCGTTCATCCCTGACTCAAACGACGCCACTTTTTACATATTTAAACCACACCTTTGGATTCTTCATATCATGGGGATTATTATATGTAAGTTTCGTGGCAATCGGCGACAGAAAACAAATCTGCACCCCCCCCTTCCTGGCACCCCTGACGCGAACGGCGCGACTTTTGCCATATCTAAACAACGCCATTAGATTCCTCATATTATGGGGATGATTATATATAAGTTTGGTGGCAATCGGCGACAAATTGTTTTTCTGCCCCTCCCCTTTTCTGCCCCCGACCATTATCTTTCTCATACAAAGCTACTCCTAGTAGACCCCTTTGGCGTCATCTAGATGGTCCCCTGTGAATTTATATAGAACACAGACAGACAGACAGACAGACATTCGCAAATATAGATATAGAATTTGCAAATTTAGGAGAGAATGAGTGCGTATTCACAGTGTCCAAAAGACGATTGGCACAGCTCCGAAATTATATATTTCCAGGTTCACCAATAATAAACAAATCTGGGAATTATGCCTTCTAATCTAACGTCAACATATTTGGCCGAATTCAAGGTGAAGTTATATGTAGGATATGCGCACTATAGCATATAGATAAGGCGTTTCATTTCACATTTATTATTTATTTATGGTCAAGCGCAAATATTTCGCAAAATAACATCTATCATTTGCTCTTCAGTGTAAATCATTTGCGCAAATAAAAATTTCACATTTATTATTTATTTATGGTCAAGCGCAAATATTTCGCAAAATAACATCTATCATTTGCTCTTCAGTGTAAATCATTTGCGCAAATAAAAAATTCACATTTATTATTTATTTATGGTCAAGCGCAAATATTTCGCAAAATAACATCTATCATTTGCTCTTCAGTGTAAATCATTTGCGCAAATAAAAATTAATATGCATTGATATCACCCCCCTGAATTAATTTTAAATGGCACAGACCCACGATATGAGGGAAGCAACCCCCCAGTAACCCCAATATCTCTTTTATGACCATGGAAATGGTAGAGATATGTGCAGGATATATCTCTTTTATAAAATATACTAGATCTCTGGGATGGAGACACAAATTATTGGCGACAGGGATGCTGATAATATGAAAATTGGGGGTTTTCCCCAATTTCAAGTCAATAAGTACACCATATGAGGGAAGCTAGTCCCCAAGTAACCCCGAATTCCATATTTATGGCCATGGAAATGGTTTATATCTGTGTAGGAGATGTCCCTTTAATAAAATATACTAGAGCTCTGGGAGTGAGGTACCAATTCTTGGGACACCAGGGACAGAGATGCTGATATATGCATATGGAAATGTTTTTTCTTCAATGTTTCAGTATTATATAGGGCTACTGCAATGGGTCCATGATAATATACTATGAGATGGACTATTATCATTCACAATCAGAGGGAAGTAAGGGAGTGTTAGGTATTTGCGCTTGAGCGCAAATATATTGATAGACATATACTTGCGCTTAAGCGCAAATGATTTATGCTTAAGCACAAATATTTGAGCTTAAGTGAAATAAATAACAAATGTGAAAAGGGCCTCCCATATACAGGAAGTCATTATCATATGAAGATAAGTTTCATAATTATTGACTTCTTTTGGGGACATATCTTGTAATCATATGTAGCTCACCGGCATTCAAATAAAACTTATATATGTGTAACAGCACCGCAACTCCATGCACAGGCACATTGCACTGTTACACAACTCTGTCCGTTACTCCCATTTGATTGTGAGTGATTGAGTCCATCTCATAGTATATTATCATGCGCCCATGGTAACATTTTGAATTGCATTAACTTATGGGAAGCCATTTTCACATTTTATTTAATTGCACTTAAGCGTAAATCATTTAGGCTTAAGCGTATTTCATTTACACTTAAGCGTAATTGAAATGAATTATGCTTAAGCAAATACATGTACCTAACTCCAACTGGTTTCCTCAGTCTGAATATCCATCTTAGTATGGGATCTGGGTGGAGTCCTCACCTATGTTTGAGTGATGTCTTATGGCCTGAGTTAATTTGAGTTTAGAGCAAATCGCATGGGAGTCTTTTTTACATTTATTATTTATTTGCATACAAATATTTCCCTTAAGCGTAAAACAATTGCGCTTACTTAGTGCAAATACCCAACACTTCTTTACTTCCATCCAATTTTAACTGTCAATGATTGAGTCCATCTTGTGGTATATTTATTTGGGCCTATATAAACTCAAAAATTGAAGAAAACATAATTCCATATGGATATCAATATCAGCATCCCTGTCCCAAATATATATGGTCTGTACTAGAATAGTGAATAGCAATATGGCACACATGTAGCATTGTACAGGTAATTAAACGGTTTGAAATACACATGTAAGACAACTCTTTCTGCACGATACTGTACCTGCGGCAGATCGATCATAAAATCGGTCAACGATTACAAATTTCTATAAATAGTAACATGTTCACCTATTACCGTTGTTCATTGCTCGATCCTGACCACTTTGATTATAATCCTTTTCCATAACTCGGTCAATGTTCTTCCCTTTGTGACTTCAGGCAATAATTCCTTTTCTATCCCTCGCATTCGAATTGACTACCGCTTGTTTTTCGTTTTATAAAGCTGATGTGACGCTATTCCAGCAAACGGCCTCCCCCCACGGAAGCCATTTTCTGAGAACGAAAGCCGACTCAATCCCGACCAAGTCGGAAGTGTTCGGGTGTTTCCGCGACTGCACAAGACAACCAATGAGTTTATTTATTTCGCGATTACAGTGGAATTATTCGTCCCGATTGAGGGAAAGTAAATAGTTAGTTACGTGGCCGTATAATTAGTACAAACTTATATATGGTTGGGTATTTCGTGTATGGAGGTTATTTTATTCACTCTTCCCACGGAATAACGCAGGGAACTTAATTGTGAGGTTCACTTTACGTTTCACATCACTTTAAAATTTGTTACCACTTGGGCGTTCTTTGTGACAAAGATAACACAATCGTTCCTGAATATTTCATGCAGACACTTATTTTCTTCGGATAGATAGGAAAAACCGAAGACCGCAACAATGACCAAATATATCAGGAACACTTAGCCAGATTTTGTATCGATAATGGCAGCGTCTGGTTTTTGTTTCTTCCATTAGAAGGATCAGCTTGCAACGTCATGTTTATCAGTTGTAAAGTAAAACTGTTTAATATTGAATTACACATAAGAGCGTTATACCAAATCCCCCTATAGTGTCTTCGTTTCTTTTGTTTTGAATTGAATACGCATGCGAACATTTAGGTACTACCTGTTGAATTGCAGTCGGGAAGCACACATTAGTCGACGCAACATTCCATTTGACAATAGGGCCTTACTTTATATCCCATACTAGTGTCTTCTGAATAATAATGCTTCCAGTACAGTATGTAAATAATACCTTGTGTAAACCTTGTGAATAACTCTCCGAAATTGGAGGAAATAAAGGTATATATATTTATTTTTTTACAAACATGTTTTCAGAACAAATCAAACTCTGTCCATTCATGTTACTGGTCACCAATGACTGACCATTCATCACCGCGTGTCTTTTTATACAATGATATAAAGATATCACACACGCGTGTTTATACAACGATAGAATTACCGATCAGGCATGCACACGACACAATTAATTAACATCACCGAAATTATCACAGTTACTGTGAGTTACACCTTGTGATGAGACAATCATAAGCATATGTTAAATTTGAATTAATAAATATACTTTAGAACTGGAAAGTAAAAATTGCAAGCATGAGTTTAGAAAAGTAAAACATAATCAAATTGCATATTTTAATTGAGATCCGTATGAGCCGGGGTCCGTTAGAGCCAGGGTACGTATCAGCCTGTCGTCCGTATAAGCCAGAGTCCGTATGAGTCAGGGTCCGTAAGAGCCAGGGTCCGTATCAGCCGCATACCGACTGTAAGCCCCATAATAGATGCAAAGTTTCCAGCATATGCATGACTCACTGGGGGAAAACTGTTTCACAAGAATCGATTATATCGCCTTTCCGGTTCTGTCGCTATCGAACTAAGTCCCGACTCTTTCGCGATTTAAAACAAATATTTTCAAAGATTGGCCGCCATGTATACACTACATGTTAAAACAGAACTATTTTATAAACACCTATCCGTAGATTAGGTCTTTGCTCGTGCGTATTGATGATACTAATCCGAAATCAGTATTTTTGTGCACACTTAGAGGCATAATGCGTTTTTGTGCATTTCCTATTTAAATTAAGCAGCAATTTGATAAGTTTATCGGCCTTGACAGTTTTAGTTGGGCTGGAACATGTATCACTGTATGATCGAATACCAGGTTACCATAATAACCACATTTCTATCATAAAACCTGACAAGTTCCAGCCCAATTTAAATGTGATAAGGCTGAAAATTTGAGCATCAAACTGCTGCTTAATTCTCGTGATAAATAGACACAAATGCACGTCTCTAAATGTGCACCACAAGCAGCCGATTTTGCACGTACAAAGACCTTATCTGTCGATTGTTATTTGAGAATACTTTCTGTATTGACAGTCAGCGTATAAACAGGCTATCGAAACTTCAAATAGTTTTAACAAACTACGAAAGAGTCGGAACTTAATTTGATGGAGACGGAATCGGAAGTGTGGTAGAATTGATTCTGGTGAAAAAGTTTTTCCCCAACTTCACCTCTTTCGGGTGGAAATTTATTAACGATTCTTTTGTTCCTGTGTGGATGACAACCACAGAAGTGGCTAGATTGTGCACCGAATTGATTAAATGTGTTTGCAAATCGGTTTGTTCCAGGTGCAAATGTTCAAAAAGCAAACTTCCATGTACGTAGTTGTGCAGATGTGGTTGTGAGTAGTGAATTGTTCAATTTATTAAACCAAAGTGTATTTTCATATTAACTGATCCCATCTTCCCACCACATGCCCCCCTGGAGTATATCCCAGCAACAATATAACATACAAAACTATACATATGCATATATATAGAATACATTGCACTAATGTATATATTATTGAATCTGGGCTATTCGCATGGTTGTTTCATGTTCTGTTGCTGGAATAATTGAGGACACTATATGATACAAGGAAATAATATTATTTCTTATTCCGAACTCAAATATTCTTTTGAGTATACGTTTCAATCATTTGTGTATAATTGGACATAAACACACTGAATTTAAGTATTGGTAATTTGAACACGAGGCCCCACGATGAAGATATGTGGCAGAATACGTTCCATATGTTCTTGTTTTTGAGAACCAAATTGAGTTTGATGAATATGGGGTCTGTCGTTTAGTTTTTCCTAAATTCGTTGTAAATCCACTACTATATTTTTTAGTTGTAAACATCTCGACATACAAAGTTGTATTCAATTTATCCAACCATATAGTAGTGTCGCAAATATAATTGATTAACATCAGTGTCATTCACGTTTGGTTGTTAAGCATCAACAGAATGAAACACAGTCTGGGAATAATTTCATTATTTTTATATAGCACAATTTCTACCTCACATTTCTACCGGAACGAACAATACTACTTCAACTTTAATGTGCACAATTCTTCTACAGAAGTTATCCCATCGAATAATGAACACATAGTTAATATATTCTCTTATATTATCTCGAAAATCGTAAAGTATTTAATAAAACAATAAGGAAAACCCCAATTTCTTATGTTTCGGCCGCCATTTTAGAATCCATCTTGAATAATTGTGGCTATTTTCAACTAAAAGTCGCGGTTGTTATTCTAAAAACACCATTGTTAGATAATGTGGGGGAATTCGTTATGTTTACCATATCAAATCTAGACGCAAATCTATTATGTGTGCTACCGTCAAACCGGCTATCATCTTGGACGCCATCTTGAATTTTCGGCTCTACGTCAGTCAAAAAGTTGGTTCTTGGGAAAATTCCTAGACTAGAGATGCTGTCCTACAATAAACTAAAAAATTGCGCTTTTATCCGACTTGTATCGATCCGAGCATTTGTTGTCCCTAACTACCTACACTAAAGGGCTGTGACCAAATGAGCTACTGTAAATTCTCGAGAAGAATACCGGTGTCATGTGTATTCCGCTGCTGCGAAATAAACCACTTAGTTTACAAAATAAACCCCTGGCAAATATTACTGATGTATTCATATTTATCCGCCTGGCTTATTTTATAAATCATGTGGCGTATCGGATAGTGGTACAGCTCACATTGTGCAATCGCCTTGGCGTCTATTGGGACACACCGGTGTGTTAAGGTCAATCCACACCAGACGCATGTGCGCGATTATAACGGTCGTTTTCTGTCGTCCGTAGCAGTTCAAAGCGCGCGATTTTTATATTCACACCACAAGCGACTGAATCGCTGACCACGAGGCGATCACAAGCAGTGATTTTATGATTCGTCGATTTCTCGCTTTGTGGCAAACCAGCGGAATAATTGGGTCGCTGTCAAATAGGATATTTATAGGTGCATATTCCTCCTATATTTGAAGGCGACACGTTCATTCGTCGTCGCGATAACAAAGATGGTGGGGGACTTTAGCGATAACTGAAGTGCAAGGACAAATGAGAAGAGAAAAATTGCCGACAAGAGCTCGACGTAGTAACAGGATCGTCTTGTTAATTTTTGGTCCCAATCCACTGCAAGCTTGTGAGGTCACTTTGTCCACAATTTCCCCTCCCGATAAAAAAAACTCACAAAATGGAATTATAGAATGAAAATCAATTAAACGCAATTGCTATGAGTATTTAGGAAGCCCGTGCACCATTCCACTTGACATACTATATTTGACAATTAAATGAGTTTGAAAAACTCTTACATGTACATGTTTAGCAAATTCTTATTAAAATGTCCATATACGTTGCATTTGTGACCTGCCTGTAAATGATGCACTCAAACGATTATCTACCCATGTAAAACATCGCGCGCGACGAAGCGATCCAGTCGTTTTCGGTGTGAATATAAAAATCACGCGCTTTGAACAGCTGCGGACGACAGAAAATGGCCGTAAAAATCGCGCCCGGTGTGGATTGACCCTTAGAACCATCGATTGCACAGTTTGATTGCTGCTTGCTAGTCATTGATGCGACAATCAAGATCACATGTATTGTGACCTTGAGTAAAGAGTATTATCGCTTCCTTCTTAACTTGAGCCCCGACCACATATACGTACCATGGTTTTTAGTCTCACGAGTTAAGCATATTTGTCTGTATAAAAGCCAGCCTAATGAATGCGACTGATAGCGTTTAACGGATTAAGAAGAGAGAAACCACAGACTGTAATCAATTAGAAATACCGACATTATGGGAACTTAATTCAACACATCTTGACATCATATCATATCAGGCAACATGCAATAACGGGAAAACCCATCTTGTCTATTGAGCATTTTTTTTTTATTTGTTTAACTCAATAAAAACCGTACATATTATACAGTATTTGAGATAAAATATCAAAACAAGCATACATGTGAAATTATTATTTACAAGAGATCAAGCAAATTACATATACAAGAAACACAACCAATTCTCGCCATTAACATCGGCATTTATTATCATGTATTCGCCGGAGTTGGTTTAATAGGCCCTTCTTAGAAAATGGCTAACATAGATAATCCCTAAAATATAGTCATTTGGAACAAATATATAGTTTAACAGATCTGTCTTCAGTCAGTATTTGTAGTGTTCTAATTGACATCTCGTAATTAATAAATCATCATACCATCGGAGCTATTTAAATCGACCAGGGCCCGTTCAGACAGAAGCCGTACTAATCCGCATGATGCCGTATGCATGCATTTGACCAACACATAACTAGATCGCACCACGAGCCCATTAATAGGAGGTTTTGGTATTCAAATATCGTCTTTCAAAAAGGAAGTTTTAGCAAGTTTTGAATTTATGTCAGCCTAGCAAACATTCCAGTGTTAGCTTTCATCTCCCAAAAGCGGCAGATAATGAAGAGCATTTTCAATAATGGGCATTGATGATCGTTGTGTACGATAGAACATAAGATAGTATAGTTATTCACGGATGTGTTCACGGATCTAGGATAAACTTCCTTTCCCCAGCGATTGTAATGATATGTTTAACTATATAGTAGTATATATAATACGATGTATACGAGCGTACACATATAATTAACACGAGCATACATTACATTAATTGTTTATGACTGGTTGTACTCATTGTACAACAGAGGTATGAGTAGAAGAGTAGAATAATCCAGTAACAGTAGTGTGACATACGATATAGTGAACGCATAGACAACATGGATATCATGATACCTCAGTCCTTATATGGACGCATGATACCACCATTCTGGAAATAACTACCCGTTCTCGAGAGAGTTAAAGGCACTTCTCCTTTAACCTTGCCACCAACAACATCTCTATATAACATGTACACAGTGCTTACCGGCAGAGACTTGTTGAATCATAAAAAGTATCAAACCTTCTGGACTCATCATTGTTTCCGTACACGGCCAACTCTACATTCACAACTGGACTACGGGTCATCTTATGGATGATATTTTGGATGTCAACGATGACAGTGTGTTACGTAATATGGCGATTGCAAGTATGTTTCATGTGCCGTTGTCAAAGACATTTTCTATTATCTGGTGTCAGAACTCAAGTTTACACTCGAAATGGAAATCAGGCATAATTATGGTTCCTATGCATGTGGCTTTTCCTTGTTTTTGTGTGATTGTCGATTCATTCCCATTTGTATCCCGCACCAAGTGGTGACACTTGAACATCATCGGACATCATCACAGTAGTAAGTTAGAGAAACTCGCAATATCGTATTATGCCTGCAAATAGTCGGGAGGGGCTGTTACTGCGTAGACACGCCATTTCTATTCGATTATATTCAGCCATATTTACAGTTATTTCCGACAGTAAGGGAGCTTTATGTACATGTATGTCATATTGTTAGTTACAATGATGGCATTACATCATACTCCATATGTATAGAAACTCATATCATCCCAAATTTACATTCATGAAATGCACCACATTCTCATTGAGGGTGATTGGTTGTCTTTCTGAAGGAAAAGTGTTGAGACATTTCTTGAATAAGAATACTGTTTCTCTCTCACGATATTAAACGGACATGGCTCATTCGAACCTCCAAATTGTTTTTTTTACGTAATTAGGAGGGACGGATACGATAGGTCGATATATACACGAACTATTGATATACCGGCTTCATATGCTCTGAAAAACAATTACCAATGTCACAGCCATTTTTCAGCTTTTCGCCAGAAGTAAGATTATTGCTACCATATCGGGAATACAATACCACAGAACGCTCTTTTCTGTTCCATGTCGTATGCATGGCTGTTTTGTATTTGGGATCTAAAAACGTATTCACTGTTGTATTTTTAATTACTTCAGTGCGTCTGTTTGTGGTACATAATGCTCGATGAACGGTAGTTCAGATATTTATCGACCTATTTCGATACTGAGAAAAATTCAAAAGCGAATAATATTATGCGTATTTTGGAGCGCAAACCATGTGGCTTTATGTGTGATAACTTTCAGTTTTACGGAAGCTATGGCTACATTGACCCGAAAACAGTGACACTTGAATGTTGGTTCGTGTCATAAAATGTAGACCCTTACAGTTTTCAACAGTTGATATTTCTTAAAATTTGAAACAAGTTAATCACATGTACGAAATATCTGGCCAAATTCTATTTTCAAGTTGAAATAACACGAATTATAAGTTAAACATGCATATACAGTTGCTATCGGCAGAACAGTTTCTATAGTTCCTGACGTTGAAGGTAATTCATTCTACTGTTTTCTGTACTTTTTTATTTTTGTTATACTCGTTACTCGTGTTTATTGTTTAAAGATATACTGAACTGCCTATCGACATGCCCATGTACTATACTACAGCTGTGTCATATATTGTTCATCAATATTCCAGGCAACTTGGCACAGTTCTGTTTCATTGATGGTACAGATGAAGAGAGTGAAATGATTTGGAAAAACTACCAGGGAGAACTGATGCGGTATCATGACTGGGACGATTACCAGCCGGAAAACGGAGTTGGGTGGGGGTTTGGAATTCAAAATTGCATCGTGTTGATGCCGTGGCTGCAGTTTCGTTGGGCTGATCTAGAGTGCAATGGGCGAGAAGGCACACACATATGCCAGATCGACTAGATTGTTGTGCGAATTGCTAAGAAATGTATTAGACAGCTTCATATGCATTCTTATACTTGTTCTCGAATTATTTTTTTGGAAAGATAAAGCCATTCATGTATACAGGTAACGTCATTCGTAGCATGATTAATAACAGCGGGCTTCTTGTAACGCTATGCGTAATTTGCTGACGCTAAATTAAAATCTTGCAGTTGTTGCATACTATGACAGATGCGTCCGTGAACATATCACATTTGCTTAATATTTTAATTTGATTTCAATTAAAGGTACATATCAGGTTTGTGTGGAAATCATGTTTGTGTATGAAACGCCCAAAATTACGAGAACCAATGTGAAATCGCAGCAATTTAACCCTTAAATATGATACTCACAGAATGACCAGCTTACTGAAGACGGGTCAATAAATAATATGTTGAAACAATGAATGGATCCGCCGGTAATCACTATACAGTGCATAGTGTGTGATACCAATTTTGCGGTAAACATGAACATCTATAATCATGGAATGAATGAATGAATGATGCTTTAATATCAGCCATTTTTACATGGAACATGAGCGATGGTTAACTATTTACACTATTTACACATATAGAACATTATATATAATGATCACACTAAATTAGATGTTGTAAACATACAAGATACATTTGACAAATTGAAACAAACAAACACGCATCATTAGCATACACTAAACATATACAAAACACGCACAATAAAGCTACAAACAAACAAACAATATTTGCATTTATTACGAACCTTATTCATCATTCATGATTGTGTCCTTTCCACTAAAAAATTTTCAAACCGAGTTTTATAAAGATTGACAAATTGTTTAATATGTCAGGGTTGGTCGAATTAAGAAGTTCGAATAAAAGTTCTCTCGAATGTTCGTCATAACATGCCTTCGGAATGTATTTGTTTCGTAATTGTTCAAGTTGCGGACACATAATAATAAAATGGAATTCATCGCATAGCAAGGCGTTACAAAGTGCGCATGAACTATCTTTGTTGCTGCTTTTATGATTGCGATTCCGTTTTTTCCATCTACCGGTCTCAATACCTAATCTATGATTGGACGTTCTCATTTTCTGAACGTAAACCATCATGCCAAATGGCATGTTCATGTAGTGCCAGTTAATTGAAGGCTGTACTTTCATGTGTTTATAAAACTCCCCTCTATCCGAAGAATCAACATCGTTTCGCCACTGAGTTCTAAACTCTTGAATTAGTGTATCATTAAATCTTCTAAAGGAGCTGCATGGCAGAGGAGTTTGGTTGTCCCAGTTATCATTGAGATTTGCGGACTCGAGAACTCCTGTAACAGCGATCTAGTCAGTCATTCATTATCGGTGTTGGCCAGCGGTGTTGTAACCCTAATAGTTCATGGGGCTCTTTAATCCACGTTGATTACGATATGAATCCTTACTGAACAGTGAGCCGTGAAATGATTGGAGGCCGAACACGTAAATATGCGAGTCAACAGCAGCAAAAGGATATTTATCTCTTCGGTTGACATGCCGTTTGCGGATTAATAAAACGACAACATCTAACAATTGATGAGAGAATCACATCAGTCCAGGCTGTCACTATGTACTAGCCGGGAAGGATCGAAGACAGATAATAGCGGATCCTTGCGCTTACAAACCACTATGGCATAAGCGACAGTATCACACAGGCGATGCTCAGGACATTTACTTAGGCTTATATTCCTCAGCCGGTATCACATATAATCCAGACTGTGTATTCCGGGATACAACTTTGACATTTTTGTTATTTTATTTTTGTGAACCATCACCCCGGGGACGACAGTTTATTCATTTCCGATATCGGACACCCACCTGTCCAACGAAATGTTTTTTTCCAAGAGATATATGGGACCGCCTTCAGCGTTTGATGAAAAACAATCAAAACTAGGTTAAGGCAGACAAATGGGGTGAAATGCTTTATCCTCATTGACATAGACTGGGCATTTCATTATCAGCATATGTATACATCTAGCAGGTATCAACAGCGCATGCGCAAGTAAACTGATTTGCTAATTTTGTAGGAGGTGTCATCTGAAGTTGAACATTATGGGTGTATCACGCCGATGTGACGACGTAATAGTAAATTATGTCAAACCAGAAATGGCAATCGCATTTCTGCTCGATCGTTCATATATTAGGTCTGAGCGTCGCGACCAAGTTTTCTAATTACTTTTCTCTCCTATTGTTGAATTTGATTGAACTGAATGGGATTGTATTCCTCTAACTTGTATATTGAAACTGGACATTGAGTTGATGTCTTCGAGTAGTTCATGCTATGGACCCGCCAATGTGCGAGTATGGCATGATTATTGAACTGGTTTGATGTTACGGTGTGCATAATTATCCTGGATGACATTTGACCTCAGTGAACTTTATCAGGTCTGGCAAATGTGAGAATACAGCTACAATAGCTGTATTCAGCTAACCTAGCTGTATTCAGCTATATATTCTACTCTCAAAGTGGTTGTTTTTCGTTAATTAACAGGACGCGCTAACTTGCGCATCGAAATTAGGTGACCCTATTCTCGGCTTACTTTTTACCAAATCAGAACCGTCATTTGCTTTGTGACATAATGTTGCCTTTTGTCGATACAGCGATGCTGTTTTTGTTTGAAAACTTAATATGGCGACCAATGTCGGTCATAACCAGTGATAACGGTTTAATAACTCTCATACCAATGCGGAATATCATTAAAACTATATTAAAAGCAATCTTTATCGCCGAAAATGAAACGTCTTACAATTTCCGGAAGTAGCAATAGGATAATTCTAAAACGAAGTTTGAAGACCGGCTTAAAATAAGTAAAAGGGAAACATCTCGAGCCCGAGATTAATTGAGCGAGTACATCTCACAACTTTCTCCGAAAGTACGGAAACTCATACTTGTAACTGTGAGTGTGACTCGCAAAAATACATAACTTCAACGTTTCTTGTGTATGTATACATGGAATTTGAAGTAAAATTCAGTCCTTGCGTGAGTTACACAACAAGCAATCACAATAGCGTGCTGGAAAATGCTGAGTGCGCTTGAATAGGGGCTTCAATGCGTGGCAGAAATCAGTCACACGATTTGGTCCAAATCATGAATTGAGTGATCAAATTGATCCGATTATTCCCGGCTGGGGTATTTAATGCAGCGTGTTTGTCGAGTTGTGTTCCATTCTGCGACCTAAACAATCACAAATCGGAAGATTTTATACTAGACGAACTCGAAAATGGTAAGTTAAATTAAATGTATAACTTTATAATGTCATCAATCCATTATATATTAAAGTAGGCATATAAGATCCACATAAGTACAGAATCAATATAAATAACAATGGATTATTTGTATTATATGTATATATATAATGTAAATGCATTATCATGTTGATAATAGACTGTTCGTTGTAAGCAGGTATCATACTTAGCTTCCATCATTTTTGAATTTGTTTCACAACTACTAGCCCCTAATCAGATTACAGTGGTGGCATATCTGGGTCCGTGTCGCTCTCCTGGCCTTCTATAATTGGTTCTGGAAAAATAACACGAAAACATAGTATTTATTATATGATAAGTGACTGCCAGTGTACAGCTAATCCCATGAATATAAACACAAAACCATAAAATGATAATCATGTTTTTGCTCATTTCAGTCAAAAGGAAATTCAAACGATGAAGTACTCTTCGAAGCTAAAAAAAAGGCAGAAACACGAACCCATGAAACAACACAAATGGTCAGGCACCTCGTGCGAAAACACAGGCGACTGGTCCTCGGCAAATTTAGTACATTACTAACAGTTCGAGACGAGCACAGTGCTTCAGCAAACGTATACGGACATTATTCAAAAGTGTGAGTATTATATTGACTGAGATATAGACAGATCGATAGAATCACATAACAATAACGTACCACCATAACTTGCTTCGCGGTCGGCAGCAAAGCGTTGCCTCAACCCATCAATTGTTTCGTCAATTTCGACCACCAATTTGACCAGCGTTTCTTTTTTAGCACGTTTCGCAGCAGCTCGGGCTTCCGAAAACTGCTTGTGTAGATCTTCGATCCATGCTCTTTTCAAAAGCTCCAGTTTCTCTTTCATCATCGAATTTAATTCAGCCTTCGTTTTGCACTGCATGCTCTTTGAATTGAATTGAATGGTTTAATGCTCGATGCCTTCATTTTAAAGTTGAACATTTACAAAAACTTATTTGTAGACGAGATATCATATTTTTTCACAAGTATTACCTGCTTTCCTTCTATCCTCCTCAGTCACAGCTATCGTTTTGATGGGAGCGCCTCTATAATCAGAATGGTCGACAAATAGTCTATATACGTGTACACCATCCTATTGGTCACACGTTGGTTATGGATGGTGGACACATCCCCATCTATCGTTGGTGCTGTCGCTCCGATGGCTTGTACTGGTCGTGTTATCTGAAAGAAACAATTCATTTCATATGATAGAGAGAACGATAAACCAGCAGATCAGGAGAGATGAGATGAGGAATAACATATTAACATAAATATAAAATGATTTATACGCTGGACAGATGTAAAAATTTAGTTACAGGGTTAGAAAGCTCACTGGCCAATGGGGTTACAAACACGCACCTTTGAGTCAGAAACATAATCCGCATTACGAAGTATTTGTCGCCAGTGTGATATTTCCTTGGAAATGTCCGTTTTCCGCAATTCCTTTCTTTCGCCATCATTAGTTTTTCCAGTCTGTTCATCAATTGTTTTGCGACTCTGCGTATGGAAATGATTTATTCAAGTATATTTTATTTTTAGCTCAATGAAATTTGTACCCAAACTGGCATGGAGGCGTACTTGGAGATAAAAACCCCCAGCTCAGCAGGGTACTACTGGGCGACGCCAGAAATGGGAGTAAAACATGGAGTGGAAGTAAGTATATTTTGATGTATTTATAAGCTTGTGTGTGTATTGAATATAAGTTTGAAAAATATTTCAAATAAATCCAACGTTAAAAATGTTCATAAAGAAATATAGAAGATCTCACATGAGTTTCTATATTATACGGAATTTATCAACCGAGTTCACTAAATTCGATTTGAGCTGAGGTTTACCGAGGCTCAAATAGAATTTAGTGGACGAGGTTGATAAATTACGTATAAAATAGAACGATTTTGAGACACATTTTATCACATGATCAAATAAACGCTAAACAACCAGAAGTATTCATAGAAAATAACAACCATAAACTGATAAACTTCAGCAATCGCTAGTCATTCAGATTTATGGCGTGACGTAATCGCACGCGCTAATATTACACTTGTATCTTACCAATGATTACGAAGCTGGTTTTGTGGGTTTATTATGCGATACATATATATAACAACAAAATATCTATTTATTTTGAAATTCTTTCTTTTTATACCGATTGTGCATTAACCACAGTGCACGCTGCCAGTGCCTTAACATAACTATTGGCCATCCATGATCCATAAAGACCAACACATGTTATTAAGTGACGATGTTCATACAATCTGAACCTACATTCAATGTCAATCCCCGAATCCAATGATGTATAATGAATATGCAAGAAACAACCAAAGTGGTTTGAATTCTTATGTTATGGCGCCTGTTTTATATGCTAGGTGGAGAGTAACTACAATAACGAGGAGACACCACGGGCGGTACCACTTACGGAGAGTATAGCAGCACCATCATCCGTCATAGCAATAGATCATCCCTACGTGCAACCAGAACCAGAGAGTCAAGTGAGGAGTCCGCCATCCCCGAGCCACATTACGACGTACCGGTGTTCTGCTTAATAAGTACGTTGCCAGATAAGTCAGTATCTAAAAATAGAACGGCTTAAGCATAGGCCCCGGTGCGCAGATGTGCTATGGACGAGCTCTGATTGGCTCTGCACATAACGGTAAAGGTCATACTTCGTGTCGGGATAATACATTTTGCCAAATTTTTATTTTGCTGTCACTCAAGATTCTGTGTTCTTTGAGAATCAGGTGTCTTGCGGATACCCAAGGTCCAAACTCTAATTGACGCGGGCAAATTTCACTGACTTTCATTTCAACCTGAATAGAAGATAGATCTAAGAAGATTTACAAGACTTTCGTCCTCTTATAACTAGTTGAAACTTTCCTATGAAACAATAAGGACAAACAGTATAAAAACTCATTCTTTGTCAAAACACTCATTGAATGGAACGGGTACAGGACGTTTCGTACCATGGTCGTTTCGTACTTGGTCGTTTCGTACCATCTGGTCGTTTCGTACCATATTTCTTGGTCGTTTCGTACCGCATTGTTTGGTCGTTTCGTACCATGTAGAAAATCAATTGGTCGTTTCGTACCATGTGTTAGAAATGGGGAAAACACGGTATTTTATATATATATTTATATTATGTATGTATAATTATTCATGTTCTGGAATGCGGCGAAAGATCTTATGAGATTTGCTTACATCGAATGTGAATAACAATCACGCTGACAATAGTATTCATCTGATTGACTGCGGGAAAGATCTTATGAGATGTTTTTACAACAAGTGTTAATACTAATCACGCTGTATAAACAAGAGGTGAGCTCTTACTGATTACCACTAATTACCACCTGGCTTCTTGATCACACCTTTTCGTGAGTTGTTTTTGTTGGAATCCTATAAGTAACATGAGAAAACGACCAGATGGTACGAAACGTCCAGGTACGAAACGACCATGGTACGAAACGTCTAGAAGCCAATGGAACCACCTGGAGGCTGGAGGACACGACCAGCGCATATGATTTAACATCAACAACAACATTAACAGCGTAAGTCGTCCAACGGTGAACCTACAGCCAAATCAAGGCTCCTACACCCGCCCGACCAACATACAGATGCAGATCGAACTTGAAACAAGATAATCACAAAGTGAGTATTTACTGTATTATATATTATAAATTAATATAAGTGTTTTCCACGTAAAAACATTCAATTAATTCTATTCAATATAATTCATTGTCATTGAGTGATTGGCGCGAAATTAGGTTACTTAGTACAACTGACCTCCTCGATACAATCATTATGATTAAACGCTGAAATGCATAAAACTAAAAGGCCATGCGTTGAAATTATTCAGATTCAGGGGTCATTGATATTGTTGCCACATTTTGGTGTGTTGGCTGGTTGGAAACGGGCCAGCTCGTCCCACTCCCAGATCTACTCGTGGCCATATACTATAGCGACGAGGTCGCCGAGTCACTATGTGGCCATGGAAACGACGATTAGCTTTCTTGAGTAAATTCTCCCAGCCTGCAAAGGTATCTGTGTCAACGGCGTCACGGGTGCATTGTATCGCAACTACCGTACCGTAACGGTGCATATATTTATTATCGCCAATTCGTTATCGCTAATTTTATCAGGGAATTTCATAGGAAATGGTAGATAAAGAGTGATACCATGCAATATTTCTCCTAGGCAAAAACAGCATTCTCTTTAATAGGCTTTTTTTTTTAATTGTCCAAAACAAGCTCGAATTGTTCAATTACCGCTATACTTAAAGTAATTGACCACCAATAACGTGGTGTCACCCCGTTAATATGGCGGTACTATACCGCGGTATCCTTCAATACCGCGTTACTGATACTGCTTGTTAACGCGAACAAGTACAAGTATGTGTGAGTAAATACCTCCCCTAAAAGAGTTCCATGAAAATCACCGCGGTATTCAACAAAATTAATGCGCTGCCCGCTAAAAGACCACGGTATCATTATCGCCCAATACCATAACTCCACGCCATGACCGTCTCGATACCGCTACCGTTTATTACCGGTATGACCGCGGTCATGACCGGGGTATCACCCCGTTTTTCTGGTCAATTACTTTGAGAATAGCGGTATGTTACTGAATGTGTTAGATCTTGTTACTGTTAGAAATCAATTGTCATCTAAATAATTTGATCATTACTGATATTTAAAAACTTCAACTATATGTAACCATATTTGTTTTTATTTCAAAATACTTTCTGAGTATTAATTATATAATAATATAAGCCAACACACAACAACAACATAATGGTACTGTTTTGAAAGTTCATGTTTCTTGCAATAGGAAATTTGTATGGGCCAATTCCTTTGAATTCTGGGCATATAATATTGATATTGGTAATTACGTGGAGTGGACCCTTCTGTATCTGTTCATGACTCGTATTGACTGACTTAGGTTTTCTCCGCACGGACTCCAATTCTGTAACACATGTGTTGGGAATATGTGTTTTGGGTACCCAGTACTAGTACATTACCAGTCGATTTGCAAAATCCTACCTGTCAAAAAGTTTGTTGTGAGCAAACCCGCCCTGTCGCCCAGCTTGAAATCACAACTGGCTATTATCTACGGGTCGGGCAAAGAATTCACAAAAAAAAAAATGCTGAAATGAGTTTTATGGCTTTTCATTTCATAATGAGGGATGTGAATACCATCCAGAGAAGAAGAATCATTCCAACCGGATGAAAATTATTAATTGGCTTCTTTATCTATAAATTTGTATAAAACATTACTTTTACTGATAGGCGAGTCTGATCAAAGAGAAACTATTTCACAACATACCTATATTTTAACATTGTTGATATACATTTATATATAGAGGATCTACATCGGCTCCTATAAGACATGCAATAATGTTTCACGTAACTGCCCTCATAAAGAAATAGTCCAAGATAAATAAAGACTCTTTGTCGTATTTAATGGCGTATATTTAATGACATAATTTTTCAAACTTCTTCATTCATTTATAGCTTGTGGGAAAAATATTGGAAGCCAAAGTATTTTGAGACGTAGTGTACGGAATGTAAACAGACGACAGACCGATTTCAAGAGTGACCTGGCACTATTTCCTATTATTAAACGAACGTTTAATATCACAATTTATAGAATGGGTTTATTGAATGGAATAAGGGTAGGACCATGTAATAAATATATTTTATAACATTTTTTCGTACATTTTTGTTTACTGTTACATGTATTTGACAAAACTTGCTGCATAAAAAATTCTGAGCAATCCTTCTGTTTGGTTTCAGACCAAGTCAATATGATACAAGTCGCTACAATCCAGTTTGGGAACACGAATGAACATACTGACATCCAGGGGATACAGAGGCAACCTATTGAAACCATGAGGGACATTTTCAAGTGATGGGTGAGTATTTGTAGAGGCAGCTAGATATTTCTCTCCAGTGTTCGCGCTGGACCGAAAAATATTTTAGCCAAATGAAAATTTTATTAGCCAAATGAGAAAAACTTTAGCCAAATGTTTTTTGGCCAAATTAAATCCTCATTTTCTCGGCGGTTCACAATTAATGACTAAAATATTCGCTTTAAACTTTATTTGTTATTCAGTATAAAAACATAATTAAAACAACACAAAAACAACTTTAAAAACATTATTATACGAACATATGTATGTATTACATGAATATCACACAAGCAGATCAATTCATAAAACATTACTATAGAATATGGCGGGATTTCACATCGCAAAAGCCCGCATAAATTCGCTAAGCTAATTAATTTATGACGAGAAGCCAGTTTATTAAACGGGATGCAGATTACGCAACCATTGATTAAGAACTGCTCTTCTGAACAAAGCATTTAGGTATTTTATCTTACAGACGGCTTAATCAGTTACATAACCAGTATACAGCTTAAGCGTTTTGACGATTAGGCTGGTTAAATGTCATCGACAGCGTATTAACATAAGTACGAAATACTTTCGTCACATAACTTCGATCTATTCAGCGCTTTTATTAATTAGCTTTACGACTCCATGCTTTCCGTCTCCATTTGGGGTTAAAAAAAGTTTAGCCAAATGAAATTTTTATTAGCCAAATTCGAATAATATTAGCCATTGGCTAATTTGGCTACCGACAGCGCGAACACTGTTTCTCTCTAAATCACAGATATGAAAATGGAATAAGGGGTAGGAGTCGTAGGACCATGTAATAAATATATTATATAACATTTTTTCGTACATTATAGTTTACTGTTACATGTATGTATTGTGATAAAACTTGCTGCATCAAAAATTCTGAGCAATTCTTCTGTTTGGTTTCAGACCAAGTCAATATGATACTAGTCGCTACAATCCAGTTTGGGAACATAAACGAACATACTGACATCCAGGGGATACAGAGCCACTTGTTTTATGATTGACAGGTACAAAATCTATTCTAGCCATGGTTATCCGATCTGAATGTAATTTGGTATGGAGGTTTGCCATCACAAATACTTTCAAAAGAGTGCCCATTTGCGTTATTTGTGTTTTTATTTTGTCTGATTAATCGACCTTCATAAAATTTTCTCGATTTTTTGTCTGTCAGGCTTTGAACCAATTTCAACAAACAAAGTTTTGGTATTCACTCGTGCAGGTGTTATTCAGTCATCACGGGTCGGATTAAGACATCTTTCAAAATAAGCCAGATAAGAAAATTAATAAACCTCATTAGAAAGATACCTTGGTGGGGGTATTACATGTATATATTATATATATATATTATATATTATACCAAGCTCTTTCCTAAGTAAAATAAAATAGAAAAATTGGCCATGCAAGCAGGGGGGGGGGTCGGAAAAAAATTTCAGGCACGTATGGCATTTTTTCCCTTTCGATCATTTTTTGTACCCACCCACCCCCACTGCCAAATTTCTTTCCGTTTTCGGCAGTTTTTTCCGACCATTTTTTGACACCCACCCCCCCTTTTAACACTAAAACAGAGATTTGCGGGGGGAAATTCACTGTAAACAGCTGTATATGAATTTCTGTGCATACTATTTATCATGGATGTTAACATGGGCATGTAAATAGGAATGAGTCATTTTGAGGTCATTCGGCAAAAAAAAAATTTTTAGTTGCGGAAAAAATTGCTTGATGGTGGCTTTGACCACCCACCCACCCCGGCATACGTGCCGAAAAAAAAAATTTCACCCCCCCTATGCAAGTACTTGTCCCATGTATCTACTATCTAGCTACTAACTATAGCAAGGGCGATTTTTATCTCACAGATTTTTGGTAATGGGCAGGTGGTGGGTGGTCATTTTCAGATGAGTGATTTAACATCATAACTTGAACAAATATCAACTGATTTGTTGATATTTGATATATGAAACTTGCTCATTAATGCTCAACAATGTCTTGATCGAGTTTGAAAACCGGTCAGGTATGTGAAGCACAGCCCTTAATTAGTTAATTTTTAATAGTGCCATAACTTGAAAAAAATTAATCAACTGATTTTGTTATATTCGGTATATGAGACTCGATTAATAATGTCTTGTTCGAATTCAAAGTCTACTAATATGGTTTATAAGCATTCTTTCTCTATTTCTATAGATTACATGTATCTCATCCTGTTTTTTTGAAGATATCCTACAAGCTATCCAACAGTGAACAGAATTTAGATCCTACTCAGGCTACTGGTAACTCTTAAGAAGAATTAGGATAGATAAAACAGTAACTATTAAGGTTATGGATCTACCACAGGTAACTTGAATTTTTAGCTGCATTAATTTTAGACTTATTTTAGTTCAACTGAGAAATTGTTATGACTGCTTGTCCAGGCAACATAACTTTAAAGAATTGTGTGGTATAGCATGATACAAGGTGATTTCAACTGATTTGGGACCAATACCAACACGAACCGATGGGTGGTATTGGTCCTGTTGAGTCTTGTATCATGCTATAACACACAACCCAAGACACTGTAACATTTTTACCATGTTGACAATTCTAACCAATGTGAGTTTGCATGCCGAAAGTTACATTTTGAACGAATCTGATAACATTATTCTCACATGCCTTTAGAATAATCATGATGTCCCAATGATGAATTTTGTTTACATGATTCCAAATGATAACAACCAAGATCAGAATAATAATTGAGGTCTGTTGGATTGGGAAGAAGATGTTAAAGCTTTCAGAGGGGTAGTTGTGGAAAATGTTTTCTGTATAATTCCAAGTGATGTCCACCAAGATGACTTGGATAAGAAAAAAAATCTATATTTTTTTGCCAACTCTTTCCATGATGGGAGGTGGAAGTGGGTTGAGATATTTATACCTGAGTATCCCCTCTCCACCATGAATGAGCATAAGAAAAACAAGTTTAAGTTTGTTACAAACCTATGTAACACATCCATTTATTGATGAATTGTGACAATTTTTGGTACATGACTTTAATCTCACATTTGACAGAAAGTCAGGCCAGCCCCGTCTTTTAACCAGACTTATCCCACTTATTTATATGTAATTTTATGTCCATTAGTGTGGTAACTTTATAACAAATGTCAGCTAATTAAATTCATATTTGGTTTATCGATCTTTCACAACAATAGCAAGTTTGCGATACCCATCCGATGGGTACGGGTAAATCGGTGAACATCGTCACGGTCTTTTGTGTACTTTCAATGCAGCTAATAAAGCGATGGCGATTTGGAACGGGTAGATGTGTCCTGTTGACCGGTAACCTTTCACTACGATTTTCTCACTCAAAGGTTCACGAATTACATGAAATTCCAGTCAGCTATGCGTTAACCTATTTATTGCAAGATGTCATGAGCAAACATCATTGATAAAGTTGTAATTTTAAGCCAGGTTTTATGTTCAAATTCTCGAGGCGGCTTCTAGCACTTAGATAAATACGGAAGGTCGATCATTTCACTGACAACTTTTTTCACGCTTTAATGACAGGTTGTCATTAATAGAGTGAGTAGATAGCGCTATAGACACAGTCTCGACCCATTGCAGGGACGTGACTATATATGGTCTCTGCGTAAGGAGGGGTGTCCACCTTCGAATTTCCAACTACACCCCATGAACCATATCAAATTCACAAGTGGGGGGGGGGGATAATCCACTGGGTCGACCATTCAGTACAAGAAAATGTGTAGATCTGAGCCTGAAAAATCCTAATATCTAGTGGTCTAACGCCATGCAAATTCACCCAGATTTGTTTTTTCTTAAATTAATTATCAGTTTCTGACTGACCACTGGGGAGGGACCGGGACACACCGGAACGACCATGCTTCGGCCAGGTGTGAGAAATTTTTGAAATCTGAACTTGAAATTTGCTAAATCCTAACATCCAGACTGGCATCAAGCTTTCCAATTGTTGTAAATTTTGAGACCTGACACCCCCCCCCCCCCAAAGGTTGGAAAATTTCTGATAGCCATTTCAGTCCAATTTGTTTACTAATACTAGGAAAATATGCAAATGTTGGTCGAAAAACTACAAATTCTCCAGTAATAATTTTTTGGAAAATCAAACTACGAGAACAATTTCAACCTATTGTTGGTGTGAAATTTCCAACAAATGTTGTGTCAGGTATATCACATTTCCAACAGTTGAACATTTGACCAAAGTTGGGGGGCGAGACACCCCTGTCGTCAAGTCCCTGTGTCAACCCTTTAGTTTCTTTATCGTATATAATTGGGGACTGATTTCTCATTTTAATATATATTTACCATCTGAATGGACATGACGCATTTGAACCACAATACTTGTGTATATTGTAGCGGGGATAATATAGGTCGCTAAAGACACGAAATACCTGTACACACTCTGCAAAATCTAAGCATAATCATAACGAGTTTCAGCTGTTTTCTGTGTTTCGCACAGAAGTGAAGCAAACGCTCTTTATTCATTACATTAAAATAAACAGACTACATTTTAACACCTTTTATGCTTCCTAGTTTAATTTTTCAAACCTACCTCCGGGTTTAGATCCCGACAAAAATCCCAATTCTTGGGATAAATATTCCCTTGTCCCGACCCTTCGATCTGTTGAGGGATTCCAAACCAAAGATTACTTAATATGACTAAATATTCCCTAACTAAAATAAGGGACACATTCGGTCTTATATCTGACTGAAAGTACATGCACGACATTATTAGACCCTGGGTCTAAAACAATACATTTTATACCGATTATTGGTTGGAAAAATTAACGTAATTATAAATTTGAGCTATCATAATCTATTTTCTAAGTCTGAAAATTCCAACCGATTTATAGTCAACACTCGATCGGTCTATGACTTATATAATCCAATTGTTGAAAATGTTATCAAGATGAGTGAAAGAAAAGCACCAACCCCTTCCAACTGCCGCCGCGTCCTTGATGACAGCAACTGATTATCCTGAGGCCCGCCCATCTAATATAAATACAAATTTCCAACAATCAATAACGGTAAGTATAACATCGGCCAATAAAGTGAATGCGAATAACAATCTATCTATATTATAATATCTGTTTTGTTGCAGTTGGCTCACCATACATTACCAGTCTATGTGATGAATTCTACCCGTAAAACAGTTTGCGATTACAAAACGTGTACCGGTACGGGTAGCTACCCGTACCCGTACCGGTTTGAAATCGCAAACTTGCTAGTGTCTTGATTGAGTTAAACAACCAGTTTTGTCCTTGTCCAATTTGTTTTACCTGAGTTACAGCCCTTAGTTTATCTCTTTTGAGCAATTTTGGGGAAATTTATGTCTGATGCACGATAACTTGAACAAACTTCAACTGATTCCATTCGTATTGGGTGTATGGATCTTTTACAACAATATCCTGAACGAGTTCGAAAACCAAATTTGTCCGACATTTTTTACCTGCGTTATGGCCCCTAGATTGTCTATTTTAGCAATTTTATGACTGTTAGCACGGAAATTTCAACTGTATCCATTCATATTGAGTGTATGGATCTTTCACAGCAATATCATGATTGAGTTCGAAACCAGGTTTGTCCGATTATTTTTACGGCCCTAGTTTGTTTATTGTCAGCAAGTTTATGACCATTTGCGTGATAACTTGAAGAAACTTTCAACTGATTCCATTCATATTGGGTATATGGACCTTTCACAACTATAATCAATATCTCGGTTGAGTTCAAAAACCGGGTTTGTCCAATTTGTTTACCTGAGTTATGGCCCTTAATTCTGAGTTATGATTCTGAAGGGGAAAAAAAACCCGGATTGGAGCCATCTTTGATGAGCAACCCTAGTTTTGTCATCCTTGGGTGGGAGTATTTATACAGTTAAACTTCGTTAAGTCAAATTGCAAGGGACCGTTGGATTACTTTGAGTTATCCGAGTGTTCGACTTAACTGTTTTGACCATTTGGTGACCACAAATTCCAACCAGTTGAATTCATATCGATCCGATATGGCCCATGATTGCTGCATCAGTGTCATGGCATCGAGAACATTCAAATTGAGTTCAGCCTTCTTGTCAATAGCATTTCTTCGTTTGGAACATTGTTTTCGTTTTGGGAAGACATGACTGAATGAAATTATTCTCTGTATCAGGCCGTTTAAATATGGTTTTCATTTCGCCTGTCAACACTACTAATCCTCACAGGGGAAATTGACCCCCACACCTCGTTAATATGTTAAATAAACAATGCATTAGGATAAATAAAGACTCCAGGAAACTTCACAGCTTTTTAGGGTAATGAATAGAAGCACACTGAGTTATAATCACATGGCGATGCGTCGCCGACGGCGCTTCGACTTAACCATAGTAATTAGTGTTATAATCTGGCTGGTGGAACTAAATTTCGTTTCGACTTAAGCGGAATTTCGACTTATCCACCTTCGACTTAACCGTAACTATTCTAATGGCTTTGCTCACAAGCTCAGCCGGGACCAGGCGATGGCTTCGACTTAAGTGGGGTATTCGAGTTACCGACGTTCGAATTAACAAAGTTTAACTGTACTTAATGGTATGCCTGGAATCTCGCTGATTTTGTTTGATATATTATCACAGGTTGAAAAACTTTTTCTCAGAGTTAGTTGAAAAGTTGCAAAAATAAACAAATTACTGTTTTATCACGGCTGCCTGGATATCTTCATCACACATCATCCTGCCTAACTGGGAATTATATCATACTAGCTGGTGGATCCGACTTCGTCCGGGCTGTTTCCCCTCTGCTTTCTGGCGAATGCGCGATTTGACCATGAATTGATCATTTTGAAGGTCAAGGTCAGGTCAGGTCGGGGTCACGATTCGACCCATCCAAAACACTCCTCGGACAAAAGTAACCGTATGTACCAAATTTCGTCAAAATACCGTCAAAATTCGCAATTTGATCTTGAATTGAGCATTTTGAAGGTCAGGTCGGTGTCATGATTTGACCCGTCCAAAACACTCCTCAACAAAAAGTACCCCTAGGTCTCAAATTCATCAAAATTTGTCTGTTTTACCCAATTTGACCTTGAATTGAACTTTGACGGTCAAGATCAGGTCGGGGTCACGATTTGACCCGTTCAAAAGACTCCCCGGACAAAGGTACCTATAGGTATCAAATTTTGTCTAAATCCGTCCCGATTTGACCTTGAATTGACATTTTTGAAGGTCAAGGTCAGGTCAGGGTCACGATTTGACCCATCCAAAATATTCCCCGGACAAAAGTAACCCTAGGTATCAAATTTCGTCAAAATCCGTCAGGCAGTTTTCCCGGCCATAGCTAACAAACAGACAGAAGTCCCAAAATATATATTAGATCTTGTATCTTTTCACACATAAACATGAACTCAGTGATTTTTTCTTCTCAATGTAATAGATACAGAAATTTGTTTTGGGTTGGTGCAGAAATATACCACTTATATATATAGGCATTTCTTTGACACAAGGAATCTAATGCTGTGGACTAGAGTTGTCGAAGAGCACAACAATTGGTAACAAATTTATTGACGCTGACATCAACCACATGTATATTAAGAATTTAAGAGGATATCTCGTGATTTGAGTGCACAAAAACAATTATCTCATTGAGGAAAGTAGACAAATGTTTATTTTCCTGAGTGAAAATGTTTGGTATCAAAAACAGTAAAGTTTAATCAATTGTTTTTGTTTTTATTTATTTGTTCAACAGTAATTATTTAAATAGAGATTAATGTGAAGGCACATACATGAAGGTAACATGATGGATCTTTGAAATTGTGTTGTACATCTATTTGATTTCCTAACTCTCTACACAAGCACTATACTCTATAGGATATCTCATTTTTATACTCGTAATGGTCCCCTTCATAAGTTATTTGCAACAGTTAATTTACTGGACTGGATTGAATTTCTGAATCAAAGAGTGTCCACAATATAAACATGCTTCTTTAATGACCCAAGACTTTGTGGTGATCTATAATTCACTCATGTTATTCTTACAACAACTTCTTCTCAAATTTCATTGTGCCGAATGGGTTCATATTTGGTACAAAGGGTCGTTGGGGGACTGTTATTCAGATTTGTTCAAATGAGGTCACTGGGTCGAATGTGGGCGGAGCCAGTGACATAACTAAAAAAAAAAAAAATTGTTAAATTTAGAATTTTTGGAATTTTCACCTTACTCAGTTTAACAAACAAAAAATAAGCATGTTATAAAATTTGAAAAAAAGTGACACCATTATAACATCTGCAGAGTTATGAAACTTTAATCTTCTGAAATTACAGAAATATTCCATTACCCATCCCCCTCCCACATGGCCCAGACCCACCCCCCACCCAGCAGTGGCCTACACCCAACCAACATCCCTTCCAACAGATATCATTTCCAGCTTCCAACATTAATACCTGTTCTATTAAAGTTGCAGATATCTCTTTGTGGATAGACAGAGAGAAACACAGGTCATTAATCTAGATTAGAAAAAAATGTCGCTGACAGCTTGTATAAACATACTGCTAGCAATTTAAACAAACTGCCTGAATTTAGTGTGTCTGACATTTGCAGGTCAGAGAATCATTAATAAGAGGCACAATCTATCATGTATTGTTCAACAGGGCAAATAGGATGTCTGTCATTTGCAGAATGAGGTCCCCAGAGGGTGAATTTAGTGATGCTATCCCACACAGCAGGCTATCATCACCAAATTCACCCTCTGGAGATTGCAGAAGATAAAATTCATAATTGAGGTGTCTAATGGGTGAACATAAACTTCAACTGAGGAACTTCAATCTTATCCTAGGTCTGCCATAGCAGTTGAGGGCTTAGCAGAATGAGGTCCCCAGATGGTGAATTAAGTGATGCTAGCCCACTGTGCAGCATAGCGTCACTAAAGTCACCCTCTGGGGGGGACCTCATTCCGTAGATGACAGACACACTATCACACTATTTCAAGGCTTGATTGTATAATACATTGTGTTGCTTGAGGCCATGCAGATACAATGTAGGAATAGGCACACTATTTGCAGGCTTGCTCCTTTGGTGATTGTGGTTCAGATTTGTTCAACCAGGGTCACCAGGTCAAGTGGGTGCAAGGCCAGCTACATTACTCTTTCTCTACATAGTAATTCATGATGTGTCTTCTATGCAAGAATCGAACGGCCTATTTTGCTTATATTTGGTATGAAATTACCTTGGGTGACAGATTTGTGAAAATGGGATCACAAAGTCAAATAAGGGCAGAGCCAGAGACTTAACTATTTCACTACATAGTAATTCTTAAAATATGTTTGCAAGAACTAGTTGGCTTAATTAGCATGGAATGTTCTTCCTTGACTGCAATTCAGATTTTTTTTAAATGGGGGTCACTTGGTCAAATAGGGGCCAAACGAAGGACAGTTTCACTCTTAATATGCTTCCTTCACAAGGACCATCAGGTCTATTTTACTGATAATTATGATATGTATGAAGGGTTCTTTGGTGTCTGGGATTCAAATTTATTTAGATGGGGTCACCAGGTTAAATAGGTTGGGACCAGGGACGTAACTGTATTAAATTTATCTTACATATAGTATGGAGGATCCTTTAGTGACTGAGATTCAGATTTGTTAACATGAGGTCAACCTGTTAAGGAATGACAGGCTATGGGGAGTTAACACTTTTGTGTCTAATAAAATCATTGAAATACCAAATTCATAAAAAACATCTACCTTGAAACCACCTGACTGATTAATCTGACATACATGTATTGTGTCTTGGGTCCATGGATAATTGGGCTTCAAACATGTCTAAATGGTTTTGGAAAAAGGCACTGGTGAGATTGGAAATTTCCAACAATTGAGAAAGTTTGAGGTGTCAGTTTTGAAATTCCAACCTACGACTTGGGAGTCTGTAGCCCGGTCAAAGGGGACTTGTTGAGCTGGAGGAGCGGGTGATCAGTAGTGTACAGTTGGTAATTTCAAGGTGGATTTTTACCAATCTACATATGTGAAGTCTCTCTAGCCACATATCCTGTTTAGAGCTATTTCTTTTAAAATGATTATGAAACGTTCTGACTGTTGTAGTCTCCAGCGTCCCAGTCTTATCAGTCTTTGCAGTCTGGTGAGCGACCCCACAGTCATTGACTGTCTTGTTATGTTTTATCCTACTATTTTAACATTTAAATTTGAGTATGAACTACCTGTAGAATTTAGTTCCTGATAACATTCACTTAATTCAAATAAATCGTCTGAGGAATGTCAGTGTTATACATTTTATATGTCTTCCAACACATGTACACATGTGGTGCACATATTAAATGTCAACACATGAATCTCATATCAGGTTTGCTCAAATTGGGTTGGTTATTCAAGAAGGGGAAGTCCTTGCAGATTTAATACTCTGCCTTCAAATTAATTGAATCAAGAATATGTATGTACATGTATGTCACTGTGAACACTTTAATTTCTAAGCTGAGTGTATGATTCTAACTATTTATTTTGAAGTCAATTTGACAAGTACTGACTGTTGTAGTCTTCATAGTGCCAGTCTTCTCAGTTTTCATATTGAATTGTAAATTGGGCAATGTTGTCAGGCACTTATTTGATAAGTGTTCTGAATAAATATTTATGAATGCCATTACACAATAAAAATTCATGTTATTTTATTATGTGGCTGAAACTGGCTCCATATTTAGTGTCGGATCGGCCTGCAGCCCATTTGTGCACTAAGTGCATACATAGAGGATCTCTAATGAGTCGCAATTTTATATGAAATTTATTAACCGAGCTAAAACTCGACTCAAATAAAAAATTTGTGGACAAGGTTCATAAATTTTGTAAATAAATTGGATGAATTCGAGATCCATTCTATCACATAATTGCATTTTAGCAAGGAAAACGATCTCGAAATGCCTGGGGTTAAATTTGTTTTTTTATTTCTTTACCACAACCAAAGAAGCCTTCAAGAAAAAATATAGTTCCATTTTGAATGCGTCTTTTCTTGCTGACAAAATTGTTCAACCACCATTATCACCAATGTTTATCTCACAGTCAACACTAAATAACACAACACAAATTGAATATCATAATTATATTATAATTAACATAATAATAAAGTTCTGGCATTGATATCGACATCATTGAACGGAGCTCTTATGTCACTGCGCATGGGAATTATACATGTGTGTCTTACTAAAAAATATGAGATCGGATTTAGGGGCTACTGTGTGATAAATTTTGATCTTAGACACACTCTTTCTCTGGGAGCCTTTATTCAACCGCAGCCTCTTTGTGCACTTTTAGCACAATTTGTTCGTTTAATCATTTTGATTTAAAAAAAAAAATTATTTAAAAGTTGAAAAAAATATTGAATTTATAATTATTTTTTATGTTGAAGTCAAAACACATTTTTTTTTTAAATTAAGTTTATTTATTTTTTTAAATAAAAATTTCGATAAAATAACGGCATTACAACATCCGATGGGGTACCCCCGGGTTACCACAACAAATCTGGTTGAATCTATCATAGGGGTCTGGGAGAAAAGTCATTAACAGCCAGAGAGATCCTACTCTTTTTATATATATATATATTACTAGAAGGTGACCCGACTTCGTCCGGGCTTTGTCCTTGAATTGTCCATTTTGAAGGTCAAGTGGGGTCACGATTTGACCAGTCCAAAACACTGCCCGGACAAAAGTACCCGACAAACGTGCCCGTCGAAATCCATCCGGTTTTACCCGATTTGACATTGAATTGATCATTTTGGGATTTGACAGAGATGTCCACATTGAATGTGCAACTGCACACCTTGAACCATACCAAATATCCAAGTCTATGAAATTCCTTTGCACCCCTTCGCACTTGGGTTGGAAATTTCCAACTATCTCAAGCTTTACCGCTGTTGTAAATTTCAGTGAAAGTAGGAAAATGTTAAACTTTTGGCCTAAAACAACAAATTGCACTGAATCATGCCAAATTCAACGCAACTTTGATTTAATATTTTGACAAAACACGCTGACGTCATGATAATACAAATATTTAAAATAAAAGAAAACATAAATAATAATTAGAAGTAGAATAGCATTGGTGTCTTCGAATCCATGCCTGATCGACAGTGCAAGTGTCTTTTGTGTGGCAGCAACTTTTGATATGACAAAAATAGCGATTACACTCAGGTGGTTGAATGCAATATTGACACTTTTTCTTCTCTGAACTGATTTTATCCTCTGGACTAGCTGAAGTTGATGGGGGGGGGTAAACTATTACTATTAATTGTTAGTTGTGAGAAAATGATGCAAATTTATATTTCAGGTTCTGACATTTCACGTGGTAAGGATTGAGGCCCATTTCAGAGGCAGGAGGGGATGTGTGGCATAACTTCTAAAATAACAAAATGAAAATCAGCCAACACCAGCTTCACCAGCTCCAATGAAGATTTTTCTCAGTTTCTATATAAGACTGTGACATTGGTCAAGACAGATAAATGGTTGCAAAGACACAGTTAAAGAAAAAAATGAGAACAAAACTTTCTCAAGAGAAGACACCACCTAAGGCTGTGTAAAAGACAAAGTTATGATTCATCCTTCTCCTATACCCCACTTCAATGCAAAGGATTTGCAAAGTTTGGTGCGAGATATAGAAATTAGTTCTGTCGGTCTTGTGCATATGTCTGTTAGGAAATATTTTGCTCTATTTTGTTTAGGTGCAATTTTTAGCTCAACTTGCCAAAGTAAAATGTAAGCTATTGCCATGGGATGGCGTTTGTCTGAGTGTGTATCCGTCCATCTGTCAACAATTTCCCTACAGGTCACAGCTCTCATCCGATCATCACCAACTTCATAAGGATCTTTGGAGTGACCTCTACATGGGAGCCATGAATGTTTCCCGAAATTCGTTTAAAACAGCCATTTTGGATTTCAAATTTGAATTCATCGGCACACCTTGTAGTCGGTATTTATTGGAAAAATGTTTTGAAAATTTACAGCCATGTTTAGGGTCACCTCTGGGTGGTGGCTATCAAAATTGAATGAATTTTTATGAAAAACATAGCTGCTGGCAGCCATCTTAGATTTTACTCTTTGCATGACTAAATTCTTTGGTGCCCTACAGTAGGCTAGAGATCACATCCATAATCCATTCGTCACCAAAATTCATATGAACCACTAGATAAAGAGTCATTAAATTTAGTTGAAAAACATGGCCACCAGTGGCCATTTTGGATTTTATTCTTTGCATAATCCTTCGCCATTTCCTACAGGCCACATCCCTCATTGTCACTAGATGGGAGCCATCAAATTTTTTTAAAACAAACATACGGCCATCTTGGATTTCACAAATTAATTCATCGGCACACCCTGCAGCGGACGTTTATTGGAGAAATGTTCAAAAAATTTACAGGCATTTCACGATCACTTCTGGATGGCAGCTCTTGAATTTGAACAATATTCAAAGAACTGCCGGCAGCCATCTTGGATTTTACTCTTTGCATCACTAAATACATTGTCATGCCCTTGACTGACAACATTATTTTTTTTCTCATTGATCCCAAACTTCATAAGGTGCTTCGGGTTGACCTCTGGTGAACGCTACTTAAAAATAACAACTTTCCGCATTCCTTATATCTCCATTGGCTGTAATGTATGAATTATCACCTCTCCAGGTTGAGCTACAGTGTCATTGACACTTTCATTATTAAAGATACATAATACGATTCAATGGTCCCCATATCATCCAGTAAAACAACAATGGAATTTCACAAAAAGCTGATTTGGTTATCCAAATTAGTATATCCCCATTTGCGTAGGTCCCATAAATGGGCGGAAAAAAAAAATTTGAAGGGAGGAATGGGTGTATGTATATCTCAATTGAGACATATTTTAAACGAAAATTGATACAATAATCGATAAAAGTGGCTTGTTCTATCAAAAATATGTGCCAAGGTTGATAAACATTTGCTGTGTATACCTTACTTGTATTTAAATTTGTGCAGCACTATTGTTTTGCTCAGTTTTAAATGGGCGAATTTAAAATGGACACAAATATTTTTTGTAAATATCTTGGATCTGATGACAGTTTAAGTGGATTAATCATTCCCGAAGATACATGTATATCTTAAACACCATCAAGACAGATTTACATAGTGTAAAACATAACTGCGTCATCAATTTGTTGTGAAGATGTGTGTTTATATGCTCGAAATAATTATTCGGACACTGAAATAGTTATAGACATCATTGAAATGAACTAGAAAGAAGTAAAACCACAACCGTGTATATGCTACTTGTCTGCAGGTTGTGTTGACATAACTAATTCAGGCTATTTGGTCAGGGAAGGTGTCACTCCATGGTTGTAGGTCGTGCTTTCGCGAACCATCAGTCTGGATCATGTGTACTTCTTAACAATCACATGTATTTGAACATCAATGTTACCATGTTTTGTCACTTCACATATGGGTAATTGTGTTGATGTTGGTTGCTTGTATGAAACTATTGGCATACATGCAGACCTATATAGGTCCATTCAGTCTAACATTGAGTAATGTGTGTAATACATCAACATATCCATTTTGTCTGCCATGTGGTTTGATGTAAACTCAGGATTCCTTCTAGTTTCTGCTCAGTTTTAAATTTGCACATCGATGGGTGTGCAAAAATTAGTACTGCACGAAAATTAAATACGAGTAAGGTAGGCATATATTTCACTGTATGCCCATAGCGAATGTTTATCATCATATTGGTCTGCACCAGTGCCATTGGAGGATATTATTGATAGAACAAGCCACTATTATCATGTCGTTATTCATTTTAAATCAGTCTCAATTGACTGTTCCCCTTGAAATCTCTCTTTTTTGTCATTTTAGGGCACCTCTGCAAATGGGGACCTATTGCAAATAGTCACAATGTATGGTAGTGTTATTAGGTGTTAATATTGATATGATATTGTCACTTGCCATAGTATATATAAGTTTTATCATGCCTCAACTTGTAACTTCACATTGTAACTTCACAATCTTTGGAAACTCTGTCTCTTTGATGCTGTAATATATAAGCAATGGGGCACAAATTCCCAAAATTATGAAACTATGAAGAACTTTAGGATATCGGACGTTTTCCTAAAACCAATTCAAACTTCTCAAAATAAAATTTATATTTTGCTTACAAACAAGACAAATGTTAAAACATTGACAATGGGCAATTCGCAGTAAGAACATATTATATTATTTTATTACTGATGTGGAAGCTATAATTATTTCAAGCTGCGTGATACATACTGTTCATGCATCATTTTCATATGTGTAAACATATTTTATTTTTAAAAAGTGGGGTATACTGTTTTTGCACCTGTCTAGCCGTCCGTCAGACGTGCGTACGTACGTCTGATGTCTTTTCATATCATAACTTGAACAGTAGCTTAGATCTCAATGAAATTTGGTAGGACATTAAATTGAGGGCTCCTTTCGTCTTTTATAGTACGCATCACAAAAACAAAATCTCCAATGTCATTTTTCCCCTCATAGTTCAAATGCATCGCCCGTGGCATCACGTGACCAGAACATTGAAATCGATTGATAATTCACAGCTGATACTCGGTCCACAACATCGGATATCGGTTGGGATGATGCTGTTTTAGGACTAAGTCCCCTCCTGTTACTCTTCTATAATGGACTTTCTTTCAAAATATGTACTATATTTACATGTGAAGCCCAGACATTCACATGAACCCCTGAATGTGATAAATAATCTGACAGAATAATCTTGATAGAAAAGGTAAAGTGATGATATGATCGTTTCATGTATTGTTTAAATACATTTTCTGATAGCGAGACAAATCAAAATTCTCTGGAAAACAAAGCTTTGTTTACTTATCAATTTTGTTGCTCTGACATTTAATGGACCTCTGATATAATTATGCATGTTTGATACTTGTGTATCATCATGCTTGGGAAAGGCTGCCATCTATGTTCATATACACAAAGCATCCATTTGACCTCATCTGAAGACATATAAGCAAGATAACTCCCACACACAATTATGGATGTAAAGTTTGTTGTAGAAGAGTAATGGGAGGGGACTCTTCCAAAACAGCATCAACCCAACAGATGTCCCAAGCTGTTGTGGACTGAGAAGACTTGGTCTAGTGAAACTCAAGCTATTATTGGACCGATTTGGTTCTGTGTGGGTTAAAAATACTCAGCAGATTTTATGAAAATAAATACTTTCAGCTTTTTAGCTCACCTGAAACGAAGTTTCCAGTGGAGCTATAATCATCAATCCTTGTCCGTCCGTCCATCAAGAATCATCTTCTCCTCCAGAACCGTAAGACATAATGGGTTCATATTTGGTGTGGATGTTCCCTATGTGAATCACATTCAGGTTTGTTCAAATGAGGTCACCGGTTCAAATAGTTGCGAAGCTAGGACCATAACTCTTTTCCACCATAGTAATTTTTAAAATGACTACTTCTCAAATTTCATTGGGGCGAATGGGTTCATATTTGGTACAATTGGTCCTTGGGGGACTGTGATTCAGATTAGTTCAAATGAGGTCACTGGGTCAAATGTTGACGGAGCCAGTGACATAACTCAAAAAACAAAACAAATTTTAATTCAGTTTTTTTGGAATTTTCACCTTGCTCAATTTAACAAACAGAATTTTTTTTTAAACATGTTATAAAATTTGAAAATGGTGACACCATTATAACATCTGCAGAGTTATGAAACTTTAATCTTTAATGAAATTATATTCGGTATGGATGGGCCTTGGGTGACCGGGTTCAGATTTGTTCAAATAGGGTCATTTTTAGCTCAACTTACTTTGTAAGTTTGAGCTATTGCCATGAGTTGGCATCCGTCGTCTGTGTGTCTGTCAACAATTTCCTTTGGCGCGGGCTACAGGTCGTACCTTTGGTCTGATCTTTATGAAATTTGTCATGATTGTTGACATTGACATGTAGATGGGAACGAGTCATTTTGGGGTCATTCGGCCAAAAAACATGGCCGCTGGTGGCCATCTTGAATTTCAAAATTAAATCCATTGGCGCGGTCTACAGGTAGTCCTGTTCGTCTGATCAT
Organism: Siphonodentalium dalli; assembly: GCA_032622095.1. Lineage (NCBI taxonomy): Eukaryota > Metazoa > Mollusca > Scaphopoda > Gadilida > Siphonodentaliidae > Siphonodentalium > Siphonodentalium dalli. The sequence continues at coordinate 110,921,850 of CP136061.1, read as the reverse complement.
CATGAAATTTGTCATGGATGTTAATATTGACATGTACATGGGAACGAGTCATTTTGGGGTCGTTCTGTCAAACAACATGGCCGCCAGCAGCCATTTTGGATTTTACTCTTCGCATGACTGAATCCTTGGGCGTGGGCTGCAGATCGTAGCTTTAGTCGGATCTTCATGAAATTTGTCATAGATGTCAACAATGACATGTAGACGGGAACGAGTTATTTTGGGGCCATTTGGCCAAAAAACATGGCCGCTGGTGGCCATCTTGGATTTAACTCTTTGCATGACTAAATCCTTTGGCACAGCTAGGTTAGACATTTCAATTAGCACCTTTCCTATTCCTCCATTTACTGTCAACCATTAAAATATTCCCCTACCTAAGTTGAGCTACAGTGTCACTGACACTTATATTATGTTTACCCATACCATAGTATGGTAAACATAGTGTCGTTGTCCGGATTGACCACTCGTCGTTAGTCCGTCGTCTGTTTGTAGACACTTTACGCATGGTGCGATAACTGAAATATTTTCTATCTGATCAGAACCAAATTTTGTATATGAATTTCTCAGCACCAAATACAGATCAAGTTCGAATATGGGTTTGATCCGATTTTTTTAATGGAATTTTAGCCCTTTTTCGACTTAGAATTCATGCATGCTGCCACAACTCAAAAACAATTTATCTGACCGTCACCAAATCTGGTATGCGAGTTTCTTAGCCCAAAATACATATCAAGTTTGAATATGGGTTTGATCCGATATTTTTTAATGGAGTTATGGCCCTTTGACATAGAATTCATGCATGCTTCGATAAATCAACCATTTTTCAAACTGATTGAAACCAAATTTTGTATCTGAGTTTCTCAACTCAAAATACAGATCAAGTTTGATCCGATATTATTTAATGGCGGGCATTATGACCCTTTGATTATTTTATTCATCTCTAAAATATGTCAAAGATACACAGTTTGCACTGTCCAAGTAGAATCTAATAAATCAGGTTTACAATGCCATGAAGTTGTCTTCTCACGTCGAGCAACAGAGATAGTATCAAGTGACAATGACTCTCTCTTGCATTGAGTTAATGGACCTATCCGTAGGTACCGCCCCAATTTCAATTATAGCCAATGAGCCGATAGCTTAAACCCGGAAGCGACATAGGACTGCCTAGTGATATGAATTGCACCACAAGCCAGTCCCTAACTACAGTTGTAAGCTATAGGGAATTTACGAACACGGGAGCAAAATATGTCTTAAAAAGCTACAATGGTGTTGATATGTGCATGTGGAACATGTCCGATTGACGAACGATATTTATACATGTTTTAGTTCGGTTTCCTATATAAAAAAAAGTAACTATGACATCTCTTTAGGCTGGATTAAACAATGCCACCGACCACACTCGGATCCTAGTGTTATTTAAATTTCAATATTTATATATAACAGATTTCAGACTAAAACGTGGAAATAGTAGTCCCGATCGGTGATGCGTTATGAATATTAATTGTGCCGCGAGTATGTGTTTTATGTGAAGTGTTTTTCGTTATAAATGTATACATTTGTTGCTGTTATAACATCGTGGTAATATTGAGTTCGACTGTCTGCTATTCGCACTAACCTGTAGGAGCTCGTGCGAACGTCGATCTTACTGAATCCATTTGAGAATCTAAAGCTTCCTCCGACAATGTACGTGTAAATGAGAATCAACAGATGTTTTCCAAGAGAATTACACGAAATTTCACACATTGCACGTGCTTCACAGTGTATACACGCAACCTTCACCGAACAAGTTCACTTTGTGCCATTTGTTGCCTCGACATGGCAACATGCAACAGACTCCATGATAGTCGGCATTTTCTATAATGTACATTATTTACGGGAAAATAGGATGTGCAATTTTAAAAGGCCATTATTTGATAATCCTTTGCATCCGGCCTGATGGCACCAGGGTTCATTCAGGACGCTCGTGTATGGTAATCTGATATCGTTATATTTATTTCGACAAAAGAGGGATTATAGATTAATTACGACATGTACAGTTGTACACCTACGTTTGGTTTATTGCATCAAGGTGTGAACCATTAGCATAGCTTCGATAGTAAATTTGCTATTTGATATTGAAGTTTCATAATGGCTTCATTTACACCGTTTGATTCAACGTATGCCTAAACATCTATCTTTGTTGTTTATCGGAAGTGACCTAACAATCACACCTGTTTTTTTTTTTTAAACTGGTTCTATTTTTGTTTATATCTAATGACAGTCACTTTTTCATGTTGCATATATACACACAAAGGTATCTTGAAAATCGTGATATTCAGAAGGGACCTATATTATGGTGTTACATGGCGTTTAACAACACAGTCCTTTCTCATCGGAAGCTATTTTAGCACTGAAGAGATAGCGGAATTGAGATGGCTTGTGGTGCGTAGTAACAGTAACCATGCAGTATACAGGTGGGCGGGACGTACGGATAGGTCCATTAACTGCTAGCAGATGTGTTGGCCATATGATGAGATATCATAGATGGAATGTTTATGCTTTTATATTTTATATGCATGGTTATTTAAATTTCATCTTAACCCTTTACCCAGCAGAACGGCCCTGTGCCAATGCATTCTCTTATATATGCGAATCGACAGAATGCATTGGCTTAACACATATTAAAAATGATAAAATTGTCAAAGAATGTAGAAAAATATTATAAAAAATGTTACAAAATGTAAGAAAAAATTAAAAAATTGTTAAAGAATGTAAGAAAAAATGGTAAAAAAGATTTTTTTTAGGCCAATGCATTCTCTTATATATATGCGAGGCGACCTATGGTCAACTCGCATATATAAGAGAATGCATTGGCACAGGGCATAACTGTAACCATCACAATGTGGTCAATGAACCGGTTCCAATGATATCCATATTTGTATGGTTTTATTGAGACGGACCGAAGATATTTTAGGCTGTTGAAGCTTTATTTGGGCGTTTTTGGCCGGTTTGTTGGTTAAAGGGTTAAAGGCATAATCTGGTTTTATGGTTTAATAGCATTACGATTGGAGGTTTATAATGTGATTGTGTTTAGTAGATTTGTTGGTTGCATGGGAAGACAACTTGAGAGCTCTGTATCAGTCTATGAGAACAAAATAATTATTCAAAACACTTTTAGAACTGTAGGTCTAGTTTGTTTTATTTATATATTAATGGAAAGCTTTTTCGACATTGATTTCAATTGATTACAAATGTGAATAGAAATATTAAAGAGGCACAACAGGTTTGAACTTTGATACATTTTTCTTGTACTCTGCATGAGATAAAACTTTTTATGTGTACCTATACCATAGTATGGTACACATAGTGTCAATGTTCGGATTGACAACTCGTCGTTCATCCATCCATCTGTACATCCATCTGTCTGTCCGTCCGTAGACACTTTAGGCATAATGCGATAACTCTAACATTTTCTATTTGATCGGAACCAAATTTTGTATACAGGTTTCTCAGCCCAAAATACAGTTCTAGTTCGAATATGGGTTTGAATAGAGTTTTTTTTTTTTACAGTTTTGGCTGGTTATGGCCCTTTTTTACTTATAATTTACACATGCTGCCATAACTCAAAAACAATTTCATCTGATTGACACCAAATTTGGTATGTGAGATTATCAAGTTCGAATTTGGGTTTGATCCGATTTATTTTAAAGGAGTTATGACCCCTTTTTTTTTTTTTTAAATTTTAATTTAAATTTTTTTTTTAGATTGAATTTCCTTGCTCAATTTAACACGCAAAAAATATTAAAAAACTTTTATATTAAATACCGGTAATAAAAAAAATATTTAATTAAAAAAAAAAATTCATTGACACTAATTTGTTTTAGTTGTATACCATTAATTAGGTGTGATGTCCTTTTTTGAAGATATGAAGATTTTATTGCAATAGTTGCATGTAATATAATGATAGCAATAAATTGCCATGTGAACATCCAATATCCAGAGTATATGAGAGTAACAGAGAGTACCTTTAATAGATGTCATTCCAAGCGAAATCTGTTATTAATTGAGTGGTGACATATGTTACAAAGCTCTAGGGGGTGGTTGTATGCAGGTAAAGACAAACAACCTGCTGGCTGGATAATTGTTTATCCTATCTGTCAAATTTATTAATGGCTAAACCATTGGATCTCACAGTGAGAGGTCATTGTGTGAATAGGGACAGAGTTGTGAGATTTAAATCAACTCCTCCCCCACCCCAAATACTTTAACCCCTTCTTAAGACAAATTATTTGAGCTTTTGTTTTTAAGTTTAAGTACTGATATATGTATTACTGTGATCATATCTTAGACCAATTATCAGTTATAGCTAATCGCTATCGCTAAGGTATGGGTTAAACATCTGTCGATCGTGATTGGCCTCTCGTTAGGAAATGAGGTCCCCAGAGAGTGAATACATTGTGCTATTCCACCTTGGGGAATAGTGTCATTAAATTCACCTTTTGTGGACCTCATTCTGCAGAGGTCAGACACTCTAAATACAGACTTGGCTGTCCCAATATTATTTTGTTAACCACCACTCATCCAGGTGAAATCATACCCTATTGGATAGTGGGGATATTTATATTACTAGATGAAGGGATCTCATAGATGGGGATTCACATTTGTTCTAATAGGGGCAGAGATAAGAGATTTAACTCTCCTCTATCCTGTTTGGTACTGGTATAATAATATTGATTTCTAGGAAGCCTGGGTGGGGGCAATGTTGGAGGCAACGGGGAAGGAGTGTAGAGCGGTGGAGTTTTGACCCCCTATTTGATCAAAATTTAAACAGTTGAAAATTTCATGCCTGGTATAACATTAGTTGTAGATTAGATGTTCACATAAAAAATAGGTTAGAATTGTTCTCATAGTTTGGTTTGTTTTTCCCTCATGTATGTTTTTAAACCAACAGTCCATATGTTCCTACTTCAGGTTAAACTGTTGGACCAAATTGGCCACAAATTTTAACTTTATTTGGTTTGTAATTTTCAAACGTTTGAGAGCTTGAAGTACTGGTACCAGTTGTAAAATTCAATCTAAGAGGGATGTGCAAAAGGATTTTTGTGAACTTAGTACTGTGGTATGGTTGTTTTCTTTAAAAGGTAAGAGATTGGAGATTTGTCAGTGGTGTGCAATTAGAAATTTCATTTGACGAGCCTTGCTCATCTGAGAATCTCCAGCTATGTCCCTGTTTAGAACTACTTGTCTTAAGTGATATTGTCACGTGCTGACCCTTGTAGTCTTCAGAGTCTCAGTCTTCTCAGTCTTTAAAGTCTGGTGAGCGACCCACAGTCATTGACTGTCTTGTTTATGGGAATAAACAATAAAATAGCTATATAAATAAAGAAATGAATGCAGTGGGTTTATGCGTGTGTGTTATTGAGAGATACTGCACATAGGTTGTTGTGACACATTTAGTGTCAACCGCTTTACACAATGTCCCCAAACGACCACAGCGCCGTGTCCCCCAATAACACACGCACACCCACTACATTCATTTCTTAAATACAATATTTTGTGCAACTCTCATTTTATCTTTGAAGCTCCATACTTTAATATATACATGTATGTACTACTATAGAGCACATATTAGATATTGTTGTTATGGACTTTTCCCGAAATTGAATAAATAGTTTGACAGTATTTCTCTTTCTCTCTCTCTCCATTGTCCTGGATATATGGCCTCTGAAAACAAGTTGAGGAGAAGACCTTCCAACATTTCATGGATGCATGAGATGAAATGACATTTTTATATCTTATCCTTTTAAGATATACCAACATGTATAACCAGTGTTATAAATGAAATAACCATTGCAAGATGTTTATCAATTACAGATACAGTGCATGCGGTTCTGCATTACATTCAGTCAATAATGAATATATTTACAGGCATGTGGGCAATTGCATCTTTCAATAAGTCATTTCTAAAGTGTTTCCATTTGTATTATCCCCCAGCTGTGTCACTAAATTACCCGCTTTTATAGAGCCTATAGACAAGAATTCTACTGTCAATATTTGGAGATATTTCATCCCAATATCTATAAATTCAAATTAATGTTAGTCAGCAATCTTGAAGCAGTGAAGAAACCACACCTGATGTTACCCACAGATTACAATATTTTAGTCGCGCACTTCCATTTCAAATCAAAGTGGTTTGTTCAAAAAGATTCCCTACAGTATCTCCTCTGATGGGCCAACAGAAGCTTGAAGTTTGCAAAGAATCTTTCCATTTTTTAAACAGTTTAGTTTAAATATTCATCTGATGCCCTGTAGTACTTGTGGAGTTTCAATGTATTGAAGGAACAATAATTTAGATATGTGCCTTGAATGGCAAGCGTTTGTATCAATTGTGTGTTGAAAGACAAGCCTGTGTTAGGATCTCCAATAATTGGATAGATGTCTGCATACAGTAATATATTTGAAGCTTTGAAGTACATTTATGACAAATTTGTGGGATACCTTTACTAAATGGTAGATCAATGATGCACTTCACAATAAGGTGATATGGAGGTGATTTTAAAATATGAAAATGGAGCCATCAGACAGTGATCAAGTACCTGCTTGGTGAGGAAACTTGCACTAGAGGAGGGGTGCTGTCAGCGCGGGACCTAATCATTCCACCATACAAAAAATAAGTCCATCATATCTCTATCAATTACTAGATAGGGTACCTGGCATTGCTCAGGTAAAGAATGAACACATTATTAGTGCCCCCTCCAGTCATTTAAACTATTTATTAGTCACCTGAGATAAGCATCACATATATATTGCATGAAACTCTGGATAAAGTTACCTCTACTTTTAAGTTGATAATAAACACTCTTTATTGCTAATTACTAGTACTTCTTTAAGTCATCTGATGTCAACGGCACCTATCCCATGACACGCCCAATTTCATATTATCTCTGTGTACCAACTTTCCCATATATCTTCTGAGATGATAAATGCTTTTAATTGATAAGCTATGTTAACATATTTTACAAACCCCCCCTTTATGTCATCTGATGTCCATGTGTACCAATTTTACTACATATCGTTTAAAGGTACTCAATCCGTAAAGAGAGTCCCCATCTCAACAGATTCCAACAACAACAATCCGATCAGAGGGACCTATATTACTATTTCTTTGGCTTTGTGGGTAAAAAATATTTGATTCGAGTCGAGGAGCCCATCAAACAAAGCTCAGAGTTATTAGATATTGATTTTTGAAATACGTTATGTTCTCGAGATGAGTACTAATAACTGCCGTAATCTGCTCTGGATGTGTACTCCAAATCTATTCAAACAGACAAGGATGGATAACTCTAAAATCAAGTGGTAATTTTAACGCAATTTTGACTGAATTCTGGGCCAGATAGTATTCCCGATAATGAAAAATAATAGATTTCTAAAATCGATATCTAACAAATCTGAGCTTTGATGGGTGACTTCCTCGACTCGAATCAAATATTTTTGACCCCCGAAGCCATTGAAATAGTAATTGAGAGGAGTTTTATCGGACTGAGTACCTTTAAGCTGATAAGAATTGCTCATCTCTATAATTTAATCTATAAGTTCCCCTTTAAGTTTGCACGGGTCAATTTACCCCTGTATACCAATTTCCAGCGACCAGAGTCTAACCATTTTGTGTATATGATTCATTTTTTAAATTAGAATTGTTTATGCCCCTTTAAGTCGTCTGAATCAGATGTTAACAACACCTATCTCGTGACAATATTCGTGTCAATTGACCCATGCGAAGCAATCTTTATTACAAAATTCCGACCATTTTGGGTGTATAATTAATTATTATTGTCCTTTTAAGACATCTGATGTCAATGGCACCAATCCCATGACACTCCACGGGTCAATTGACCCATGTGTACATTTTTTTGCACCAATGGTCCAGCCAAACAGTTTTTATTAATATATGTCAGAGTTCTAAATTGAGTTAGATAATTTTACTAAAGAAAACTGAAACTTTGGTACCCAAAGTAGCAGTCTCCAATTTCAAGGTGCTTATCTCTGACATAGGCCTAAACATGCGCTCAGGTGATAATCTTATATCTATATTTGCGAATGTCTGTCTGTCTGTCTGTCTGTGTTCTATAGAAATTCACAGGGGACCATCTAGATGATGCCAAAGGGGTCTACAAGGAGTAGTTTTTTACGAGAAAGATAATGGTCGTGGTTAGAATTTTCTAAAGTGACGCCGTTGTTGTCAGGGGCAGAAAAGGGGTAGGGGCAGAAAAAAAAAATTGTCGCCGATTGCCACCAAACTTATATATAATCATCCCCATAATATGAGGAATCTAATGGCGTGGTTCAAATATGGCAAAAGTCGCGCCAGGGGTGCCCGGAAGGGGGGGGGTAGATTTTTTTTCTGTCGCCGATTGCCACGAAACTTACATATAATCATCCCCATGATATGAAGAATCCAAAGGTGTGGTTTAAATATGTCAAAAGTGGCGTCGTTTGAGTCAGGGATGAACGGAAGGGGAGAGGGGCACCAAAATTGATCAAGCTAATTTTAGCGCCGATTTCCACCAAATTGATATATATTCTTCTTCATGATACAAGGAATCTAATTGTGCGATTTAACAACGCCAAATTGTTGTTTTTGGATGAGAGATTGGGAGGGGTGGGAACTAAATTTGATAATAAGTCGCCGATTGCCACCACACTTATACAAAATCATCCCCATGGTATGAGGAGTCTAATGATGTGGCTTTTATCTGTCAAATGTGGCCCCATTCGAGTCAGGGTTGCATTGAAAGGGACAGGGGCACCAAAATTGATGCACAATATTTTAGCGCCAATTTCCACCAAATTGATACACGTTCTTATCCATGATACGAGGAATCTAATCGTGATCTAAAGAGCCATAGTGGTGCTGTTTGGGTGAGAGATGGAGAGGGGAGGGATTGTCACCAAATTTGATAAAAAAAATTGTTTAGTCGCCGATTATCACCAAACTTATAAACAATCATCTCCATGATATCAGGAGTGTAATCGTGTGGTATAAGGATGTCACAAGTGGGGCCATTCGAGTCAGTGGTGTATAGAGATGAGAGGGACACAAAAACTTATATCTATATGTTTAGTGCCGATTTCCACCAGATTGATACATATTCTTCTCCGTGATACGAGGAATCTTATCGTGTGGTTTAGATACACCAAATTGGTGCCATATTGGTGAGAGATATGGGGACCTTAAATTTGATACGAATTTGTATACTCGCCAATTTTCACCAATTTCTGATATATGCATATCTAATCTCTAATGAGTCTTAGTGTGTGCAGCTTGAGTCCGAAATAGGAACGGGAGGGTCACCAAACCTGATACAAAATATTTTTAGTACCAATTACCATCAAATTCAGACACGTTCTTCTCAAATTATACAAGAATTAAAATCGTGCTGTCTGTCTGTCTTTTTTGTCTGTCTGTGTGCGTTCTATATATAACTTCACGCGGTACAATCGAGATGGCACCAAGGCGTTCTAAGAGGGGTAACTTTTTACAAGGAAGATAATGGTGCGGGTTAAAATTTTCTAAAATGACGCTGTTGGTGGGAGGGGAAATTAAAAAAATATGGTGAAATAGTTTTGTCGCTGATTTCCACCAAACGAATATATAATCACCTTCGCAATATGGCGTTGTTCGAGTCAGCGTTGCATCAACATATGAGAAAACGTATAACACTTTAAGCAAGAGCATTCTCTATTCCCAACAAATATCCACAGCATACATTAACCCGGGCAACGCCGGGTAACCCTGCTAGTATTTTATATTAGCAAAATTCTTTTGTCTGGGATTTTTTTTATCACGCTACCAGTAATTGCTCACTTATATTAACTTAGTATAGTCAAATGAAATATTTTCCAGTTCATTTCTTTAGGAAGTGACATCTGCAGTAAATAATCTTGTGTCACTAGTTTCCAAGAGGCATGGTACTACCTCCTGCTGTTTAATTTGAGTATATGTTAAGCCATTCGCGCTTGCGTTAGTAATTTATTATCGAGCAATCGATATATATAATTCGACAGTGCGTAAACTCGCACTTAATTCTCTTTTATTGAATACTCGATTGTTGGTTCGTTGAGTTCTTGGTAAAACAACAAGAACATAGAACTGACGAACTTGGGTCGTCCAAACCACTACTCGAAATTGATGCAATGGGCATTCTTCTGTGGAAATGGGGGGGCCCGGGGGGGGGGGGGGGGGGGGGTAGAAATGCATATAGAACTTACTTTCGTAAATGGTATTTGGTTTTCCCACGCATAAATTCATACAAACAATATTTTATTTGCAGAATATTCTGCAATTGAGTTGAACATACAGTAATTAATTTAGCACAGAGCACCCCTCCCCATGTAACTTGTGCTGCATGCGGCGGGGGAGAAAATGCAGTAACATTGACGATAGCAGTTATGTATATGCACGGACGCGTTGACACGGGACGGGGTCGTGTTGTCTCCCCTTCCCACTTTGGTAAAAAAAAAATCAACAGTTTGAACTTTGAAGTCCAATACACTATAGGTTTGTGTGCAGTTAGCGATTATAAATTTCCAATATGTGGCCATAGTATGGTGCAATTATATAGACTTTCTTCAATTTTGAGAATTATTTTGGTTCGATCAAAGGTGGTGCATTTAGAAATTCCAAGTTTTGCACCAAAACGGAAACATTCTAGACACGTTCATGTAGGGCCTAAATATGTTTTAAATATAAGTTTGCTCACCGTATAACCTTTATCGCGATTCTGATATAAATGGTTCATCCCTAGCTCAGACATATACGTATATAGTTTACCCACCCAACGATGTATATACAACTTATCAATTCCTATAATGAGTCCGTGCCACTATTTCTCCGATACAGTATATATATATATACAGCCTATAATATAGACTGGGATTTGTGGATGCGAAGGCCTATATACATGCAGGCACGCTTAACCACCTGTCACAGCAGACAGTCACACAAACACGGAGTTAACGAAATGTATAGGGGATATTTTGCATGGGATCCATACATATATAGGTGTAGGCATGCTACCGAACATGGTTTGAGTGACTTTTTTTTCGCACGATGTCGCTTCGGTTGCTCTTTATTGGAGATTCGATCGATGGTTTACACTATAGCTGCCAATAATGCAAATATAGTACACTATATATTGATATAATGTGTGCTCTCATCTATAACTACGAGCAGCATCAGTATATAACCACCAACTCAAAGTTTGTGATTATGTTGTGGTTGATTTAGTTAAATTCGCATGTTTCCGTGGTCTGACCGTGGATTGTAGTATAATATACTACAGAGCGCGCGGTATCAAAACCTGGAGGATCTTTAATTCAAGCGTACTTGACCAATCCATTGTTACGAATTTGTTAAATCATTTTAGTAACGTATTCAAAACTTGGTGTGATTCTTCCCGTGTATCAATGCACATTCATTGTGATGCATGTATAGCCACCGAAGGGGTTATCGTGATAATATAGCCTATAGCCTATACGACCATTCAAAGAAAGTAATATAGCCAAAAATACAGTAGTTATCAACAATGGTGTGTGTGGGGGGCGGGGGTAATAACATTTGTTTTCTCATTCAATGCTAAATTCTCAGAAGCATTTAATTATTTTGCCATAATTAGCAATCGGTGGGCCATATTTATTAATCGACATCATAAGTTAGGGTAGGTCTAGTCATTGCATAAATGTGAATTTATTCTTATCAACAGCGATGCCATATGTATAAACACATTCCCTGTCCCCAATACGAAGAAATTTGCCCGGGGAGTTGATTTTAAACCTTTATTCGCGTAACAACGTTTCATAAATCAGATCACGGAAGCATTTTTTCGATATCGTGTGCGTAATACGTGATACACTACATATGTATTGACTAGGCAACGCCAAACGACCATGTCGTAATTGCAGCGATATTTCTCCGAGGGCGGGGCTATACATCCACGTTACTATTATTAGAAATATTGACTTATCTGGCAGGACGTACTTATTAAGCAGAACACCGGAATGTTGAATCCCAGTGGTGCGAAGAGGCAATCACCGGCATCAACATTTGTAGAGAATGCGCTGTGATATGGGAGGACGAGACAGTTGAAGAAGAGCGATGGCTTGGGTGCGATATGCCACCAGAAGGGGCCTGTAACTACTGGGTACATGCACAATGCCAGGGCGACCCGTTGCTCACCGATGGACAGGCTGACAGACTTTATTTTCTCTGTCCAAAGCACAGGTAAACACTAAATAAGTCCCCCACAACATAAATAGCATTGTGAAATAGAATAGTACAACTCAAATTATTTAACTACTATTGTAGTTATTAAAATGGATTTGTTTTAGTTTGGCAGTTTTACAAGGGCATTGCCACTCATGTGATTTCTTCATAATAACACAATAACAATAACAGGAACATGTTGAAATATTTATTACTATACGAAAATTACTTTAATATGAATGGTCTGTATGTTTTATGCCTGTATTATAGCAATCAAGATAATTAATGGGGGGGATGTAAACCACTTCACAATATAAGACAACGGTCACTAAATTGGAGTAATTGAATCTTGAACTATATAAATATATTTCGCGCTGTAAAATCCAATGCAAGTGGCTGCATGTATTAGTAAAATGATTTTTCGGAGATGGCTTCCAGAATGGCCGCAAAGCTATTGTGTTCTAATCCACCACTAATGATATGCAATATATTCTGTGTTGTTCCAAAGAGATCTACCTTCTCTGAATGCAACGCAATTAGCGAGGCAAGAGAAACAACCTTTAGAGACTGCTGTTCGGGGAAGAGGAATGGGTTCGGGACGAGGCGGTGGCACCAGGGTGCGCAGGCCAAGCGTTCGTGGTGGCAGAGGAACTGGAAGAGGGCGACAAGACGATATCAATAAATAATTCTAGATACGTATTTCTTATAAAAATTACTGGATTATTACCCCGTCCAAGTCGTCTACGCCACGACACAGCTCCATCCATCTCTCTTCCGAGGGCAACCCAGGTGGTAGCCACACTTTTAGCTTTTTGTTCCGCCCTTCCAAAACAAAGTCCCCACCTTCACCTTTGCTCGAGTGGCCAGAAAGAAAACGCCAATTTTGTATCCACTAGTAGTCGCACATCGTCTGGCATCAACACTCTTGTAAATGTATATCGTAGATAAATTTCACGATAATTCGGAGAATTGGTCAAGAAAAATAGAAGGCACAGTTTTATCAAAGCAGCATTAATAATTATGGAATTGTTCCTTCTTATACCAGCCGTGAATAGTTCAAATGCGAATACATATGTAAATGTAATTTTGAACATGAATTTCAAATTTAAATTGTGGCTCTTTTGAACATAATTATAAAGTCCTTCTTCCGAAACATTTTCACTCCACATATTAGCATGTTGAATATAATTGGTAAGAATTTCATCCCTGGTGCCATTAAATAGAATCTGTAAAATTTGCCATGATTTATGGTGATCAGAACACTTTAAACAGGTAGAAATAGCCTTCGGCGACTTAAAACCTAACATGTCTGCCAAATTGCACACAACAATGTCCCAGTATATTTTGAAAAACGATTTAACCAAGTTTATTTCAAAATGTCCAAAACCTGGCATCACAAGAATGTCCGCATACTTCCTATCAGATGGCTCAAATGTATACCCCTTTATAGCATGGGACTTAAGTTGGTGTTCAGTAAATGCAACATCACCCGTAAACTCAAGAGCACACTGTCTACACTGAAATATAGTGTCAATGAGTCTATGTGCCAGTGTCTACGGTGACCCATCACAGCCAAGGATAGTCCATACCCGACCACTAGGATGGGTTGATGCATTCAAAAGTTTATCCAATATTATTGTCACAGAATCGTATCCATTTTGATTTACAAATTTGGTTCACCTAAAATAGCAGCTGGTGGTGAAATTGGGTGGCAGCTGTCTACAAATGAATACTTATCATTTTTCTGAGTGCATGAGGTTTCAAATATGGACTTTAAATCTGAGAATTTCACAATATTAACTTTGTCACTTGAAGTTGTAGTAGAATTACTGGTTACCAGCTCCTTTAAGACATTATCAATATATTTGGATCGTTCGGTTCGGAAACAAATTTCATCATTTTCGATAACAGTCTTAACTTTGCAGAAGAGTGACTTCCGTTCAGAACATTTTATGAAATTCCACTGCATGGGCGAAAGAGAACTTTCCCACTGAAGCTTAGACATTGCATCCGGTATTAGATGCAAAACATTTGTCATCACACTCAATGTTGGCTTTGAATTATCCACCACCCTCCACATCTTGCCGAGAACCTGATTGTTATCGAAAAGTCATCACATCACCTTCATCCGGAACCACGTTTGGCACATTACCATTTTCAGAGATCCATTTTCGTATGGTGGTATGTGAACCTGAAGGCCGAACATTAGCGTTCAAACCACAAATAGTTTTACTCCCGGTCAAATGGTGAGTCAATAAATTTAATGAGAATGAAAATGGTCCTATATAATTTACACATCTGTAATTTATTATTTGTTCTAGTGATAAACACAAAGAATTCAATTTTCTTGGACTACTTGATGGAGAACAAGTAGTTACTCCGAGAAGAACATTACAAATTGTTTGGTTTTGCGAGGTTAACCAAACGGAGGTAGAAAACTGTTTTAAATAATTGACATTGTAACATCCAACTGTTCCACTTTTTCCTCTATCCAGCACATCCTCACTTTGACTTTTTCCCAACTCAAATGCTAACAGTTGTAGTTGATCGGGCGAAAGTTTTCCCTCTCGGATAGCCGTTAAAACTTCATTAAAAGCATCAGTCTCACGAGAGTTGTTATCCACAAGAGTACCATTTTGAGAAAAGATTACACAGGCGGTGCACAGCCACCGGAACCTGGCAGACAGAAGGCCCTGAGAAATTAGTCCATCGGTTTCAGATTTATTAATTTGTTGTGGTCTCTTCCATGGAGAGTGAAAGTCTTACCCTGAGAAAATTCAGCGTGTTTAGTACAGGAACAGTTTCGTGTCGGTGGCATGCTCTATTGTAAGTTGAACGTTCATAATTTTCAGGTGCAATAAACAAGGTCGGTATAACCCCCATGTTATGTTTGATATGAATCCACAAACTAGCCAATCGTGTGCGTCTATTTTGAGAAACTCATAGTAAAAAAAGTTGTGCATAAGCTAGTATTACACGTTTTGAGGAATACTGCCATTTGATTGGCGAAATCCCACATCGGGAGATCGGATTAGGACTCAACGACCATGCATGGGCGATAATCTGTGGAAGCATTGTTACTATTTGGCGCCAAAACTCACCAAAGAAGGCTTCTCTTGATACATTTGACTCTTCACTTACACAAGAAATTCTTCAAGTCACAAATTATGTATAGTTGTCTATATGATGTGCCTTACTTTCATAATGTACCGCTTAATATATGTAGATACCGTTACAAATAGTACTCTGCATCGTTCAATAAACGTTACTCGTAAGTAAATTTAAATCCTTGAGATGTGTACTGCATTTCAACGCGAACTTCCGGTTTGGGAGCAGGAAGAAATATGGATTATAAGACTAGAGTAATATTCTAGCAAGTAAATGATGGTCCCACAAATTCCCCCCATGTGCGACATCCCACCCCCTCCGCGGCACCACTTATATTATAAATTCCACAATTTTAAGCGACGCAAAGTAAATTCGCTCACCAAGTCCCTTAAGTCATTCAATTTCGAGTTGGGACCTTCATCTACACTGCCGTACATTATAAAGGAACAGGTTATAACTATGAAATATATTTCCTGCAATGTCAATGCCACAACATCAAAAAATTGCAAGGTTTTGGTCTGGTGGATTATGATATATATATGAGCGTAGCTAAATTAGACTCATAGCGTGATCTATAGTATAATGAGTTTGGTTGCAGAAAGATAACTCTATCGAAGTTTATGCTTACAGAACGTATGGCAATCGGTTGTTATAACTGTTTATCAATTCGATTAGTCGATTCTATTATGACTAACAATGACATTTCAAATCAGAATGAACAATTTATATGATTGGATATTTTCCGCCGAATAACCGCTATTGCTTACGAACATCACATGATGCAGACAAACACTGCATACAGTCCCTCGAGTCAGTGATAACAAAATACTGTCATATTTTAGACCACACCAAAAAATTCAAACTTCACTACAAAGTGCCAATGGTTATTTTACCTATGGAAAATCATATGGAAGAGGTGTGATGAATTTTTTGTATGTGAAAAGCACACAAGGCTATTGACCAATCAGGGCACAGTGTCTATTTTATTCTCTCCTATATATTCCTCCCGCATCCGCTAGATGTCACTCCGAACCCTATTTATACCAGTGTAACCTAAATCGATAGCCCGCTTTTTCACTGAATAATTGTAACTCCCTACATTTCTTCAGAATTACCCATCAATGAAAAAAATGTGTTAAAAAACAATATCACTTATGTGGTTCTTTATTTATCACACACAATTTAACAACCCCACCCCCTTTAACAAATTATTCATAAAAAAACACAATTGTCCACCACCAGTCATGTTCAGGCCCCATTTTCACTCAGTTTTAGGGGTCTGGTGTTGCAAACTTGGATCAGCTATGGAAGACTGTACAACATTCTTTCCATGAGAGAACTTCTGGTGATGTGAGGTCATTGAGTCCAGATCTGATCAGCTGAGCATCAAGCGCATGACTTTATCAGCCCATTGAAGACTAAAGTATGACATTTTCAGGTCTGCAAGGTTGATCCAAGATAACTGGATGTGGATGTATATAGAATTAGTTGAATAAAGATATGCTCTCTTTGAATTGAAAAAGTTTTAGTGCTATTAACCTTCAAATGGCCATACCCACCAGTGGAAATGACAAACTGTTATGATATATATCTGTATATCACTGGCTATAAAATCCAAAATACTTGTTAGATTAGCTTCTTATAACAATTGATATATGTGTCGTTGACATGCTCATGTTATGCGTCATTTGCAGTATCATCTGACTATTACCACCTTGAACAATTTTGAAAATACAATGAAAAATTTGCATTTTTTATGAAAAATCTTACTATTTTTTTGGCTGATGTAAGTGAAAGAAGACATCAGCAGCAAGAATAGCCACACCATACATGAGATATTCATTGGACTGAAAGACCAGGCTCTGTAAAATGCATTAAAATGCTTTAAAGTGACTCCCAGGAATCAAAAATGTCAAAAAGCTATTTTTTCCCTTTAGGTTACACTGGTGTAAATGTTTTCCATAGGCCTCAGTGCTAACGTTTTAGCGTATAGTGTTGGCAATATAAATGTTGGGTCCAAAATTTTCTTTAAATCTGAAAAATTGACATTTTGGGAAACTTTTTACACAAAAAAATCATGTCTGTCTAGCAGGGAATTCGCCTTTAAATCTTATGTTTTCGAAACTAGTGTCCTACCGCATAAAAAAATACTGTCATATTTTAGACCTCACCAAAAAATACAAACTTCACTACAAAGGGTTAATTCCTGTGCCAATGGTTATTTTACCTATGGGAAATCATAGGGAAGAGGTGTGATGATTTTTTTATGTGAAAAGCACACAAGGCTATTGACCAATCAGGGGCCAGTGTCTATTTTATTATCTCCTATATATTCCTCGCGCATCCGCTAGATGTCACTCCGAACCATATTTACACCAGTGTAACCTAATTATAAACGCAATGCGAGAAATATAATACTGTTTTGCACTTAGCCTGCACGTATAGTATATCCACGACCGATGAGTGGTCTTATAGACTGTTGCAAGAAACGCATTACGCTTCTACGTTTTCCTACGCCGTGGGCTTATCTCGAACAATGTGTGACTCCTCCTGCCATGTGGGTCTATATAAATATGATAGTAGCTAAAAACACAAGTTACTCCTTCGTGTAGCTGATCATATTACAAGCTACAGCTATCAGTACAGCCTAGATGCAGGTTTTGCCAAAATGTATTGTTTTTTCAAAATAAATTATCTCAAAATATGATGGAAGCTGTCCATGTTATCATATGTGAGGAGCACGTGAAGACGCTTAATTTTTCTTGATTCTACCAATATCACAATTATTTATATGAGAAAGAGAAAGTCATATATACTGTTGTATAATTGAATATGGCTTGTTGCCATTCATCGGAACGCTCTCACTGAGAGCTTTCCGATGAATGGCAACAAGCCATATTTCCGACTAAATCCTGAAAAATTACCCATAATTCTGCTGTGGTTAAGGAGTCGATTATTTATGGCATTACTGTATATATTTCTAATGTGGCCTAATTCCAGTTGACTCAGTGCTTGAGTGGACCAGACTGATTATAAACAGGTGTACTCATTTGGGTTGGGAAATCAATGCCTGTTTTATTCTTCACGATAATGTATGGGAGTACGGCATCATGCCGTGTAATTAGTGTTTTAACTCAATATTTACGACACAACTAAAGCTTCCTCCCATTATGAGATGATGCGCTTTTCATTTGTCATTGATTTGTGTACCACGTATGACCTTACGTCCATTGTATACTGTTGCTGCACACACTGGTGCAATGCACATTAGACATACAGTTGTATTCCGAATTGAAGTTGGTTCAGTGGGGAGGATATGTAATACAAGCAGGCATAATTGCGATATTTTAAAGACATTATGGACTTGTTTGGGTGAGTGAACCTGATAAGTTGGTACTCAGGGGTTATGCTAACTTGGGGGATGTAACATTCTACTAACATCGCCGAAAATTTCAAAGAAATGGATCATACCACTCCATAGAAATCATTGTCTGAACTACGGTCAATTGTAATTTTTTGCATCTGGATTCGGGACGCAACCATCGGCGATGAACAAACATAAATGATTTCGCCGTAGAGGGTCATTGCATTTCATTTAAATATAAGAATGGCGGTATGTATGTTGTCAAATTGAATTATTATTCGTAAACTACTTTGGGCAAGACTATTCTCCATTTCTATTCGATCACCCTGTCGGAGTTTTCACATCACTTTGAATGAATCATAAAACATGGATATTAGGGTGATTCGAAATAGATAGGGAACAATTTGATTACATTAGCATTTCAAGGTAAAAATGTTAAAGGAACATTGAATTAAGGTAACACATGTTTGTGCTACCAATACTATCGGGAAATTCATATATATATGTTGTTCGAAAAAACCAGAAACTAACATAAATTACGGTGATTATATCTAGGGATTATAATGCACTTGTGCCAATATACCCCTGAATCATCAAAGATGTGCGGGGGTTAATTATCGATAAACTGTCGCAAAGTGTAGTCCGGTTCACCTCTTCAATGTTAGATATTCCTACGTGCCAATATTGACGGCAGCTGATTTCCTAGTATCGTCCGTGTGCCATCCAGCACCGCTCACTGTTTCGTTCCTCTCCATGACGTCACGCTTACGAGGTACCTACCGACGACTTTGCAAAGTATTTATCAGAGCATATGAAGCCGGTGTATCAATATTTCGTGTACTTGTTAACCTATCTTGTACCTCCTTCCACATTTGGAAGCTCGAATAAGCCATATCGGTCTTATGTGTGTTTTTATGGGAAACTGGTGACCATTGGAATCACAGTCCATTTTGAGAATCATACTCTATCCACGCGAATGTCATGTTATTTGAACTCACAGAAATGACAAGATTTTGGGCTAATTATATCATCACGTGAGAGTTCAACCACAATGGTGAACCTGATTGAGTATTAAGTATCAACAATGAGATGTTTTAATTGGATTCTTCGGCTGAAAGGATCGCTGCTTTTAACAAGGCAACTAGTTGATCACACACAGCAATCTAAATATTATTCGCCACGTGGCACAGCAACCCTATATAACATATTATAACACTGGATATATATACAATTAATTTATTGAAAACGCTTAACGTCAGTGATTACAAATTAATATTGAGAAATACAGAAAGATATAAAAGTTTGGTTCGACCCGGCGGCTCGAGGTTTATAGCGAACGCTTTTTTTCTGTGCGAATTCCGAACAGGATTTTGGTAACGCATGAGTCATGTTGGTCTTCGCAATACGTTTTTTTTTATTTAATTACGTTTATCGTTACTTAATATTTATAAACACGTATGAATGGTATGCTAATCTGGTAGTTGTCAACTGCCCGGGAGATTCAAATATTTGGGAATAATGATTATATTGAGTGTAATTTGGATTAGACCTACCACTGTACCAGTGAATAGCGCCTGTATCGCTGCTGGTCGTTGTCACTGGATGTCACTTAGATGGTCACGTGGACAGTAGCGACCTAGATTAATTGTGATTTAATACCAGCTAGCTGATATAGATTCGGCCACGATATGGGGGTTTATGTTTATGTTCATGATAATTTGTCTAGGTGCACCATCAACAATAATAATATAATATGAATGTATGTACGTAGTATAATCGAGTTCAACTTGTACTTGCTTATACAGCACTGCGCCTAACTGGAAGCGCTGTCCAATTTTCAAATGGTTTATTGAAGACGCCTAACAGACAGCGCTGCTCAACTTCAAACAATACCATATCTACTGAACACGCACACTGATTTGCTCCCAAGTGCTGCCCGATTTCCGTATTGTAGTTGGTTTATTGAAAACGCCTACTGGCTTTCGCCTAACGGGAATATCAGGGCCGGGAATTTACTTGCGCTACCCAATTTTATTTGGTTTACTGAATAATCCCAATGACATATGTTTCATATTGTACTTGGTATGATTATTGATGACACGAACTGGCATGTGCATAACGGGAAGCGCTGCCTATTTTAAAATTTGAACTAGGTTTATAGCTTTGTACTATCATAGCTTGATTAAAATGTGCACTGGTCTGCACGTAGCCGATGGTGTTATCTGACTTTAAATTGTTCTTGCTTATAATAACTGGTTGAAGACGTGCCTGACCATAGTGCATAAACGGGAAGAGAGACACAAAAATACAATGGTAGTTGCTATATTTGGTTGTTTGACGAACTACTGGACATAGGTATAATATTTTTCATATAACCTGACGGTTATAATGCTTTGTTCGACCATATATTTACGTAGTGTTCTTATATATTTTCAGTCGCATAACTTGGTGTATGGGGCAATGGTAGAATTAGAATCGACGCAACCATTGTCTGAACAACGAATGCGGAGTGAAATGGACGAAACGCTGGGGGAAGACTATTTACGAATATGTTATGTGACATTGATTGGTCGAATTGTCTTGTATATATGCAAAAAATCGTCCAACAGTGTTGGGAGACATTACTATCATCGGCAACGTGCAGAAATGACGACATTATCGTACACTTATTGCAGAAGATGATTTCTTGAAACGGGAGGTTTTGTATCATAATGTGCCATGTCATATACAGGGAAACGGAATCTAGCAGCAAATACACACATTCAAAAGGAGAAAACTGCTCACGACCTAGCATTTGGCAAAGTGGTGGAACGCGTGAAAAAAAAAATTTGGCTAACCACACAGCTATTCTGTTTGCTGATTTGTATCGTCAGTTCTTGCTTTTGATGCTAGGAGAATCAGCAGATTACAAGCCATCCAAATTACAAAACGGTTACAAAGGCACTTTGGAACTTCGATAACAGTTCAACCCCAGTATCGACAAGGTCGCTATAATGTAGTGTGCAATAATCATATAACCATTAGTGGTGTCATGAACACTGTGATCAAACTAAATGAAAAGCAGAATTCGTTCCAAATCAATAACGATGTTTTAAATGTCAGGGTTATGGTCAAGGCCAGAAACATTGTAACAGTAAAGAATCCATATATCCACGCTGTTATGTTTCTGGTCATGGCCATACGGATTGTACTAAACCAGTTTTCAAACTGTCATTGTTACATGCTGCAATGGACAGTTCGTGTCCATATGAAAATGTGCCGAAGGACTTAAGTCATGCAAAAAGTGGATCCAAGATGGCTAATAAAAACATCACTCAAATTCCAAAGCTCTCATTTAGAGATGGACCCGAAAATTTGTTAAAGAATTTCATAAACATGCGATGGCTCCCATCAAGAGGTCAATCCGAAATCCATATAAACCTGGCGACAATCTGATGAGGGATGTGACCTATATGGGGTGCCGATGTAAACTGTAGACTGATTCGCGGGTCATACGGTACACTCTTATGACTAATGTGTAGGTTTTCTACACAGAATGTGTAGCCCTGCTACACAATCATTATTCAATTTTGATCTTAAACATATTTGTGTAGTACATGTATATGTGTAGTTTTGTATTCGTAATGGGTCAATTTCTACAAATTTATACACACTGGTGTGCATCAAGTCAACACATATCCCTTACACATTTTGTGTAGATTCTTACACATATAGATCGTAGACAAGAATGTAAGTTCAGTATTCCGAACTGTGGGTATATAGTATTGATCACATGTGGAGATTTATATGTTAAAACTATCATGGCGTACAATGGTACGCAATATTTCGCTCTGTCATGTGTGAGTTTTAGTTTTAAATGAACAAACCAGGGTCGTGGCGTGGTTGCATAATATTAGTATTACCGTATTACAACAATCATATAAACGAGTCTAAGAGCAGTATTCGCCATGAAAGTTTTAACAAATAAATCCTCATATATCATTAATACTATACCCACAAGTCGGAATTCTGAACTTACATTCCTTGTCTACGATCGCTGTAGATTGTATTCCAAAATATATACTCAAACAATATGGCCGTCATGTAGCAGACTATGAAACTGAAGGCACCGCAATGTGCATGCTCTACGTTCTTACACAATTGTGTGTAACATTATGTATAGAATGGTCCTTGGTCAATGTATTTGTATGTAAAACTACACATTGCTATGTGTATTAACCGGGTTTATACATTTGATGTGTAATCGTTTCTACACATTAGTTATAAGAGTGTATATCCCTCTTCGTGTGGATGACACTGATCATGATTACTTGCATTTTTAGTGGAACCCCCATCGCACCGTCTTTTTTTTATGACCATGCATATGCCCATAAAACCTTAATCAAGTCAACAATTAGAAATCTCAGGCCACGACTTTTATTCAGCATGGACCAAAAAGAGCGTTATTCATTAGCCGATTACTGATATGGTACGAATAAAGAGCGTTTATCTCGCTTCTGTCAAAACATTATTAATTGACAAGATTATGAAGTCTGTAGTATCGACGTATCTGATTACTCATTCCATAATTTCGTGAATATACTTTAGAGGTTCAAATGGGCCATAACTATTTACCTGATATATTAAAGCCACATGGCGGTTTGCGCTCCAAAATACACTTAATAATACTCGCTTTTAAATGTTCCCCGGTCGATAAATACTTTAACTACCTTTCTACGAGCATTATATTATATTATTTTATATATAGTTTATACACAGAACGACACGATGTGTAAATGGGTTTGTCAATACGGCACGTGTGCTGTCGCGGAAGGATAGAACGAACGGCGCTTGCGTGTAGTTCTGTGTTTATTACACGCTTCGCGTCCTAGAATCCGAGCATAACAATACAGACTTCATTTATTAAGGTTTATTTAGGCACATAGAGGGCGTGTTTTGCCATTTTCATGGTTGAAGCGAACGCCATGAAGTCATTTTACGTCAACGAGAAACGTATTGAACGTATACGTATTTGTAAATATGGAACAGCAATAACACTGTACTTCTGGGAATAAATATACTCATTATCTGACAATTACCGCCAGGTAGTGGATCATTGGTTATTATTTTTAAGGGACGACAGGAAGACGGCCAGTATTGGCCATGCAGTCCCTGTGCAATATCATTAATTGTGTACCTTTAGTTTAACTGTATGGTGTTATATTTATTGTACAAATAAATCTATCTATCTATATATCTATCTAAATAGATATATCACAAAACTACGCATTGAAGTCATAACAAAATACAACATTGAAGACGATGTTTGGGTCCCAAACAAAAACAGTGATTTGCACGACATGGAACAGAAAAGAGCGTTCACTGATATTATATTCCTGATATGGTAGAAATAAAGACCATAGACATTGTTTTAGAACATATGGAGCTGGTACATCAATAGATCGGAGGGACGTGGTTAGAGGGTCTTCGTTTGGGCCTTGGGGGGGGGGTTCCACCTTGGAATTTGGACCAGGCTAAACTCCCCATATTTGGCTGTGAATTATTTCCGAACTGGAATCTCGCGGCCTTGACTTTAAAGAATATTTGTCTTGAACTTACAATCGAGGAGAGGGGAGGACCCTCTGGGTCGAATCATTGTCATAGTCATTTGAAATCTGAACCTGAGAACAAATTCCTTGCATCTAGAAGTCTTAAGAGGGAGGTCAAGTGACCAATTTTGAATGGGGATTTCCATGCAAATCTGCGGAGCAAAAGTTACAGAGTTGCACATACTTCTGGGTGTGACTTGATGTGGTATTGAAAACAACAGATATTTATCTGGCGGGTCCGCTTGGAACTAGTTCCATTATAATGCTGGTGTATTTATTTTTGAATTTTATATTGATTTTTCAGATGTTGGTCAAGTGATGTAATTCCAGAAAAAAATTCTCAAATTTATATTTATTGCAAAATTTTATAATATACCAAGCGGACCCGCCAGATAAATACCTGTTACATCAACATTACATCACATTGACAAAAAGCAACGCATGAAATATATTTCTTTATTAAAACTTGTGCCTCTGCATGGTTGCCAACTTCCAACAGTTCAGATGCCGCTTCTGGTGTGCACTCATAAGCAAATTGCTTTTGATTGAATGACCTCTTGGTCCAGGATTGACTCGATTATGCAGCCTTCATTCGGCGTCAGAGGGGCCTACGGCCCATTCGTGCGACAATAACCATTATATCGTCTTATCTTTTGGTCCGATATGTAAGAGGGTAGTTTGACTGTATAATCATATCACCAAATCGAGTTGTCAGTTACCTTGCAACTGGTAACTGAACGACAAAAACGCACCCTTAGACCCGGTTTGGCTGGACCGCCAGTGTAGGTTTAAACAAGGCTTAAACTTGCAGGTTTAAACCGGAGATGACGAATCCGGCCACCATGTCGTCGTGATTATGCTCATGGTGTTAAGTAGGACAGTGCACCGTTAAGAGTAGAACTAGTTCACTATCCTTTTTACAGTGTATGAAAACGCTGGCTTTATACACCAGAATGACACTTATGTGCGTGCAATCACAGATGAGGATACAAACATGTTTAATTAATCCTGCTGACTTCGCGCTACACTTTTATGAAAAATGAATATCGATAACATATATGTTGCATCAAAGTATGAAGTGGATTAATTTTTAATCAAAGCTGTCGGGACGCGTCTGTGGGCCTGTCAGTGGCAAGACGGCTTGACTTTCATGTGTATAATGTAGCGCAATACTTTGTGGTATATTCTGCTTGTAGGCCCTATACTATCAGTTATTTCCCGCAACAACGGGGAGTACCGTAAATGGATATTTAATTAGCCTGTTCTAGATCTCCAGTAAACCCACACATTATCTGCTTATATTAGACTTTGTTTAGGTAGATAATAAGTTTAGAATCGCCTCATTTTGAGTCATAATGTGCTGAAAATTACAGTTTTAGTCACAATATCGATTTATAATGAGGCGATTCTAAGCAGATTTTGTGCGGACAATCACACAAGTAAGCCAACTCACGACTTTCCAGGTGTACGCTCTTTATGGTGTAGTTTCAGTAGTTTCACTGTGGCCCGCACCATAAAACCGAATAATGGATATGAGTCAATTATCTGCTTATTTCACAATCAAATAATCAAAGTATGTACCTATTTCGCATTATAGGTCGATTATTTGCGCATGATATGTTGATTTAATAACTCAATTTAGTAACTCGAGGCGAAGCCGACGTCAATAAGAGAACCCTACGATGTTGTCGAATATAACAATGTTGCCGCCACAAACTATAGGCTTCAAAATAGGCGTCGTCGCATTAATTCACACCAATAATGCAAATTATGTAGCCGACCTATGGACCGGGCGTCTTATGACGTAAATCACGGCGTTCCAGAGCAACGTCACGATTGGTGGAAAATTGCCAGTTCAAGGGACATTCATACATGTATATCTCCGCTGTTTCCAACTGCAAGGCAGAGTCAGGTCCCCTGCTACACTGGACTTTAAACGGACAATGAAATATGAATCATATTTGCAAAATCTACCGCGTGATCTAGCCCAAGAACTATTACGACTAAGAACATGTAATCACAAACTGCGTTGTGAGTCTGGGAGGTGGAGTAAAAATAAAGAAAAATCCCGAGCCTGTCAAAAATGCAGGACCCACATAGAAGACGAGTACCACGTTGTGATGATCTGTCCAAAATACTTGGATCTAAGAATGAGATATATCCCGGCTAACTTTTGGCAAGAGCCATCTAGAGCACGATTTTATATTTTACTCGGTAGCCAAAACCCAGCTACTCAGAAAAGTTTAGCGATATCTGTTAAGTCGTGCATGAAGATTCACGAAAAAACAAGAGATGACACAACATGATTCGATTAACGGCATTACATATGTGTAATGTCAGCATGTGTACCTTGTCTAGATAATGAGAAAGAAAAAAATTACGGCGATTTTGCGACGACACTGATGGCGATTGACGACGACGACGATAACAACGTTGACGATGTTGATGACGGGATAATGGTGACGATAGATGATAACGAAGATGTATAAAGACGGCGACAAAAATACGGATGATGACGATGGTGTTGATGATGACGATTATGATGATGATGATGATGGTGATGACGATGGTGTTGATGATGATGGTGTTGATGATGACGACGATGATGATGGTGATGATGATGATGATGGTGCAGATGAATAATGATGATGATGATGTTGATGAGGATGTTGACGATGGTGATGATGATGACGATGTAAGTGACCCCATTGTATATATGTACATATCCATGTTCTGCATTAATTTGCAGCGTTAACAATTAAAGCATACAGCATACTTAACACTGCCACCATGTACACAGAAAATGAGGAAATCACTCACTGTCGTCGTTTACAATTCATTCTGCATTATTCTGAGAAATCGAACTGTCCTCATTCATTTGAAATATGGCTAGATCAAGCCAGAATGAAATGTAACTGACAAAACACTTAAATAAAACAATTATGTTTTATTTAATTACGAAAATAAATATATATATATGATGGCAGCGGTTAAACCAGCGTAGCGCTCGGACTGAACTATGGCTTGGTGCTCATATACGCGACAATTGGGTTTTGCATAGATACGAATAAATAAATCCAGTGGGTTAGACTAAGATTTTAAGGACATCTGGTTATCATATCTCCGCGAAGATACATCTGTTTTAATAAATGTCCAGGCGCTCATATGTTCACGGTCGACATTTTTCTTTGAGTAGCCGTTGAAGTTGAAGCAGTACAGTTTTTGAAATGGAACATTAATAATATGATAAAAGAGATG
The DNA here is from genome assembly GCA_032622095.1 of Siphonodentalium dalli. Taxonomy (NCBI): domain Eukaryota; kingdom Metazoa; phylum Mollusca; class Scaphopoda; order Gadilida; family Siphonodentaliidae; genus Siphonodentalium; species Siphonodentalium dalli. Next base: position 110,894,294 of record CP136061.1, on the reverse strand, counting down.
TAGAACTGTTTCTCACATAAAGTACAAAGTTCTGTTTCTGATAGATTGCAATGGAATAGCTTTAGAATTTATATATAGTATATGATATACTGTATATCATGGTTGACCTTAAATTGGAATATGATACGGATGTTTACAGATTTCACCCCAATTAAAATCACTAGAGGGTTTTCCTAGTCGTTTTGCCACCTGTTTTTGGTACATCTAGGCTGTTCACAAATATTTCCCAGGAATATGGGGTAGAATGTTTTACAAGTTTGTGTCAATCGCTCCAACTTATCTATTGTTGCTTTTTTTTTAACAGATCCAGTTTCCTATTTACCCTCACATATGCTCTCAAGTGAGATGGTATTGCATTCAAAAGTCCCTGGCAACATGTAAAAGGAGTGCGTAAATTATATTTACAACGGAATGGGCCATCGTCCAATGAGTCATCTGTCATCAGATCATATATAAAGAATATATTGTTCGTTGTCCACTCCTTGTTAATGAACATATCTGTCCACTATGATATGTTTATTTAAATAAATTGGTTGAGATAGGATATCGCTGTTCTGAGGTTTTGTTCCAGTAGACTCCAAGCTTTTCCAAAAAGGGTTCACTTTGTCCCTCAAGTATTTAAGGCTTCGGTGTGAAGATGCTAAAATGTATTGCCACCAAACGGATCTACATATAAATCATCCATGATAATACTTTTCCAGCTTGCCAAGTTGGATGTCCAAGTAATATTTTCACCCATGATCTTTTCATTTGAGAAAGAATCTACGGCCATCCTAAATGCGATTGATAATAACTTTGTGTTTGATTTATCATTCCTTCCCAACCACAGAAAGCGAAAGAAAATTTGCCGTATTGGTACTGTACTATCTCTGGACGAGGGATGTAGTACTGATAGACAGTATGTTAGCATAGGAAGTGCTAGGGTCTTTATTACAGTTGTTTTTTTTCCAATGAGAGATAATTGCCTGACGGACCAGTCATTCAGCAGATTTTCCATTTTTTTTTCAATATCGTCCGGTAGTTGTTTTCAATATAGTTTTCATTGAACAAATTAAATTATATATCAAGAATAGTTATACGGAGATTGCATGGTTCCATATAACAGGTTCTTCTGTTCGCATGTCTTCAGCACAGCCGCGTTACGATCCAATGCATAGTACTTGCGTTTTTTTTTAATTAGCCTTTAGGCCTGATATTTGTGATAACGTTTTAAGATAACTGTATCAAGCGCTTCATTCAAGGATTGTGAGACATCCCCAAGGAACATTGTCATATCATCTACACATTGTGAGATTACGAATTCCAATCCATTTACCTGTATGCCTTTCATGTCTGGGTTGTGTTTGAATCACCAAGAGTCTCCACTGCCATGACAAACTGATGCGTTGATAACGGGGTCCCCCTGTCTCAGACCCCATGTGTATATCTATTCTCTCTGATACGTTCCCATTGCAAATAATTTGACTAAAAATGTATGTGTAGACGGTAATTAACCCAACCAATAACACCTGGTCGGAATTTAAAGAATTTCAATAATGTTTCCATTTATCTCCATTCCAAAGAATCAAAAGCTTTTTTTTAAATCGATGATGGTTAGTAAGCCAGGTATATGTTTCTGTTCGCATTTATCCATTAGGTCGTAAATGAGACGAGTTTATTCACAAATATATCGTCCTGCTAAAAATCCTAATTAAGAGTCTGAGATCAACTTAGGTAGGACCTTTTTCATTATGTCAGCAATTACGGCTGACCCAATCTCCACATCAACATTACGGAGAAATCCGTCCACCCATGACTCGAAAGGTGATATATCATGGAGATAATGATGTATAAGTTTGGTGGAAGTCGGCAACAACAATCCTTCATATTTCCTGTCCCTCCACCTGTTCTTCCCCTGACGCCAACAGCTGACCCGCACCATTATCGTCCACGTTAAACTTTATGTTACCCATAGCCTGTTAGACCCATTTGGTGTCATCTAGTTTCGGGGTCCAAATAAGCATAAGGTGCGAAAACAGAGTACACGGTGAACAATTATGTTAAAGCCAATAACAGTATACGCGGCAGAATAACAGTACAGGGTGGCGATTTACAACATGGAAGCAAGTGTATCTGAAATTATATGCGGTCAATCGTATATATTTCTCAAATTCGGCACTGTTTCTTGTCATAGGACTTACAAACTTCCAGCAGCATGATTGTACTATAGTTTCCTCATCTGAGTAAAGGGTCCCGCAATCACAATAGGTTTGCAGTATAGACTGCTTGACAATCACACTTTTAATGTTAACATACGGATCCAGATAAACATCGTACAGGGTGGCAAATTTTCCAAAAACTAATAATACGGGTGTGCTTATTTCGATCCCAAGAGTAGATGGTCCCTTATGAATTTACAAAGAACACATAGACATTCGCAAATATTGGCAGCAAATGTGACGTCTTTAGCCCACATGCTTTGATTCTTCGTATCATTGGAGAAGAACGTATATAGATTTAGTGGAAATTGGCGCTAAACATAATTTCTATTAGTTTTGGTTCTCCTCCCCTGATTCGAGCGGTGCCACTTTCGACATTTTAACCACAGAATCAGACTCATATCATTTGGATGACTATATTTAAGTTTTAAGGAAATCGGCGAGTAAACAATTTCGTATCCAATTTAGTGTCCAATTTAGTGTCCCATCCCCATGGAGATGATTATGTATACGTTTGGTGATAAACGGCGACTAAATATATTCGTATCATTATTTAGTCCCCCACCCCATCTCACCAAACGGCGCCAATTTGGCGTATTTAAATCACACAATTAGATTCGTCGCATCATGGAGGAGAATGTATCAATTTGTTCGAAATCGGCGCAAAAAATTATGTTATTAATTTTGGTACCCGCTCCCCCCTTCCGTACACCATTGACTCGAACGGCGCCACTTGTGACAACTTTAAACGACAATGTTATACTCCTCATGTCATGCAGATGGTTATGTATAAGTTTGCTGGAAATCTGCGACAAAAACAATATTCACCCCCTATTCTGCCCTTGACAACAACAGCGTCACTTTATAAACTTATAACCCGCACCAGTGTCTTCCTCGTAAAACAATTCACCTGTTAGTGCTATCTAGACAGTCCTCGTGAATTTATGTAGAACACAGACATACAGACAGACATTCGCAAATATATATATAAAGCTGGGTATTTTGTTCCAGTGGGATGTGAACTATATCATGCAGTAAGCAATTGGCCATTCAGTGCACATGATTTTTCAATACACGATTCGTGTATTTATAATTATGATTTCAAAGCATGGCATATGAAGTAACTTCAGTATATATACGTATGCCGGTGTGAATATCGAGTTACTCGTGGCGGCATTTAATGCTATATGATACCAAATTCCAGCGATCATGAATATTCAATCGTCTCTAAGTAAAGTGTGAATATTTTGCTTTTATCTTCATTTGTTTGCTCATTGTGTTCCCTCTTCCATAATTCGATGTCAAGCCATCGCCTACAGTAAGACAATTATCGTCCTGCTATTGGTGGCGCAAATAAGATTTAAACATATTGAGCTCTCATTGATCGCGATTAGAAACCTAAGCTTCAGTTTCAGGGTCCTGCTACAAACCTCATCGTATATAAGCGATACAACGTGGAAGAGGAAACATTCTAAATAGGATAATCGATCAGTGGAAGAGGAAATAATATGACCAGCTGATCGGCAAAAGTACATGTATTCTCGACGTAAGTACTGATTAACGATGCCCTCTGCAATGTGATAACAAATTATTAACAAATTTCTTAAAGGTACTCAATCCGATTCGATGGTCCCCATCGATCAGACTCCAATAACGACAATATTTTTCAAATGCCGCTTCAGTTATCTTGCCCAAAATGTCTTATTTATCAACATTTTGTTTAACGAAATTTAGCCCGATTGTCAAATATTTAAAAACCAAAGCCATTTTATTTTAGAGTTATCCACCTTCATCCGCAATTTGGTCCGAGAAATTACATATCTCGGGAAATAACAAAATTTCAAAAATCGATATCTGATCACTCTGAGCTTTTATTTGATGGGAGGGTTTCTGGACTCGAAATTTAAAAAAATGTGCAATCAACTTCATTCGTATGCAAAAGCATCCAGAAATTAGACAAAATAATCCATAAATTACGTTGAAACGAGTGCAAAAAGTATAAAAGAGAACGCCCTGTATTGCCTACCGCTTTTGTTCGACGGGAGCATGGGCGCTCTTTGTTATAGTCGTTATACATAATCATCTCCATGAATGTATTGACGAGGTTTTTAAAGATGTCAAATTTGGCACCGTTCGAGTCATATGTGCACGGAAGGGGAGATTGGCACACACATTTATATTTATAAACATATCTTTAGCGCCGATTTCTTCCAAATTGAAACTTAGTCTTCCCCACGAGGTAAAGGAATCTAATTGAGTGATTTAACGACGCCAAATTGGTGCCGTTTGGGTGAGAGATGGGGGGGGGGCACTAAATCTAGTAATAATTTGTTAAGTCGCCGATTACCACCAAACCTATACATAATCATCTCCGAGATATCGCGAGTCTAATTGTATGGGCTAAAGTTGTCAAACAAGTGGCGTCATTCGAGTCAGGGGAGCACCGAATGGGGGAAGGGGACCGCAATTGATAAAAAATAATTTTAGCGCCGATTTCCGAGTTTGGGGTTTTAGTATTAAAACGCGTCAGGGGTAGAGCGTCCCACTCTGAACTCCCGTCACAGCAAAAGTAGGCATTGCCTATATAATAAATGTCTTCTATTGGTTGGTATAACTTCTAAATTGACTACTTTTAGCTAACTCAAGCTAGGCCTGGTATGGAAAACTCTTAACTGTGATAGCCCAATGTGTGGTTTATTGAAGCCCGCACCGGGGTTTACTGACCGCAGTGGGGATTATAGGAAATCAAACTCAGGGTTATTTGTTTTACAATTTCACTCGGATCATTAATCGGGGTGGGAGGTGTTGAGATCGGGGTGGGAGGTGTTTTCATATCAAAATGTTCTACAGTACACATGTATACCATTTACAATCGTGACATTGCTGATTGTTGTCCAACTAATATGACCACCATAATATACAGGAACACTGGGACATTTTAATGGTGTCCATCCAGTTGGCGTCTTGTCCACTTATATTTTTGGGATTTGATGTATCAAATGGGGTGAAGTATTCCTCCCTTGAAACTGATTGATCTAACGAACTTCCTTCAATTCCAACGAAATTACTGATCCGGAAAATGGAGTGACCCCAAGATTGTTCATTGTCTGTTTGTTAGCCTATTCTGAAGTGGCGAGTTCATATTAGTCGAGTGCAACAAATTTAAGTAATTGTGCCGTTATCACATGGTATATATATATACATCGTCATTTGGATAGATCATCTCACTCGTGTCTTCATAATCAAGAAAGGTGGCAATCGTCGTGATTGGGAGTTATGAACTCTATGCTCACTCGAGCTACGCGCTCGTGTATAGAGTTGTAGAATATGTCAGTATGAACTATGACCTCTGACCCATAAGAAACCATGAACTGTAACCTCTGACATCTGCACACTAACTGGCCTGTGATTGGGTAAGAAGGGAAAAAGACGGGAGAGAAGGGCGGAGCTAAAAAGAAGTGTGCTCTCTCTTGAATCGGACCGCCATCGAGAAAGCACGCGAAGGGAAGTATCTAACTTGGAGTCTTGGAGAGTAAAACAGGTGAGAATATTATATAAAGCTTATCTTTGCCTATTACCCCAAAAGATAGGACAATGGCGACGAGGATGGGATCGAACCCACGCGGGGAAACCCCAATGGATTAGCAATCCATTGGGGAAGGTTTTCACTTTTTTTACCGCATCTTCTATGTTTGGTAGTTGGAGCCCGTTGGTATAATCCCCAGAAAAGATAGGACAATGGCGACGAGGATGGGATGGCTTTATTGGTCCGTTGTCGTGGTGTTTTGACGGTGTAATTACATTCTATCGGCAACGTGACTTCGAAGTTGGGGATTCCACTCGGCTCTAACTTTTTTCGGGTATTTTTTGTTATTCTCACTTGCCACCTTGGTTGGAATAGGCGTCTATTGAGACTTTTTCGTTCCGTGTTTTGTCGGAATAGGCGTCTATTAAGACTGCTTCATTCCGTGTTTTGTCGAAGTGTCTGGGACACGTGGTTTGGCGGTAGGGCGACACGGGGTATAGCTCCACATGCTTTTGTTTTTTTTCATATTTTTTTCCCCCCATAAACGGAAGTATTGGTCACGTGATCTCATGTTGCTCATGTGGATATTTTTTGTCTAATTTAGAGATTCAAGAGCACTTTTACGGTAGTTTGCGAGATTTTTGCCTCCATTCAGGTGTTTGCTAGACACATTTGTCTCCTGCTATGGGTATATACATGTTATTGGTTTCTCTGTCTCTTTTGAGCCAGTGCACAATGAAATAATCTGTCTCAGTGACATTATATTTGTAACATTGTTGAGCTGTCAAGATTGTCGCTTGATGAGGTTTTATTCCCTTTATTTTGTTCCCTGTCTTATGTACAGCCGTCTCGCGGGCTGACATTATTTTTGGTTGTTCTTGACACTATTGTGTCTTGATCTGGACTCTATTGACACTATTGGGTTTTGAGATTTCCTCATGTCCAAGTTAGCCATTAATTTTTGCTCGTTTCGAGAGCTTCTTTCTTTGCCGGGCATCGGGCGAAAGCGTGCGTTTATAATTTTGTATAACAGGCATGTTTATGGGAATTTACTCCCGGAAATTTTGTACAAGTTGCCTCTAGCAACTTCGATCGATAAATTAATGCCGCTTATCGATGTTCGTGTTTTTGCGGGTATTGAGGCAAGCGCCCCTCGCATGTGCGACCTAGAAACGCTTGAACATCTCTAGGTGTTAATTGATGATTTCGTTAGAAATCCGGCTGTTCGGGGGGATTTTGGGGGGCCTCCTACCCCTCCGGCAACCGACCATTCTCCACAGGAGCATACCCATATTTATAAGGGCATGGAGAGGGAATTGCATGGGGTGAAAGCGCGTGTATGTACCGATCACGAGGGCAAATCAAAATCTTCGGTTTCGGTTCTTGTGATGGACCAATCAATTTAACGCGATGCTGTCATTCTACGACAGGGTGAAATTTCCACATCTCGGCCCCCGGCTATCAGTTTTGAGGGTTCCATTCCTGCTTCTTCCAGTCCGAAACCGGATCGATCGGGTTTACATAAATTAACCCCCACAGCTAAAACATCGCTGACAGGTTCGCTGATGAATTTTGATATCAAATCCTCTAATTTATTGGCGAATGCACCGGCTCCATGTAAGGATAGCCCCCACGATTCCTTTTCGGACTCGGACCTTAGCCAGTCAGGGTCAAATGTATCGATGGCCTCTCATAGTCGGTTAGCGTCCTACAATCATGGTTCGACTTTTAACAGAGATGACACAATTGAGCGGTTAGAGCATCAACATAAGTACGTCAATTATTTAAGTCACCAATTATCACAAATGCAATTATATGTGGACACTCGTCGTACATCTCAGGGGCCACACCAGAGTTTCAACGAGTCGGTACAAATCCACCACACTCACCTCACCATCCGAAGTTGACACTTAATATTGTCAATCCTCAAGCATGTTCTCCGGCCCAGCATCTGCGAAACCGCGATGTGGATAAATTGGTTAGGCCTATACGGGGCCTGTCTAAGCCTTCTCATACGAGTAAGGATATTCCTGATCATTTGGGGTGGAGGATAGTCTGGATGATATTACAGTTGCAGACGGGCATGATAACAGGAAACTCACTTTCAGAAGGGGGGAGTGACCATTCGCCGTTTAAGAATGTGGTCGCCAAACGCGAGGTAGTGTCACAAGACGCCTCACATAGTCGAACCATGAGTCGTCTACAGTCGCGCATAGAGCGAAAGGACAAACTTACTTCTCCGCGGCGTACAGAGAATGTTGACTCGCATTATTCTCCGCACCGACGTAGAGTGGATCCCAAACCACGACGCGAGGTTCATTCACCACGCAGGCGACACCATTATTCGGAACCGAGGGTAGAGCTCGCGGACGGATATATTTCTCCATGACATACAGAGTATGCGGACTCGCATCACTCTCCATCCCGACGTAGAGATAATCACATGGAGCGCGCAGACAGACTTATATCGCCGCGACGTATCAAATATGTTGACTCGCAGCATTCTCCACTCAAACGTAGAGAGAGTCCTGAATCGCGACCAAACAAAGCAGACGACACTCTATTCAGTCAGAATCACGCCGTTTAGAACCTGACAACCGACCATATTCTTCGGGCAGACGAGAATATTTGAGTCCGCCCATCGAGGCGAGATAGAATGTCGTCGGGATTCTCCGCGCAGGAGTCATTACTCTACTGGTGTTCCAGAAACGCGCCACATAGAACGCGATGATAGACAGGGTTCCCCAAGTGGACACAGTGATTATAGGGGTAGGGACAAACAGGGTAGGGACAAACGTTATTCTGCGCATAGGCATGGTTTTTATCCGGATTTGTCGGCTGAACGGACTAGTGCTAGTAGTTTAGAACCTTACCGACGGGAGCGCGCGGACAGATGCTATTCTCCGCACCAGCGTGGGGATAAAAGCCCCAGACCGATTCGTCGTGAATTTTCAAACAGAAATGAAATGCGGCAACACAGTCGGGATATTAGCCCGGAAATGTTATATCACCCTCAAGGGTGTAGGGATAGGCCTAATCCTCGACCCGAGTACGATTTTAGAGACCGCGATGAATTCCTTTTCCGTCGAAATGATCAAGGTGAACGCTATGCGCATGGGCGACATGGGAACAATGACTGGAGAGATCCTCCGCCTCACTTTAATGGGAATAATCGGGACCGTGTTCAGGAAAGGGATCGAAGACATAGGTTTCCTAATCTCCCTAATGGATTGAAATTTGATGGCCACAATAGCTTTGAAGGTTTTCGGGCTAAGTTTGAAAGCTTCGCTGTTTTACATCAATTGACTGCAAATGAGAAATTAACGGCCTTATGCTTAAGTTTGGAGGGAAAGGTTCTTGACTACTACGCTTTTCTTTCCGAAAACCATCCGGATTTGGGTTTCCAAGCCGTGATGGACAAATTGGTGGATCATTATGGGGCCCAACAACCGCCCGAAACTCTAAGCGCCCAATTCATGCGTATGACCCAAAATAGAGATGAACTCCTACAGGAGTGGGCGGATCGGGTTCTTATGAAGGCTTCTAAAGTGTGGAAAGGGTCACCGGAAAATATTATAATGGGACAAGCTGTGGCCAGATTTTGTCAAGGGCTTTACGATCAGAATTATGGGGATTATACCAACGGGCTCCAACTACCAAACATAGAAGATGCGGTAAAAAAAGTGAAAACCTTCCCCAATGGATTGCTAATCCATTGGGGGTTCCCCGCGTGGGTTCGATCCCATCCTCGTCGCCATTGTCCTATCTTTTGGGGTAATAGGCAAAGATAAGCTTTATATAATATTCTCACCTGTTTTACTCTCCAAGACTCCAAGTTAGATACTTCCCTTCGCGTGCTTTCTCGATGGCGGTCCGATTCAAGAGAAAGCACACTTCTTTTTAGCTCCGCCCTTCTCTCCCGTCTTTTTCCCTTCTTACCCAATCACAGGCCAGTTGGTGTGCAGATGTCAGAGGTTACAGTTCATGGTTTCTTATGGGTCAGAGGTCATAGTTCATACTGACATATTCTACACTCCTCCCCCTCCAGTTCTTGCAGAATGCATTGTGAGGACTTCTGCTATCCTATCTGGTCTGCGACTGGGTGGTTATAAACAAATAGATGTAGATAAATTCCGCTTTGTACAATCCCCTCGACAGGATGTCGCCGTTCCTCGTTGACACCATGCCATAGCTCAGCGTTCCTCGCTGTTCCCATATAGTAGCTCAGCGTTCCTCGCTGTTCCCATGCCAATGACTTCTTGGGTTTGACCCCTTATTTCCGCCACAGCAGCCACTACTTCGCCTATATTCTTTGGGCTAGAAAATGCCCTGCTCCCTGCAAAGTACGGTCCATCCGTCTCTACAAGCAATCTTTCGTCTGGAACACTCCTCAAGGCCTGTTTCTGCTCTTCATCAAAATGTTTCACAAGCCCAGTAAACCCAAAATAACAATTCGGTAACTCCATCCATTCCATCAGTACTTCAGATCTATGTGAGCAACAATGGAGATGCAGTGGTTGGGTGACAAGCCTCATTCTCCTAATGATTTTCAATGCAATCCTTGCCACTCGATCTCCATATCTGCTGGCTCCTCTAAGGTGTAGAATGGTGGGCTTACTGGGCATGCTTAATTTCAGGAGGTCTATGAACAGCCGTTATTGTATGTCGAATGAGGATGGGTGATTAGTATCATCCATGTCAATCTCTCCCAAAGCACACCCCGAACGATGATTCAGATAATCTCTAATAAGTTCCAGGGTGTGGTTTGAAGCCTGCCGAACGTTTTTCGGGTGAAACCCTATAGCCGTTCTCCACCTCTGACCAAGATCCACTGTCCAGGGGTAAGACTCCGGATCACAAAATACCGCAACCCCACCGATTATGCTACATGGGACCTTTCCGTCCGGAAATCCCTCAAAATATTGGTCCCAACAAAGGGTATCGGTGCCCTTGTTCGCTCGCTCCAGAATCCGATCCGGGCGGAAATGACTGTCATATAATTTGAGCAGTGGCTTTGGGGAGGATCAGCGAGAGCGTCTTCACACTCCACCCAGGCCTCCAAACTGTCATCCTCCAGTTCTATCTCCAAAACCCCGCACTTCTCGGTCTCCATGGGGCAGGTCTGGTGTTCTCCCTGGGACTTCAAGAACATTTCTTCCTCTGGTGGAGACCTTGGTGTTGACTCAATACTGATATCCTGACTGTCTGTGCCCCCAGACTGGCTCAACCCGGTGAGGGGTCGAGTCAAAGTACTGGGCTCTTCAGGCACAATCTCTTTGACTTGAGTATTCTGATCCATCTCGGTTAGGGGACGGACCATAGAATAGTCCTCCGTACTCACCAGTACCTCCTGGGTAGCAATCGTCTGGTCCCACCCGTTTAGCGGTAGGATCATAGGCGACTCTACATCTTCATTGGTGGAGCACTCCTGATCCAACCCGGTGAGGGGTCGAACCACAGAAGCACTTCTCCCATATATTCTGATCCAATGCTCCTCCCGTGACAATCCATCTTCTCTATCTCTACAGCACTGTTTCAACTCGTCCAATTTCTCCGGATTAAGCATTTGAAGCAACACATAGAGAACCCTCCAATATAAAAAACAAGCAGGGGAGTTAATAGGACTCAACCTACATTGAGCAGTTTCACCATCCTGAAAACATGGATCAGTGGACCGCGAAACCTATCTATGTAAAACTTATACATGTCTCCTGATATACTAGTATCGGACGAAATCAGTCGGTCAGAATTAATCTTGTCGATCAAAGATTTGAAGTGTTCTAAGGTCACCGCCTCAATAGGAATCCTTTGAATAAAACCAACCAGTGTTTTTATTCCCCTGCCATTTGTTGACATATTATCTCAGCCTGTTCAATTGAAACCGGTTCCCACAAGGTCTCTGGAACATGTGCATACAAGACAAGTCCTTTCAATTGTGAAAACCTTCCCCTACATATCAAGCATAGAGTATTTCTGTTCTGCCTTAATCCTGCTTTCTTCAAATTCTGCTTACGACGCCACCTGCGATAACTTCTAAGGGTGGAAAACTTCGTTTCTGTCCTCGGCTGTGGAGTTGATGGTAATTCTCCCAGTCTCCTCCTCTCTTCATCCCTTCGAATTCATCTTTGAAAAAGGCTGGTGGTATAGTATGTTCCTCATCCCCTGGAGATAATATTACATTGTAATCCGATCGAAATAATTTGAAGCCAGCCTGCAAATATTTATCTATATCCAAATATATTGCCACTTCACTTAGGGGCCTCATTCCACTAACCACAGTTTTATTTTCCGGTTCATAGGTGGAGAAGTGGATCATCTGTCTCTCCATGGTCTTAAGCCCTTCTACCTTAATTTTCTCCCAATTTTCCAATGACGTTCCATGCACCGCTTGTTCCAATTCTTCGCACGTTAAGATGGGGGTCAATTCTAGTTTCTCAACTGGCGTGGAGTGAGCTTGGTACGCCTTGATCTCCATTAGTTCCATTAATCCTCTCTTCGATTGTCTTAATGCAAATCTGTTTTTTTCATTAGTATTTACTACCCGTGTTATGTCTTCTCTGGTCACCCCATGAAGAAATGGGTCCTTAAGCAAAATTTGTACTTCCATATACCCTTCCTTATTAATTTTTGTGGTATGACGGAGCAAATACGACAAATGCCTCCCGATAGCTTCGTCATTTGGTTTCTTCCTACCTGGCCTATCAGTCCTAAAATGGTGGACCTCAACAGGGTCTTCGCAAGTTACTTGCCGAAGCGTGTTCTGAGAATCACTGTGGGATTGATTTAAACCTAGTGACTCACTATGTCTTGATGGTTCCCAGTAATGTGATTTCCTCCTGTCCCCCTCATCCATTCTTAACTTCTTTGCTGACATCTAAAAATTAGGAATAGACTTTGTATGATGAAGCTGAACATTATTAATTACACTCAGGACAGAAGTATTGTTTTAAAGCTCGTCCTTGTTTTGCAGTAACCTTAACGCACTCCCCATGATACCATTCCCTGCAGCTGTCACATTGGATCATGAAATTTCCATCGTCTTTTTTATTGCACCAGCAGTACAGAATATCTGCAGAGGAAATAGAGGCTCTTTCCTCCCATCTTTTAATGACGGCCCGTAGCCATTTTGGCAGTTCCTCATCTCGACACAACTTAAGTCGGTCATGATGGAGTGTTACTAAACCGGTCTTAAGTCTGACCTTAAAGGTGCTCTTAGAAAGTAACTGCATTATTATGCCTGGTCCCTTCCAGTTCACCGATAGTTTTTTATTTCCCCCCTTGATAACTGCTGTGTCGCATAGGTAAACGATATCTCCCAACTTAAATGGTTTACAAAACATCCTGGCATCGTACTTTTTCTTCATTTGGACCTGAGACTGTTTTAGTTTATCTCTAGCAATCTCATGGGCGACCCTCATTGTATTTTCCAGTTCCAAAACAAACTCAGGTATATTTTCCATGCTTTTATGAGGGAAATTTGTGGGGTACATGAGGTCGACGGGTTTGGTTACCTCTCTGCCCAACATCAAACGATTCGGAGTGAAACCGGTTTGCCGACAAACCGATGATCGCAAAGCTCCAGCTATTTGAGGTAGGAAAATGTCCCAACTTTTCTTTTTTTTTTGCCCACGAAGCAGCGCACCGCGTCCATTAAGGTTCTATTATATCTTTCGCATTGGCCATTAGCGGACGGTCTATATGGCGAGCATCTGAGCTTATCAATATTCAATGCCTTACACATTTCCGCAAAAAGATCGCTCTCAAAGTTCCGCCCCTGGTCTGTCAAAATCCCAAATGGAAGACCAAATCGAGTAAAGAATTCATTTATCGCGGCCCGCGCCATATCAATAGCTGTTTGAGAAGGTAATGGAATACATTCCACCCATTTGGTGAAAGAGTCAACGATCATGAGGAGATATTAATTTCCCTGTTCAGTCCTTGGTAATGGCCCCAAAAAGTCCATGTGCACGCGTTCCATAGGTGCCCCCATTTGAATTTGTTGAAGTGGAGCGCGAGGGTGCCGGCTTTGCTTTTTACAAACATTGCAAGTCTTGTAGGCTGCCACCCAGATCTCAACATCGTTATTTAGCCCAACCCAATAACCAATTTCCTTGACCCGCTCTTTCGTTCTACTCATTCCTTGGTGTCCGGAAAGTGGAACATTGTGGCATAACTCAAATATTTCTTTTCTCATATTAAATGGAACCACTATAACTTTTCTTGCGGGTTCTATACAAAACATTATCATTATCGAGAACACAAAGTTCCTTATTTAACCAATAATTTTTGGCAGCAGAGCTAGATATCAGTAAATCCCCTTCCGAAGGTTCCACAGTGTTGATTAGCCAATTCAAAATAAGTTTGAGATCTGGGTCAGCTTCCTGAGCTAGCTTAATATTGTCCGAGGAGTGCTTTTGGAATTCCACTAACTGGACCGATGGTCTATGTTCAGGACCTGACCCCCTTCCGGTGAGGGAAAGGGCCATAGGATCCTTTGGTTCTCTATTTATAGTCTCTCCACCCGGATCCCAGGTCTCGTGTAGGCTCAATGGTGTATTTGGGATCAAAAGCTGCGTAAGCAACTTATTGGGGACCACTTTGTGAGAGTTAGTCAGGTTAGTTTGAGGAGAATCCACGGTTGGTGTTACTCCAGCTGAGGCCCAAAATAAATTTAAATCAAAATTAGCGCCTTGCTCCCTTTTTCCAATTCGTGAAATGGCAGACAGAGGTATTATGTCATTCACTTCTTCCTCAAATTTCTTTCTCTTCAACTCAACCCTTTTGCAGTAGGCACATCCCCAACAAGGCAGCGATTCAATCCCAGTCTCTGCTTTACAATATTCGTCCCATGGGATCCTACTCAGCGCATCTGCATTAGAATGTTTTTCACCCTTCCGAAATACTATTTGCATGTTAAATTGACTTAATTCGAGAAGCCATCTCGCCAATTGGCCTTGGGGCTCCTTGAAATTCATCAACCACGTAAGACTGTTGTGGTCTGTATGGAGCGTAAAAGGTTTGCCCAATAAATAATGCTTGTATTCGTGAGTAAAACATACGACAGCTAAAAGTTCCTTACGTATGGTGCAATAATTCCGCTGTTCCTTTGATAAAGCTAGACTCCCATAGCAAATAACTTTTCTTGCCCATTGTGTATCTGAATTAATTCAGCCCCCATACACGTTTGTGAACAATCGGTATCTAGCAGATACGGGTCGGTTTTATTCGGAATGGCCAATACTGGTGGGCTCGTTAGAAGTTTCCGAAGGTTTTGCCAGTGAAGTGAAATACATTCAAGCCACTCAAGCCCTGGGAAGAAAAAGGGAAGTACGAAGTGTTGGGGCATTTGAAAGTGAATATTCTCCGGGAGTATCGAGAGTAGAGGTTAAGTCGCAAGCCGCTAATACTGAGGATGGCTACGGAGTTTGATGCGTCAAATATCCAACCTTCAACCGGGAGTAGGTCGTGGAAGGGGGCGGGGAAATGATCAGGGGCCTAACCGGTTTAGGAAGGAAAATAGAGGGAGGTTTTCCTGTTTTTCTTGTGGGGGTAGGGGCCATTTCGCTCGAAATTGTCCCAGTGGCAAGCCCTTTAATCGTTCCGCGCCTCCTGAAAATGCGGAAACCGGAAACAAAATGGACATGTCAAACTTCAGAGAGTCGGGTCAAGAGGCCTGATTCCGGCTCCATTTGTAGATGGTCTCAAGGAAGTTGGTAAGAATGAGCTAATAAATGTAAATATTGATTACACAGATGTACATGTAAATGAATTGTCCGTTAAAGGGGAGCCATTTCCTCTCAATAATATCAGCCGGGTATCCAATAAAGTTAACCCAATACCCGACAACTTAATGGATCCAATAGTTAAATCAATACCTGACGATTTGATCAATTTCTCAAGTGATACAATACCCGAGGTTATTTCAGTACCGGAGGGAATTTTGAATGATTTAACATCAGAGTTTATGGCGCAAAAAGGTTTGGTACTCAATGGTTTAAAGGACTCGGTGGCAGTCTCAAACTTTATCACAGCCCAAACACTTTTAATGGACCAGGCCTGTCAAGGGTTGCTGGGAGATTTAGAGGGAAAAACTCTACCTAACATTCTCAGCAACTCTTTACCAGCCGATCCGGAAGTTGGGATTCAAAAGGTTCAAAGTCCGTTGGCGATGGTGAATGTATATCTAAATGGTATGGAAGTGGAATCGATAATAGATTCAGCCGCAGAAGTCTCCATAATTTCCGATAAGATTTTTGAAGGTTTTACTATAACACCGCCAATTATAAATCATGTGAACTTAAAGTTAGCTGCAAGGAATTCTGGTATGGGAGGGTTATATGTAGGGCCAGTAGAGATTAAATTGGGAACCCAAATCTTCCAGGAAAATTTCTATGTAGCACCCATTTATGATCAACTGCCCTTAGGGTATGATTTCATGAAAAAACATTTTATGACCTTAGATCTCTTAAATGATCAACTCCGCCTCAATAACGAACTCATTCCTATATCTTGTGGTAGTCCTTTGTGTACATTTGGGTTGTTGGGAATTGGCACAGTCAATAGGAAGTGTCCTCATCTTTTTGGTAAAAGTATGACTTAAAGTTTTGATCCCCCGGCCTTGCCGCCTGAGGACAAACTTGGTGAGAGTATGACGGCAAGTTTTGATCTCCCGGCCTTGCCGCCTGAGGACCAACTTGGTGAAAGTACGACTGCAAGTTTTGATCTCCAGGCCTTGACGCCTGAGAACCAACTTGGTGAGAGTATGACTGCTAGTTTTGATCTCCCGGCCTTACCGCCTGAGGACCAACTTGGCGAGAGTATGATAGTCAGTACAGACCCCGGGAGGAAGAGTGACGTACATGTAGGTTCCTACTTTTTTTCTAACCAAAGGATGAGTGATAAGAAACCGGAAGAAAGGATTCAACCGGTGATGATTTCCAATAAATGTGTGATTCCCCCTCGTACAGGTAGGCTGGTCGGTTGTCGAGTAAATTCCATGGCCCACGATTTTATAGTAGAACCGGTTATAGGAGATAAGATAATTTTGGGGTGTTCGTTACACAGTGAAGGGACCACTGAAATACTTTGTTGCATTTTGAATCCTACCGGGTCTTGGGTAACGCTGAGGAAGAACCGTCAAATCTCTCATGTTTCTGAGATTAGTTCACTGACATCGGAAAGGTTTTTGCGATAATCACCCACGAGTCAATGAAACTGTGGTGGAGAATGAAAATACCTCAACATTGCCCCCACATTTATCCCAACTTTTTGAAAGGTCAATGGTACACTTGAATTATTCAGAACAATTGAAATTAAAAGACTTATTAATAGAATTCCAAGACAGTTTTGCTACCCACGAATATGATATTGGGCACTTTACGGCTATAGAGCACACCATTCCTACTGGTGATGCAACACCCGTTAAATTAAGAATGTGCAGGACCCCGGAAGCCTTTGCGGGGGAGGAGGAGTCGCACTTGAAGAAACTTTTGGGCGCCGGAATAATTAAACCTTCTATGTCTGAGTGGTGTTCAGTCCCGGTTCTTATCCGTAAACCTGATCATACGGTACGGTGGTGCTTAGATTATCGAAAATTGAACGCGGTAACCAAAAAAGATCAATTTCCCCTACCGCTAGTCGATGATTGTCTAGCGGCACTAGCTGACAACGAATGGGCTTCAAAATTGGACTGCAACCAGGCGTATTACCAGCTCCGTATCCGAGAGGAAGACCAACCAAAGACTGCGTTTATTACTAAATACGGAATTTTTGAGTTTGAACGCTTAAGTTTTGGACTGACGGGCGCGGTGGCTAGTTACTGTCGGGAAATGAATCTCGTGTTGCGCTGGCTCCTCTGGAAGACCACTTTGGCATTCGTAAATGATTGTTTGGTCATGGGGCAGGGAGTAGATTCACACATAAACAATTTAAAAGAAGTCCTATTGAGGTTTCGGGAATATGGCTTAAAACTAAAACCCCGGAAATGTCTTCTGTTCCAAAAAGAAGTGCAATTCCTTGGAAGAGTCATAAGTGCAAACGGGCTAGAAATTGGGGATAGTGCAACTCAAGTAGTCAAAGATTGGCCACGTCCACGTTCGGCGAAGGAAGTGGGGAGGTTAATTATCACCGTAACTTTGTCAAAGATTTTGCAGAACTTGCCAAACCTTAATATGATTCTATAAGGAAAAAACCTTTTTCATGGGGAGTTTCTGAAGAATCTGCCTGGCAAAACCTTCGGAAACTTCTAACGAGCCCACCAGTATTGGCCATTCCGAATAAAACCGACCCATATCTGCTAGATACCGATTGTTCACAAACGTGTATGGGGCTGAATTAATTCAGATACAAAATGGGCAAGAAAAAGTTATTTGCTATGGGAGTCTAGCTTTATCAAAGGAACAGCGGAATTATTGCACCACACGTAAAGAACTTTTAGCTGTCGTATGTTTTACTCACCAATACAAGCATTATTTATTGGGCAAACCTTTTACGCTCCATACAGACCACAGCAGTCTCACGTGTTTAATGAATTGCAAGGAGCCCCAAGGCCAATTGGCGAGATGGCTTCTCGAATTAAGTCAATTTAACATGCAAATAGTATTTCGGAAGGGTGAAAAACATTCTAATGCAGATGCGCTGAGTAGGATCCCATGGGACGAATATTGTAAAGTAGAGACTGGGATTGAATCGCTGCCTTGTGGGGGATGTGCCTACTGCAAAAGGGTTGAGTTGAAGAGAAAGAAATTTGAGGAAGAAGTGAATGACATAATACCTCTGTCTGCCATTTCACGAATTGGAAAAAGGGAGCAAGGCGCTCATTTTGATTTAAATTTATTTTGGGCCTCAGCTGGAGTAACACCAACCGTGGATTCTCCTCAAACTAACCTGACTAACCCTCACAAAGTGGTCCCCAATAAGTTGCTTACGCAGCCTTTGATCCCAAATACACCATTGGGCCTACATGAAACCTGGGATCCGGGTGGAGAGACTATAAATAGAGAAACCAAGGATCCTATGGCCCTTTCCCTCACCGGAAGGGGGTCAGGTCCTGAACATAAACCATCGGTCCAGTTAGTGGAATTCCAAAAGCACTCCTCGGACGATATTAAGCTAGCTCAGGAAGCTGACCCAGATCTCAAACTTATTTTGAATTGGCTAATCAACACTGTGGAACCTTCGGAAGGGGATTTACTGATATCTAGCTCTGCTGCCAAAAATTATTGGTTAAATAAGGAACTTTGTGTTGTCGATAATGATAATGTTTTGTATAGAACCCGAAAAGTTATAGTGGTTCCATTTAATATGAGAAAAGAAATATTTGAGTTATGCCACAATGTTCCACTTTCCGGACACCAAGGAATGAGTAGAACGAAAGAGCGGGTCAAGGAAATTGGTTATTGGGTTGGGCTAAATAACGATGTTGAGATCTGGGTGGCAGCCTTCAAGACTTGCAATGTTTGTAAAAAGCAAAGCCGGCACCCTCGCGCTCCACTTCAACAAATTCAAATGGGGGCACCTATGGAACGCGTGCACATGGACTTTTTGGGGCCGTTACCAAGGACTGAACTGGGAAATGAATATGTCCTCGTGATCGTTGACTCTTTCACCAAATGGGTGGAATGTATTCCATTACCTTCTCAAATAGCTATTGATACGGCGCGGGCCGCGATAAATGAATTCTTTACTCGATTTGGTCTTCCATTTGGGATTTTGACAGACCAGGGGCGGAACTTTGAGAGCGATCTTTTTGCGGAAATGTGTAAGGCATTGAATATTGATAAGCTCAGATGCTCGCCATATAGACCGTCCGCTAATGGCCAATGCGAAAGATATAATAGAACCTTAATGGACGCGGTGCGCTGCTTCGTGGGCAAAAAAAAAAGAAAAGTTGGGACATTTTTCTACCTCAAATAGCTGGAGCTTTGCGATCATCGGTTTGTCGGCAAACCGGTTTCACTCCGAATCGTTTGATGTTGGGCAGAGAGGTAACCAAACCCGTCGACCTCATGTACCCCACAAATTTCCCTCATAAAAGCATGGAAAATATACCTGAGTTTGTTTTGGAACTGGAAAATACAATGAGGGTCGCCCATGAGATTGCTAGAGATTAACTAAAACAGTCTCAGGTCCAAATGAAGAAAAAGTACGATGCCAGGATGTTTTGTAAACCATGTAAGTTGGGAGATATCGTTTACCTACGTGACACAGCAGTTATCAAGGGGAAAAATAAAAAACTATCGGTGAACTGGAAGGGACCAGGCATAATAATGCAGTTACTTTCTAAGAGCACCTTTAAGGTCAGACTTAAGACCGGTTTAGTAACACTCCATCATGACCGACTTAAGTTGTGTCGAGATGAGGAACTGCCAAAATGGCTACGGGCCGTCATTAAAAGATGGGAGGAAAGAGCCTCTATTTCCTCTGCAGATATTCTGTACTGCTGGTGCAATAAAAAAGACGATGGCAATTTCATGATCCAATGTGACAGCTGCAGGGAATGGTATCATGGGGAGTGCGTTAAGGTTACTGCAAAACAAGGACGAGCTTTAAAACAATACTTCTGTCCTGAGTGTAATTAATAATGTTCAGCTTCATCATACAAAGTCTATTCCTAATTTGTAGATGTCAGCAAAGAAGTTAAGAATGGATGAGGGGGACAGGATGAAATTACATTACTGGGAACCATCAAGACATGGTGAGTCACTAGGTTTAAATCAATCCCACAGTGATTCTCAGAACACACTTCGGCAAGTAACTTGCGAAAACCCTGTTGAGGTCCACCATTTTAGGACTGATAGGCCAGGTAGGAAGAAACCAAATGACGAAGCTATCGGGAGGCATTTGTCGTATTTGCTCCGTGATACCACAAAAATAAATAAGGAAGGGTATATGGAAGTACAGATTTTGCTCAAGGACCCATTTCTTCTTGGGGTGACCAGAGAAGACATCACACGGGTAGTAAATACTAATGAAAAAAACAGATTTGCATTAAGACAATCGAAGAGAGGATTAATGGAACTAATGGAGATCAAGGCGTACCAAACTCACTCCACACCAGTTGAGAAACTAGAATTGACCCCCATCTTAACGTGTGAAGAATTGGAACAAGCGGTGCATGGAACGTCATTGGAAAATTGGGAGAAAATTAAGGTAGAAGGGCTTAAGACCATGGAGAGACAGATGATCCACTTCTCCACCCATGAACCGGAAAATAAAACTTTGGTTAGTGGAATGAGGCCCCTAAGTGAAGTGGCAATATATTTGGATATAGATAGACAGGCTGGCTTCAAATTATTTCGATCGGATTACAATGTAATATTATCTCTAGGGGATGAGGAACATACTATACCACCAGCCTTTTTCAAAGATGTAATTCGAACGGATGAAGAGAGGAGGAGACTGGGAGAATTACCATCAGCTCCACAGCCGAGGACAGAAAAGAAGTTTTCCACCCTTAGAAGTTATCGCAGGTGGCGTCGTAAGCAGAATTTGAAGAAAGCAGGATTAAGGCAGAACAGAAATACTCTATGCTTGATATGTAGGTGAAGGTTTTCACAATTGAAACGACATGTCTTGTATGCACATGTTCCAGAGACCTTGTGGGAACCGGTTTCAATTGAACAGGCTGAGATAATATGTCAACAAATAGCAGGGGGAATAAAAATACTGGTTGGTTTTATTCAAAGGATTCCTATTGAGGCGGTGACCTTAGAACACTTCAAATCTTTGATCGACAAGATTAATTCTGACCGACTTATTTCGTCCGATACTAGTATATCAGGAGACATGTATAAGTTTTACATAGATAGGCTTCGCCGGTCCACTGATCCATGTTTTCAGGATGGTGAAACTGCACAATGTAGGTTGAGTCCTATTAACTCCCCTGCTTGTTTTTTTTATTTTGGAGGGTTCTCTATGTGTTTCTTCAAATGCTTAATCCGGAGAAATTGGACGAGTTGAAACAGTGCTGTAGAGATAGAGAAGATGGATTGTCACGGGAGGAGCATTGGATCAGAATATATGGGAGAAGTGCTTCTGTGGTTCGACCCCTCACCGGGTTGGATCAGGAGTGCTCCACCAATGAAGATGTAGAGTCGCCTATGATCCTACCGCTAACCGGGTGGGACCAGACTATTGCTACCCAGGAGGCACTGGTGAGTACGGAGGACTATTATATGGTCCGTCCCCTAACCGAGATGGATCAGAATACTCAGTCATAGAGATGGTGCCTCAAGAGCCCAGTACTTTGACTCGACCCCTCACCGGGTTGAGTCAGTCTGGTGGCACAGACAGTCAGGATATCAGTATTGAGTCAACACCAAGGTCTCCACCAGAGGAAGAAATGTTCTTGGAGTCCCAGGGAGAACACCAGACCTGCCCCATGGAGACCGAGAAGTGCGGGGTTTTGGAGATAGAACTGG
Source organism: Siphonodentalium dalli (assembly GCA_032622095.1). Taxonomy (NCBI): domain Eukaryota; kingdom Metazoa; phylum Mollusca; class Scaphopoda; order Gadilida; family Siphonodentaliidae; genus Siphonodentalium; species Siphonodentalium dalli. The sequence goes on along the minus strand of CP136061.1, from coordinate 110,872,149 downwards.
AGGATGACAGTTTGTAGGCCTGGGTGGAGTGTGAAGACGCTGTCGCTGATCCTCCCTCAAAGCCACTGCTCAAATTATATGACAGTCATTTCCACCCGGATCGGATTCTGGAGCGAGCGAACAAGGGCACCGATACCCTTTGTTGGGACCAATATTTTGAGGGATTTCCGGACGGAAAGGTCCCATGTAGCATAATCGGTGGGGTTGCGGTATTTTGTGATCCGGAGTCTTACCCCTGGACAGTGGATCTTGGTCAGAGGTGGAGAACGGATAAAGGGTTTCACCTGAAAAACTTTCGGCAGGCTTCAAACCACACCCTGGAACTTATTAGAGATTATCTGAATCATCGTTCGGTGTGTGCTTTGGGGGAGATTGGCCTGGATGATACTAGTCACCCGTCCTCATTCGACATACAAGAACGGCTGTTCATAGACCTGCTGAAATAAAGCATGCCCAGTAAGCCCATCATTCTACACCTTAGAGGAGCCAGCAGATATGGAGATCGAGTGGCAAGGATTGCATTGAAAATCATTAGGAGAATGAGGCTTGTCACCCAGCCACTGCATCTCCATTGTTGCTAACAGAGATCTGAAGTACTGAGGGAATGGATGGAGTTACCGAATTGTTATTTTGGGTTTACTGGGCTTGTGAAACATTTTGATGAAGAGCAGAAAGAGGCCTTGAGGAGTGTTCCAGACGAAAGATTGCTTGTAGAGACGGATGGACCGTACTTTGCAGGGAGCAGGGCATTTTCTAGCCCAAAGAATATAGGCGAAGTAGTGGCTGCTGTGGCGGAAATAAGTGGTCAACCCCAAGAAGTCATTGGCATGGGAACATCGAGGAACGCTGAGCTACTATATGGGAACAGCGAGGAACGCTGAGCTATGGCATGGTGTCAACGAGGAACGGCGAGATCCTGTTCAGGGGATTGTACAAAGCGGAATTTATCTACATGTATTTGTTTATAACCACCCAGTCGCAGACCAGATAGGATAGCAGAAGTCCTCACAATGCATTCTGCAAGAACTGGAGGGGGAGGAGTGTAGACTATGTCAGTATGAACTATGACCTCTGACCCATAAGAAACCATGAACTGTAACCTCTGAAATCTGCACACTAATTGGCCTGTGATTGGGTAAGAAGGGACAAAAGACGGGATAGAAGGGCGGAGCTAAAAAGAAGTGTGCTCTCTCTTGAATCGGACCGCCATCGAGAAAGCACGCGAAGGGAAGTATCTAACTTGGAGTCTTGGAGAGTAAAACAGATGGGAAAATTATATAAAGCTTATCTTTGCCTATTACCCCAAAAGATAGGACAATGGCGACGAGGATGGGTTCGAACCCACGCGGGGAAACCCCAATGGATTAGCAATCCATTGGGGAAGGTTTTCACTTTTTTTACCGCATCTTCTATGTTTGGTAGTTGGAGCCCGTTGGTATAATCCCCAGAATTCCGATCGTAAAGCCCTTGACAAAATCTGGCCACAGAGGTAATAACTCAAACATAGGACAGAGTTAATAACTCAAACAAGACGCACGCCACGCTTCTTAATGTCTATTCAGATTGCACTCGCGCTGACGATTAATCGCCGGGTTTTTAAGGTCGATTGCAGTTTTCCCCCAATAGGGGTGAGGGGGTGGTCTGACAAAAAACATCATACACAGGGCTGGGATGGGTGACAAAGTACTTCTGGTAGGGGGTGATGTTGAGTATTAAAGGTACTCAATCCTATTCGATGGTCCCTATATAATCAGATCCCAACAACAACATTTTTAGAAATGCCGCTTCAGTTATCGGAATCGATTAATTCCCCAAAAATAATACTAATCACTATCAACTATAGTACATTATTCATCTTCATCCGCAATTTGGTCCGAGACTGAGGGGCGCTTAATCGAATTATGCAATCGGTTAGATTGAACTGAGGTATGTTGGTTTAAGCAATGTTTATTTCTACCCTCGATTAATACATGTATATATGAAACAAGCTATTGAACATTATGATTTATATGACAGATTAGAATAGAAGAGAGCGAAGAAGATCTAACAACATGCGGGTCACTGCTTATCTGAAGTTATCTCCCCAGAAAAGAAAAGCATGCAGAATAGTATGTAGAAGGAGCGTATATGGCAAGAGGCCGAGTTAAAGAGAACAGGTTGAGGGGAAATGAAAGTGACAAGAAAGCAAAACATTAAGAATAGTATACTTACTATGAATCAGTTGAGGCAGAAGCAGTGTTCGCGCTGTCGGTAGCCAAATTAGCCAATGGCTAATCTTTTTCGAATTTGGCTAATGAAAATTTCATTTGGCTAAACTTTTGGCTAAACTTGTTTTACCCCAAATGGAGACTGAAAGCATGGAGTCAGAAAGCTAATTAATAAAAGCGCTCAATAGATCGACATTTCAAGACAAAGTTAGATGACGAAAGTATTTCATTATTTTCGTACTTATGAAATATCGTTCCGTAGCAGCAAAAGGTAAGCTCTAACATTTAGTGATGTGAACGATCTAGTCCGAAAACAACGAAAGTGAGAATATATCGCCGACTGTACAAAGGGAAACCCGATCGCGGACAGTACAAAGGGAAAGCCGATCGACAACTCTATCAACCAAGCAATCACAAAGTGATATGCAATCATTTTTAGTGTTTTAATCTGGAGAAAGATTAATCCCCCATTGTCTGTCTCACGGGGCCTCTGCACAATGCATTGTTTATGATGACATTGTATTTATGACCGTCGAGGTTTATGAGCACCAATTGTAAGACAATAGCTTAATCAGCCAAAGTGGATCACGTCAGATATTTTGTGGCTATTTGTCGTCAATATCGATACAGTTAAAATAATATGCATGCTTTTATGACAGATTGTAATTTGATAATTGCGTAACAATATTAAGTTATTAGTTTCCAGATGTCACTTAGATATTTTCGCAAGGATAAATATTTAATGATTGTAAAAAAGATATTGATATAAAACAAAACAAAAATTAAAGGCACGTTCGGCCTTAATTGTCGAAAATATTCATGTTTGTTCCAAACACCGTAAACATAAAAACAATAAAACGCATACAGTTCCGTTCATATATAACATGACCATCGCGTAAACACAGCATGTTATCATAAAGACCTACTATATTTTACCCAAGCAAGAGCCTGATTGTGTTACAGAAAACAGCACAATGCTAATGGCTAATCACACAAAAATGGCATAAACGCTCTTTATTAGTCCCATATCAGGTATTCACCAACAAAGAACGCTCTTTATGTTTACCATCATAATATAAACAAACACCAGAAAAGTAACTTTTTATGCTTTTGTTTACATAACAATGGTCAAACATATGACCATAACATACTGTTTATGCGATATTTCTTATTTGTATACGGACAAAGTCTATCTACATTTTGATGTTCTTTCTGTTTGTGGCGGTTTTTGACGGGTGGAGATATTTTCACAGGATACCCACCGCCAAGGCCAACCGTGTCTTTAAGGACAATCCCGGGTTACCCCCCCCCCCCCCCCCCCCCCAAATCACTCTTTCACATAAAGATTAAATAAATTTTTAATAAATGATGTATATAAAAATACTTCTAGTTCATCAAAATTATTTAAATTATTGTGTATTTTACCTGTGTCTGTTAGATTTTACGTTTTAGTCATTAATTGTGAACCGACCAGAAAACGATGATTTAATTTGGCTAAAAAAAATTCATTTGGCTAATAAAATTTTCATTTGGCCAAACTTTTGGCTAAAGTTTTTTTCGGTCCAGCGCGAACACTGGGCAGAAGAGAAGGAAAAAGTGGGACAGAGAGTGAGTTACCACTGCTGTGTGTTTACAAGCATTCTCAAACATATCTTTATAAATCTGTTTTTCAAAATAATGGAATGATTGAAATTTAACGCACATCTAACGGAAATCCACTGAATCGGGCAACTATGCTACTTGATTAAGTGGACGTGTATGGCCAACGTTTTATTCAGTACTTAGATGATTCCATATATTATGATAGAGGACTGAAACGTCCACTTCTGGTAATAAAAGTTTGGTTTGCTTTAAATATGTTGTGGTTGGTGCTAAGTGGAAGAGAATTTGTGTCATTCAGGAGTATTACACTGTCTGTATTTTGTTTCTAATAACATAAAACATTCATTCCTGATCTGAATGTATCATGGGCAGACTAAAAGAAAAGTGATCTGCGCTTTCTATGTCGCCACATGAGCACATGTTGCTTTATATTAGGTTATTCTCGTGGAGGTCTTTGTTTAGACTACTACATTTGAGTCTTAGTTGGGTATGGATTATTTGGGCTTTTCGATTAGAACACAAATTCAAGTGAAGAGTTCTTCTCATGTTAGACGCTTACCTGCATCAAGTCGCTATTTAAACATTTCGGGGGATTGTTTCAGTTCAGGGGTCAAGTCATTCCATTCAAATTTTGTTTCTGATCAACACATGTGTGCTTGTGGTAAGCTAGAGGATTCCGAACATTATTTACTCGAATGCGAAAGATACTAATCACAAAGAGCTTTATTTCTAACCACAGTGTCTGGCCTTTGTAACATTACAACCGATGTGCTACTCCACGATTCCACTGAACTCTCACGTGACGATAATATAACCATTTTCAGAGAAGTACAAAAATATATCGTAAGCACCAAACGATTCGAATAGTAATGGCCCCGAGGATTCGTCCGTTAAACCACACACGCGCATAATAATGCGCATAATAACCAAATCAAATCGGAAGATATGCAACAATGAGCTAGATTGTAACCTGACCACATAAGAACACACTCCGCGTTCGAATTCATTGAGAACGGTTGCCGTGGTGCGATGTCGGCTCAGAGGCTATAGGCCAGCTCTTCAAAATCATGTCTACATCAGATTATCCATATATCTTTAAATTCTCTTCTATCTGAAACATGACTATCTAATTCTTCCTTTTTCTCCCTCTGATCTGATATCAATTTTTCTAATAGCTGTATTACTAATACCAGCTCTTAGTCTCACTTAAACCGTTTATTCCATAAAACTTAATATCGACACACATATCGAACGAGCCCACTGCGTGAGTTAATGCGAGACAAAAAAAACAAATAAACGCTAACTCTGAACTTCAAATTGTCTGAAATACATCGGACTTAATCCAAGCACACTCACGTTGTGGGCTCGGTCACACCATAACCGGAGACGACACATATAAGCTATCAGCTTGCTGTCGAATCCCCTCCATATAATAACTTGTTATTATATTGTAATTACTTTATGAATTATATGGATTAAATACTGTTTACACCAAGTCATTCCACAATCTGGTCGCTGATGGCAGAAAAGTATCCATGTACATGTATAAGGCGAAATCTGAGCGAAGGGGTCTGAGTGAAGTTTTTATGAAAGAGTATCATTCTGCTCATGGGTTGGCGTGGTTAACCATGGTATGGAGATACTGGGGTGATGATCGAAGAAACATTATGTAGAATTTTTTTCGTCTATCCGCCAAAGTCTCCCAACCAAGATCAGATATCATTGCTAGTGATAATACTTCTTGTCGCTCCTGATACTATTCTAACCGCTTCGTGTTGTATCTTTTAAATACGATCGCTCAATGTATAACACCACAGTTGTCCCACACATTGCAACATATTCCAATACTGGACGAATAAATGCAAAATAAATTTTCTGAAGGGTGTTTCTAGATAACATGTATTTGTATTTCCTCATTAAGTTAACGTTAACGTCTAAACGAAAACAAGACACTGAACAAGATTTACAAGAACTCTAATAGCGGCTAATAGCTGTATTGCTGGACATTCGTATTCTTTGTATATGAGTGACACTTTTGACCAACCTAATTATTTATATAAATATATAAGACTAGTCGGTGGGCCCGACTTCGTCCGGGCTATTTAGGGATTTCTTTGCCAGAAACATGACTATATGAGCGTATATGAGCAAGGACACGGTCGCATGCAAAATTGGACCCGATTTGACCTTCAATTGACCATTTCTAAAATCAATGTCAGGTCGAGGTCACGATTTGACCCGTTAAAAACACTCCCCGGACAAAAGTATCCCTAGGTATCAAATTTCGTCGATATCCGTCCTGCAGATTTCCCGGCCATTGCTAATAAACAAACAAACACACAGACAGAAGTCCCAAAATATATAGTAGATAGACTGTGTCCCGTCATAGTCTTACAATAATACCACCGAATGTTGAAAGAACGTGATTAATATTTTGATAAAATGGGTTATTTTTTGGGTTCCATTGCTTTTGCGTGCTTAAGTTAGAGGATCGTGTCCAATCCTATCATCATATGCAATTTTGTTTCGTTCACCGAAAGATATCTACCGACTTTAAACGTTAGTTTTTTGTGAATTTCTCCAATGTTATCACACATCATGGGTGAAAACTACTTTAAGTGCTTCATTTTAGTCAACAGAGAAAACTAGAACACCTGCGAGCTGTTCTAAACTAAAAACAAAGTAAAATAAAGCATTTGGATAACAATTCATGATCTATCAAAATGCTTGTTTTGGCCTCTGAACACACAGCCACCGATGGGGGGGGGGGCATTGTATCACACTTTTACCCCCACCCACCCGGTTGTGACGGCTGTACATCGACTATCAATAGAGACCTTTCACAAAATCACGATTAGGGATTTGGACAATATCCTGCCAGTATACGGCCAAAATTCGATCGTAACGCACGGGAGTTCTTATGTGAGACGAGATATACCCCACCAAGTTTAATTATGTGTCAAGGATGTGCCACCGGTCCTGCTTGGGGACGCTCTAACAGTATCCGTATAACACACGGATAAGAACATGGGATCGGAAAGAGACACACATTACTTTTAACTGAATATAGTGGGGCATATGCCGTCTCACCAGTTAACCATCGTAGGTAAATTTGGATGGTGTCGAACTTACTATGACAATATATCCTATCCGTAATCGTAATAGATATTTTGCGAAAGGTCTCTATTAAGGGAGTTTTAACACGTTTTGTATTTTTGCCAGCCCAGCAAAAATTCCAATGATCACAAAAAACGTCCATAGTTCAGTTGCACAAAAGCGGTAGAAAATAAAGAGGAAATTCTGAATTATATGGGCATCAAATCTGACGGGGCATCTTTAATGTATTGTCCAAATTATGTAAATGCAATCTGGAATAAGGAATAAAGATATAAAGAATAGCTAGATATGCGTTACATATAACGAGAAACAGTGGTCGGCTGTATCACCCCCATCTTTTGGTAAAATTTTAACAGCTGGAAATTCCATGCCCGACACAATATCAAGAACAGCTGGAAATACCATGCCCGACACAATATCACTGAGTTGGAAATTTCAAACTAAAAATTGGTTCAAATTGTTCTGATAGTTTGATTTTCCAACCAGTATTTAGCGTGAAATGTGTTGTTTCAGACCGAAAGTCTCAAATTTTCTTTTTTAAGTAATTGTTTTTGGACTGATACATATATGGATATCAGTTGAAAATGTTCTAGCTTGCAGATTTCATTCCAGATTGTACTCAGTTTGAATAAGAACCACATTAATGATGAAAATATTGTTGTCACTTCCATATATTAATAACCAACAGCTTGTTCCTCTAAAACGTATTTCTAAATGGGAAACGAATGCGCTAAATCAAAACGAAAGTATCGAATTCGACACGTACTATGTAGTGTTATATAGTTGTTAAACGTCTAAGGATACATTCATACATTAATTAAAGATGGCGGCCTACTAGTAATCAATTTTTTTTCTTAGTGGGTAAAACGGTATAACTCTAAAACCAGTGAGACTACAATAAAAAACACATATGTATAAATAATACGACTAAAATCGGCAAACTTTCACGATAGAATGTACTACATTTGATCGATATATACAGCAGCACATAAGCAGTTCAAACGGGATTGCCTAATTTCGTTGCAAATACGAAATTGTTTGAAGAATGACTGGGCAAGAAAAACTTCCTCCTACATCCACTTCGAGCGCCAGTGGAGATGACAGCATGAGCACATCCAATCAGAGAAAAAAACAGGACTTCTGCTCCAAGTAAGAAAGTAAAAACAACAGAAATATCTAAAAACTCACAACAAAAAATAAACTTTGTTCCAGAGAAATCATCCATTATGGACACAGATGCCTTACAAAATAGTTCCTCGAGTTTGGAGAAAGCCCTAGCACAAATCAACGCTAAGCTAGACTTGATGGTTACCAAGACTGACTTTGACAGAAGTTTGGAACCCCTCGTCAAAACAGAAAATCTCGAAAAAATAATATCTAAATTGAAAACAGAGTTTGATGATAAAGTGGAGGCAGTGAAAGATGAGTGTAAAGGGCGCGTGTTTGATGTAGAAGTAAGGATGGATGAGCTTGATAACAATATGAAGAAGATGCAAACAGAAGCAGAAGATCGAGATTCAGAAATGACATCACTAAAGGATGAAATCACTAAGCTAAGAGACAGAAATAACCACTTAGAGCAGCAGACGAGAAAGGAAAGCATAAGGATCTTTGGACTGGATGACACCGAGAAAGAAAGTATTGATGAATGCGAACTGAAATGTGTTAAATTAATTAAAGACAAGTTATCAATTCCAATTGAGCAAAAAGATATAAGTATCGCACATCGAATTGGAAAATTCAGGAAAGGCCAGACAAACCCAAGAAGTGTGATTTGTAAATTTGTGTCGAGGAGAACAAAAAATGCAGTAATAGGGGAAAGAAAAAACTTGAAAGGAACAGGGCATGTGATCAAAGAAGATCTAACTGACACTAATGTTGAACTAATGAAGAAAGCAAAAGAGCTTGCTAGAGTTGAGGACACATGGTCTGTTGGAGGAAAGATCTACGTTAAGTATACTGATCAAAATAAGAAGATCAAACAGATCAAAACCCTTTGTGATGTATAAGAATGTGAACTACATGTAGTACAATATCGACCATACACACGAATAGTCGATACACATGTTTAATGTAAATACTAAATATTTGTAAATATTTTCTAAAGGAGTACCAAATATGTCTGATTTTCACAAAACCAACATATCGAACCATTGTGTGAATCCTGATACCTCAAATTACTAAAATGAAAACATGTCTATTGATACATGTAAGACCTTTTTCAAATCCACATACATAAATCGTCGACACTTACTAGTAACGTTTCTTAGGAAAAATATAATACATATACATTTATGTGTAAGATATATACAATCAACTGCGTCATTAACTCTGAGTCACAACCTCATACAAATTTTTTTTTTTTAAATCAAAAAAATCAAAAAATATGTGTATATATATGTATATGTGTATATATATAGCTATATATATAGCTATATATATATACATATACATATATGTGTATATGTTTATGTGTATGTATTGGTATGTATATATATGTGTGTGCATTTATGTATAATTTATATACAATCTACTGTAATATCAACTCTAGTCTGCACACAAGTTCACTAACAATGGAGAATAAATCCATGTATAGCTGTGCTGAAGTTCATGTGATGTAATTGAATCATTAAATGTAACCAAATTCCAAAAATTGGAAATGAAATTATGTATATTTATGCTGTGACTGAATTCATAAAACCAAATTCCAAAAAATGTAAATGAATTCATGTACAATTGATACATGTATCATGTATGAACATCATAATGTGTTTGAATGTATAAGAAGCATTATCTTCATAGGTGTATAATACTCATAAGTTTCAACGCCCGATATTTAACATACCAGATTATAAGAAGTAATATCACAATCCCCTTTCAACCTCAATGCCAAAATGTAAAGACCATTCGGTAGCAGCCCAAGTAAGTTCTGAAGAAAAGCTATCTTCACAAAGCGATCAGCAAGGCCCCCACCCAACCCCTTACAAACACCGCCTCTGTACGTTAAATCAGTATGTAAACATGATCCCGATTTGTAATTCATTCAATCCCCTACGCCCGATTTGTAAATCCTTCACTCCCTTATGACCCGATTTGTAATTCCATTCACTCCATTACGACCCTCACTATGCATAAATTGTAGCCTTAAATACCGCAACCCCCCCTACAATTAGTGCCCCTGCAAGTAAAATCGATATGTCTAGATGTTATCGATTTGTAATATCTTCACTCCCTTACGGCGGCCCAATTTGTAATCCCTTTACTCCATTACGTCCCTCACTATGCCTCAACTGTGGACATAAATACTGTAACCCCCTCCCAAATCCGTCCCTGCAAATAAAATATGTATATCTACATAATGCACTCGATCTGTAATTCCTTTGTGACCCGCCCAACTCATAGTCATATACCGGTATATACCATAACTCCCTCCCAAGACATCCCTGTATGTATAATCAGTACATCTGCAAATATTTGATTAGTAACTCCCCAATCTGCTTAGAGCCCTCAACGCAGCTCAACTCATAACTTTGTAATTCCCTGGCGACCTGCCCAACTCAAAGTTATATACATACCGTAACCCCCTACCAATGACATCCCTGTAAGCATAATCAATATATCTACAAGTACTTGATTAGTAACTCCCTCATCTGCTTAGAGCCCTCACCGCAGCTCAACTCACAACTTTGACAATGACTTATCCAACCTATATACATGTACACAGCTAACTTGCATAGTCATCCTTTCACCAATGCCACTTTAAAGTTTCATTCGTCTAGTGAATACTCATTTACCTAGTTAAAATGTCTATCAAGACATAAAACATCCTGAAATGCACTGTGAAATGCACTGTGAAATGCACTAAATAACCTTAATTACCTTAAATTCTATTGTACATGCTCCTGAAAATATATTTGGTAATTACCTGAAGTCACAAAGTACCTACATGTATGAGGTGGTGTTTTTCTTTTTTTTTTCTCTCTCCCACTCTCTTGACCTTGTATAGATATATAAATGTATCCATTTTAAAACTTACGAGTTCTCATAAGTCGAATAAAAACAAAGTTTCATGAAATATAAACCAGAATCACTAATTAAGCGCAAGTAAGGCAGTTCCAAAATTGGGCTCTAGTTGGATGATGAACAAATATATAGTCTGTATTTTACCTGTGATGACATTGCCGAAGTCTTATAAGATGTAGACCCACAGCCCAATATGGAATTGAATCACAACAAATCACCCCCCCCCCCATATATATATATATATATATGTCCTAATTTCCATATTTCCTGATATTGTACGGGTGACGACATTACTGACTTCTCTTAATAAGAGTAATTTTGGAATTAGATCTATCGAATCATCACACCTCCCCCATCACGCCCCCCCCCCCCCCCCCCCACCTCTGATATCACAAGTCTTAAGTTTTCAGCATTAAAACCCCCCATTATCCATCACCACACCCCCTCTCCGATAAAACAAGTTTTAAGATTCCTCATTAAAACCGCCATCATCATTCAGCCCCTCTCCCCATTTTGAAGTAATACAAATAATAAAAATAATCATTAAATTATCAATCTGTATAAAATGAATTGAGTAAGGTTTAGATGTACCAAGGACTGGGGTATTATGGTATTAAGACAAATGAGTACTTTTTTTTTCCTCTATCTCGAATAGCATGGTCAGTCAACTTGTGCAATACATTATGTAACATGGAATTTTGAACCTATATATCAGACTTTATATATGTAATGATGATCATCGGATTTTTTCATCCAAGGCACCCCCAATCTCAATTTTGGATTGACTAACCCATCATAAACTGCATGCATAAACTTGCATAGTAATCAATAAATTCATGATATCCTTTACTTTTGCCGGAGATCGCCTGGTGCTCCCAATCATTCATTTGACTACTGTCAATACCACTGAACTAACTACAGGTATTACATGCTATGATACATGTACATGGATCAACTTGCATAGTAATCAATAAATTCATGATATCCTTTACTTTTGCCGGAGATCGCCTGGTGCTCCCAATCATTCATTTGACTACTGTCAATACCATCAAACTAACTACAGGTATTACATGCTATGATAAATGTACATGGATCAACTTACATAGTAATTAATAAATTCATGAAATCCTTTACTTTCGCCGAAGGTCGGCCTGTTGCTCCCAATCATTCATTTGACTACTATCAATACCATCAAACTAACTACAGGTATTCATACTGTGATAAATGTACAAATACATATGAGTGGATGATTTATAACAGTCGCCACCCTCCCAAAATTACTAGTAACTATTACATACTAGGGTAAATAGCTGGATGCCTTTATAATTTAATACATATGCATATGTTTAATTAACCCATCCATGTTTATTACGGTATGTAGCAGTGGTGAATGAGGAAGTTATTATTAATAGAATAATTATTATGATGAGACTTGGCCGGGGGAGAGTCAAGTGACCGGTTTTGGGTGGGGGGTTTCCAGTCAGACATCTACAGCAATGGTTATATATGAACAAACCAAAGCAGCCACATCATAAAACTTAACTGGTGGCTGGATTAGGTAAATTATCAAATTCCGCTATAAATGTATATTCTTGAGAATTTATCTTTTTCTGGAATTTTGATACATTTTACCAAGTTTGAAAAATCAGTACAAAATTAAAAATAAATACCCCAATCTTATAATGGAACAAATTCCAAGTCTACCCACAAGATAACTATGTAAGTTCTTCAATACCGCAGTCACCAGATGGTCACACCCAGAAATATCTGCATTTCTGCATCTTTTGTTGTGGATATTTGCTTGGAGTTGCCCATTCACAATTGGTCACTTGCACACCCCCCCCCCCCCCTTCCACACACTATCATTGATAATGCTATGGTTATTTAATGAAACTCACCTTAAACGTTTATATCACATCACTGAAAGTTGTCACAGTTGTCATGTTGTGCATGATCCAGTGTGCCTTCCAAACTTTAACACATTATATTTCCACAATAGAAAGTACCAGTAAACTGGTTAACATGTGAATTTATGTGGAACACAACGACGTAACATATTCCAGAGATGACACAAAATATATATATTCTTCAACATCTCAAACACATGATATTATAAGTAATCAATGTCGAAAAAGCATCCGGCACATAAAACACAATTGGTCACCACGTGATTTTTTTTCTTTTTCGCAGGTGTCTTGCGTTCTTCGCACGAAGTTCTGCTGCAGAGGTTGTTAGGTCATCGACTCATCGCTGTGATTCGGGGTGCGATAATAATATTTTGTCCGTACAGCAAGCGCCAAAACCGACTGCTTGTGTATTACAGATAGCTGTATGAACAGTGTATATGACAAGTTAAATTCGTCCTTTCCTGTCTGGTTCAGTTCAATTAGCATGACTTTGTATTATGCTTGCTTTGTAAGCAAGCATAATACAATTGTTTTCTTTTATCAATCATTCATTGACCAGAAATATAGATGGTGTTTATGTATTACGGAATTATGTAATATAAATATAAATGCACCACCCATTAAAGACACTCTCGCTCAACAGACGCGTATTAATCATTGCACAAATTTAGCATAATTCATGAATTCGTACCATAATTTATTTATCGTAGCTAATACCTTTATTTGTGTTGTTGTTGTTGTTGTTGTTGTTGATTTTCTCTATATAGACATAATATGTACTCACATCTTCATTTTTTTTTAAATGCTCATCCGATCAAAATTATGTCATAACCAAGGTAATTATAACGTTTTCTTATCATTGAGTTATAAATGGAAATTTGCTTCGTATTTCACGCCGTGAACATGGGAAAATCCGCGCATGGTCACTAACAGAAATAAACTTCGTTTATAGGCTTAGAATTCAATTTCGAAAACTGTATCCTTAATCACTTGAAATCCTGTAAACAATTTCCTGAGTTCACGGTGTGAAACTATTAAAATTAATTTACCCACAAAAGAAAAAATTTAATATGAAACCATATATGCATCTTACAATGTATAAAACTGTTTACAGGTGCAACGTCGTGTGCAGACCGAACTCAAACCACTGGTATATGCTAACTGATCTGAACAAGGGCATAAATGTTATTACAAATATCATGAAACCACATGATGGCCACAAATAACGTAACACTGAGTGAGGTTAGGGAAGCGCCTAATTTCGATCTTGCCGCCAAATGGGCTAGCCTAGAGGAAGACGAAGAACCAACTTTGTCCATTTTTGATAAAAACAATTGCCGTTACTTCTCAACTTTACAAGCAAAAGATATTCTCAACAAGAAGAATAAACTGTCAATGTTTGGTCTTAACTGCAGAAGCCTCAATGCAAATTTTGAAAATTTACAAAATCTTTTATGTGACATGAAAATCAATGACAACAATCTTGATATAATAGCGCTAACCGAAACATCCAAAATACATCAAGCATCGGACTTTAAACTCTCCGGTTATCATCCCATAGAATTTAAATCAAGGCCTGATCACGATGATGGTAGGGGTGGTGTTGGTATTTACATAAGAGACACTATTACGTATAAAAACAGACCCGATCTATCAATATTTATCCCACATGTTATTGAAACTGTGTTCATTGAGCTTGAATTCGGAAAACATGAAATATATATCATAGGATGTATTTATAGACCTAACACGGCACCAAAAGCTGACTTTGACAAGTTTGCCTCTAAATTCGACGAACTCTTAGATATAATAAAAAATCATAAGACTTATATAATCGGTGATTTCAATATCGATCTACTAAATTTCGATGCGCACAATAAAACAAACGACTTTTTAAACAATGTATTCACACGAGGATTCGTGCCCATGATAACAAAACCGACAAGAATGACCGATCACTCAGCGACCCTTATCGATCATATATACACAAATAATCTTCGAAACGAACACTGCTCTGGTATAGTTACATGTGATTTATCAGATCACTTTGGGGTATTTCTCACTGACACCGAAGGTCATAACGGACATAACCGATTCAAAAACCCACATGAAACCATGCGCACTCCCCGACGAAACTTTTCCCAAGAAAATATTAATAAATTCAACGATACTCTTAAATCGTGTAATTTCCATTCGGTTTGAGATTGTAATAATATAGATCAAGCATACGAACACTTTTTGGATATCTATTTGACAGCATACAATGTAGCTTTTCCACCCATTACCCGAAACATACCCAAAAAAATCATCAAACGCGAACCATGGATGACCACCGGATTAATAAGATCTTCACTTAAGAAACAAGAACTATATACCCATAAACTAAGCTCGCCCTCCTCCATCCATACGAATTCCTACCTCAAATATCGACAACTATATAACAAACTTATCCGGAAAAGTAGAAGCATGTATTACTGTGAGATATTAGAAAAGAATAAGTATAGTTTAAAAGAAACATGGACGACCATCAAAGGTGCAATAAAACGAGACAAAAATACGGGTGGCTACCCGAATGTTCTACATGATAACAACATACAATTTACAAATCCTGACACTATCGCTGAAAAATTTAATGACTATTTTTCCATATAGGTCAAAAAACCACAGAACTTATTGAAAATCACACAGATGTAAACTTCCTCTATTATTTAACGAATATACAAAGCAACGAGCTAAATATTACGCCCACCACAATCCAAGAGGTTATTTTAACTTGCTACTCAATGAATGGAAAAACCAGCAGTGACTTCAATGGAATATCTACAAAACTGATGAAGGAAACCATATTTTCTGTAGCACCAGCATTAAAGCATATATTCAACTTGTTGTTCAAACAAGGTCATGTTCCCAACAAAATGAAAATAGCTAAAGTTGTACCAATACCGAAAAATAGTGACAAGGGGGATATAAACAATTATCGTCCAATAAGCATTCTTCCCGCATTTTCTAAACTACTCGAAAAACTCATGCAAAAACGTTTAGTTGATTTTCTTAATGAATCGGACATCTTATTTAAACATCAGTACGGATTTCGCCCAAACCATTCAACTTTTCATCCCATCATTCATCTACTGGATCATGTTGTAAAAAATAACGACAAGCCCACGAAAGATTCCACCGTAGCCCTTTTTCTTGATCTGTCCAAAGCTTTTGACACAATAAACCACGAAATCTTACTTAGAAAAATTGAACATTATGGAATTAGAGGAATGGCAAACAACTGGTTTCGAAGCTATCTCAATGAGAGACGACAATACGTAGAATTCAATGGAAGCAAGTCAAATCTCCTTAAAACATCATGTGGTGTTCCTCAGGGATCCTTACTCGTGCCCATAATTTTTCTCCTCTACGTGAACGATATGTCAAATGCAACTACCATGGATCTCTTATCATATGCCGACGATACAACCCTTATGGCCAGTGGACAAAATGAAGCGTTAATCCAAAGTTATGTCAATAACGAATTAAGAAATCTATCTGACTGGTGTTGCTGCATCAAACTAGCCATCAATGCTAACAAAAGCAATTATATGCTCTTGCATCCACAAAACAATGACAAAAAATGGAATACAATTAAAATATATCTCAATGGAGCAGAACTTCTATGGATAGGGAACAGGCGGAGCGAATCGTCTGCCAAATTTTTAGGTATCCATATAGATGAAAACCTGACTTTTAATAAACACATTTCTATTGTATGCTCAAAAATGGCACATGCAATTTATTGCATTAATAAAGTTAAACATTTTCTCCCGAGCAAGGCTCTCAAAACATTATACTTCGCCCTAATTCAAAGCCACTTAGTTTATGGCATCCAAATATGGGGACATGTACCAGCAGTGAAGAAACTATATTTTTTACAAAAACGAGCCATGAGAATTATATGTAACAAAAAATATAGAAGTCACACCGATCCTCTTTTCAAACAAGAAAACATTTAAAAATTAGATGATTTACATAAATTACATGCATCCATTTTCATGCATGATTGGTACTACGATCGCTTACCAGTGTCTTTTTCTGGTATGTATGACAAGAAAGCAGAACCAAATAGACGACAACCTAATCCTATAGTACAAAAATATTTCAGGACCATCTCTTTTTCTAAAGTTCTCCCATACCATTCATTCCCCTTCATGTGGAATTCCCTTGAAAGTAAATATACCTCTAAACAATCAAGACATGTGTTCCGAAAACGTTTGAAAACGGATATCATTAATACCTATCCAGCGAGCGTGCGATGCAAAAACCGAAGATTCCCTGATTGCACAAACGATATATAATTTTCTGATAACAAAAAACAAAACAAAACATTCCCAAAACCTCACTCACATTATTCCTACTCGGTTCCACTCACACATGAATATTCATAGTATTCATTCATTATATCGACCAAGTAGGTGCCCATACATATGAACCACTTTTCGTACCATCGCCCTAACAACGCCTATATATAAAAAACCAGCCTGCACACGATAAACGTAACCTAAAAACAATCAAATTAATTCGGCCATCTTCATCATATAATCTGTCACCACATCCAGGGGTGATAGGAAGACAGTCAGCCATGACTATATCACCCCTAGCAATATACATGTATAGTCTATCAATATTATATTTATTTGTAATTGTACTTTCCATGTGTGTATATTGTAAATAAAATTATCCTATCCTATCCTACATGTGGCGAAATTGTTATAAATATAGAATATGTTTGAACTACCTTTCTACGAGCATAAAATGTGCCAGAAAGACGCATTGCAGTCATACAATATACAACTGTGAACACGATGTTTGGGTCCCAAACAAAACAGCCATTTGCATGGAATGGGGCAGAAAAGAGCGTTCCGTTGTGTTAGTCTATTCCTGATTTGGTCGAAATGTACGATGTTGGTTGTGAAGATGCTGATTTTGGACCGAGTCCCATCGCGTTACTCTTCTATAACGGCCCCCATGTACCACGGCATTGATTTCCAAAATGGGCAAGTCTGCGCCAAATCTAAACAAAAGCATCGTTCAACACATAGTGTATATAGCTGTTATAAACGTCTAAGGCTATTTGCATATGGTGGCAAATTTGTTATAAATATAAACCTCCCAAATCGCCTCTTGACAGCTAAATACGTCATCTCTTGTTTAAACCTGGTCCAGCCCCACCCATTTCGCAGGTGTGTCTTTACATTGTATATCGTCTAGCGAATAATATACAATACTTGTCTAATGGGGACCACTGCGTTCTGTCGAAAGCGACAAATAGATAACTACGATAACGAGTACATTTTTATTGTAGATTTATAATCAAGAAGCACTCTCACCAATCGTCGCCTATAACGTTTTTATTCAGTTGTATTTTTGTTTGTGTGTAGCATGATTTGAAAATTGGACCACCTGTTTTCCGTATTCGGTTTAAACCTCTGAGTTTAAACCTGGGTTAAACCTACATTGGAGGTCCGACCAAACCGGATTTAAGGGGGTGTTTTTTTTGGCAGCTAACTGACAACTCGATTCGGTGATATAAGCATGCAGCCAAACTGCCAGTCGGACCAAAAAGACAGGCTGATATAATTGTTATTAACACGTCATAAAATAGAAGCTGTCTATCTGTATGTCCGATTTTTTTTGTTCGCAACTGTTCTCCCGTAACCCTGGACCGATTTCAACCAAAATTAGGTGTGATGACTCGCATGGTATAACGGCGTTAGGTTAACTCTATTCCATGCTTTATCTGTAATATCGTCAATATACGCTGCCCATGTACCCGTAATATTAAATGTGATACCAAGATGTTTATGAGCTTTAACTTCCTCAATAATACAATTTGCCTTTATAAGAGGTGAGTGATCAGTGGGGTTTGTTTTCCGAGAAATAAGAAGAGATTCGGTTTTTATTTCATTAAAGGTAACACGTCAACCAACGTTCAATATCACTGTTAATTAAATCTGCTGCTCGATTGGGATCTTCCATGGTTAAAAACATTGATAGGTCATCTGCAAAAAGCCGAATGTGACAAGCAAGATGTTCAGCTATATCATTGATGTAAATTAAAAAGAGAAGAGGTCCGAGTATTTATCCATGGGGAACACCAGCCCTCACGTGGTTCCATTCTGAATTAGCGCTGTCTAAGACTACTTGTTGCTCACGGTATGTTAAATAAGACTCAAGGAGTTTTAGAAGATTACCAGTTATACCTATAAAGGAGGCCCTTATCAAGGAGGCCTTTATGCCATACCATATCAAAAGCTTTACTGGCATCACAAAACACACATCTAATTTCTTTACCTTGATCTATTGAATCAGTAGTGTAATCGTAAATATCTGTTAATTGGTATACAGTAGAGTCGCCTCTAACAAAGCCAGACTGAAACATTGATATAAGTCCGTTAGTATGTTGAGATCCACGAGTCATGCCATCTCAATGACACCAGTTTTGAGGGAACAATTTATAATTAGATGGATAAATATTTACTATAGGACTAACATAGAACTAGGGGGTTCAATTCCATGCAGATGGGATTAAATATGCATATTTGATTCCAACATGAAACGCATAAAACAAAATATAGTACGATCACAATACAAGCAACAGTAGTTGTATGTACATAATTGTTACTATGACTCAAAATCATCAAACGTGGACGATTCAAGTGGTTCGATCAGATCTGTCAAACTTTTACTTAATGTATAGTTAATCTGACACAAATGGTCTTGCTATATAGAGCTGATTTAAAACATATAATATCCAGTAAAAGTTATGGGGAAAGAGGGGGTGAGACGCCAAATGTGTTGGAGGAAAACAATAGTTTTACATGTAGGGAGGATGGTGGACCCAAAGTTGGGAGGGATTTTTATTTTCAACATGGTACGAACGATTTTCTTTGTGTGCATAACACCCCCATTATCGATTGTTCATTGATATAGCCGGTGCCAACAATGACAGTGTGACACTAAAATTGATTAACCACAACGAGTCAGTCAAGTGATGAGACTCAGAATTAGACTTTAAGGTCCGAATCGGCATCTCCAGTTTAGACCTAGTTTAAATTACCAGTTTAAACTGAGTTTTAGTAGTAAAACCAAGTTTTACTCCACTGCTGGGACGACATGGATTTGGTCGAATGTGCTACCTGTGGGACACACTTGTCCAATTACAAGGACAGGAGGCGTGGTCTGTCTGTTTATAACCTCTACTTGTCAATGCATTGTCCGGTCACGCGACCTGTTGTCGATATCTAATCTCCTAATCAGGCGAATAACCCGTGCGCTTTGAGAAATCACGACGAACGCACGGTCTGTTGTATAGCGGTTAGATATTATCTAATAGCATGGACGAACATGACTTTTGGAACTCAAAAATATATCTTGAGGGCATGGGTGGGGGCCCGCCACAAATACCCCATAGAAACACCACAAAACCCCCACCGGGGGTACCATCCGGACGGGTGAACATGGGGTATGGACCATTTTCGAGAACGGGAAGAATTTCGGCGAATTTTACGGCATGAATGGGTGGCCTGCCCGATAGAAACATCACCCCTCACCCCGGGAGAACTGGGGTATGTCCGAGAACGGTAAGGATTTCGGCCAATTGGACGACATGGGTGTGTGGCCAGCTCCAAATATCCCATATAAACACCCACCCTCATCTCTGGAGGGCACCACCCTGCTGGGGTGAAAATGGGGGGTATGGAGCATTTTATTCCTTATTCGCAAAAAAACATGCCTCCGTCGGTCAATATTACGGCATGTGTAGGTGGCCCGCCCCAAATACCCCATAAAATCAACCCCACCCTCACCCGGGTGTCGGAATGGGGTATGGACCTTTTTCGAGAACGGTAATGATTTCGGCCAATATTACGGCATTAGAGGGCGGCCTGCCCTCAAATATAGTCCATAGAAACACCCCCACCCTCACCGCGGGTGGTTCTAACCGAGCGGGTGAAAATGGGGTATGGACCCCGGGGTGCGGGTTAGGGTGTTTCTATGGGGGACATTTGGGGTGTGCCACCCACCGTTCTCGAAAATGGTCCATACCCCATTTTCACCTTCTGGGTGGTTCCCCCAGGGTTGAGGGGTGGGCTGTTTCTATGGAACATTTTAGCGGGCATCCATCCATGCCGTCAAATTGGCCGAAATAATTACCGGTCTCGAAAATGGTCCATATCCCATGTTCACCCCTTCGGTGGTATCCCCCCCTTCTATGGGTTATTTGTGGCGGGCCACCCACCCATACCATCAAATTGGCCGCAATCCTTATAGTTCTTCAAAATGGTCCATACTCAATTCCCCCTCAGGGTGGCCGTTACCCTCCCCCGGGTGAGGGCTGGGGTGTCTCTGGTTGGTATTTGGGCGGGCCACCAACCCATGCGTCAAATTGACCGAAAGAGACCTTTTTGTGAATAAGGAATCAGTTTCAAACGTCATGTTTGTGTCTAACGTGTCAAACTGATCAGTACGACCCCTCCATGCTCTCAGTCGCCAAAGCGACATCCGAACGAGCGAATTGCAAACAAACATATATAGCAAGAAATCATCCCTCGCACTGGCATATGTTTTGTTAGAAGTTATCTCATAAGTATCGACATCGCCTCCCCGAATTCCACTAAGACTCTCCTGCATGTACATTGAGTGACAAACGCCCCAGTATAAACGCCTCCCCAATTCAAAAATAAACACTCCCATATGAGCGAAGAAACAACAGCAATACTGGGCGAAAACAATCGACCGAATAATTAAACCCACAAAACTAGGTTTTAGTAAAACCTGGGTTTGGGTGGTTTAACTTTGATGTTTTTTCAAAGTATATTTAAAGGTATATTTTCGAGACGAGATGTATGGTACGTATAAATCATATATACCTAAGCTTATACTGATGATTATATAGCCAATTCACCACAAACAATTAGTAATATTACCATAACTTTATCACGTCAATAAAACCTAGTTTAATTGAGATCGAATTCCACAAACTAAAACTGAGTTTATCACAAAACTGGGGTTAACTACACTAAAACAAGGCCGACCCGATTTCGATGAAACTTCGTATGTGAGGCTACTATCGGTCGGGAAGTGGCATAGGCATATTAATTTTCAGACCCGAGGTCAACTTTTCACGAGCCGAGGTCAAATATGTTTTTACGCTGTGTTACGGGACTTTCATTTGAGTTCGGTGCTTACAAATCGATTCGAAACAGCGCGAATTATAAAATGCCAGTCATAATAACGACACTGTGAGAATCTTTCGTGTTTCCTCTTTCCAACGATATATAATGCCTATGTATCCGTTTTAGTTATCTGCCTCAATTATCAAGAAGAAGTGGTACTATCTTCCATCAGGATAAAAACAATGCGTAACTTCTATGACGTCGTTAGAGGTCATAACGTTAGATCACGTTAACGCTTAACCGGCCGATGCATTTGACTGTTTCAGACGTCTTGGCGATATCTCTGGCACCGATGGTAATTTATCTTTACGTTGAAACTTGATAATTAATGAGCGTGTGTATATGAAGCGCGTTTATATACTTGAGTGGAAATCAAATCGGGTTAAACTGGCGGATTTTTACGGACGAAATTTGATGCATAGGGTATCTCGGTATCCGCTGGGCCGATTTCCCGGTATCCGCTGGGCCGATTTCCACCATTTTTGGGGTGTTGGTGTTTGACCCCACCTGACCTTGACCTTCAAAATGGTCAATTCAAGGTCAAAGCCCGGACGAAGTCGGGTCACCTTTCTAGTATATATATATATATATATATATATATATATATATAGAGAGAGAGAGAGAGAGAGAGAGAGAGAGAGAGAGAGAGAGAGAGAGAGAGAGAGAAATGGCTTATTTTCCCACGTCCTAGCGATGCTCGGGTCATATACAATATGTTCAGTGTGCATGATATCTGTATGATTAAATATTGTGAGATAACTTATTGCTACATACAACGCAGTTATTGGTCTCTCTATAGAAATGGTTGCAAAAAATGCCAGACAAATTTTCGAGTGTGTGTATGTGGTCTAAGTCTTGTCTCTGTCTGTTCTCGAGAACATAAGCACAATAAGGGCTTATTTTGAATGTTGCGTTTTAAGCCCATATAGAGCGTATTCGATAAAAACAGTTCGCTTTATATGGGCGTAGGACGCGGCGTTGGAACTAAGCCCGTATAGTGCTTATTTCCATATCAAATAAGCTCAAATTGGCACTATTTAATCTACTATTTTCATCAACACGACCTACCAGATAGATTCACCCTCTTTACATGTGTGTTCACTGCGGCCCTCGCCATTCAACGAAATAACGGTTATACGCTCATTATGGGCTTAATTTCTAAAAACCAAAATCAAATATGAACTTATGTAAATGTCTACGCCTCATATTAACCTATCTGCATGGGAATGTGTTACATATACAACGCCACTCATGCACATAATGTATAATACAGTAACGTTTATTTCTCAGTTTAATGGTACAACAGATGGGTGATACAAACACATTTGTGAATTCATCCGCCACGTATGAGCCGCTGTCATATGCACTAACCGAAGCTGCCACGATCAAGTTGACGTCTCTTAATGCTCCGATGAGTGCTATCCAGAAGACATACGTATGCCTCTGCGTGGCATCCATCATTATTGTTCTCTTTAGTAAGTATATTCATGGAGCAACTGACGTATAGTCGTAGGTATAATTGTCCTCCGCCGCATTAGACACATAAGGAGATCCAGAAAGTAAATGTAACTTGTTACGTGTAGCCAGAAAACAAACCTCATTCGACTCCAAATGCTTCATGAGCGACTGATCGCTTGAGAAAATATCATATGTTAAACCCCTGTCACACTCAAGCCGGCGCTTGCATTGCGCTGAAAAGGTACCAAAATATGAGTAACACGCAGGAGGAGCGCGGAAAACTGTCCAAAATTGTCAAACTTTTAAAACAAAGTATGCCCCTATTGCGTTCCTACTTTGTCAAGTCTCACGCTCTCACTGTGGTTTCTCTAGCCCTTAGTGCGTCCACGTCGCTGTCATTGCGTTGCTAGTACGTTCTCAATAAGTTTGCAAAACGTTCTCTGTGTGGACACGGAGAGTATAAATAGCGCCTCCTGCTGCGTGCGCCAGTCATAGTCAGTTTTTAGGTTGTGGGGTACATGTATATAACCAACAATCCGCAGTATACTAGTTGTCCGATTAAACCACTGTCACGCTCCGCTGCGATCAGGCCGGCGCTTGCATTGCGATGACAAATTATCAAAGCGCCAAGCTAAACGCATAAAGGTATCCAAGAACCGATTGGTGACGCAGTTGACACTGGCTAGGACGGGAGAGGGTCCCCGTGATCGCCTCTGAGTGCCAGAGCGCCGCGCTTGTTTTGTGCATGGACAAAACAAGCGCAGAGGTTCGGCGTTCTGACCAGGGCGCAGTACTGTCGCCATGGCAACGAAAAGCGAGCGACGGGAGCGTCCCGTTTACGTAGCAAGGATGTATACAAGCTACTCGTGGTCGCAGCAAGAAATCATCTGTTTCGTCTCTCTCCCGACCTTATTGCGCTCTTATACCCTATACATCGCTAATATTGGAGTATATGGGTCCGGCGGAATTTGCCGCGGAAAGGGTCAATACGACCTTAAATGATTAAAATATAAAAATTAGTCGCACCGATTATGATAGAAGGGTACTATACAAATTCAAAATGCAATATTCCCATTAATTTATCCAGTAGTTTGTGCGCCTAAGCTGACAGAATACCCTATACATCGCTAATATTGGAGTATCTTAGACAAGGATGTAAGTTCAGAATTCCAATTTGTGGGTTTAGTATTAATAGTATATGAGGATTTATTTGTTAAAACTTTCATGGCGATTACTGACCTTAAGACTCTTGTTATGATTGTTGTAATAATACTAATATTATGCAATCACGCCTCGACCCTGGTTTGTTCATTCAAAGCAAAAACTCACAGTACAGAACAAAATACTACATACCACTATGCGCCATGAAAGTTTTAACATATAAATCTGCATATATCTTTAATACTATACCCCCAAATTTGCTAAATAGGTCAGGTTAAAAGAAACAAAATGAAATACCGATGGCAAATGTGTCCATGTATATATTATCTATGTCTATATTTGCGAATGTTTGTCTGTCTGTATGTCTGTCTGTCTGTGTTCTATATAAATTCACGAGGGCAATTTAGATGGCACCAAAGGGATCAAACAGTGGTAACTTTCTACGAGGAAGATAATGGTGCTGGTTAGAATTTTTTAAAGTGACGCTGTTCTTGTCTAGACAGAAAAGGGGGAGAGGGCATGAAAACTTTTTTTTAGTTTATATAGAAGGTGAGAAAAACCTACCTCTTACCATCTATACATCAGTACGTTCCAGCGCTACACCTGACATCGCATATCAGAGTTACCATTCGTGATATTCACACATACATCAGTGAGGGTCAGATTTGATGAAGTGTTGATGGCGACGTTTCGACTAATTTGATATAGTTTTATCCAGTGATAAACCTATATTAATTCGGTAAAGTCTCGTCAGAGTGTGAACCGATTTTTAGAAAATCAAAAGAGTATTGAGCAAATTTGAGCTCGGATAATTTTAGATATTTGGAATTTATCTGGAAAGGAATGGGTGTATTACTTATTACATCAATACATTCAGGGTTCGGTTCAGGTACATGAATGGGTTTATAGACATGTTGTTGGGTTGGTGTGGGTATCAACAATCTTATTTGGGACGAGATGGATACACATGTCTATATATTTTGGGGATGAATTTAATTTAATTGGCGGACGTTTCCATATATTTCAGATTACTTGGATGGCATGGGTGTAAGTATACGCACGATGGAGGGGGCGGATGGGTAATAATGCGTGTTTGTGTATATAAATAAATCGTGGCGCACATTTGTATTTCTGTTGGGGGGGGGGGGGGGGGGTTGTACATATGTACGTTCATGGATGGCGCGAATGGGATTATTAGTAGATACATATATGTATACATAATGGGGTTAAGTTTGTTTGGTGGGCACGGGTTTACATCCAATGATGTAGTTAAAATGGGGGGGGGGGGTGATATAGCGTATAGGGTGAATGGGGGTTATTAGTAGGAACATATATGTATACATAATGGGGTTAAGTTTGTTTGGTGGGCACAGGTTTACATCTAATGATGTAGTTAAAATGGGGGGGGGGTATAGGGTGAATGGGGTTATCAGTAGGCACATATATGTTTACATAATGGCGGGCACGGGTTTATTTACGAGTATGCAGTTAAGATGGGAGGGTGATATTGTGTGTCTGGTCTCTATAATGTTATTATAGCTGAGCACACAACTGGTCTTGGGTTGTTATTAGGGACATATATGTTAACACAATGGAATTATGATTGTTTGGCGGGCACGGGTTTATCAACTCTACGCATGCAGTTGATGTGGGGGGGGGGGGTGATAAGACGTTATTTGTCTCTATGGGGTTAAGTTGTTTGGTGGGCACGGGTTTACATCTAATGATGTAGTTAAAATGGGGGGGGGGTGGTATAGGGTGAATGAGGGTTATTAGTGGGTACATATATGTTTACATAATGGTGGGTACGGGTTTATTTACGAGTATGTAGTTAAGGGGTGGGAGGGTGATATTGTGTGTCTGGTCCTCTATAATGTTATTATAGCTGAACACACCACAATTGGTATGGCGTTGTTATTAGGGACATATATGTTAACACAATGGGATTATGATTGTTTGGCGGGCACGGGTTTATCAAATCTACGCATGCGTTGATGTGGGGGGGGGGTGAAAAGACGTTATTTGTCTCTATGGGGTTAAGTTGTTTGGTGGGCACCGGGTTTACATCCAATGATGTAGTTAAACAAGGGGGGGGGTATATGGTGAATGAAGGTTATTAGTGGGTACATATATGTTAACATAATGGTGGGTACGGGTTTATTTACGAGCATGCAGTTAAGGTGGGAGGGTGATATTGTGTGTCTGGTCTCTATAATGTTATTATAGCTGAACACACAATTGGTATGGGGATATTGTGTGTCTGGTCTCTATAATGTTATTATAGCTGAGCACACAACTGGTATGGGGATATTGTGTGTCTGGTCTCTATAATGTTATTATAGCTGAGCACACAACTGGTATGGGGGATATTGTGTGTCTGGTCTCGATAATGTTATTATAGCTGAGCACACAACTGGTATGGGGATATTGTGTGTCTGGTCTCTATAATGTTATTATAGCTGAGCACACAACTGGTATGGGGTTGTTAGCAGGAACATATATGTTTCGACAATGGGATTATGATTGTTTGGCGGGTACGGGTTTATCGAATCTAAGCATGCACCTCAAAGATACTATAGAAATTCTCAATATCCTAAAAGAAATGCCAATACCCAGAGACCACGCTCCTAGTCTGCTATGACATCACTTCCCTGTATACGAATCTCAAATTTGATGAAATCCTGAACTCTCTACATGAAGCCCTGGAAGCAAACACATCAATCAAATACGATATCGCTAAACCCCCTACTGAAATATTAGTTGAAATGGCAAGAATCATCCTGGAAAAGAATGAATTCACATTCAATGGCCACTGCTACCGACAAATAATTGGAGCCTCAATGGGAGCCATCCCATCCCCGGAAATTTGCGACATTGCTATTCACAAGCATATCCTCCAGCTTCTCGACAAATTTGAACATAAAAACAAAATATTGCTCCACAAGCGCTTCCGCGACGACGGCCTTATCTTATTTTCAGGCAATATTCAAGAAATTAACCAATTCTTCGAAATTGCAAATAACGCCCCATGACCTCCTTAAGTTTACATTCGAGATATCAATGGAATGTGCCACCTTCCTTGACCTCAATATATATAAAGGTCCGAACTTCCAACAAAATGGGATTCTGGATACTAAATGCCACATTAAACCCACAGAATCATTCCAATATCTAGATAGAAAATCATGCCACCCCCCCGTACCAATTTTAGATCCTTCATTACCGGCGAAAGTACACGTTACCTTCGCAAACTGCCTCCACTGAATCGGAATACATAAACCGATGTAATATATTCAAAGCCAAACTAAAACAGCGAGGGTACTCGCATACCGAAATTCTTGCCTGTCAGGGGTCTGCTCTCATTTTCCGACAGGCACAACAAACTAATTCGATCCATAAAGGATGCCAAAACCAATCCCACATCAATGTGTAACCCGCTTCCCATGGATCTGCGAACAAAATCCAAAACATTCTGAGACGGAACTGGCCATTCTCGGTAATTTCCGTCCAATGCAGCAGCTATTCCACACCCCCCCCTGTCATATATTTCAAACGGGGACGCAAACTTGGTGAAATCTTATCCAAAAAACGAATTTGAATTTAGATATGGATTTAGGGCAAAACCACCCGATCCGCATAGACTTATCAGATATAAATACGTAATGACGGAAATTCTTTACCATCTATAGATACGTAAGTGTGGACCGTATACGCCTATCGAGCCCACTATTACCATTTATATCTCTTAATGATGGTCTGCTCACGGGCCCCACCATTATGACATATAGAACACTAATTGTAACCTTATCCAGAGTCCATTATGTTTATCTATAAAACTGTAATAAAACCCAACCGATAGTTTTGTGTGTATAGCGTTTATGGTCATTGCCTTGTGTGTGTAGGGGTGGGCAATATCGGCATCTCTATGCATTGAAGTGTGCATATCTACATGTATACTAGTTAAAGAGTGGGTATGAGGTATAAACGAATCGATGCATGGATGTTTTTAAATGAATGGTTGAAAAGGACCCGTTTTGAGTACACGTCTTAATTGATATACAGTACCAATATCGACATCAAATTAAAAAAAAAATGTTGCGTATTTCCATGAAAATCTTACGCGAGTATGCTTCCCAATCTCATATATATTTTGAAGACCTCTGTCTGTCTGTCTGTTTGTCTGTTTGTTTGTCTGTCATTAATACAAATCTACGATTCTCGACCGATCGGGACGAAACTTGGTACGTGTGTGTAGTTTGATATTTGGTATGTGAATGTATCTTGCCCCCGGATACGAATTTTATCGGGTCGTCGAGCCCGTGCGACGCCAGCTTCGCGCATGCGCAGACGAGATCTCAGAAACGGGTGGAGCTATCGACTTGAAATTTGGTATGTGAATGTATCTTGCCCCGGATACGAATTTTATCGGGTCGTCGAGCCCGTGCGGACGCCAGCTTCGCGCATGCGCAGACGAGATCTCGGAAACGGGTGGAGCTATCGACTTGAAATTTGGTATGTGAATGTATCTTGCCCCGGATACGAATTTTATCGGGTCGTCGAGTCCGTGCGGCGCCAGCTTCGCGCATGCGCAGACGAGATCTCGGAAACGGGTGGAGCTATCGACTTGAAATTTCGGGTTGGGTAGAGCTATCGACTTCAAATTTGGTTTTTGAATAGCCCGGACAACGTCGGGCTCATCGGCTAGTCTCATATATATTTTGAAGACCTCTGTCTTTCTGTCTGTCTGTATGTTTGTCTGTATGTTTTTCATTAATACAAATCTACGATTCTCGACCGATCGGGACGAAACTTGGTACGTATGCGTAGTTTGACCAGGCGGTGGACGTTGTCGTATTGGCGAGCCCGTGCGGCGCCCGCTTCGCGCATGCGCAGACGAGATCTCGGAAACGGGTGGAGCTATCGACTTGAAAGTTGCTATGTGAATGTATATTGCCCCGGATACGAATTTTATCGGGTCGACGAGCCCGTGCGACGCCAGCTTCGCGCATGCGCAGACGAGATCTCGGGAAACGGGTGGAGCTATCGACTTGAATTTTGGTATGTGAATGTATCTTGCCCCGGATACGAATTTTATTGGGTCGACGAGCCCGTGCGACGCCAGCTTCGCGCATGCGCAGACCAGATCTCGGAAACGGGTAGAGCTATCGACTTGAAATTTGGAACGTCGTGCTGTGTAGAGCTATCGACTTGAAATTTGGTTTTTGAATAGCCCGGACAACGTCGGGCCTCAGCTTCGCGCATGCGCAGACCAGATCTCGGAAACGGGTGGAGCTATCGACTTGAAATTTGGTTTTTGAATAGCTATCGACTTGAAATTTGGTTTTTGAATAGCCCGGACAACGTCGGGCTCATCGGCTAGTCTCCTATATATTTTTGAAGACCTCTGTATGTCTGTCTGTATGTCTGTATATGTATGTATGTCATTTATACAAATCTACGATTCTCGACCGATCGGGACGAAACTTGGTACGTGTTTGTAGTTTGACCAGGCGGTCGTCGTTGTCGTATTGGCGAGCCCGTGCGGCGCCCGCTTCGCGCATGCGCAGACGAGATCTCGGAAACGGGTGGAGCTATCGACTTGAAATTTTCTATGTGAATGTATTTTGCCCCGGATACGAATTTTATCGGGTCGCCGAGCCCGTGCGACGCCAGCTTCGCGCATGCGCAGACGAGATATCGGAAACGGGTGGAGCTATCGACTTGAAATTTGGTATGTGAATGTATATTGCCCCGGATACGAATTTTATCGGGTCGCCGAGCCAGTGCGACGTCAGCTTCGCGCATGCACAGACGAGATATCGGAAACGGGTGGAGCTATCGACTTGAAATTTTCTATGTGAATGTATCTTGCCCCGGATACGAATTTTATCGGGTCGCCGAGCCCGTGCGACGCCTAGCTTCGCGCATGCGCAGACGAGATCTCGGAAACGGGTGGAGCTATCGACTTGAAATTTGGTATGTGAATGTATATTGCCCCGGATACGAATTTTATCGGGTCGCCGAGCCAGTGCGACGTCAGCTTCGCGCATGCGCAGACGAGATATCGGAAACGGGTGGAGCTATCGACTTGATATTTGGTATGTGAATGTATCTTGCCCCGGATACGAATTTTATCGGGTCGCCGAGCCCGTGCGACGCCAGCTTCGCGCATGCGCAGACCAGATCTCGGAAACGGGTAGAGCTATCGACTTGAAATTTGGTTTTTGAATAGCCCGGACCATCGACGTATATTGTATAGATCGATGCCCGGACAACGTCGGGCTGGGTAGAGCTATCGACTTGAAATTTGGTTTTTGAATAGCCAGGACAACGTCGGGCTCATCGGCTAGTCTATTATATATGTTGAGAAATTTGTCTGTGTGTGTGTATGTCTGTCTGTCTGTTCGCGATGGACTCGAAAACGGCCGAACCGATTTCGATGAAACTTGGTATGTGGGGGTACTTTCGGCCGGGGAGTGGCATGGGCCTATTAATTTGCCCGTGCGACGTGACCTTGACCTTGAAATCGGGTCATTTCCAGGTCGAACTCCCGAGTATCACGTGATTTCGATGAAAATTAGTGTCTGGGGATACTTTCGTATGTGGAGTATCATAAGCCTATTCGTTTGCCCGTGCGACGTGACCTTGCCCTTGAAATCGGGTCAATTCAAGATCAAATCGCGAATTTTTATGGGATTTTGACGGAATTTGATACATATGGTTACTTTTTTCCACTGGGTGTTTTGGACGGGTCAATTCGTGACCCCGACCTGACATTGACCTTCAAAATTATAAATTCGTGGTCAAATCGGGTAAAACCGGATGGAGGTACTTTTGTCGGGTACTTTTGCCTGGGCAGTGTTTTGGACGGGTCTAATCGTGACCCCCACCTGACCTTGACCTTCAAAATGGACAATTCAAGGTCAAATCGCGCAATTCGCCGAAAAGCAGAGGGGAAACAGCCCGGACGAAGTCGGGTCCACCTGCTAGTTGCGATATAAAATATGAGATTAAGGAACACGGACAACAAAGATTAGTTCCATTCCTTATTCCTTATTCAAAAGTTGTACAAGGTAAAACAAAGGGTATTATATGGTGCCCACAATGTACCCCCCCCCCCCCACGCACCCACCCCGATCCAAAAATGCCGTCATCCAGAGGGATTCAAATAGGGCACCAATGTAATTTCTCGGCCCCTTAACCGATTTAGGTCAAATAAAGGATGCTATAGATTGCACCAAATCACTCTTTCCAAACACCCCACCCTCATCCAAAAAATGGCCGCCGTCCAGATGAGTTCATATAGGGTACCCCTGTCATTTCTCGGACTCGACCGATTTAGGTCAAACAAAGGGCGTTGTATAGTGGCTCCCAAGCCAATCTAAATATTTACCCCATTCAACCCCCGATTCAAAATGGCCGCTGTCCAGAAGAGTTCAAATATGGCACCATGCCATTTCTCGGCCCCTTGACCAATCTAGGTCAAACAAATGTATTGTATGGTGACCCCATAGCGGTGTTGTAGGATGACTCACAAGCCTATCTAAATATGCACCTACCTGATCTAAAATGGACGCCCTCCAGAGGGGTTCAAATATGTAGGCCTACTCATGCATCGGTCCTTTGACCGGTATATGTCAAACAAAGGGTGTTGTAGAGTGGCCGCCTAGCCGATCTAAATATTCACACCACACCGATCCAAAATGGACGCCAACCGGATGGGTTCAAATATGGCATAGGTCCCTTGGCAGATTTATGTCAAATAAATAGCGTTCTAGGGTGTCCTACAATCAAATCTTTGCACACACCCCAACCTGGTACAAAATGGCCGCCACACAGAGGGGTTCAAATAGGGTACATATATATGCAATTTCTCGTCCCCTTGGTCGATTTAGGTCAAACAAATGGCGTTGTAAGATGGCCCCGGCCAATTTAAATATTCACCCCATTCATCCCTTCCAGATTCAAAGAATCAAGAGGAGTGCAAATAGGGCTCCATGGCCATTTACCCGATTTAGTTCAAATAAAGGATGTTGCGTGTGGCCCCAAGCCAATCTAAATATTCACCTCGTTCACCCGACCCCAGTCTAAAATGGCCGCTGTCCAGATGGGTTCAAATTGGGCACCATGTCAACCCTAGACCCTTAATCGATTTAGGTTTCATAAACCTATATCAAATAATAGGTTTTGTGTGGCCCTCTTTCTAATTAACCCGACGAACCCACTTCCATCCAAAATGGCCGCCATCCAATGGATATCAGATAGGGCACTCGTGCCATTTTTTTCGTTTAATGTCAAACAAATGGTGTTTTAGGATGACCCCTATCCGATCTAAATATTCACCCATGCATCCTGATCCAAAAATGGCCGCCGTCCAGTGGGGTTCAAATAGGCCACTCGCGCAATTTATTGGCCGATTTAGGTTAAACAAAGGGTGTAATTGTAGGGTGGCCCTACGCCGATCTAAATATTCACCACACCACGATCCAAAATGGCTGCCACCCAGAGGGTTTCAAATGGGGCATATATGCCGTTTATCGGCCCTTGACCGGTTTAGGTCATATAAAGGGCTTTTATGAGTTCCCCTCACACACCCCATCCCGATCCAAAATGTCCGCCGTCCAGAGGGGTTTGAATAGGGTGCCCATGCCATTTCTCGGCCCCTTGACCGATTTATGTCAAACAAAGTGTGTTGTATGATGATCCACTTGTAGACCCAAATACAAGTGGGCGTTCCCATATATGGGAAAATAATTGCGCAAATGAATTGTGCTGAAGCGCAATTGATTGCGCTTCAGTCCAATTCAATTGCGCTTCATCAATTGCACTGAAGCGCAATTGAATTGCGCTGAAACGCAATTATTAATATATGTGAATTTGGCCTCCCATAGTTACATTGTGCCCCCTTCCGCCTCCCACAAGGAACTGTTTTCACACCCCATAACCCTATCCCAATCCAAAAATTGCCGCCATCCAGGGGTTCAAATGGGCACCCATAGACTACCGTAAGCCGGAATCTAACGAGTGAAGAAAGTCTACCAGAATCAGTTATCGGCTTGCCATAATATTTATTTGAGACGTCATGGACGCTGGGTGAGCTTGTCCGCATCAGAATCAGGGATTTGCCAGCTCACGTGATATGTGTAGTCACGTGATTTCTCATCGTACAAAATGGCGTTTAATACGTTTACCACGCTTCACAAATTAAATTCTTGTATTTCACTTCACATCGGATGATCGGACGCAAACAAACGTACTTGAAGAACCAGTCGATGTTTCAGGATCAAGAAATCGGAGTGTAAGTATTTGCTGTAGTCAATAACTCAATAACTGGGAAGTCGGTAGTCCAACAAATTAGACGATTCGGATTAAGTAATTTAAGTCAAGTCAAGACCTATTTGAATATTTGGACATTTATGTGGCCTTAATGAAGTTAATCCCTTAGAAGGGTTAAGATAATCGTAAATGTCCAAATATGAAAATATATCTTAACCCGAATAGTCTAATTTGTTGGACTAGGAAGTCGGTAGCCGAGAGGTAGCGTATTGGTCTCTCGTGCTAGCGGACCGGGGATCGCAACTTGAACCTGGGCAGGGTATTCTGACAAAAATCAGAACTCGGTCAGATACCAAGTTTGTCAGGCCCCCCCCCCCCCCCATTACAACACTTGTCCAGGTACCGGTAATAGGTATGTTGTCGTGGGTGCAGCCACGCTGTCCGATCAGGTGCGGACATTAATTTACTGGCTGCATGACCCGTGTACACGCCTTGGTGTGTGCATGTTAAAGAATGGTACTGGAGTCACCACAGGGTTATAAAGTTACTCGGCCGTGGTAGCACCTGGACCAGTGTGTCGTCTACAACCAGAATTGGTTCCTGCACTGTAATACATGTATCTACAGATACAGAACTTCGGTGGAACTCAATAGGCCTAGCAGGTCTGGCAATCGTGAATGCCCGTGATTGTGAAGTGGCGAAAAATCAATACAACTTAGTGTCGGCGCACACGATCTCGGCTGCCGGATAAATCGGGGACAACCGGGATCGTGTGCGCCCACACTTTGGGCCGGTTTTTGTCGGATTCGATTTAATCTGACCGATCAAACTGAGTTTGATTTCACCTGGAAAATCCGGCTCGTGACGATGGCAACACGCATGTTTTGCTTGTCGCATGACCGTCACGTGGCCAAAACCTCATTCAAAATGTCAGAATAGTTAGCAGCAACCGCTATTCAAAAATAAATAAAGAATTCTGATCAATCGACTCTTTGCATGACTAAATCCTTTGGCATGGGCTACAGGTCGTAGCTTTGGTCAGATCTTCATGAAATTTGTCATGTATGCTAACAATGAGATGTAGATGGGAACGAGTCATTTTGGGGTCATTCGGCCAAAAAAGATGGCTGTCAGCATCCATCTTGGATTTTACTCTTTGCATGACTAAATCCGTTGGCGCGGGCTACAGGTTGTACCTTTGGCCAGATCTTCTTGAAATTTGTCATGGATATTAACAATGACATGTAAATGGGAACGAGTCATTTTGGGGTTAATCGGCTAAAAAACATGGCCGCCAGAAGCCATCTTGGATTTCAAAATTCAATCCATTAGCACGGGCTACATGTCGTACTGTTTATCTGATCATCATGAAAATTGTCATGGAGTTTAACAATGACATGTAGATGGGAACGAGTCATTTTGGGGTCATTAGGCAAAAAAACATGGCCGCCAGCAGCCATCTTGAATTTTACTCTTTGCATGACTAAATTCTTTGGCACGGTCTACAGGTCCCTCATCCCTCATCTCTTTGTAACAAACTTCATATGGTACTTTTGACTGACCTTTAGATTGGAGCCATCAAATTTTTTCGATATTTTATTGAAAAACACGGCCACCAGCATCCATCTTGGATTTTACTCTTTGTATGACTAAATCCTTCGGCACACCCTACATGCCTTCTGCCTCATCGGATCGTCACCAAACTTCACAGGGATCTTCAGGGTGACCTCAGATAGGAGCCGTTATTTTTAGCTCAACTTACTTTGTAAGTTTGAGCTATTGCCATGTGTTGTCGTGTGTGTGTCTGTCAACAATTTCCTTTTGCGCGGGCTACAGGTCGTACCTTTGGTCTGATCTTTATGAAATTTGTCATGGATGTTAATAATGACGTGTAGATGGGAACGAGTCATTTTGGGGTCATTCCGTCAAAAACATGGCCACCAGCAGCCATCTTGGATTTTACTCTTTGCATGACTAAATCCTTTGGCGCGTGCTACAGGTGGTACCTTTGGTCTGATCTTTATGAAATTTGTCATGAATGTTGTCATTGACATGTAGATGGGAATGAGTCATTTTGTGGTGATTCGGCCAAAAAACATGGCTGCTGGCGGCCATCTTGGATTTCAAAATTAAATCCATTGGCGCGGGCTACAGGTCGTACTGTTCCTCTGATCATCATGAAATTTGTCATATATGTTAATATTGACAAGTGATTTTGGAGTCGTTCGGCCAAAAAACATGGCTGCCAGCAGCCATCTTGGATTTTGCTCTTTACATGACTAAATCCTTTGGCGCGGGCTACCGGTCATAGCTTTTGTCGGATCGTCATGAAATTTGTCATGGATGTTAAAAATTACATGTAGATGGGAACGAGTCGTTTTGGGGTCATTCGGCCAGAAAACATGGCCACCAGCAGCCATCTTGGATTTTGCTCTTTAATGACTAAATCCTTTGGCGCAGGCTACAGGTCGTAGCTTTTGTCGGATCTTCATGAAATTTGTCATGGATGTTAACAATGCCATTTAGATGGGAATGAGTGATTTTGGGTTTGTTCGGCCAAAAAAACATGGCAGCCAGTGGCCATCTTGGATTTCAGAATTCAATCCATTACCACAGTCTACAGGTCGTATCTTTTTTCGGATCATTATGAAATTTGAAATGGATGTTAATATTGACATGTAGTTGGTATTGAGTTATGATGGGGTCAAAAAAACATGGCCGCCAGCAGCCATTTTGGATTTTACTCTTTGTATGACTAAATCCTTTAGCACGGGCTACAGGTCGTACCTTTGGTCTGATCATCATGAAATTTGTCAAGAATGTTAACATTGACATGTAGATGGGAATGAGTAATTTTGGGGTCATTCGGCCCAAAAACATGGCCGTCGGCAGCCATCTTAGATTTACTCTTTGCATGACTAAATTCTTTGGCACGGCCTACAGGTCGTACATTTGGTCGGATCATCATAAAATGTATCATGGATGTTAACAATGACATGTAGATGGGAACGAGTCATTTTCGGGTCATTCGGCAAAAAAACATGGCCGCCAGCAGCCATTTTGGATTTTACTCTTTGTATGACTAAATCCTTTAGCACGGGCTACAGGTCGTACCTTTAGTCTGATCATCATGAAATTTGTCATGGCTGTTGAAATTGGAATGTAAATGGGAACGAGTCATTTTCGGGTCATTCGGACAAACAACATTGCTGCCAGTGGCCATCTTGGATTTCAAAATTCAAATCCATTAGCACGGGCTACAGGTCGTACCTTTGGTCCGATCATCATGAAATTTGTCATGAATGTTAACATTGACATGTAGATGGGAACGAGTAATTTTGGAGTCATTCGGCCAAAAAACATGGCTGCCAGCAGCCATCTTAGATTTACTCTTTGCATGACTAAATTCTTTGGTACGGCCTACAGGTCGTACCCTTGGTCGGATTATCATATAATGTCTCATATCTGTTGACATTGAAATGTAGATGGGAACGAGTCATTTTGGGGTCATTCGGCAAAAAAACAATGCCGCCAGCAGCCATTTTGGATTTTACTCTTTGTATGACTAAAATAAATCCTTTAGCACGGGCTACAGGTCGTACCTTTAGTCTGATCATCTCGAAATTTGTCATGGCTGTTGAAATTGGAATGTAGATGGGAGTCATTTTGGGGTCATTCGGACAAACAACATGGCCGCCAGCGGCCATCTTGGATTTCAAAATTCAATCCATTAGGACGGACTACAGGTCGTACCTTTGGTCCGATCTTTATGAAATTTGTCATGAATGTTGACATTGTCATGTAGATGGGAACGAGTTATTTTGGGGTCATTCGGCAAAAAACATGGCCACCAGGCACCATTTTGGATTTCAAAATTCAATCCATTGGCGCGGGTTACAGGTCATACTGCTTGTCTGATCATCATGAAATTTGTCAAGGATGTTAATATTGACATGTAGATGGGAACGAGTCATTTTGGGGTCATTCGGCCAAAAAAAATGGCCACCAGAAGCCATCTTGGATTTAACTCTTTGCATGACTGAATCCTTTGGCGCGGCCTACAGGTCGTATCATTTGTCAGATCATCATGAAATTTGTACTGGATGTTAATAATGACATGTAAATGGGAAAGAGTCTTTTTGGGATCATTTGGCAAAAAAACATGGCTGCCAGCGGCCATCTTAGATTTTACTCTTTGCATAACTAGACCATTCAACTTTCCACATTCCTAATCACTCCATTGACTTTAACACATGAAATTATTCCCTTTCCAAGTTGAGCTACAGTGTCATTGACACTTTCATTCAAACTTCATATGGTTCTTTGGGGTGACCATCATGAATTTTACGCTTTCCATGGTGAATCCTTTGGCACATCCTACAAGCCCTTATCCGATTGTCACCAAACTTAATATAGATCTTCAGTATGACAACCAGATCAGAGCCATAAAAAAAATTCAAATTTGTTTAAAAAATGGCCACCGTCTTGGAATTTACTCTGGATTATTGTGTACAAGGATTATTATTGTATGATTAGTGAAGGATTATTCATAATTTTGTTTTCATTATCATTAAGGATCCTGGAACTCAAAGAGCTACATATATATATATATGGATAATAATGTGAGGGACCAGAATTTGATCAAGATATTATCCCAGAGATAGCTGAAAACTGATAAGGTATACATAATGTCTATCATGATATGTGGATACAGTAATATAAATGAATAATTTTTAGCTCAACTTGACAAAGTCAGGTTTCAGAGGTTTGAGCTATTGCCATGAGTTGGTATCCGTTGTCCGTCAGTCCGTCCATCCATCCATCAACAATTTCCTTTGGCACACCCAAAGTTAATGAAGCATTGTTCTTGCTTACATGTAACCATCCTTCACATTTACTGCCTGTGTAGATACAAGAGCATATTTGAGAATTCATTTTATATAGGGCACTGCCAAGTTACATGTAGGGGATATTTAATTGATTCAAATTAGAATGTATAATTGTGAATTGGTTGGGATACACGAATTAGGGACCTGTGAATAATCGAGATTCGATTCGATGTCGATATTAGGCACCCGATTCGAGATCTGCTGATTCAGATATTTTTGAATCGGTGTTATACTTCGGTGTAGTTTAGTTTTTTGCATCTAAATAACACATGCCAAATGACCTGAGCTCATAAAAATTAAAGCAGAATACTGTATACACCCGTCAGTAAGCCCATCCTCAAAGATAAGCCCAGTCTGGGTTTTTCCCCTAAACAAAACATGGGGTGGTTCTCGTAGATAAGCCCACCCCCATTTTTGAGCATTTGGAAGGTGAATACAATCATGTATCTATCCTGTAGAATAGGAGAAGATACTATTATTTGTTCCAGTTTTTCTTAAATAATAAAGATGTATAATAGTATACACTTGTGTTAATATTGTTGTGAATTATACATATCTTGTTCTATTCTTAGTTGTTGGGTCTGTCAAAGAGGTACTATATCAATAAAATCAAAGGATGTGCCACTTATTGTTCACACCTCTATCAGAGTAAATCCAATGGGATGTGGAGCAATGACTTGGTGTTTTTGTAGTATCCTTTGATAATGCAGAGGAGGATGTAAGTTCACCTGCATCACACTGTTGTGTTTTTATGTTTACCCATACCATAGTATGGTAAACATAATGTTGACGACCGGATTGACCACTCGTCATTCGTCCGTCCGACCCTCTGTCTGTCCATAGACACTTTACGCATGGTGCGATAACTCAAATATTTTCTATCTGATCGGAACCAAATTTTGTATATTAGTTTTTCAGACCAAAATACAGATCGAGTTCGAATATGGGTTTAATCCGAGTTTTATTTTACGGAGTCATGGCCCTTTTTCGACTTAGAATTCATGGATGCTATGATAACTAAAAACAAAAATTATCTGATGAGAACCAAATTTGGTATGTGAGTTTCTCCATCTAAAATACCGTTCGAGTTCGAATATGGGTTTGATCAGATTATTTTTAATGGAGTTATGGCCCTTTGATATAGAATTCATCCATGCTTCGATAGATCAACCAGTTATCGTCTGATAGGAACCAACTTTGGTATGTGAGTTTCTCAACTCAAAATACAGATCAAGTTTGAATATGGGTTAGATCCTGTTTTTTATACCAGAGTTATGGCCCTTTTTAACTAAGGATTGAACAGATTCGATATTCGATATGTAGAACCATAGCAGCTAACACTGGTGATATCAGTTAGCACTGAGAGAGAATACTGTAGATTAACTTGTATTATTGGAAATTACAGTTATTTTTAGCCATCATATTGTCAGGGCACAGTGGAAGGTGTAATTGGACAGAGAACCATCTGTTGTTTATTGTATTTCCATACAGCTCTCTGGTTTATCAATGCAATGTTCCAGTGACATACCTGTAGTAGTGACTGTACCTAATTTTATTGAGTTAAAATTGTTAACCCTTGTCATCAATTTATGCTTTTGTATATTTTTCATGTAATCATTCTCCTATTATATCCCTTTCACTTGTATGGATTTTTGTGGTTAAATGAACCCTTAATTCACAACATTCTTTATACTTAGCAGAAATACCTTTCATCTGATATATCTCATTTTATTGAGATGTATGTAAATTTTGTATGTGAGTTTCTCAGCCCAAAATACAGATAGATTTCGAATTTGGGTTTGATCCATTTTTTTATATTTTAAACAGAGTTATGGCTTATGGATTTTCGTGTCTGAACTGAAACTAGCTGATCACTATCGCCAAGGTATGGGTTAAACATCTCACGATCGGCCTCTCGTTATAAGAAATTACTTGATTAGTAAGCATTAGTGTAGCTACATTAACTTGTGAACTGATCATACAGCCCTATTGTTTTACAAATTAATACAAACATTTACAACCTTATTCAAATTGATCCAAAATGTGTAGATCTATCTATCACTGTTTCTGGTTATTATCCTGTGATTTTATCTTAATAATATAAATAAAACACATTATTATCCTTATTCAATAAAAAAAATATGGTATTGGTATAAAACATGATGGTAGGTTGGCACCTGAAGGCTAACTGAATTTTTGCACGGGACGGTCCTCGTGAGTAAGCCCAGTACCCACTTTTTGAGCAAAAACATGCATGAGCCCCCGGGCTTACTGACGGGTGTATACAGATGTACATGTAGACGTGCTTATGCAAATTATTGCTTCGATCGCAACCTGTGACGCTGATCAATCGCCGCGTATATTTGTAATCTGTATCGACACTGTCTATATTGTATACACGGTGCGTGATTGCTAGATGCGGAACTCATTTGATTACATTATGTTTAGAACTTCATATATCCAATTCAGATTATAATCATATGAACAAAATTCAATCTCAGCCACCGTTATGAGCGACAAAACATAGATTGGAATGAATAGTGAGAGACCTTAAAACAAACAGTCTATTACATTCTTAAACAGGCGTTCTCATGTGCGACGAGTTATCTGCAACACTGCTGGCAGAATTCCTATAAATTTCCTACTTTCAGTTTCTGTTTCCCGATAAATCGAGCACGTTGCACCAAGTTTCTATGCGTTGAATCTTGTTACTAGTAATAACATTTAACACTTGTAACTTTTGTCTGTTTTCTGGGACCCCCTCTGTCAAGACAGGTACTGTGAATATGTGATGTAGGTGTTTGACCTATTGTGGTGTGAACAGTTTAACAGATAACTACCATTGGTATCGGACTACAACAATCATATAGCTAAACGGTGAACCCATGTTCACTTGTGTCAACTCTTTATTATCTTTATTAAAGTGACTTCCATTCCATGG
This sequence comes from Siphonodentalium dalli, assembly GCA_032622095.1. Taxonomy (NCBI): domain Eukaryota; kingdom Metazoa; phylum Mollusca; class Scaphopoda; order Gadilida; family Siphonodentaliidae; genus Siphonodentalium; species Siphonodentalium dalli. The sequence goes on along the minus strand of CP136061.1, from coordinate 110,830,347 downwards.
GGTTTGTGATACGTTGAATGAATTGTCTTCAAGTGTCTTACTATCACTTCTTGCATCATATTCGCCATGATACAGCTAGATAGAAATGCAATGCAACATATCCAAAACCCTCCATGAGACTGAGAGTGACTCGCCAATGTCATGATTTTTCAAAACAAAACAAAAGTTACAACGGATGTTTAAGGAGATTAGCATTGCTATATAGTATCTAGAGAATTTTTGCAGTTTTTTAGCTCAACTTTACTTTGTAAAGTTTGAGCTATTGCCATGGTTTGGTATCTGTCGTCCGTGTGTGTGTTTGCGTGTGTGTGTGAGTGACTCATCAACAATTTCCTTTAGCATGGGCTACAGGTCGTACCTTTGGTTGGATCATTATGAAATTTGTCATGGATTTTGACATTGACATGTAGATGGGAATAAGTCACTTTGGGTCATTCGGCAAAAATACATGGCTGCCAGTGGTCATCATGGATTTCAAATTTCAATCCATTAGCACAGGCTACAGGTCGTACTGTTTGTCTGATCATCATGAAATTTGTCATGGATGTTAATATTGACATGTAGATGGGAACGAGTCATTTTGGGGTAGGTTCGGCCAAAAAACATGGCCACCAGCAGCCATCTTGGATTTTATTCTTTGCATGACTAAATCCCTTTGCACGGGCTACAGGTCGCAGCTTTGGTTGGATCTGTGAAGTGATCTGCTATGCCAATAACCAATGAATCGTGCATAGTCTGCACCGCCCTCCAATTAAATGGAAGGAATCCCTTCAAAACAGAAACTAATTTCATTAGAGATATAGAGATATACATCCGTTAGGATTTCCATTATCTTTTCAAACAGACTGCATACATGCCACCATATTGTGGTACTGACTATATAAACAATGCCAGAACTCAATGTGATAAATGGTCATACATTTTTGTTGGCGGATTCCATTTTTATGTGTACCCATACCACAGTGTCGACGTCCGGATTGACCACTCGTCATTCGATCATCTGTCCGTCTGTTTGTAGACACTTTACGCATCATGCAATAACTCAAATATTTTAAATCCGAACGGATCCAAATTTTTTATATGGGTTTCTCAGGCCAAAATACAGATCGAGTTAAAATATTGGTTTGACCTGAGTCTTTTTTTTCTTCAGAATTATGGCCCTTTTTCGACTTAGAATTGACGCATGCTGCCTTAATTCAAACATTTTTTATCTGGATGGAACCAAATTTGCTATGTGAATTTCTCAGCCCAAAATACAGATAGAGTTCGAATATGGGTTTGACTTTTGAATTCATTGTATTATTGGCACTTTCGGCAATCAAATAATAAATAACAACTTGCGAAAAATGGACATGCTATCAGTAAATCTCCTAAACATATATTTACTTCTCGAGTCCAAATTTGACCAATTATGGCATTTACCAGGACATTCACGCAGACTGCTTCAAGTAATGTTTTCTTTTGTTTTAATACTAAGACATTAATATAAGGCAACTCGAGTATACTACCATTGCTGTTACAGATAATTTAATGAGGAAATACACACTAAAACTCATCATATTCTAAGCTATCTGTATTTTAGAGTTATTATACATTATCATTGGCTTCTGTTACAGTAGATTGTTTATCAACTTTGATTCACACATGCAGAATCTCATCACTTTTTTTATTTCTTCAATGATTTAGCAAACTTATGATTTTCTAGCTGTACACACCATGTATGAGTGCCGGTTCTCAATAACTATCAAAGAAAAATAGTCAAGTAAATCATGTTTTGTACAATGTCAGGATAATGTCAAAAGACATCCTCTGGTCATACTAATGATCAACATGCCATGGTGAGGTAATAGCATACATATTCACAGTGTGTTAGCCTGTACTCAAGGATTTGTCGTATTTCCGATTTATGCTACACCTTTCTTCCAATTTGCATCATTTTTACCAAAAATACCAATGACATGTGTACAAAATCTGTCAATAAAAGTGGTTAAAGTGATATGAAACACCCCAGTAAGGTGATCAAATAGAAATTGAGAATAATCTTGCTCAAAGTAGTTATTTTTTTATGAATATTAATCCAAATTAACAACACACGCCATCATTCTTATACATTAATTAAATACAATGACTCTCATACTATAGTTGACTGTTGTTAGCATTATTTTCAGGCAATAAATCAATTCTGAAGCAGCATTTCAAAAATTTGTGTTATTGTTGGAATCTGATGATATGGGGACCATTGTGTCGGGATGAGTAACTTTAATGTTCAGATATTGTAGGGGTCCAAAATTGAGCCAAACCAGTAATGTACATAGCAAATTCAACATCATAGGCAGACCAACAATTGGGAAGCTGGTTCTAATACAGTTAACCATGGTTTTGTGACAACCAAGTCCTGCTTTGTCATGGTATTTAGACCCCTCATGATGAAATCAGTTTTAAAATTGTTTTTTCTAAATAAATATGTGTAAGTGTGTAAAAAGCCACCTGCCAAACAAATTTTAAGCCACTTTTGTCATGTGGCCAAGCAGCCTTTTATTTGTTATTTATTCAAAGAAAATTAATATTTTTTCTAATTCATATTATATAATGTCAAAATAGTTGTGAAGTTTATATATCATAGTTATGGCTATAGGCCAGCTCATCAAAATCATTATATCTACATCAGATTATCCACATATCTTCAAATTATCTTCTATCTGAAACATTACTATCTAATTCTCCCTTTTTCTCCCATTGGTCTGATATCAATTTTTCTAATACCAACTGTATTACAAATACCAAATCTTAGTCTCACTTAGTCACACCTATTGAACGAGCCCACTACGTGAGCTAATGCGAGAAAAAATAAAAATAAAGCCAACTGTGAACATCAAATTGTCTGGAATACATCGCACTTAGTCCAAGCACACTCACGCTGTGGGCTCGGTCACACCATAACTGGCGAAGACACATATAAGCTATCAGCTTGTTGTTGAATCCCCTCCATACCATACATGTAACTTGTTATTATATTGTACCATAATTACTTTATGAATTATATGGATTAAATACTGTTTACAGTTACCTCTACTTTCAGATAGGATCAACTTTATCTTCTGAACTGTGAATGTCAGCAAGAATAATCTTCACCTGGGACGATACTGGTGACATAGTGATACAGAAAATCTGGAAGGCCTTGTATTGACACATTGCTATATTTTGCAGAAAAAGAAGAATCAAGCCAATGTTTGGAGGCTTTTCTGATAGACAATTTAAAATCTGCAAAATATATTATCATATGATTTTTATATTTATATACACCATACCTTGTAATCAAACAAACAGCTAGATCTTCATGCACAATTTTGAACTGGGTGTTAACTCTAGATTTTGTTGATGACAGTGTCATTTTGTAAATCAAGAGCCACCCTTGTGTTCATTCACTTGCATATATTGTCTTTGTTTTTGCACAACTGCATCTAACAATTTGCTACTTTCTAAAGCATTCCAGCTAGTATTTCCAGATTCCAGTTTTGAAAGTTATAGCAATGCTCCTTGTTTCAAAGTGACTACATTTAATCTGAGGCATCGACACCTATATACATGAAAGAGAAAATGGTTCTTGCAGAAATAGTAATTCTGATCAGTCACATGCTTTTTATATGCCTGTTTGAAAAAAAAAAATGTTGTATTTCGTAATCGGTCTGTCCCTCTATCTGTCCATCCATCTGTCTGTTAATTTGTTCTTGTTTCTGACCGTTAACCCCAGCTTGGATTATCTGAACATAATTATGTATGTGTTTTTCCCAGCTAAAATATACAGACCAAGTTCGAATATGTGTTCCGTCATATTATTTTTAAATGAGCTACAGTCCTTTTTCGACTTAGAAATTGCCTAATTTCTTAACATTTTGTTTTCTTGTCGGTAACTCTAGTGGGTATTATTTTATCTGAACCAATGTTGGTATTTGTGCTTCCCGGTTAAAAATAGAGACCAAGTTCGAATATGGGTTCCGTCCAATTATTTTTACATGAGTTAAGGCCCTTTTTTATACGCCCTTTTGAAAAAAAGGTTGTCTCCAATATATTTTGAGACTTCCTTATATAAATATATGTGTGTGTGTGTGTACTTTACAGAATCGAAAACGGGTTGACCGATCGAGACCAAACTTCCTATCTAAAGGTCAAATCCCACGGGAATGGTCGTCGCGGCGTTTTGGAGAAGCTCAGAGCACCCGTTCTCCACTCTGTCACAAAAAACGGCACTGCGGTGGTTAATCAAGTGATAATTTAATGAGCGTTTGTATATGACGCGTCGCTATAAAAGATTGTTTGTTTACAATTCAACGCAACGTTATCGCTCGAAATTTACCATCGAAAAAATTTAATTTTCTTCATCAAAAACATAATTACGTGTTAGACTCTGTCATTTTAAGAATATATAAGTATTACACACATACACACCAAGTCTCAGCTTAAAATTTTGAAAAATAAGAGTTTTATCAACATAAATCGATTTTAATGGGAAATCCTATGTTAAAATTTAGCATCGAAAAAATTTAATTTCTTCCATCTAAAACATAATTACGTGTTGGACTGTGTCATTTTAAGACTATATGAGTATTACACGCAGTCACACGAAGTCTCAGCTTGAAATTTTGAAAAATAAGAGTTTTATCGACATAAATCAATTTGAATGCGAAATCCTATGTTAAAATTTCAGTCCGCCCGTCCGTCCTCGTTCGTCTGTTTTCCGCAAGAGATTTTTATGTCTCACCTGGATGCCATAATTTGTGTATACCGATATTTAATATGTAAAATTCGCATATATGATAGCGCGGAAATATTTAAAATGTGGGAATTTATACGCGCGATGCGATCTCGTTGGATTCAGATACCACCCGATAACAACTAGATTTTTCCATCACTTATTAACTATAAATTCTTTAAACTAGTCTACCTGTTACTACTTTGAGGAACTTTACTACCTGTTACTACTTTGAGGAACTTTACTACCTGTTATTAGTTTTAACAAGCACACTGCCTATATGGCATTATTAATATGTATAGACTTTAACACATTTATTAATATAATATACAAACAATTTATTATCTTATGTTAGTATCACATCCTAGTGTTGAGTTTCGGGATTGCTTTGGACTATATACAACCCCACTACATATATGTTATTTGATATTATAAATATATATATAATTACACTACTTGGTGGCTGACAAACCTTTGTGTCATAGATACACCACAAACTGATTTATGTTGGGTACCAGATAAGAAATTAAGGTTTATGGCCATGCGCCTTGCTGGTTGAAGCACCGGGGCCGCGTCCGTAGTAATATTGGACACCGGGGTCCCCTCCATAAGATTGTATACGACTTACTAATTATATCACCCGGGTCCTTCCATGAGAATACCATGCACCTTACCGGTTGAGGCACCGGGATCCAACCCGTAAGAGGGTCATACACGTTGATGACTGGGACATCGTGGTTTCCGCGTGGGAGTTCGTGCGCCTTGCTGACTGGGTCATCGAGGCCCCCTCCATTTAGTACCATGTGCCTTACTTACTGAGTCATCGGGACGGGAACTTAAAATATTGCCACGCATAGTGTTGTGTAGAGGAGACATTGCAACATATATAGCCCGTGTGTTTTGTGTCCAGCAGTATTGCGTGAACGATTCTTTTGACAAATATGTTTTAAGCCGTTTTTTGCTCTTATCCTCATTTGACTTTTCCAAAAGGCCTCTGGTCTACCTGCCGGCATTTCACTTTGACTTGTTTTTGTCATTCTGGTGTGCCAGGTTTGGTGTTCACTACGTCTGGACAACGTGTTACCTGGTCAGACACCCACTTAGCAAATATTGCTTACACATAAAAATGATGCTAAATTTTTGTTAAAGTTACGCCTCATTTTCGACCTATTTCGACATAGAAAATTCTGTCCCACTTAATAACTTTAACAAAAATGAACCGATTTCAAAAAATTTTGGTATACATGCTTCTCACAATACCCTTTCTACATGATGCGGCTAGTGATTGGCTCAGACTGTTTTTCGTAATATTACACTTCATTTTCGACTTATTTTGACTTAGAAAATTCTGTCCGACTTAATAACTTTAACAAATATGAACCAATTTGAATAATTTGAATAATCTGTACAAGCTTCTTGTGACACCTTATCGATATTATTAGTCCGAATTTTTCTTTAAAGTTAAAAATCTGTTTTGTTGGGTTTACGGATAATGCGGGTTGAATATGCCATGGTGGGGGTATGCTAGCTCTCGAGTGCACACCTCTTGTTTTGTCTGAAAATAGCCGAAAATAAATATTTAAAGTTTTTTGGGGGGATTTTCAGTCATAAATACCACACTTGAAGTTATTGTGTTTTATTTTTTTTATTATTTCATCTTAAGTCAAAGGTTTCAACCAAATGAATTAAACCTTGCCCCACTCTACTCCAGAAAGGGCGTATTATGCCCACGCTCCGACAGCGTGCTCTTGTTCGACTTTCTATTTACCCAATTTCACAATTTTTTTTTTCAAACTGATAGCTCCTGTTTGGATTATTTGAACTGAACCAAAGTTGGTATGTGTGTCTCTTTGCAAAAGATACAGGCCAAGTTCAAATATGGGTTTCATCCAATTATCTGTCCTGTATCTCCTATGTTATTCATCTGATCATATTGAAATTTATAGCAAATTGAAAACATGGTATTATTAAAGTGCAGTATATTGTGGGACTTATTTATCCCAATGTTTTATAACCTTTTGAATGTTACTTGATCGAAAAAATTACCATTTTGAAAAATCACACTTTTAACTTTTACACTCGTGTAGACCAAGACTTGTCGGTCCACAATAGCTTGAGATATCAATTGTGTTGATGTCTTTTTGGACCCAGTCAAGTGCTATTGCTCTTCTATAACAGAATATCTTCTATAACAGACTTTCATTAAAAAGTCGTACTCTATATAATTACATGTGGAGCCTGGATATTCATGTGAACTGTTGAATGTGATTAGTCATCTGACATGTCCACGATTAATATGTCTTCATACTGATGTATCAATTACTATGCTAGAAAAAGGTATTTAAGTGAAGATTTGATAGATTATTATATTGTTTACACACATTTTCTGATAATGTGACACATTCAAATTCTCTGGAAAACAATGGTTTGTTTAGTTAAATCTTGTTGCTTTGACATTCAACAAACTTCTGATATACGATTGTTTTATATCATCATGCTTGGGAAAGAATGCCCTTTATGTTCATATGCACAAAGCGCTAATTGACTTAATCTGAAGGCATGCCAGCAAGATAACTCCTGCCCTCGATTATGGGCGTAGTCTGTTATAGAAAAGTAACTCGGTTAAAAACAGTATCAATCCAACTGATTTCCCAGGCTGAGGAGACTCGGTCTAACACTTGTGTTTATGGGTTATTGGGTGATCAGTGATTATTAAAGTGTCATAGACTTATTGCTGCATGGGATTTTCTTGAACTTGATAAGAGCCTAGCATTTTATTATTGGTTCATTGTGTTTTATCGGGATGGTAGTTATACATGCGTAGATCTTTCTGTACCCAATTTTCACAAACTGCATTGTGGGTGTACATGTACATGTAGATGTATCACTAATTAATAGTGTCACATAATTACGCCATGAATATGTATGCAAATTATACGGTATTGATATCAAACTCGATCGAAATTGGTGATTAACTGAAAACTGCTTAATTATTTTTGCCCATACACATAACTGTATTTACTTAAATTAATAAAACATAACCGAAATGTACATATATATATTAATTATACAACCTGAGAATTGGACATGCGATTTAATTTTTCGTGTAACATACTTAAACTGAAATTAATCAACACTGTATAGCAATAATGTCTGGATTGACTTCGCCATTGATTTATTAAAGGCAAACATTGCCATAAAGCAGCTATAAGAATGTGTGTTTCACCGAATGCGACATGAAAACTTGGCCAAATTTCAAGGAACTGGCTGTGCGAAACACTGCATCCAAATTTGGCAGTGTAATTGACATCAGCCAGTCTCTTGTAAATGAGGTTTCTTATTGAAACACCTATTTTGCAGACGACGTGTATTATGGAGTTGTTTACCTTCAACAGATCTATTGTGTTAACCTTTGCTGGTCCTCCATATGGGATATGGTTCTAATCGAGTGGTTGCAGTGAACCAGATATTAGAGCGATTCGAAATCATGCACATAAAACAGCATGACAACTGGTCAATTTGTCGAAAATCCCATGCAGTAATAAGGCTGGTGACACTTAACCAACAATGATCACCCAGATAACCCATCAACATATGATTCTGTTGAGCCTCAAAGTTGAGTGTGATATTGTATACGCCTGTTTTGGGACATATTAATTATGTTATCTGTATTTTTTATCTTAATAATAGCTTCTTTTTTTTTAAATGTAGGAATTTGGATTCCTCTCACCAATTTTCACCAGTTATGGCCTTTTTTGTTGGAATTTGCACTTAATTTTAGTTTCCGGATAACTTTTGCAAGTCTGAATAGAATAGAATTAAATTTGGTATGTGAGTTTATTAGCCCCAAATACAGGTGAAATTTCTTATTTGGATTCCGCTTGCTAATTTCCACTTGAGTTATGGCCCATTGTTGAAATTACCACGGGTGTATTTGGCCACGTCCTAGAAATGCTCTTGTTGAAAATTGCAAATATATCCAATCAAGCAATATTCTGACAGAAAGCTAGAAAACCCTCTGGTTAATTAACTCTCACAATGTGTTACATTTTCATGCTCTCAATTTATGCAAATTATCAATACGAATGGATATACTGTGTATTATATGAGGGAGGAACTTAATTTTTTCAGTTATTTATATATTATATATCATATTGTTGCTGAATCCAATGTTGTTTTTAAAATTTTGTATACAAATCTTACACAATAAATTTATCTTGAATTAGAGTATCTTGCTTTATTGAATATGTCTTCTCATGGGTTATCTAAAAACCTTGAGCTCTGGTTATCAGAAATTAGTTCCAAACCGTCTTGTTGGTGTGCACCCTCATATACTAAATAAAGATTTAATGCTGCACGGACAGAAACTATGAATATTGAAGCAGTTTTTAAAATAGTAATATCATAATTTGGTATCTGCTGCTCTTATTTTATTAAACAAAGAAAATTTCACATATTGTACACTCCTATCTAATTGACACTGTGAGCCACTAGCCTTGAGCAATATGAAATAACAATATATTTTCAATAATACAGTTGTATTCTTTATTTACCTCTTAAAATGGGCATGGGTCCTGACGCAAGTTACAGTTAAGCCACTTTTGTCATTAGCATTCATATTCGCATTCATGCGAGGTGTTATTGTAATTGCAAATAAAGAATAATAGGATTTTCTTTTATAGGGAATGTCAGATTACAAGAACTCAAATCTTAACATTCCTCAAGTTGACTACTCATTGGCAAAATTTAATATCCAGTTATCAAAGGGTTGGAGTGTGTCAACAGGGAAAAAGCTAATTATGCTTTCATAGTTGACAAACTATATCAGGGCTGTTTACTGATTAAATTTGTTTATCTCAGATTTAATGAATTGTGGGACATCGATCTCCTGATAGTATCCAGATTGTATAACCTGGACATGTCAATAAGAAATGAGAGTTTGTTCAGGAACAATGTGAAGATATCTTGGATATGGTGTCAAATTAATCGCACCCCTAAAATTCATAAGGAGTTGTGAGTTATATTCCATTGGCCATATTGAAGAGTGCCAATTAACTCTAGCAATTCCTAGGGTGGGTGAAGATACTCTGATACTTCGTAGCTAGGTACCTACGGTGAAGGTAACTCCACTCAAGTCAATGAGTTCGGGACCAGGATGATGAACCAACTAAATCGATGCTGGACGTCCCAGAAAACCCATTCGACTCGGTGAAGAATTCAATCATGACACTCCAAATTAAAATCAAATTAAATTAGATTATATTATTACAAACCCTAATAGTTATGGGAGGCCCTTTTCACATTTATTATTTATTTGCGCTTAAGCACAAATACCTAACATTCCCTTACTTCCCACTGATTGTGAATGATTGAGTCCATCTCATAGTATATTATTATGGGCCCATAGTAACAGCCCCATACAGACTCGAATTTGAAGAAAAAAAAACATTTACATATGCATAGCATATCTGTCCCTGGTGTCCCAGGAATTAGTGCCTCACTCCCAGAGCTCTAGTATATGTTATTAAAGGGACATCTCCTGCACAGATATATATATATATATATATATATATATATATATATATATATATATATATCACTTCCATGGCCATAAAAAGGGAATTAAGGGTTACAGGGGGCTTGCTTCCTTTTTATGGTGTACTTACTGACTTGAAATAGGGGGGGGGGGACCTATTTTCATATTATCAGCATCCCTGTCTCCAAGAATTTGTGTCTCCATCCCAGAGATCTAGTATATTTTATAAATAAGACAGATCTATATCTTTTCCATGGTCATAAAAGGGATCTAGGGGTTACTGGGGGATTGCTTCCCTCATATGGTGGGTTTATATAGACTTGAGTGATGTGTTTAGGCCTGTGCCAATTAAAATTAATTCAGGGGGGAATCAATGAATATTATTTTTTATTTGCGCTTAAGTGGAAATTGTTTGCACTTAAGCATAAATAATTTGCACTTAAGGGTAAATTATTTGCGCTTGAGCACAAATGATTTACGCTTAAGCGTAAATATTTGCGCTCAAGCGCAAATCATAGAGGTTATTTGCGCTTAAGCACAAATATTGCGTAATAAATATTCAACAATGAACGGATACCTGTCTTAATTTTCAAACTATTCCAATCTTCACGTCAGCAGTCACCTACCTCAGCGGAGAGTTTCTACTTTAAAAAAAAAAATATATATATATAATTATACATGTATATTGACAGGAAACAGGTGCGATGATGAGCATAATATATAGGCCTATAGTCGAGCGATGTGCCAGCCTCGCATTCGAATTGTCATGACATTGTCAGTATAGACCTAGATTTGCATATAGCGTATAGTAGTTCAATGAGTTGAGTTGTTCACTAAGTTTATAACATGTCACTAACGGTATGTGCACGTGCAGATACGCACAATGAATTTCGTGGTTTTTATCTAACACTAATAAGTAGATCATGCCATGAATCTCAACTTTGTCTACGGTCGTTTGACAGCTATATAGTAGAGATTCATGACATGACCTAACTTATAAGTACTCGGGGCACAGGATATTTCAGTCGGGATGATTATTATGGCATACCCCAGTCTACAGTTGGGATATCTGCAATGGTCAGCAAGCCCAGGTCATAGTATAGGCCTACTATTATGTAGGCTATAGCTTTGGCCACCCTGCGTGTCACGTCGAGGGATCGCAGCACCTGCATCTATATAGTCCTGTGGGTCGAAAAATCATGCATGCATGGCGACACCCTTGGCATTGCAGTAGCTAAGGTAGCCTATATAGGCCTATACATTATAGGCCATCGTGTGCGTATATAATTTAGCTTTATCGTGCCTTTATATTTGCATCTGCACACTAACTTGTAAATAATGTACATAACTATATATACCGGTAGGCCTACATGTATGATAATTTTTTCACGCTCACTGAAGCAATTAAGCGCATCTGAAGCAATGGCACTATATGTAGACCTATACTGAGTCCGTGCTTACATTTCTCTGATATAAAAAGGCGTGGTTTTTAGAAAAGATAAATTATATTAATATCACAAGACCTTTCAATATAAACTCATAGGCCCCTATTGTCATCGCATCGGGCGTCAGCCCATTAGTTTGCCTTTAGTTGGTTGGTTTAAACATATTTATTGTAACTCAATTTACAAGGGATTGGGGACAAGTTTGTTGGTTTAACCATCGATCTATATTATAATATACGTCGATGGTTTAACAGTACTGTCTTCGAGGAACCGTCTCATTTTATAGGTAGGCTATATACAGTCCTCGTCAATATACAATCATGGAGCCGCGAGACGATAGGCCTATATACTAGTACATGCAAACTTGAAGCATGGATGATGATTCGAAAAATTGCAAAACTTGTAGGCCTATCTGCACAATCATAGCCAGGCAGTCTATTTACTGCATTAATTTGCGTAGAGCTGGAGGTAGGCCTACGTACTGGTACGCCTATAGCTACCCCAGTCCCATATAGATACATTTTATAACATTGCAACGTACACATTGCACATGCACACATTTAGGCCATAAGCAGCAATATCTGTCGGCATCATGGGGACTATATGCCTATGTAGATTATTTTTTAATTATATATGGCGATAGGCCTATTAAATTTGAGCTACACATATGTATAAATGTAGCCCTATGGCGATCGAGATACACGCATTTGCACGAAGTCAAGTTTGTATATTGCATGTCGCTACCTGTATATATATGGGCCTAACTATATATGACACTGCAATAGATTAGTATAGCATTTAGTAACTTTTTATGGGTTTCATATATATATAAATCATATTAACTTGTTTATTATATATAACATTTTGTAGGTCTTTAACTTTAGAAGGCACACATTGCAATTTTATTTAGTAAAACAAATTTTCTCGTTCTCAAAACTAGGAAATAAGCTGAAATTTTATAACCGGCTTGTGCAATACGTCACGCATTTTGCGTACACATGGAGCTGAAAATTTCACACGAATTTTTAGAAACTGTTATTATAAAATTGACGATATTAAACCACAGAGGTGATGAACACATACTGACTGGGTGACAACTTGTTTCCAACCAACCAAAGAATGTACATGACGGGTGAGTATGTGTTATTATAGCTCGATGGTGGTGATATTCGACTCATAAATTTGAACCTAATTAAGTCACATAATTTCGTCGTACTTTTGATAATAATACTAGGTATCATGACTTTTGTAAGTTTGTCATTTTGTGATTGAAGGTGAACATTTGACTTGTGAAATTGTGTTTCATGATAAAGAGAGTTCACTGAGGCTAATGGGGTCGTTGTCGTAACGTTTTTACATAAATGCACACCAGTCTCAGGCTCGCGTAGTGTCACGTGACGGGCCATTGTCGTAGTATTTTCTAAATAAATTCACACGTGTTGATATTTTTTGTAAGTTAATTTCTTCCGTTCATCGATCAAACAACCAAGCAGTTCTTTCGGTCCCTGTTTAATATACGATCAATATGTTACCGATGATCAATTTTATTGCAGTTTCGTCATTGACATTGTGATAAAAGAATGACTATCAGAACTTCGGAAGAAAAATAGTTATGAATTGACTTAAGCAGACAGCAATTATTTATGGCAACATTTCAATCTCGCGGTGTGCCATTTATGTATAAAACGTTACGACAATGACCCATTAGCTTCACTGAGTTTACCAATTGTCTGAGTTTTGTGATCTGATCTGAATCTGAGATCTCGCTATGCATTTCTAATTGTCTCCTCCCCTTGTAATAATCGATGCATACATGTTATCGCTGCAGTGAATTTATCTGCCAAGGCGAACCATCACGTCGAGTTGAAGAGGTGAGATCATTGTAACAAATAAGCCGCCGCAGGCGTCGAGTTTGATCAGCGATCAAAACTCTTCAACTGGACATGATGCGAAGCCCAAATCAATCCATTGCAGCAATAACAGGTTTATTATGGTATATGTCATGATTTTTATTTAAAAAGCACAATTATGAAATGAAACCACATATGTAGGCCAATAGTAACAAGGATAAAGAAGGAACCATTGTTGTATAATAAATCGTCCGGCTTTTTTTACGTCACAACCATTCATTCTTTGTTGTAATTTTAATAGTGACTTTGAATGTTTTTGCTTCTGTTTGTCAGAGCAAAGAGGGTCAAACAGTTTTGTCAAACTGGTTAGCACATCGGTGTCTTCATCGCTATGAAATCAACACAATGCACACCTATTACTAATTGCTCCAAGCACATTGGGTCGTATAACAGACATGGGTTTTATATTATATACGGATATACAGATTGGATCAGTTCTGTTGAACTTGAGTATAAGAGATGGCACCATAACTGGCTGGAATTAGGTATAGTCTCCCTTTAAATAACAAATAGATTGTTGTATATCATTTTCAACATAGCATATCAACACCATGACCAAAGTTATTTGTACTTTACATACATAATTTCATTCCAAAATAATTTATTTGCCCTTATCCTTTCAGAATGGTGTATATGCATGCAGTTTAATAGAGTTCTATGCACAGACATATAGGTTTTGGAACTGCTGGCTGTAAAATGTAAGTGATTATTCCTAGTTTCAAACACAATTAAAGCAGACATTCATGACAAACATTGGTGGATTTTATTAATTACTGTCAGCCTGCAATGGGCAAATTGAAGGAAATGATTATCCCAGACGAAGAAAATTATGAAATAAATATAGTTTGTTAGTGTACTTGAATATGCTCCAATGGGCCACAGTGCAATACTCCTCAATAGAAGATGCTCAAACTACATTCATTTCTTAAATTATTTTTATAATAAGTTAGGATCAGGGAACAATCCAGGGCTGATTTGAAACCTGTTACTGGTGTGGGCGCCAGAACTCTGGAAGGCCAAATGTCCAGAAATTCCTAGTGGAGATTATTTATTTAATCTGAATAATTATGAATTATAATAATAATAATATAATAGTATGATAGAAATAGTTTAAAGAAATCATGAGATTTGCCAGGTGTCATTGCCAGGTTGTCCCTGCCATCACTATATAATTATTGGTACCGGTGTAACAGGATATCTCCCCCCTGGATATTTCCCCCCCCCCCCCCCATGTACGACTAAAAAATAATTTCACTCATTTGTTATCGTTTGTTTCTGAAATGGCCAGAAAATGTTTTTTGAGATTTTTAATTCAATTTTTGTCTTTTCTTTCAAATGTCCAGGCTTGGATATTCCACCACGCCCCCCCCCCCCCCCCCCCCCCCCCCCCAGCACCTACATGACAAAAAAATCATCTTATGGTTTTATCGCTTATTTTGCTTTATATATTCATGAGTCAGGGTTTAGGGTGGCCGTGGGGGGAAGATGTCCAGGTCAGGATATTTCCCCCCCCCCACCTAAAGGAGATATCCTGACCTGGACATCTTCCCCCCACCCAAACCCTGACTCAAACAACTTGTTCTCAGAAGAAGTTAATTTCTCGCTGTTTCATGACTATATAAAGCAAAACGAGCGATAAAACCATAAGATTATTTTTTTGTCATGTAGGTGCTGGGTGGGGGGGGGGGGGGGAATATATCGTGACCTGGACATTTCCCCCCCCCACCCCCAAACCCTGACTCAGACAACTTTCTCTTGGAGAAGCTAATTTCTCGCTGTTTCATTACTATATAAAGCAAAATAAGCGATAAAACCATAAGATGATTTTTTTGTCATGTAGGTGCGGGGTGGGGGGGGGGGGGGGGGTTGAATATCCAAGCCTGGACGTATGAAAAAAAAGGAAAATATTGAATTAAAAAAAAAATTCTGGTCATTTCATGAACAGACAATCAAATTCGTGAAAAAACTAATTTTGTCATTTTTTTTTTTAAATAATAAAAAAAAAAATTAATCTCAAAAAAAAAATTTCTGGCCATTTCAGAACCAAACGATATCATATGAGTGAAATTATTTTTTTAGTCGTACATGGGGAGGGGGAGATCCGAGATATCCAGGGTGGGGGGGGGGATATCCTAGGACATCTTCCCCGTTGGTTTCCGTGGGAGAGCTTAGCTTTAGTTATCTCACCGGCAGGAAAACAGTTTCACCATCTCTACCGGTTAGCATAAGTTTTTTTTCATAAACAAGTTATGAGGCCTCGGTCTGTCATATTAGCCTTCGGGCCCATATGGCAGACATCGGCCTCATAACTCGGCCAATATGGAAACAACCTATTAATGACTTATATTATTAACTTCTTCACTGCTGAATGATGTTGTGTGCAAAGCCATTGACATTATAGTCCGATCATGTACTTCGAAAAATATAACAGCAATATCGAAAAACATTATCACTGACTCCGTAAAATGGCTTTTCTCATTCACAATCCTGGAACATCATACACTTTATCAAACATCCAGATACAATTGTTCCCATGTACTCAGGGGGGGGGGGGGGGGTCGGAAAAAATTTCTCAGGCATGTATGATGGGGGTGGGTGGGTGTCTCTTGGGTCCAAAAAACTGTTTTTTCCATATGCCAATTTTTTTTTCCATTCCTGCTATTGAGTCTTATTTTGATGTGTTTTGAACAGAAACAGGTCATATATAGTTAATACTAATGCTATACTACATATAGAGGTTATCAGAAGTTGGATCAGTTGCACAATGGCCAACAATAACCCAAATTCAACTTGATAGAACTAGACACTGCGCTATTGGAAAAATAAAATTTAATCAGGATTCCATCTACTGATACAACAAAATAAGAATAACTATGCAGAACTCAGCTGAAAATAAGCAATAAAATGAAAGCACACTTGACCATATGTGACTTGGAAATAAAGATATAATAAATAATGGAATAAAATAGACTTTTGACAACATAAAACAAAATCTTAACAAATAAATTGAAGGCCAGCCGGGCCAGCTTGAACAATTTCACATTGTTTTCCATGTTAATGTGGATCAGCTTGTAATGTTAATCACAGTAACGAAGATTTTATCGTCACTGATATCGTGAGCAAAAAAGAAGTGAAATTGGGCTATCCATCCATATTATTCCCAATTATTTCGAAGCCTATTACTTCAGGCAGTGGCTACCAGCCTGCCATTACACGCTATAACATGTTTCCTCAGTTCTGGTTTCTGAGATGCCCCAAGAAGAGTCACGCATGTATATCATGGTTATGTTTGGTATTAGCATTATTCTTCAAACTGGGATGAACAGTTGTATTTCCACATGTTTTGATAAACAATTTGATTCCAGCAATACAGTAATGCCTTAATTAAACGACTCCATAACCACAGCAGAATAATGGGTAATTTTTCAGGATTTAGTCGGAAATTAAAATTAAATTACCCATTATTCTGCTGTGGTTATGGAGTCGATTAATTAGGGCATTACTGTATATCACATAGCAAATATCAAAATATCAAATAATCTGAAATTTGTTGTACCGGTACCATGTGTTCTGTAGAATACTCAAATGTGATTATGTGACTAGATCATGTGACTATATATTATGAAAATGAATGTTAATAAAAACGTTGGCACTCTGCCTATATATCCCTAGAAATGTGATTATGTTGACACATTTCTTGATTAATGACACTTATATGATATATTCAAATAGTATAGTTATCTCATTATGCACTGTTCTATTCAAATATAGCGCAATAAATTATGATAATGCAGGATAATCAGCTATTTGGTAGCTCAATTGATAATTTTTCTCAAATTTAAGGGGGGTGGGTGTCCAAAACTGACCGGAAAAAACTTCCTGAAACGGAAAAAAAAGTGTGGGTGTCCAAAATTGCCTGGAAAAAAAGGCCGGAAACGGAAGAAATTGGGTGGGTGGGTCCCCTGTGGCCGGAAAAAATTAAAATGATCATACGTGCCTGGAATTTTTTTCCGACCCCCCCCCCCCCCTGATGTACTAATTTCTTAATTCCTGTTTTGAATAATGAGCAACTGTATTCTGTAGTAGGTCCGTACTCATACTGGTATAGTCTATATTGGTATTTTAGTAATTTTCCCCATGGGCCTGTTGTACTCACATGTAGCAGCCAAGAGATTAATAGATTGTATTTTTTTTAATCTTTCAGTTATTCCGAATATGACATAATTCACATGTTAGCTTGGACTATCTAGCATTATCACATGAGTCGGAGTGACAGAAAGAAAGGAACAGATAGCAACTCAGCCAACTCTCTTACAAGTGCGTATAATCTAATTGAATAATTCAGTACAGTTAAACTTCGTTAAGTCGAATTGCAAGGGACCGTTGGATTACTTCCAGTTATCCGAGTGTTCGACTTAACTGTTTTGACCATTTGGTGACCACAAATTCCAACCAGTTGAATTCATATCGATCCGATATGGCCCACGATGTGCTGCATCAGTGTCATGGCATCGAGAACATTCAAATTGAGTTCAGCCTTCTTGTCAATAGCATTTCTTCGTTTGGAACATTGTTTTCGTTTTGGGAAGACATGACTGAATGAAATCATTCTCTGTATCAGGCCGTTTAAATATGGTTTTCATTTCGTCTGTCAACACTACTAATCCTCACAGGGGAAATTGACCCCCACACCTCGTTAATATGTTAAATAAACAATGCATTAGGATAAATAAAGACTCCAGGAACCATAGTAATTAGTGTTATAATCTGGCTGGTGGGACTAAATTTCGTTTCGACTTAAGCGGAATTTCGACTTATCCACCTTCGACTTAACCGTAATTATTCTAATGGCTTTGCTCACAAGCTCAGCCGGGACCAGGCGATGGCTTCGACTTAAGTGGGGTATTCGAGTTACCGACGTTCGACTTAACGAAGTTTATCTGTACTAGTGTATGGTATATATTGACAGAACACAACACGCCTCTTAAGGGGGAGATACATATTTTGCATAAATCCAGTCAAAAATGGCAAGAGATTTTCAACAAAAAATTTCTCTCGATCTATCTGGCAAAACAATCTTGAATTTCACATATATATGGTCATCTTCATTGTGTTCTGAGCAATTATTAAGACACAACAAAACAATGTATTATAACATAAAACATTTGAGAGGTTGAAAATATTAATTTAATTTTCACCCCTTTTGGTACCCAGAACTGTTAGAATAATTGTGAACCCATGACCCACAACTCATCTCAGCCCAATTGTTCATTGATCAACAGCCATGGCATGAAAATCCTCAAATATTGATAATTTTTTATGGGGTACTTTTCTTTCTTAATGAAAATAATCATTAAATTAAGTATAATAAAGTCTCATGATCTTGAGATATGGTCTCATGGATATATGAAATGCACTTTTGAAAAAAAACTATTTTTACAGAAGTTCTTGACACATGAAAACAGTGAAATTTTAAATCTTTTTCATGCCATATGGCATAAAAGTAAAGTAAATGAGGTTATAATATCAAATTGGTCGATGGTTCTGAAATATTGTGTAACAATTATCACTTAAACCAAATTTCACAGAGAAATTCCTACCAGATTTTGAGAAAATTGTATACCAGACTTTCATTTTTGAGGCACGCGATCGCTCTTGCGCACCATCGCGCGCCTGAAATTGAAAACCAGCGGGCGATCGATTGCACACCTAGGCCAAATACAGAGAGCGAAGTTGGCCGAACCTGATAACGCTATTTTCAGTGTCTACCCAGACGAGATTGGTTAATAATGTGTCCCATTTTCCGTTTTATTACCGCGTTGCGAGAATGCCTGTATGATGTGTCGCGAGATCAAAGGTGCCGCGACCTAGTTACCAATTCCACAACTTTCCATTCACAGTGCGGTGTCAATCAACCCGCCCGATGTTTGATCACCGACACCAGTAAATTATTTGAGGTCACACGGTGTCGAATGCACTATCTGTCTGGATGATTCGTTTAAGCTAAAAATACATTTGAATGATTTATATGTATGGCTTATGACGGCACATAAATTTCTGGAAAATCAAAGCAAGACCACGTGGCCGGAAGATGTTGATATTATTCTGTCAGCATGGAATCGGAGTATTAAATTGATTCTTTATTAATAATTATGAATTACAATTAATATAGGAGCATGTACAATATAAAACATAGTGTGTGACATTCACTTGTGCTTATGGATAGTGGATTAAGCAGTGTTAAACCATCAAAGAAATTCACTGGACATCGATCGTGAGTTACATGTAAACTACCGGTAATTCAATTTACACGCCATTTATGAATGTGTTTCGGCAATCCGCTGTTTATTTTATCTTGATAGAAACTGCGCGCCTGGGCCCAAAACCCAGCGAGCGAGACAATGCGCCCCTACATTTTCTAAAAATGAAAGTCTGGTATACATATACAGAATCCATTTTGAAATACCAGGAAATTTTGGCAAAATGTGCGCCTGACCCGTAATCAAGAATCTTTTATCGAATGAATTGTGGATGATGCATGGATATATTTCACGAAAGAGAAATATCCGCAACAAGTTTGATAAATGATTTGAGATTATGATACAAGTTGTGTTTGTATTTATTCTACACAGTTGTGTCAGATAATCAATGACTGTCACCTTCGTTGATACTATAGCTACCTCTATTGTGATTTATGTCTGATGAATAACCAGTAATGATCGGGGCATCACCAGAAGCAGATTATTGAACTTATTTAAGCCATCTTACTTGGCGACAATGTCAACAAAAATAGTTGTAGAGGTATACAATACTATGCATTCAATAGCTGGGATTCCATTGAACACAAGTGCCTTATGTCAATGGGTGTGGAATAATTATACTAATAACATTTATACACCAATGCCATTTGAAAAACTGTATTATGTAATCAGTCTCTCCATCCATCCATATGTCTCTTTTGCCATCAGATGTCCTTCTGTGAACCTTTGGTTTCCGGATCATAACCCATGTAGTTCTTGAACTAAATGCTATAGAGGTCCAGGAAGCCCATTTTAACCAGAGCTTCAATCGCTTTTTATACACCCTTTTGAAAAAAGGTCGTATTATGGAAATGGGTTGTCCGTCGTCCGTCCGGATGATAACTTTAGTTAGAGTGAACCAAATTAAATTTGGTATGTGGGTTTACTAGCAGAAACGACAGGTCAAGTTTATATGCAAAACCCGTTTTTTTGTGGATCACTTATATCAAAAACAGCTCAGTTTGGATTTCGGTTTAATCCGATAATTTTTGCCAGAGTTATAGCCCAAAAGTTGGTGTCCGGATGATAACTTTAGTAGAGTTAATCACATTTAAACCAAATTTGGTATGTGTCTTTCTTCCAGCAAAACACAGATCAAGTTCGAATTCGGGTGCCGCCCGCCAATTTTCACCAGAGTTATGTCCCTTTTTTACTTAGAATTTTTGCCAATTTGAGGTTTCCGGATGATAACTTTAGTAAATGTGTACTGAATGAAATTATATTTGGTATATGTAGGTTTACTAGCACAAAAGACAGATCAAATTCGATTTCGGGTTCCGCCATGCCAATTTTTATGCGCAAACAACGGTCGTATCAAGCCAACGCTTAGACGGCAGACATGAGGTCTAACAACCTTTTATTCAACTTAGATTTCACCTGATTTGCGGTTTCCGGATGATAACTTTGATTGAATCGAGTGAACTGAACCAAATTCGGTACCGGGTATGTTAGTTTACCACCCCAAAATACAGATCATGTTCGAATATGGGTTTTGTCCGCATGATTTTGACTGAGTTATGCCCCTTTTTCGACTCAGATTTTACCTGATATGCAGTTTCCAGATGATAACTTTATATTGAATCGAGTGAACTGAACCATGTTTCAAACGAATGAATTAAACCGTGCCCCACTTTACTCCAGAAAGGGCGTATTGTGCCCACGCCCCGACGGCATGCTCTTGTTTAAATTTGGGCTTAATTTTGTTTCCAGGTGATAACTTATACATGTATGTTATATGATATGAACTGAATGGAATGAAATTTATGAATGTTGACAACCATAACATATGGGTCGACAAGTTAAATAAGTTAGAGACCTTTTTTACTTTTTTAGAAAGAGGAAGGTATCTTTGTCCATGCTTACTATGCGCAGAAAAAAAATAAAAATAAAACCCTCCCCCCCCCCCCCCTCATTGATTTGAAGAAAAAAATTGCCCGAGAACCAAAAGACTCTTTTTTTTTTTGGCCTAAATATGATTATTTAATTTCTCAAATTAGATATTTTTCGCAAATAAATCAATTCCATACTTTCGAGTATTAATTGTATTGAAACAAAACATTTATCTATTCAATTCTATATTTTTCAGGAGCTGAGGAATGATGGAAGGTGTGACCTTCAAAGACATTTTACATTTTGAATCATGGTCCTTTTCAACAAGACTAAGGCTCAGCTGATATTCTTCATTCTAATGCAGTATGATCAATTTGTATTGAAATATTTTAGTTATGAATCACGTTGTATATTTGATGTTGATGTTTTTATAATGCAAATGACATGTTTACACCAGTGACTCAAACAAAATGCCCAGTAGAGTGTTTTGAGTAAATTTTGCAATGATGCATGCATGCATATGGTTGTTCCTATTAGGCCCAAAAAAATACCTGTGTTTAGGGTTACATGGTGCAAAATAATTAACCTAGGTAGGTAGGGAATTTTTTTTCTTCAAATTTGTTTATTCTGCATTCCATTGGGTCACTGACAGTTCAATCTAGAAAGATTCACAATTCAGATTAATTGAAAGGTTCAATACCAAATATTGTTATCTTGAATTAGTCAGAGCACTAGACTAGTAAAACTTCTAAACATTTTTATAGCCTCATATATGTAGGAGAGGTTTGGAAATGGATATGATACCTTTAGATGCCCTTCCTACTGAGAAAAAAAATAATTATCTGTGTCTACAATCCAATAAAACTTTTGGGTAGGCACCTTTTTCTAGGGTAGGTAGGGAAACCCTAAACACAGGTATTTTTTATTTTTGCCCTAAGGATACCAATGTTAAGATCTAAAATTAAGATTTTATTAAAAAAACACAAAGTTATTGGTACAGTAGGAATATGGCCTCACTTGTAATTTTAATGGTCATGGATCGATGGAGACCTAAAGTTACTCTTTTACAAAAATATTTGCCAACACTGAAAGCTGAGTTATGAAGGCCATTATATGATAATTTATCTCACACCCACTATCAAAACTGTTTCCTAACAAGTTAGACTTCAGGAAGCCCTTTGTTTGACAAAAATATTTCAATTAGGACCCATTTAGCAATGTCATGACCGGATAGTATGTGTTTTGTTTTCGACTGATTGAATACAAGCTTTAATATGATCATACGCAAGCGTAATTAACAAACCAAAGCTAAAACAATCACGTAGGGGTTTCTGCATGTAGCGTTTAAAACAATTCTTGTCAAAATCGCTTTATAGATTCCCACCAAATAAGATTCACATGCAAGACTTATGTTTGGTGGTGTAATTAAAAATAGTTATATATGTTGTCGATAGTGCATGGTACTGAAACTAACGGTTGTATTACCGCTTCAGATACGCAGGCTGTTCATATCGGTCATAACATGTCATCATGTCGATTTCAACGATAGTCGACAAACAACGTCATCGTGTAACTTTCACCATTGACCGAATTTGCATGGAACTGAATGTATCTTCTGCTTTGTTCATAAGTATGTGTTTTCATTCTATTCAAGAAAATAGAATATATATGGATTATCAGATGCATGTAAGTATGCAGACTTGTGATAACAATCAAATCCATTTTATCTTATTTCCTTTCGCACAGTTAGTCTCTACAGAACCATGCAGTATTGATCAACTGCTGTGCATCAGTTGGAAAATAAAGCTTTGAGATACACGTAGATCGTGTTGAGTTGTCGTGCTTTTGGTTTATTAAAAAAAAATATTAGAACTTCCTAGGGTCCGATGATCTGATCCAGTAGAGTGCCTGAGTAGACCCGTTAGAAATTCATTATGGACATACTTTCCCTGATAAATAAAAACAAACAAATGATTTTATAATCTATTATATATTTTGGAAGATCTGTTTGTGTGTGTGTGTGTGTGTGTTCGCGATGAACTCGAAAACGGCCAACCCGATTTCGATGAAACTTCGTATGTGAGGGTACTATCGGTCGGGAAGTGGCATAGGCATATTAATTTTCAGATCTGAGGTCAACTTTTCACGTGCCGAGGTCAAATCTGTTTTTACGCCGTTTTGCGCTAATATATTTCAGTTCGGTGCTCACAAATCGATTCGATATAGCGCGAATAATAAATTGCCAGTCATATAATTTGCACGGTTAGAATCTCTGGCGCTTCCTCTTTCCAATGATGTATCACACGCCTGTGTACGTTTAAAGTTTCTACCTTAATTATCGGGAAGAACGCAGGACCATGCTTCGCTCGTCGAAAAACATTCCGTAAATATATTACGCCGTCAACAGATCATGACGTGATCGCATTTAACTCTTAACCGGCCGATGTCGCGTTAACTCATCACCGGCCGAGGTATCCGCAAATGACATTGGGCAATATATATATCTCGGAAACAGGTGGAGCTATCGAATTGAAATTTGGTATGTGAATGTATCTTGCCCCGGATACGAAGTTGACTTGTAGTAAACGGTTCCATGGGGACTGCTATTATGAGTTAACTCGTAGTAATGTCCATACCACATAAATAATAACACAAACCACAAGGAATGTTGGTGTATGCACCAAAACATGGGCACCGATCCCATTGATTGATTTTATATGTATAAACACAATGGTTTGAGATACGATTCCCACAGTCCGAAAATGGGGTGGGGTCCAGTTAGAAATCTTGGTAATATACTCCAATTCACCAGGACCTCTTCTGTACGTCCCTGAACCATGATATACATCATGATATACATGTGCAAATAGACCATTCCCGGACAAATATTGAGGGCTTTGGTTGCATAAATGCAGTAATCAGTTTGTTTTGGAATGTTCAGATTTCATTTGAAGCTATAGGCCTATAACTGATCATACACGTACCCATGGTTTGGAGGTGGGTGCAAGCCACTGGCAGGTCCACTAAATACATATGCTTTGCTATGTAACATAAAACAGAACTACACTTATATGTGTGTTGAGATTAGTTAGAATTTCGAACTCAGCACCTTGGTCGAGTGCGCTAATTTCTAACTTACCTGATTATCAGCTTAGGTTCTATGTTTATTACACATCTCTTACTAAAATACATGTAGTACTATAGTATTATCGGATATAGTGCCTGAGGCTTCTGGAAACTGCTGCTAGCCCTACTTCAAGTGTGTGATCAAGCAGATACACATGGCTTGTTTACCCATGCATGCAAGTTCATTTCCCTGTCAATGGGTGTAAAAGTGTGTATATATAAATGAATTATCATGCTTTATACAATATTTGTCGATCAAATTCGGGTCAAATGAAAGATGAAACGTGTTATAAAGCTCCTACGAGATCACTCGTTGTCGGCACTTGGGATGACACTCACCAGTGGTAATCGCTGGTGCCAGCTACGAGTTATCTCATAGGTAAATACATGTACATATGTTATTGACGTTTTATGCGACGTAGTCTGTACCAATTATCATATATAAATTAATTTACCATGTCTTATGCACGATATGCTTGTACATGTATGGCACTCCTCGTCATCTAAGCCACTGACAACGTAATTGTATTTACCTACGAGACAACTCATAGCTGGCAGCAGCGATGAAACACTAAAAAATTCCGTCCCAGTTGTCGACTACGAGCTATCTCGTAGTAGCCTTATAACATGTTTCAGCTTCATATAACCCGATATTGGTCGAATCATTACTCATACATACGTAAAATATCAACTACTATCTGCAAAACATCAAATTCCATGTTGGCATACGGGATGGAATTACCCATTGGTTTTCGGCAGTGAACGTGTTAAGCCCACCGATCTACTGTGCGACATTCGTGCTCCCCGAAATTCAAAACATTGTCGTATTAGATAATAATTGGTGACAAATCAGATGTAGTCTATCTACGACCCAAAGCGTCTGGCTTTGGTTCGTCATTATATGCCCCATGGGGTTCAATTTCCAAAAGACAAAAAGGTAGGTGGCAATTTTTGTTGCAAATTGTTTTGTTTTTTTTGCAAATAATTTTTTTTTATAGCAATTTGCTAATTGACAATCTGTACCACGAACCCTGATTAAAAGAAAATATGATTGTACATTGTAGTGACCACTGGTTGGTGTAAAAGACTCCGAGGGCAGGCGATATTTGCAAATAATTGTGTGACAATTTTATATTTTTGTCACATTGTGTCATTAAAAATGTTTGTTTGTAATTAATGCACACATAACCCAGTGGGACTGTTGGTCAGTATGTCAGAACATGCTTATATTCTTTAATATCGACTAGAAGAAATACTGAAAAAAGTTAAGACCTGCCTGAAAAACATGTAATTATGTTTGAAAGTGGACCAAATCATAGACTTAATGATAGCATTCCTGGTGCCTCTGTAATGACATGATACAAATGTTGTCTTCAAGTTTTGTTAAAGACATATTGTGGACTTGTTAGTTAGTAGTCAGGCACTATGCCAACTGTGGCAATGTAGCATTCTACTAACATCGCCGAAAATCTCAAAGAAATCGACCATACCACTCCATAGATATCATCCTCTGAACTATGCATAATTGTAAATATTTACATCTCGATTTGGACGGAACAATCGGCGATAAACTAACGCAAATGATTTTGCCATCGAGAGTCATTGCATTTAATCAAAATATAAAAATTATTGTGTGTATGCTGGAAATTTGAATTAATATTCGTAAAAATAACTACTTTGAGTGCTATGAGCAAGATTATTCTCTATTTCTATTTTATTACCAAACCGGAGTGTTTCACATCACTTTAAATCAGCCAACCAAGTTGCAACACAGCTCAGTTACATGCACATGCTTAATATTAGTGTCCAACTTGGTGTCGCATATATATGGTTGTGTTCTTTATTCACTAATAGAGATAATCATACTCAGAAATGATGCAGCTGATGTAAGCTCAGTACGCAACTAATTAATATAATTAAAAAATATTTATTTCCTAATTAATCTTCAGCAAATTTGCTAATTGGAAAAAAATTGCATCACATGCTGTCTAAAATAGATAGAATTTGCCCAGACTGCTTCATGTTCAGACCAGGGATCCAGACATTTTATCAAGAAATTGTGGTAAACAATAATAGTAGAACAACTTAAAGGTACTCAATCCGATAAAACTCCTCTTGATTTTAGAGTTATCCATCCTTGTCTGTTTGAATAGATTTTGGTGTACACATCCCGAGCAGATTACGGCAGTTGAAGGCAATTATTAGTACTCATCTCGAGTAAATAACAAATTTCAAAAATCAATATCTAATAACTCTGAGCTTTGTTTGATGGGTTCCTCGACTCGAATCAAATATTTTTTACCCCCAAAGCCAAAGAAATAGTAATATAGGACACTCTGATCGGATTGTTGTTGTTGGAGTCTGTTGAGATGGGGACCCTCTGTTCGGATTGAGTACCTTTAATTTACAAACCTAGAAGCATATCACTTGAAAAAATACTGCTATCTGTTCTGTAATCAAGATGGTTTTTTGAAATACATGCACTACCACAAAATAGAAGGACATAAGAACTTGATTTTTTCCCTTTTCTATTTTCCTTTTCTTGGTTTTTAAGATGTTAATTGTTTATAATGGGCTTATATACTTATTCATGGAAAGAAAACTACTGTTGCAATTAGTTCCGAGTTTGGCATTTTCTTTTCATAAATGCACTGAACTGATTGGCTTGGTTAGATCAGTATAACTAGATTTTTTTTTCACATCACATATTTCAACTTTTTAAAATTTTCGGGTAATCGTATGGGCATGGTAGTTTTGTTAAATTTCAATCAAATAAACATTTATATTTTTCAATGAAAAAGCTTATGAGACTCCCATCTGGTATTTACATGTAAGCTTATGTGATGTCAAAGTAATCTATTAGAATATTGTTGAAGGTTCATGTATGCCCAAAAACTTTCAGTCATTAATGACAAAATCAGTAGCTATATATGACATGTTGCACAATCATAAAAAGCCAGCATATTTTACATAAATACTATATCGTGTGGCATACTTGTATGTGTCACAAGGTGCCAATTCATTCAGCCGGCCAATTTTCACCAGAGTTATGGCCTTTTTTGTTGGAATTTGTACTCAATTTTCATTTCCGTATGATAACTTCTGTAAATCTGAACTGAATGGATTGAAATAATGTAAGTGAGTTTACTAGCCAAAAATACAGGTCAAGTTTGGTTCCACCCATTATGTTTTGCCAGAGTTATGGTCCTTGTCGACTTAGAATTGGTCGATAGTTTCGGTTTCCGGATGATAACTTTAGTTGTCTGTCTGTTTTCAAATTTTGTATGTAGATTACATGGATTTGGGCTGCCCATATTTGCCGAAGTTTATGGTCCTTGTTGACTTTGCCAATTATTTATGGTTCCCTGGTGATAACTTTAGTTTCAGTTATCTGATTGTTTTCAAATTTAGAAAATGGATTACTCATATGAAAATATAGGTAAATTTCTTTTAAAATGAATAAAGACTTTAAGTTATACAATTAACACATTCAACATATAAAATGAATTTACTGCTCATGATGTACAGATATGTGGGTTACTGATTTTCAAGTTGAATGAAATGGAAATGTATGATCGAAGGGAACCCTTATCAATGACTAAATTATGTTCAATATATTTTTCTGATATACCTCTTTACCGAGGTATAGAAAATAACAATCAATTTTCAGTGTATGATTTGCTGTTCCAAATCTTGACATTCTTGTTAAATACCATATTTACATAAAAGTTTAATAATGTACATAATTTGATATTCTGAAATCGACCGCAATGTAACAGAAGTAAGCATAATTTCAGGCTTCAAAATGCAATGATGTTTTGAAAAAGTTAATACATTTCATTGTACTGCACTTAGGTCTTAACAAATTAAGAAATACTGAGATCAATGACTAAATTACATTCTTCTCTCTTCTTTATCAACTTGAATGATGTTGTTGAATATTGAATAATACAATACTTTGATGAAGTAATAAAATCCTTTTTTGTATTATATTGTTTTTAGTTTGTCTTCATTATTCCATCAAAACTAATGCATGCAATACCCGTTTTGGATCAGGATATGGTAGTATATACTGCCATGAAATGTATCATGTATATATGGATTGTTGATAAGAGCAGGGTGGGTGGGGGTTATGTATATACAGATGTCAATATAGGGACATAGATTATAAATAAGGGCCCTTAGGCTATACATCTGTATGATGAATGATTACGTCATAGTACAATATATAGTAGGCAAATTTAATGATCACACGTACTCACTCATCATTGATATTTATCATATAACAATTTGCCATTATGCCATACATGTATATCTGGAGCAGGCATCTGTTAATTTGCTGCACTAGTATTTTCAAAGGTACTCATGTTGATCAGATGGTCCCCATATTACCACGTTACAACAACAATATTTCTTCAAAATACACTTTAGTTATCAGAATCCATTAATTACAACAATATAATTCAAACCACTGTCAATTGTGGTATAAACTTTCCAAAAATGTATTATCAACATGTTCTTTAAAAATTGGCTTTATTATCAACACAAAGCCACTTGATTTTAGAGTTATCTATCTTCATACACAATTTGGTCGTTTTGAAAATTATGGCTATACAGTTATGCTCTAATTAATCGACTCCTTAACCACAGCAGAATTATGGGTAAGTTTTCAGGATTTAGTCGGAAATATGGCTTGTTGCAATTCATCAGAAAGCGAAAAGTTACCCATAATTTTGTTGTGGTTGAGGAGTCGATTAATTAGAGCATTACTGTATGCCATGTTGAGGATTTAGTCATGTAAAAACTATATTCCAAGATGACTTCAATTATACTGTTTGGTGGATTCGCAGTACATTGCTCGAAAATGTTAATGACAATGCATATAATCCGAGAGATGATAGTGTAACCCTGATCGCCAGTGATTTAACCTCGCCACAATAATTTTCTTCCTTATTTTCCACTTCCTGCTGCCATTTTGGCGGCTTTCTTTGATGGAGAGTTCCAATATTAACATAAAAAGGCACTATTATATCTTTGCTTCTTGAAGCAGCCTGCTTCACAAATCAAAGTGTCAATGGTACTGTAGCTCGATTTGGAAAGGGAATAATTTCATGTGTTACAGTCAATGGAGCGATTAGGAATGCGGAAAGTTGAAAGGGCTAAGTAACACTAGATTATCACCACGAGATACATAAAGTAAAATCGAAGATGGTTGCTGACGGCTATGTTGTCCAATGAAATTCAAAAATATGTAAAAGCTTCCATCTAGTAGATCAATATCAAGTTTAATATGAAGTTTGGTGATGATCGGATGAGGGAAGTGCACTGTAGGGTGTGCCAAATTGTTTAGTCATGCAAAAATCCAAGATGGCTGCCAACAGACATGTTTTATGCCGAAAGACCCCAAAAATGACTCCTACCCATGTACATTTCAATGTTAACAGCCAAGACAAATTTCATGATGATCTGACTAAAGGTACGACCTGTAGCCCATACCAAATGATTTAGTCATGCAAAGAGTAAAATCCAAGATGGCTGCCAGCGGCCATGTTTTATGGCCGATTGACCCCAAAAAGATTCGTTCCCATCTACATGTCATTGTCAATATCCGTGAAGAATTTCATGATGGTCCGACCAAATCTACGACCTGTAGTCCATGCCAAAGGATTAGTGATGCAAAGAGTAAAATCCAAGATGGCTGCCAGCAGCTATGTTTTATGGCCGAATGACCCCAAAATGACCCATTCCCATCTATATGTCAATGTTAATATAAATGACAACTTTCATGATGATCAAACAAACAGTACGGTCTGTAGCCCATGATAATAGATTGAATTTTGAAATCCAATATGGCCGCTGGCAACCACGTTTTTTGCTGAATTACCCCAAAATAACTCGTTTCCCATTTACATGTCGATGTTAACATCCATGACACATTTAGTGATGATCTGACCGAAGATACGACCTGTAGCCTGTGCCAAAGGATTTAGTCATACAAAGAGTAAAATCCAAGATGGCTACCAGCGGCAATGTTTTATGGCCGAATGACCCCAAAATGACTCGTTCCCATCTACATCTTAATATTAATATCTACGAAAAGTTCATGATGATCAGACAAGCAGTATGGCCTGTAGCCCGTGCTAATGGATTGAGGTTTGAAATCCAAGATGGTCACTGGCGGTCATGTTTTTTTTACCAAATGACTCGTTCCCATCTACATGTCAA
Source organism: Siphonodentalium dalli (assembly GCA_032622095.1). NCBI lineage: Eukaryota > Metazoa > Mollusca > Scaphopoda > Gadilida > Siphonodentaliidae > Siphonodentalium > Siphonodentalium dalli. Next base: position 110,799,226 of record CP136061.1, on the reverse strand, counting down.
TTTCAACAGCAATGACAAATTTCATAATGATCGGACCAAAGGTACGATCTGTAGCCCGTGCCAAAGGATTTAGTCATGCAAAGAGTAAAATCCAAGATTTTTAGAGGAACGACCCCAAAATTACTCGTTTCCATCTACATGTCAATTTAAACATCCCATGACAAATTGATAATCAGACGAACAGTACGACTTGTAGCCTGTGCTAATGGATTGAATTTTAAATCCAAGATGGCCACTGGCGGCCATGTTTTTCCCGAATGATCCCAAAATGACTCGTTCTAATCTACATGTCAATGTCAACAGCTGTGACAAATTACATAATGATCCGAATAAAGGTATTGCACGTAGGCTGTATTGTTGACACCACGCACACACAGACGACGGATACCAAGCCATGGCAATAGCTCAACTTTACAAAGTAAAGTTGAGATACAAATATATAATTTTCTCACTAATTTGCATCCTTATGAAAAAAAACATGTCCATGTTGGACGCCATCTCATCATGTCTGGTGACTGTTCTGACACGTTTTGTTTCGTACAAACATTGCTTAAAAGTTGAGGGACTAATAAGGAAGAAAATTAGTGGGGTGAAGTTGAATCACGGTGGTACAGGGATACCCTATCAGCTCCCGGACTAATATTGTTTCAATTTTGGTCCAATTACCATTCGCATAATGCTACTCAGAAATATGCTCAGAATGCTTCTCAAGCTTCTACATTTTCCAAATTTTTCCCGGGGGACACCCCGGGCCCCCGCCTGCGAGAAGGGTCTACGACCCCTCTCGCGCATTCCCTAAAACCTAGCGGCGCTATTTTTTTTATTACCTCGTTACTATTCCCGCCCGAAAAAAATGCATTTTTAAAAACTGATTTATCATTTTCTGTGAAACGTTTTGTGTGAAAATTAATACTGTAACAGCCGGTTGTAATGCTACAACCCTCTCGCGCACTCCCTAAATCCTAGCGGCGCCATTTCTTTTTCTATCTTTCAATCCCGCCCGAAAAAAATGCATTTTTTAAACCTAGCTGATTTATCATTTTGTGGGAAAACTTTTGTGTGGAAATTAATACTCTAACAGCCGGTTGTAATGCGACCACCTGTAGCATGTGAATTTAGTCATACAAAGAGTAAAATCCAAGATGGCTACCAGCGGCCATGTTTTATGGCCGAATGACCCCAGAATGACCCGTTCCCACCATCAAGTCAATATTAACTTGCACGACAAATTTCATGATGATCAGACGAACACTACGGCCTAACATTTCTTAAAAGTTGAGGGACTAATAAAGAAGAAAATTAGTGGAGTGAAGTTGAATCATGGGGTGCAGGGTTACCCTATCAGCTCCCGGACTAATATTTTGGTCCAATTAACATTCGCATATTATGCTACTCAGAAATATGCTCAGAATGCTTCTCAAGCTTCTACATTTCCCAAAATTTTCCCGGGGGAGGCCCCCCGGACCCCCGCCTGCGAGAAGGGTCTACGACCCCTCTCGCGCACTCCCTAAAGCCTAGCGGCGCCATATATCTTTTCTTTTTTCTATTCCGCCCGAAAAAAAAAGCATTTTTAAAACCTGATTTATGATTTTGTGGGAGAAGTTTTGTGGGAAAATTAATATTGTAACAGCCGGTTGTAATGCTACCACCTGTAGCCTGTGAATTTAGTCATACAAAGAGTAAAATCCAAGATGGCTACCAGCGGCCATGTTTTATGGCCGAATGACCCCAGGATGACTCGTTCCCACCTACAAGACAATATTAATTCCACGACAAATTGCATGATGATCAGACGAACACTCCGGTCTAACATTGCTTAAAAGTTGAGGGACTAATAAAGAAGAAAATTAGTGGGGTGAATTTGAATCATGGGGTGCAGGGGTGTCCTATCAGCTCTCGGACTAATATTGTTTGAATTTTGGTCCAATTAACATTCGCATAATGCTACTCAGAAATATGCTCAGAATGCTTCTCAAGCTTCTACTTTTCCCAAAATTTTCCCGGGGGAGGCCCCCCGGACCCCCGCCTGCGAGAAGGGTCTACGACCCCTCTCGCGCACTCCCTAAAGCCTAGCGGCAGCATTTCTATTCCTTTTTTCTATACCGCCCGAAAAAAAAGGCATTTTTTAAAACCTAATTTACCATTTTGTGGGAGAAGTTTTGTGGGAAAATTAATATTGTAACAGCCGGTTGTAATGCTACGACCTGTAGCATGCGAATTTAGTCATAAAAAGAGTAAAATCCAAGATGGCCACCAGCGGCCATGTTTTATGGCTGAATGACCCCAAAATGACTCGTTCTCATCCACAAGTCAATATTAATTCCACGACAAATTTCATGATAATCAGACGAACACTCCGGCGTGTCTTCTGCTAATGGATTGAACTTTGAAATCCAAGATGGTCGCTGGCCCCCATATTTTTGGTGTGAAATGACCCCAAAATGACTCGTTTACATCTAAATGTCAATGTAATCAGCCATGACAATTTTCATAGGGTACGGCATGTAGCCCGTGCACCGTGCTTATGTATTTACATTTCTTAATACTCAAAAACAAGATGGCCGATAGCGGCCATGCTCTTTTTGCCGATTGACGCAAAAAATACTCGTTCTCTTCTTCATGGCAATGTCAAAATCCATGACAAATTTCATTATAATCACACAAATGGTATATACGGCCTGCGTGGCCAATTGATTGAATTGTGAAATTCAAGATGGTGGCTGTTGGCCATGTTTTCTTGTCGATTTACCTGGATTTACCCCAAAATGACTAATTTCTCATCTAAATGTCAATGTCAACAACCATGACGAATTGCATAACGACCAGACCAAAGGTGCGACCTGTAGCGCATATATCATCCATGCTAATGGGAATGGTTGACGGACACACGGAGGACGGACATGAACCCATGGCGATAGCTAAATCTTGAGAAGTCAAGTTGAACTTCAAAATTGTATATATAGCAACCAGTTGGTTGCCCTCTCACAGTATGTATTTGCCCGACCGACGTCATAGCAATTCAGCAGGACCTCCAGCATCATAACATATTAGCAGGACCACTTGATCAGAGGTATAATACCCCCACTCAATTTTATATTCGTTAGGTTTTATTATATATGTATAGATAACCGCATAGCCAACGCTGTTAGGTTACAATTAGTGTTCTATATGTCATAATGGTGGGCCCGTGATCAGATCATCATTAAGAGATATAAATGGTAATAGTGGGCTCGATAGGCGTATACGGTCCACACTTACGTATCTATAGATGGTAAAGAATTTCCGTCATTACGTATTTATATCTGATAATTCTATGCGGATCGGGTGGCAAAACATAATAAAATGAAATAAAACAATACATCGCTGCCACAAATTACAGATCCCCAAGATATCTGATTCCACATTACCAACGACCAAAGGGTCCCTTTCAATATCCTGCCGTAGATTACTGTTCAAACCAAATCAAATACCCCAACTCATATAACTGCCAAATTCACACCAACGGGTGATATCCGATATCATCGCCAGCACCCTCTGACGTAACCCGACAACACATAATATCAATCCCGCTGGTAAAGATAATCACTCCCAGATATGCCAACCAGAGAAACACGGAAAAGGGATATCCGACTCCACATTAACAACCATCAAAGGGCCCCTTTCAATATCCTGCCTTAGATTATTGTTCAAACCAAATCAAATACCCCAACTCATATAACGGCCAAATTCGCACCAACGAGTGATATCCGATATCATCGCCAGCACCCTCTGACGTAACCCGACAACACATAATACCAATCCCGCAGGTAAAGATAAGCACTCCCAGATGTGCCTACCAGCAATTATAGTCTCAAATTCAATTCACATGTGTAAGCACTAAGTAATGCATAAAATTCGAAACCAACTAGTCAGGTACTCGTAGATAATATCATTATAGTCAAAATAGTAAACACCCCCCCCCCCCCCAAACATAGAGACAAATAACGTCGCATCACCCCCTCCCACATCAACTGCATGCTTAGATTCGATAAACCCGTACCCGCCAAACAATCATAATCCCATTGTCGAAACATATATGTTCCTGCTAACAACCCCATACCAGTTGTGTGCTCAGCTATAATAACATTATAGAGACCAGACACACAATATCCCCATACCAGTTGTGTGCTCAGCTATAATAACATTATAGAGACCAGACACACAATATCCCCATACCAGTTGTGTGCTCAGCTATAATAACATTATAGAGACCAGACACACAATATCCCCATACCAGTTGTGTGCTCAGCTATAATAACATTATAGAGACCAGACACACAATATCCCCATACCAATTGTGTGTTCAGCTATAATAACATTATAGAGACCAGACACACAATATCACCCTCCCACCTTAACTGCATGCTCGTAAATAAACCCGTACCCACCATTATGTTAACATATATGTACCCACTAATAACCTTCATTCACCATATACCCCCCCCCATGTTAACTACATCATTGGATGTAAACCCGTGCCCACCAAACAACTTAACCCCATAGAGACAAATAACGTCTTTTCACCCCCCCCCCCACATCAACGCATGCGTAGATTTGATAAACCCGTGCCCGCCAAACAATCATAATCCCATTGTGTTAACATATATGTCCCTAATAACAACGCCATACCAATTGTGTGTTCAGCTATAATAACATTATAGAGACCAGACACACAATATCACCCTCCCACCTTAACTACATACTCGTAAATAAACCCGTACCCACCATTATGTAAACATATATGTACCCACTAATAACCCTCATTCACCCTATACCACCCCCCCCCCCATTTTAACTACATCATTAGATGTAAACCCGTGCCCACCAAACAACTTAACCCCATAGAGACAAATAACGTCTTATCACCCCCCCCCCCACATCAACTGCATGCGTAGAGTTGATAAACCCGTGCCCGCCAAACAATCATAATTCCATTGTGTTAACATATATGTCCCTAATAACAACCCCAGACCAGTTGTGTGCTCAGCTATAATAACATTATAGAGACCAGACACACAATATCACCCTCCCATCTTAACTGCATACTCGTAAATAAACCCGTGCCCGCCATTATGTAAACATATATGTGCCTACTAATAACCCCATTCACCCTATACCCCCCCCCCCCATTTTAACTACATCATTAGATGTAAACCTGTGCCCACCAAACAAACTTAACCCCATTATGTATACATATATGTTCCTACTAATAACCCCCATTCACCCTATACGCTATATCACCCCCCCCCCCCATTTTAACTACATCATTGGATGTAAACCCGTGCCCACCAAACAAACTTAACCCCATTATGTATACATATATGTATCTACTAATAATCCCATTCGCGCCATCCATGAACGTACATATGTACAACCCCCCCCCCCCCCCAACAGAAATACAAATGTGCGCCACGATTTATTTATATACACAAACACGCATTATTACCCATCCGCCCCCTCCATCGTGCGTATACTTACACCCATGCCATCCAAGTAATCTGAAATATATGGAAACGTCCGCCAATTAAATTAAATTCATCCCCAAAATATATAGACATGTGTATCCATCTCGTCCCAAATAAGATTGTTGATACCCACACCAACCCAACAACATGTCTATAAACCCATTCATGTACCTGAACCGAACCCTGAATGTATTGATGTAATAAGTAATACACCCATTCCTTTCCAGATAAATTCCAAATATCTAAAATTATCCGAGCTCAAATTTGCTCAATACTCTTTTGATTTTCTAAAAATCGGTTCACACTCTGACGAGACTTTACCGAATTAATATAGGTTTATCACTGGATAAAACTATATCAAATTAGTCGAAACGTCGCCATCAACACTTCATCAAATCTGACCCTCACTGATGTATGTGTGAATATCACGAATGGTAACTCTGATATGCGATGTCAGGTGTAGCGCTGGAACGTACTGATGTATAGATGGTAAGAGGTAGGTTTTTCTCACCTTCTATATAAATTGTCGCCGATCTCAACCAAACTTTTATACATGATAATCGCCATGATATGAACAATTTAATGGTGTGGTCTAACGATGTCAAAAGTGGCGCCGTTCAAGTCAGTGGTGCACGACAGGGACAGAGGCACAACAAATTGATAACAATATTCTTAGCCCCGATTTTCACCAAGTTGATATACATTCTTCTCCATGATAAGGAATCTCATCGTGTGATTTAAAAACGCCAAATTGGTGCCGTTAGGATGAGAGGTGGGAGACACAAAATTTGATAATGTGTTTAGTCGCCAATTACCACCAAACTTTTACATAATCATCTCAATTGATATCAGGAGTCTAATTGTACAGATGTCGAAAGTGGAGCCGTTTGAGCCGGGGGTACATGGAGGGGGGAACATCAAAATTGATAATAAGTATTTTTAGCGCCGATTTCCACGAAATTGATACAAATATATTCTTCTCCGAGACACGAGGAATCTAATCGTTTGGTTTAAATACACCAAATTGGTGCCGTTTGGGTGAGAGGCGGAAGCCCTTAATTTGATAGAAATTTGTTTAGTCGGCGATTGCCACCAATTTTATATATATTCATATTGAGTCTATAATTGTGTGGTTTAAATATGTCAAAGTGGCTTGTGTCAGGGATAGGGAGGGTCGGGTCACCAGAAAAACTGATATAAATGTGTTTAGCGCCAATTTTACACCAACTCCATGGACATTCTTCTCCAATGATACGAGGAATCAAATAGTGTGGGTTATATATATTTGCGAATGTCTTTATGCCTGTCTGTCTTTGTTCTCTATATCTTCACGGGAGGCCATCTAGATGGCACCAACAGGGTCTAATAGAGGTAACTTTTTACCAGGAAGATAACGGTACGGATTAAACTGTTATAAAGTGACCAGTCTTTGTAAACATACACTCAAATTCATACTGACACTGAGTCTATTGCACTCCCATCAACTTTTCATTTCTGTACGGTTGCGGGCTTCCCCCAAATTACGTCACACCGCGCTAAATATAAATGTAAAATTAGTCGTGATTGACAGGTGTAAACATGGTCACGTGCCAGTGCCGTCATGGCCGCTTCAACCCATGTGAAGCCGATTCTCAGAATCGGAATTAATATTTGCAGGGTTTGTGACTTTTCGTTCGGCGATAGTTTTACCGACAATAATGGTAAACAGCATCCAGGTTCCAAAATAAAATGTATTTTAATCTGCTTGAAATTATAAAAAAAATGTCAATTTATGTGGATTTCTTATTTCTCTCTTCCGGTATAACATGACGTCATGGATACTATTTTTAACAATCTTTAGCCACACCTTCAGAATTTCCACACCAAGATCACGTGACATGTTAATAGTTTTTTTTATTGGCGCACACATTTCTTAGAGTAAGTTTTGATTGGCGGTAAATACAAGGAATCCCGGGTTTGGGAAATGAAAACTGAACGAAAGGTCGTCAGACCCACTATATTTTATATGTGGGTATGTAGTTTACGCCAGACTGTGAAGTGACGTGCTCTTTGTCAGATGGAGAACAATGGGCGGGTAGCAAACATGCTCCCGATTTCCAACAACTTATACATAATCATCTTCATGATAAGGTGTCGTACGAGTCAGGGGAGCAAGGAGGGGAGAAGGGCACACAAATCTACAAAAAATAACTATTTTTAGCGCTGATTTCCACCAAGTTGACACATATTGATAGGATTAATCTAATCGTGTTGTTTAAGGACGCCACATTGGTGCAGTTTGGGTGGGAAATTGGGGGGGGGGGGCACTAAATTTGGTATGAATTTGTTTAGTCGTCGATTACTACCAGGCGTAAATATAATCATATCCGTGATATCAGGAGTTCAATTGTGTGCATGGTTTAAGATATCAGTTGGGCCGTTCGAGTCAGGTGCATGGGAGGGGAGAAGGATACCAAAATTTATAACGAATATTGTTAGCGCCCATTTCCACCAATTTTATATATATTCATCTTCATAATGAGTCTAATTGTGTGGTTTAAAGATGTTAAAAAACTTAGTGGCGCCGCTTAAGTCAGGCCAGGGATAGCGAGGCGACGGTCACCCAATTGATCCATATTCGTATCCATGATCGGAGGAATATAATCGTGTGATTTAAAGATGCCAAATCGGTGCCGGTTGGGTGAAAGATGGTGGGGGGAGGGCACTAGATTTGATAAGAATTTATTTAGTTGTCGATTACCACCAAACTTATATATATCATATCCATGATATCAGGATTCTAATGGACGTGGTTTAAATATTTAAAAAGTGGCGCCGTTCGAGTCATGAATGTGAAGGGGAGGGGCACCAAAGCGGATACAAATATGTTTAGCACTATAATTTCTGCCAAATTCATACACGTTCTTCTCCAATGATGCGCGGAATAATATCATGTTGGTTAAAGACCCACATTTTGGTGCCGTTTGTGTCAGGGCTGGTGAGAGGAGGGACACTAACATGGCCAAGAATGTTTTAGTCGCCGATATCCACCAAAGTTAAACAGTCATCTCCATAATTCGTTCTAAAAAGTTTTTGGTGTTCATATTTCACAACCTCGACAAATGGTGACCGAATTAAATCACTTGAACAATTATATCTTCTCAGCTGTCATATTTATATGGGGACGGGAATCAGGGCATTCATATAGTGAGCTAGTAAATAGATACATAGAACAAAAACATTAAAATTATATGTATCATTCTATTTAAAAGATACATATATCCTGGCAAAATGAGGGACATTGAACTGTCAGATGGCATGTTGGCATAATGGCTCATGTATTATAATACAATTGAGTCTGTCACATTCAGGATATTTTTCACAAAACAGATACAACTGGTAAAGAGAGATGGAAATGTATAGAAGGCCTGTTCAAAATAGTGGTCACAGAGTGTAGTCAAATATAGTTTCTTCTGAGATACAGTCGGTAGCACATGCCTTTTCAGGATCCTTCAATATACTGGCATTCTGACAAGGGTACATCTGCCCGATAAAGAGGAATTCTTCAATTTGTATAGAACAGACTCATAGCCTAACACTACATGATAACTAACTTAAAATCTCGCTCTGTGTCGGGCACATGTAGCTGATATGTAACAGCATTTATAATAAACTGAGAATAATTAGCCAGTATAGAACCAGAGGAGCACCTGGGCATTTCTTTAAAACATCTGTATCTTCGTGGAGATATGATATGGTCAAGGTGATGTACTAGAGTGATGTACACATATCTACGTAAAACCAAATTGCCGTATTTTATTTTTGCGAACTAATGTGTTTATGATGTGTTTATTTGAACCCAATACAAAACATTACAAAAACAAAAATTATTTCCAACCGCGTTGAGTATACGATTTTAAAATGATAACGTCTGAAGTAGGCTTATGCGCGCAGTTGTAAATAGAACAATGGTACGATCGAATTAATCGCGATATACACAAAATGACAAATCACTCAGACAAGGTGACTTATAACCCATGTATAATAGAATGACGTTCTGTGATGCCATTTGGTTAACCAATTTATGAGAATACGTGCAACACTTTGAGCAAGAGTATTTTCTATTCCTACTAAATATCCAAATCGGAGGGTTCACTTCATTTTAACCAGGGCAACGCGGGTAAACCTGCTAGGAATTTCACATCTTGACAACTGGAGATGGTTGGGTTTTATGATTGTTCTTTACAATCGGAGTCGTTACTACACGTGGGCCCATACATGGACAAAATATTAGTACATTATACATGACAAAAGACAAAAACTGCCATGTCATATATCCTCACATAATCGGTAGATAAAATCCAAAACATCAGTGTATTACCTCTATACTATATGCGCAGATATTACCCATATATAGTCCAGATTTGCTCTCGGGTAAATGTTTTTCAAAAGTTCGGACCCACACCGGTGGCAGGGGGGGGGGGGGGGGGCACTATACCCACACACTCCCCACGCGGCACGATGCGCCTCGGTCCTATGCCCCTCATGTTAATATTCGAACCCGCCTTTTAAAACTTCTGGCTACGCCCATGGTATTTGACACATATCCGGTCATCTCCATCAAGAAGCCAGAACACGAGAGACGTAACCGTGGTAATACTACAGTTCGGAAGAATTTAAAGAGGGATCAAAGGATCGTCATGTGGAGAATGATGCTAAGCAGTTCAGAGAGCAAGTCAGCACTTATTAACTTTCTCTGCACAGAGTTGCAGTCAGAAGTTTATATGACCAAGTTAGGCTCAAAAAGCATGTATATTACTTGCATGGATAACTGCTTCTTACTTCAAGCTTCTGGTGTCAACATGGTTCCAGAATTGCAGTGCAAACAAGAGGTAGCAGATACCAGAATGATTATTCACTGTCAGCACGCAGCTAATGATGTCGATGCAGTCGTCATTGTATCTGAAGACACGGATGTCTTGATTCTGGCATTGCATTTCAGCCTGCAGATCGGCAGTTCATATATTCAGTGTGGAGGGAACGGAGGAACGCACGACTACGCTACCTAGATGTGAGACGAATGCATTCTCATCTCGGATCAGACATAACAGAGCTCTCATTGGATTACATGCTTTCACATGGTGAGACAGTGTCATTGCATTTCTCGGTCAGGGGATGACGAAAGCTCTGAAGGTGATAATGCAGAGTGACTCCTTGTGTAAAAGTGTGTCACGGCTAGGTGAATCCTGGGATCTTTTAGCCGACTTGTTCTCCGCAATTAAAGAGCTGACGTGTAAGTTGTATTGCCAGTCAACAACAACCACTGAGGTGAATGCAATGCGATTCAACATGTTCAGAGCAAAGATGGGTCGGGTTGAATAAAGCCAGCTTCCACCGTTTGCAGATTGTCTTTTACAACATACCATGCGAGACAATTACCAGGCTGCTATATGGCGGAGAAGTTTGGAAGCCAAACCAATTGTTCCAGATCCCGACGAGCATGGCTGGACAACGAACAACGGTGATATATGTATACAATGGATGATTGGTCCGCCTGCACCCGAAGCTGTTCTGCAATTTTCTGGCATGTAAATGCCCGAAAAAGTGCAGTTCTCCGACATGTCCCTGTGTCGCCAATGGTTTTAAGTGCTCCAACATGTGCCGAAAACAGGACTGTAACAATCAACTAAATGAAGAGGTTGAAGTCTATTCAGAAGTTGGTGATGATTCAGATGAAGAGGCCTGGGTCCAGAATTGACTAGAAACTGTTATATTCAACCATATTCCGTTCGAAGAGTATGTACTGTATCGTACATATCAAACATATAGTATCCGCATTGGTAAACTTTGACCAAGTTTTCTCGATCCTCAACACCATGGTATATCGGTTGGGTTGATGCTGTTTTTGGTTCCGTCCCGTTAAACTTCTCTGACAGACTTGCATTAAGACGTACTACATTTAAACGCCCGATAATTCACGTGAACCCCTGAATGGCCTATACATCTGACATTTCCGCGATTAATCTGTCTTCAAAATGGTATATCATTTGCCATGATTGAAAATGGATAGTAATGCTGCGACCATCTCATATATATTTTGAAGACCTCTGTCTGTATGTATGTTTGTTTGTTTGTTTGTTTGTTTGTTTGTTTGTCTGTCTGTCTGTCATTTATACAAATCTACGATTCTCGACCGATCGGGACGAAACTTGGTACGTGTGTGTAGTTTGACCAGGCGGTGAACGTTGTCGTATTGGCGAGCCCGTGCGGCGCCCGCTTCGCGCATGCGCAGACGAGATCTCGGAAACGGGTGGAGCTATCGACTTGAAATTTGCTATGTGAATGTATCTTGCCCCGCATACGAATTTTATCGGGTCGCCGAGCCCGTGCGACACCAGCTTCGCGCATGCGCAGACGAGATCTCGGAAACGGGTGGAGCTATCGACTTGAAATTTGCTATGTGAATGTATCTTGCCCCGAATACGAATTTTATCGGGTCGCCGAGCCCGTGCGACGCCAGCTTCGCGCATGCGCAGACCAGATCTCGGAAACGGGTAGAGCTATCGACTTGAAATCGTCGGGCTGGGTAGAGCTATCGACTTGAAATTTGGTTTTTGAATAGCCCGGACAACGTCGGGCTCATCGGCTAGTCTCATATATATTTTGAAGACCTCTGTCTGTATGTATGTTTGTTTGTTTGTTTGTTTGTTTGTCTGTCTGTCTGTCATTTATACAAATCTACGATTCTCGACCGATCGGGACGAAACTTGGTACGTGTGTGTAGTTTGACCAGGCGGTGAACGTTGTCGTATTGGCGAGCCCGTGCGGCGCCCGCTTCGCGCATGCGCAGACGAGATCTCGGAAACGGGTGGAGCTATCGACTTGAAATTTGCTATGTGAATGTATCTTGCCCCGCATACGAATTTTATCGGGTCGCCGAGCCCGTGCGACACCAGCTTCGCGCATGCGCAGACGAGATCTCGGAAACGGGTGGAGCTATCGACTTGAAATGTGCTATGTGAATGTATCTAGCCCCGGATACGAATTTTATCGGGTCGCCGAGCCCGTGCGACGCCAGCTTCGCGCATGCGCAGACCAGATCTCGGAAACGGGTAGAGCTATCGACTTGAAATCGTCGGGCTGGGTAGAGCTATCGACTTGAAATTTGGTTTTTGAATAGCCCGGACAACGTCGGGCTCATCGGCTAGTCTATTATATATTTTGGAAGATCTGTGTGTCTGTGTGTGTGTGTGATCGCGATGGACTCGAAAACGACCGAGCCGATTTCGATGAAACTTGGTATGTGGGGGTATTTTCTGTCGGGAACTGGCTTAGGCCTATTAATTTTCAGATCCGAGCTCAACTTTTCACGTGCCGATGTCAAATCTGTTTTTACGCCGTTTTGCGCTAATATATTTCAGTTCGGTGCTCACAAATCGATTCGATATAGCGCGAATGATAAATTGCCAGTCATATAATTTGCACGGTTATAATCTGTGGCGCTTCATCTTTCCAATGATGCATCACACGCCTGTGTACGTTTAAAGTTTCTACCTTAATTATCGGGAAGAACGCAGGACCATGCTTCGCTCATCGAAAATCATTGCGTAAATATATTACGCCATCAACATATCGTGACGTGAGCGCGTTAACTCTTAACCGGCCGATGTCGCGTTAACTCATCACCGGCCGAGGTATCCGCAAATGACATTGGGCTATATGTCTCGGAAACGGGTGGAGCTATCGACTTGAAATTTGGTATGTGAATGTATCTTGCCCCGGATACGAATTTTATCGGGTCGCCGAGCCCGTGCGACGCCAGCTTCGCGAATGCGCAGACCAGATCTCGGAAACGGGTGGAGCAATCGACTTGAAATTTGGTTTTTGAATAGCCCGGACGAAGTCGGGTCACCTCTAGTCTCATATATATTTTGAAGACCTCTGTCTGTTTGTTTGTCTGTCATTAATACAAATCTACGATTCTCGACCGATCGGGACGAAACTTGGTACGTGTGTGTAGTTTGACCAGGCGGTGGACGTTGTCGTATTGGCGAGCCCGTGCGGCGCCCATTTCGCGCATGCGCAGACGAGATCTCGGAAACGGGTGGAGCTATCGACTTGAAATTTGCTATGTGAATGTATCTTGCCCCGGATACGAATTTTATCGGGTCGCCGAGACCGTGCGACGCCAGATTCGCGCATGCGACGACGAGATCTCGGAAACGGGTGGAGCTATCGACTTGAAATTTGGTATGTGAATGCATCTTGCCCCGGATACGAATTTTATCGGGTCGCCGAGCCCGTGCGACGCCAGCTTCGCGCATGCGCAGACGAGATCTCGGAAACGGGTGGAGCTATCGACTTGAAATTTGCTATGTGAATGTATCTTGCCCCGGATACGAATTTTATCGGGTCGCCGAGCCCGTGCGACGCCAGGTTCGCGCATGCGCAGACCAGATCTCGGAAACGGGTGGAGCTATCGACTTGAAATTTTGTTTTTGAATAGCCCGGACAACGTCGGGTTCATCGGCTAGTTTTAATATATTTGTTTACCTGCATTTCTGATAGAGCGATACATCCAAATTCTCTGAAAAACAAGGCTTTGTTTACATGTAAATCTCGATACTTTGACATTCAACGGACCTCTGGTATGCACATGGTTGATATCATCATGTTTGGCAAAGGCTACCCTCTATGTCCATATACATAAAGTATCAATTTGACCTAATCCGATGACATACAAGCAAGATAACTCACTGGCCAGAGCGATACCTTGCGTATTATTGATCCAAGAAAAAACACATGTATTAAAGAGTCATTTTCAATACAAGATTCGGACCAATCGCTGATTTCTTTCAAAATAGGTTACTATGGAAACGGAAGCCAATGGATATGTCACGGGATTTCGTTTGATCGATTACATTGACCAACTAGATAATTTGATAAATTAGTCATGCATAGACCTTAAGTGGATTTTAGTTTTAATGATTGTGAAATGATACTTACCATATTACATGCGAAACAGACTACATTTTCCATTTGGTTACCATAGCAACACAGAGAAATGGCCCATTTGATCACAGGATATGTTCACTAAATTCTGCATGAAACGATTTTGATATGATTGGATAATTACGAAGCTATAAATATCTCTTAAAATGAAGTCATAATATAAAATATGCAAACTACCATGAAGAGTAAGTATCTAACTAATTAATATACACAAAAGCACTATATCTTGGGAAATAACTTATTTTGAACCATTTTGGAAAATGGCCACTAAGTTCAAAGGCGTATATCTCATGACGGGTTCGTCGGTTTCAATACTAACGCAGTTCTCCGTATAGCATATCTGCTGTAGATTATATCTGAGCAAAGATAACGTATTCAAAACTGATATATATACTCAGTGGGTAGAAAATGTATGACCATATATGAAAAAAGTTAATATTTTGGTCAATGACCTTGACCTTTGTATATGACTTTAACCTTTAGTGCTGAAATATCCAGTGTCAAACAAAAGCCCACCAAGGGTGGTACCTCATGTCAATGCAAAGATAGACTTACTGCATTAAACTTTCTTGTTATAAACCATTATATGCATATTTGTTATACCAGCGAAAAACACAATCGGTTGCCATGGAAACACAAATTTCAGCACGAAGCTACACTGCCCCAGTTCGCCCCAGCACTGACATAAACTTCAGATTATAAGCTTTCAGAAAAATGTTGACAGAATTTGCCCACCAAAATGGTAACATTTTCGGTCCTGGCTCATGGACTATGTGGACCCTCTCCCGTCCAAGCCAGTGTCAACTGCGTCACTAATCGGTTCTTGGATACCTTAATGCGTTTAGCGTGGCGCTTTGATAATTTTTCATCGCAATGCAAGCGCCGGCCTGATCGCAGCGGATTGTGACAGGGGCTTTACGTAACACTATATGCAAACCTTGGAGTAGAAAACGGGAATTGACAAGATGCCCGCGATGGAAAGTCACAACAGGTATGGTTCATAATTACGTCTTTTCTGCAAGTGTAACGGATTTTCCGAACAGGTTGCCTTGGCCGGATACTTTAGATTACATCGGAGGACATTTATGTAACATACTTTGATTACTTTAAGTGGATAAATTGTCTGCCAGGCGGATATACAGTGTAGCTATGCGTTCTGTTGCATGTTTTTTATTTCAATTTCGAGGCGACAAGGATGTCAGTAATTCGATGTTTCTGGTTTTCTCATGAACAATGATCTAGAATTTGTCTTTGGTTCGTTAGAGACTGGCCGAGTTTCAGTACGCTCACGTGGCAAGTGGGCATTTAAATCGCCAATTAGAAAATGGACACATGAGAGGATAACTCATCAATGAGGTCATTTGGGAACTGCTAGGCATTTTGTAAATTCTTCATCAGGATAATTGGAGTTAGTACAGTAATGCCCTAATTAATCGACTCCTTTATGGAAATATGGCTTGTTGCCATTCATCGGAAAGCTCTCCCCATAATTCTGCTGCGGTTAAAGGGGTCGATTAATTAGGGCATTACTATAGGTACACTTGGAATATGAAAATAAAATTATTATATCCCAGGCGAATCCAAATTCCAATTAAAGTTCATTAGCAGCGTTTATACAGACAAAGTGACATGCATATTTCTTGTTGACGAGTATCGCTACGCCATCACGACAATATGTAACACCTATTCAGCCTGCTTTCCCGAAAACCCGCACATTGTTTGCTTATAATGCGCTGACAATGAGAGCGTTTTAGTCACAATATCGACTCACAATGAGGCGATTTTTCCACTTTAAACGATACCGGTATACTCGGAGTGGATATTATTTAAAAGATATAATTTCTCTTGGTTGATATACCTATCACGTCATACTCAGATTGATTAAGTAAACTATTCAAATAGGTGGCACTGGAAGAGAGACCAGTTGCATTCTATGGTGATAGCATATGCACAACTACATGACACCGTTTGACTTTTCGAATTTTGGTATGGATACTATCCATGATTATATCTATTCAGAGAGTTATTGTTCTGGCGATGGAGATTTCGCCACGGTCGATTGTACACGCACTCGGAACAGAAGTTTGCTGAAGAGATGAGGACACACGTAAAGATTGGAACTGTTATCTTACTCGTAGCTGCATAAGAGTCGGTGGTCGTGCTGCTGTGCATAACCCTCACATACGAAGGAATTATGTGTTGTTCAATATGAAAATCGCGAATATCTTTCTGCGTGTCATAGGACGTTACGCCTCCCAAATAGAAGCTACATGGCTCTTTAGAATAAGTATATAGTGCTTGTGATAATTTAATTACAGTAATTTCCATTCATGAGACTTATTTTATTCATTTCAGAATTCGGAAACAAGACGTTAGGTATGGCACAACAAGTTAACTTTAACGTTCAATATTTCTTATCCGTTGCTTGAAAAAATCCGTTGCCTAAATATTGATTAGGCGAAGACGTTGCAATGGGACTACCGTCCAGAACGAAATTACTAAATCATGTACCGGTATGTGTTTCTATATTCTACTACAAATAACCACATTGCATTGCTATGTGAATTATTGATTTGTAGTTTCCAAATTTGGCAATATCGTGAATAGTCATCTAACATCTATTTAATTATATATATTGTCGAGTTGGAAATAACAACCGTGTCGTCGGCATACAGAAAGAACAACTATTTGCGGTAATGGCTGTATACCTTGTTACATACATGTACATTATATTAATTGATAGTTTTATTATCAATTTCTTACTATACAATGTAATAGAGGATCGTATCGGGTATATTGTATGGTGGGTTTTTTTCAGTATTCAAACCCACGAATGTGTCGACGGATGAAGCAAACTCTGATACGCTCAGGCAGCTCAGAGAATATCTGCACATTTTCCATCAGAACAGAATCAACGCCAAACCGCTAGATTCAGAACTCAAGCGGATTGCACGCCGTAAGTGAAATATTCATTAATTAACTTATTGGACCAAACTAACGATGCATGTACATGTATTTGCTACCGTTACACCATTATGATACACATGCATTACAACATTTGAGAAAACAAAACGGACCTTTCAATAATAAACCTTGATTCTCACGTAGTTGTAGATCTTCCCGGAAAGCATAATCACCAGTTATAGGATTCACAGAACAGGGCCTAACTCTAGATCAAGAATATACATGAGAGAGGCCAGGGAATATAAACGCGAAATTAAAATATCCATCAGTATGCATAGCGAAAAGTTATCTTTGCACATGTCCAAACTGAAGCATAGTAACAGTTCTGGAAAAAACAAAACGGTCGAAGAGCCCAACTTTCAAAAATTAATATCCAAATATTAGAACATTTCTTCAAGTTTCTCAATAGTATAGAATATGAAGATGACTATACGATCGTTCGGGCTGACTAAGTGATAGGCAAATTGATAACAATGCAACTGATAACTGAAAATCGCGTTACATCTTTGAAGAATGACAAATCGCCAGGAGAACACTAATCACAGAACAAATACATAAAATCTGTTCCCGAGAACCTCTATAATATATTTTGCCGAACGTTTAACCTCGCAATGGATACTGGACGTATACCAGAGTCTTGGTTCACAGGGGATACCATCCTATCTATATAAAAAAGGGTGCCTGTCATGACACAAAACTACAGACATAATACATTTAGCTGTTTTGAAAAACTGTTCTCCAAAATTTGAACAAATTGAATACCGGCGTAAAATTCAACACCGTAAAACCCTTCCCGAAGACCAGGCTGGGTTCCGAAAAGGCTGATAAAATCTTCATATTACACATGCTGACCGAAATTACTAGAAAGTGGAATATCAATAAAATGATTGTGCATTCATTGGCCTCCAGAAAACTGTCGGTAGAGTATGGAGACAGGGTATTAATATGGCATAAGCTGCTGGAATAAATGGTATTTTTTAAAGAATTGTTAAAACGTGTAGTCAAGCATTAAATCTCGGTTCCGGTAAGAAATATTCCCATGACTTCTATGAATTAGACAAGGAGTTACCTATCTCCTCTCCCATTTGCAATTTATCTTAACGACCTGGGTTTATAACTATCCACGCAAATCCGGGAACACTTGCATACATACTTAAAATATCACTTATTTTGTATGCCGATGACACGGTCTTATTGGCAGAAACCCCCCAAAAGTTACAAACTGAACTTGATATATTCGTCCTATATTGCGAGAAATGGAAAACGACCGTCAATGTTGAGAAAACAAGGGTCTTATTGGTATTGGAGCGAAGTGCGCCAAAAACATACCCGATTTACCTACGATAAGAAAGAAATAGAAATCGTAAAAATAACCATCTTTGCATAATACAGACAAATCAGGTTCTTAATCAGGGGGGACGCGCGCAATGTATGCTGTCGTCAGTAAAACGCATTTAAATTGTACATCAATTAAAAATATATATTTGAATTATTAGACTTTTGCGAGTTGGCCATTCATTTATACGGCAGTGGAATATAGTTACAATAATATTATTGAAGAAGTTCACAAGATATTCTGCAATCTTGTTATGAACCTGAAGCAGTCTACACCATACTGTATGGTGTACTGAGAATCAGGTAGACAACCCTTAGAAACCGAAATCAACGTCCGATTAATGAAATACTGGGTACACATGAAAAACATCAATAAAAATCGAATTGGAAGGATCTTGTTTGTCTAACTGAATGTCTACTAAATGGCGCTGACAAAAATCTTTCAGCGGGACCTGCAAATTCGAGAGATCCATCTCCTCGAGTAAACAATCCCACTAAATAGATGTTCAAAGAATAGAAATTCCGAACCAATTTCAGGATTATAAGCGATGTAGTGTCATAAATCAACTCAAATTAACTTATATGAACACCGGTTCCATTAGAGGGGGAATTTACCAGATATTCAAACACGACATTTACTTTGAGAAATATCTCGACCTACTTAACTACAAAAATCGAACAATTTTATGTAAATTTCGAACATCCAACCATAAATTACCAATCGAAACCGGAAGATGGGATAGCACCGATCATCAGGACAGAAAATATATGTGGTGTTGTAAAAGTTATATCGGAGATGAATGTTATTACCTTTTCATAATATCCTCGCACAAATACGCACATAATCGACATATAATGTTAAATAGCTACATATTGTGATTATTTCATTCTAAAATAAGCAAATAATGGACTCATAGCAATTATTTCGTGCTATGGCGCAGGCCACAGTGAAAACACATGTTAAAGAGCGTGTACCTGCAAAGTCATGAGTTGGATTATTTGCGTCATTGTCTGCACATACTCATTATGAGTCGATAATGTGACTAAAACACTTATTTTCAGCACATTATCGACTTAAATTCTAAGCAGATTATTATGCACTTAAAATAAGTTATATTATAAGCAGAAAATGCGTGCGTTTTCGGGAGAACAGGCTGTCCTTTTAGAATGCGAGGAATTCATGACTCCAAGATCTCATTTAATTCCAAGTAGACATGCTGAATGGGCTAATGTAGAACTAATGAGTGGAGTGAGTTCTGAACTCAGATGTCTCACATTTCTTACGCAAGTTATGTTTTTATCAGAACTATATTCAGTGAATTGGACAATATTCGCAACACATAACGAGTTTGGTGTTGTTGTTGTTGTTGTTGTTAGTACCGCACACGCAATGCATGTACCGTATACACGGGATGGATGTACAACATATAAAGTATAACCAGATATTTCGACATGTGGTGTTGTTGCTACTGCTGCTGATGTAGGAATATATGTTGGGAGTATTCTCGAAACTGATCTGAATGTTATATCTAGAATCAGCGGCCGAATCAGAATTGGAAATATTGAGAAATTAATGAAATTCCCGATGTAGTATCCGTTCTTGAGCTACATGTATGGTGTACATTTCTTAATTCACCTGCATGGGAATAATGTTTTTGTCAGCCCGATTGCAACTCTTAACCATATGTGACCCGCCATATCAAATCCAGTCGTAAGTCGGGATTTGTTTACCCTGTGCCAATGCATTCTCTTATATATGCGAGTCGACCATAGGTCGCCTCGATTACATAAGAGAATGCATTGGCCTAACAATGTTTTACAATTTTAATAATTGTTTCTTGTATTCTGTAACAATTTTATAATTTCACCCATACAGAGCCCCAGACAAACATGAGCAGACGACACTCTTCTATATGCTTCTATATATGTGTGGGACTCCCTGCAGGGTAATGGATGTTTTTTTTATTTTATGTCCTAAAAATTGTAAGAAACATTTATTTAAAAAAAAAAAACATTGTTAGGCCAATGCATTCTCTTATATATGCGAGACGACCTATGGTCGACTCGCATATATAAGAGAATGCATTGGCACAGGGTAAAACAAATCCCGACTTACGACTGGGTTTGATATGGCGGGTCACATATGTTATCGGATCTGTGCTAAATTTGTTGTGGAAGGTCACCATTGGAGTGCCTCCAAGGAAAATGATCCAATTACGTTCGTAGTTCAGTTATAGAATTATCCTTCTTTGTTTATCTTGAAATTGCGGGTGTGTCCGTCTTTTATAGTTTGTATATTAGCCATTGATTATAGGATTACAAAGACAATTGGCATGGATGTTCACCATCATTCTTCATTATTTCATTACAATTTGGGTTTTGGTTTCAATCCTGCCCATGTTTCGAGTTGCTACTTTGTGGCATAATATATATAATTGTGCGAGTTAGAATATATTCTCCGAAAGCAGCATTACCCAGTAAATCTCATTTTGGGTGGCATAAATAAAGCCAAACAGATACCAGTTGCAATATTACGTCAGGAACAACAGACAGCATGTGAGAGTGACAAAATTCCATTCGTCACAACTCACAATCCTCATAACTAGCCTATTACCGATTCTCCACAAGGACACAAATATGCAGAACTTATTCCCAGGTAACGATTTCTTGGAGAGCAAAAGACAGCCACGGAATATGAAAAAAAACTGTTAACAAGAGTGAGATATGACATAATTAAAAAAGTCAATCATGTGTGCAAGTGTGGAGACCCACGTTGTGGGACATGTCACAATAACTACGACTTATATCAACAGGAACAGAATTCCAACTTAAGAACGGACAAAACATTGTTCCAAATGCAACATTAAATTGCAAATCACGCAATTTAATTTATTGCATCACATGTCCCGGGTGTGGTGAATCATATACCGGACAGACAGGTGGTACCCTAGTCGAGAGAGTTCGGATTCACCGACAACAGATTAGGGATCCCAGCACAAAAAGATGATCCCTCTGAGTGAGCATATTGATATATGTGGCAGATGGCAAGTGACAATTGTTCGGAAAGACTGCCAAGGAGGATTATTTCCGTCGCAAATTCCGGACAAAACTCAAAAGTTCTTAACTCTGGCGTCAGGCAATTATCCCCCATGTTGCCATATGACGTCATAATACTATTCACGTCATTTCTTGAAAATTGCCATGAAGGCATGAAATGAAAGGCCTCGGAATAAAGAACGTATTTTTTATAGAAAAAGTCGTCATGTTGATTCATAAAACCATTTATATATATTTCTGTACACATACTATTATCAACTATATATATATATGTATACCATATATATATTGTCTACAGGTAACTCGTCATCGGCGTTGAAGGTTCTATTCCTTGGATACTACAGAGGAGGTTCCACCTTCGGTTCCGATCTGTTTTATCACCATCCCAAGGGCTTCCATCTTTTCGAGCCGCTCGCAACAATTGCTGAGAAGAGTGAACCAAATCATACAAATATACCGTGGAACTCGTACGTACATATGTATATGGCATTATAAAAAAACAAGCTGTAATATTCTAACCTGATAAATATGTCGCGCAGTCCTATGAATCCGCATCCGATTTCACCGCCATTTAAAAAATAACATTTAACCTGGTCCAGAATTGCGACACATCCCTTCAAATTTGAGTTAACGCACAACTAAATAAATGTTTCAGGCTTTCAAACAAAAGATTATAAAATTTGCACTGATACTGTGTAGAGCCTGTTTATATTTCGTGTTCATTTGCTTGATATAATATCCTTATTTTTGAAACCATTTATTATAGATGAAATTATTCAACATATCCTAGCACAAATACGCACATAGTCGATCTATAATGTGAAGTATGTAGATAACGTGATTATTTGATTATGAAATATGCAGATAATGGAGTCATAGCCGTACGCATGCAAAGTCGTGGGTTGGCTTACTTGTATCATTGTCCGCACATAATCTGCTTAGAATCGCCCAATTATAAGTCGATACTGTGACTAAAAGGCTCTTATTTTCAGCACATTATCGACTCAAACTGAGGCCATTCTAAGCAGATTATCTACCTAAAAAAAGTGCTTTATAAGCGGATAATGTTCGGATTTTCGGAGAAGTGGCTGAATTATTAGCAAAGAAAGAAAATAACCATTTTTCGCATACTCCCTACGACTGACGTTTAGTGTGGTTTATTATGGGTTTATCGTCGTTTCAACCGCTAGGTCATATCGCGACGTTTCATTTTATGGGCGGAGGATGGACCGCGAATTGTCAATGGGAAATCACTCCACTGCGCGTAGAAACCAGACCTTAGAAAGAAACGCTTTCTGTCAAACGTAACAAGAAACACAAAGGTATAGGCATCATGTTACCTTCCATGTGGATCTTAAAACCGCGCTTATAGAGATTCTAACCATCTGCGCTATCCCTGAACGGCTCTTTTTGGTTTAATGCCCCATACCAACCTTAGCCACCTGGCGCATACGGCCTATGTGTATACTAGTGTAAAGTATGTTGCTTTAACAATGTTATTTATACGCTATATTTTAAGGGAAATTGGAGTGCTGAGCAAAACAGAAAATATGAACGCCAAGAAGTTGGCAGCAATATTAAACTGCAATATGACATGGCAAGACATTGCGAACATCCGCAAAGACTGCATTAGTCGACGCGACCTAACGATCCGCAAATATAGCATCTGTTTGTCGAAGACACATTGGTCCGTAAACAAATGCTACCATCATATGAATGAAGCATGTCGACAGGCGGACGTGCGATCGTTGAAGCTTATTGAGATGCCGAGTCTTTTGACCCTCGTGGCGGTTCTCAACCTAGTTCCCGGCCTCAAGATTGTCCACCAGATAAGGGACCCACGAGGACTTATACATGCACAGAAAAAGACACCAACTGGACCAAACTGGAATTATAATACCACGTGTCCCCACATGTATAGAAATTTACAAACTATGCAAATTTTACAAAACTATTTTGGGCAAAGAGTTTTTACGGTGAAGTATGAAGAGATGGCAAAAGATCCTATTAGAACGGGGGAGATGACTTACAGGAAATTAGGGCGCGAGTTACCCCAAGAGGTGAAAGCGTGGTACAATCATAGTTCTTTATCTAACAAATCTTCCGGTCTCTATGAAACAATCAGGAGAAACTCCTCTCAAACAGCCAATTTATGGAGGACACAAATGAAGCGAGAGTCCATATCATACATAGACGCGATGTGCAAAGATTTGTACTCCTTCACCGGATACACGAAGATAAAGTGATCGTCATCATCGTCGTCGTCATCTTCATTATTACCATAATGCTAGCTGCGATATTAAACAGCAACATGACCTTGGAAGATATAGTGAATATCCGTAAGGACTGCATACGTTGTTACAGCATCACGTTTCCCGGATATAGCTCATGCTTATTGAAGACAAATTGGACGGTTTCTAAGTGCTACCATCATAAGAATGAAGCATGTCGACAGGCGGACGTGTGATCGTTGAAACTTGTTGACATGTCGAGTCTTTGGCCATCGTGGCGGTCCTCAACCTAGTTCCCGGCCTCAAGATTGTCCACCAGATAAGGGACCCATGAGGACTTATACATACACAGAAAAAGACACGATCTGAAACAAACTGGAATTATAATATAACGTGTCATTGTATTTATGAGAATTTACAAACAATGCATATGTTGCAAAACTATCTTGGAGACAGAGTTTTTACGATAAAGTATGAATACATGGCAAAAGATCCTATTAAAGTGGGAGAGATGACTTACCGGAAATTAGGGCATGATATGCCAAACACAGGTGAAAACCTGGTGCAATCATAGTTCCAAGGCTAACAAAAAGTCTGGTCTCATGGCACAGTCAGGATGAACTCTTTTCAAACAGCCAATTTATGGAGAACACAAATGAAATGATACTTTATATCGTATATAGACGCGATGTGCAAAGATGTGTACTCATTGACCAGGTATAAGACCATAAAGTGATCGTAATTGCGTTTCGGTTATCGTCATCATCATCACATTGAAATCACAACTACTGAAAAGTAAGTATGTAGGTTATATGGTGAGATTCATTATCGTGACCATATAACGTATTTGTATATGAATCAACACACATGTATATACGAACAAATATAGTTCAACTGTTCAAGGTAAGTCAGTCCAAAATTTGATGTTATGGAAGTGGAAATCCAATAATCCCTTGAATCCGTCTATACTTGTCGCATCGATCAGATGGTCGGGTAGCTCATTCTAACTACTACATGCTACATGTATGTGAGAGAAATAAGTATGTTTAGGTTAATTATGATGTTATATCATATAATTCAAATTCAACTCAAAATTATGACAAAAACGAAGCACCCACTCATACAGCCAAGACAATACACAACATGCATTTGATGATTTGCTGGATTAAAAACAATATTCGTTATTCTAGCGGTTCTTGGTAACCATACAGAGACCCACACAAAAAAAACTAATGTTCTAACCTCTCAAATGTATTAACGTTTATTGTGTTTGTGTTTCTTTGAATAACTCATATAGTATGTGTCTAATGAAGATGATGATATATACAATTCAAGAGTTCTCACTGGATTGATCAAGATATATTATTTATTATTGCAGTTCTTGCCTCGGATGTTTGAGAAACTTGCGCCAAGGCCAAAAAACGGTTGTGACTATATATAAATGGGCAAGCAAATCCTACACAAGTTTAGTGAGGGCGCTTTCACGGATTATTAGTAGTAATGATTAGAATAATCTTATTGCAGGACGCTCGATCGTATACAGTGCACTCGAAATGACATTACATTTCATGATTAGAGGTGTTATAACTTATGAAAACTATTACAATTATATTAGGTTAGTTAACTTGTTAATTATATATGCTATTTCAGTCATATCTATGCTGAATTCAGTATTTAGAGACAGTTTAGATACTAATTTAAATATATATAAAATAAAGGTCGCTGACCAAAATGTCCCCCGACGAATGATCGGAGGAATATAGTCTCTACGGGCGTTAGCCAGAGCAGATGTTCATGGCATGATCTACAATGGGCTTAGTTGCTGTGAATACTAATATACGTAAACATAATCCTTAATTTGACTCCATCAAATTTCGGGAGAATGGGTCCACCAAGATCTTAGTAACATGGTTTAAAAACAAAAATAACACCCATCAGTACAAGGAAACCACCAGCAACAACCAATTAAATCTTAGTGTGTATACCTTCTGCATATTAACTAGTATTAATTAACTAGTAAGTCGTGAGAGAAGATGCTGTTTGACTTTGGGTTTGTGTTCCATAATTCAACCTGTAACTTGGCTGTAAGATAGTAAAAAAAAATCGAACTCAGTACCGCGTTGAATATTAAAATTTAGAAGACTCAAAGTTCATGATGTGGTTTATTTTGAGGCTTCTGTTCAAATTTCTCCAGATTGACAGGATATACTTATATCCATCAGATTAAATAATTAAATGCGTTTGCAAATGTTCTATGTAAACTAGCGGACAGTGCAATGATCTCTAGCTTTGTGTCGGTTGAAATGATAACACCGACTAAATGATAACACCGACTATATGGGGTCTTGTTTATATTTCTAAACATGTCCATCTGAACCTTCTCTTCTATAGTTTTCCGTTCTCGTACGACAACAACGCGGTGTGAATCGCGTGGTTTCGAGGTTGGTGGGTACCACGCATTCAAAACGTGCAAACGCACAAAAACGTAATATATGAGGAACTGACCTAAAACATAGCATTTTGACTGTTAGGAACATATGTTAGTTTATTTTTAAAACAAGTTGATACCTTATCTGTTCGAAAATAGCCAGCAGTTTTCTATAACATTCTGACCAAAGTTGCCACTCGGAGGTTCGTAGAATACACAAGTCCATACATCTAGAAGAATCCTTCGACTGACAACTTTGGTCAGAATGTTAGAGAAAACAACTGTGAGTTTGGACACAAATAAGGTATCAGCTTGTTTGAAAAATAGTATAGCATATGCTCGTAGCTTCCAAAATACTATGTAATATATCATTATCATATTTTATTACATTGTTCCTCGTTTCAGGTCGCGTTTGCGATCGCCTCGGCCATTTTGAATGCGTGATACTCATCAACTCGAAACCACGTGATTCTCCACCGCGAGCAATTGTTACCTTTAACGAATTCGTCCAGATCCGAAAATCCCCATTCCGAGTCGTTTATCTTCTCCTTTACAAAATCGTCCATATGTAAACTTTCAGACGACGGACGCATCACCACATGATTCTGACTCACAAATCGGACGGCAGATTCGGGTTTAACAATGTCGATTGTTTGTTGCGAACAACTATGTTCTCGCGCCAAACGCTGGGTTCATATGGTACGAACAACAATATTTTGTGTTGTAGACAATATAACGTTTAACAATTCAATTGGCTACAATTTAAACAATGACGGTCAGTTGCTGGTAGCTAGTTTATGTATGCCCATATGCGAGATATACATGTACACACGGAAACCACACTCCATATAGTTTATATCGATAAGCCTTGCCCTGTGTATTTTGATGTTGTTTTTTTACGTTTATTGGGCTGCACGACGTTACGGTATGATCGCCACGAAAGCGTTTTCAATTAGTGTGCTGTCTATATATGTCTAGCAAGTGCAGTGTATTCTCGGATATAAAACAAATATGCCGAAAGCCAAAACAAAGTTGCGAGGAGCACACTCGGTTGAATCTGCATGGGATATTTGGCACTAGTTTGATTTTCCGACTAGTATTTAGTGTGAAAGTGGTTGTGACTAAAATGGCATCAGTTGGAAATTCTTAACATCAGGGCCGCGCTCGGTTAGCGATCAGACATTTTCAACAGTAGAATAGCGCGTGCAAATATGATTTCCTAAATGCTGGAAATTCATTCTGGTTTAAATGGGGTGCAGTTGGAAATTCCAAGAATTATACCCCAACGGAGACATTCTAGAAACGTCCCTCTAAATAGGTTTTAAATGAATATAGATGGGTCAGCCCTCTGATCTTCATATATCGCTTAATTGAGCATTTGGCTATAGACCAGACCAGAAGTTTCAGATTCGACAGAGTGAACACAAGCGAGTTCACATTCGATTCGACCCGTGCAACAAATTTTAAGTGACGGGTGGCCTTCGTTGTATGTTATAATTTGGAAATAACATTTATCAAATTATGATAATTTCCTCAAGAATATACTAATATTATAGCATAATGATGCTATGGATGCGATATTATTCACAAAACCGCTTTCTGTCAGAGAAAATGCAGGTCGGGTGTTGTTTAGTTTCTCGCAAAAAGAACAGTAATTGTGTATAAGCAGTCACGACATTGTGTCATTTCCTTATTTAGATTCCTGCGCATTATACGTCAGTTGTAAAACCCCTAATATGGTGCATCTACAACTCACAATAATATCATAGTAAATTCCTTATTTGGTATGTATTACCAAATATAGGTTAGGAGAAAGTACTAATGGATTGAAAAATATTCACCTCTTTGCGAGAACAATTATATTATGTACACGTTTTCTCTCTGATCATTTCTCAAGTAACGTGTACTAACAAAATGGGTCGATTAAAATACAATTTGTTGTGATTCGAATGCGACTGTTGATGGCACCAATAATTTGATATTCGCGCAACGGAACATTTTCAGTGTACGATCTGGTAGTTTCGAGTGTTTGACTCTAAACAAATGTTTTTGTAAAATGTTTGATGTTTGTTTACATAATAAAGTGCGCAAACGTGACAATAACATGCAATGTACGCCATATTTATGATTGATATAAGATCAAACTCTGTCTATTATATACTATTCGTGCTGTTTAAGGCGGTTTAGCGGATGTGACTATTTTAACAGCAATACACATCACGAAGGCCGCCCGTATCTTTAATTAGTCGACCTGTTATGAGAAGTCTATCTGATAAACGCTCATTTCTTCTGATTAAACCCACACATAGACAGCTCGCTCGCGACTTTGAGGAACTTTCGCTTCAATGACTCGCCATAAACTTTCAGTCTGCACATTCCAACATTGTAAATCAGTAAAAGAGTACCATGTAAGTTGATTGCACTTGAGTTGGAAAATTAACATTGATATTCTAAGATTTAATTCTAGAGTCTGAGGAAGTCGGGTTTCGCAGTTGCATGTCCTAACTAATTCGAATTAATAACATTTAACAACTAGGGTGCGATTGCCGCATACGTTGAGGACCTCGTATATGTTTCATGCTTGGTGCGCTTACGATGATAGACTGCGAATTCCGACCACCCTTTTCCATGGTGTGAAAGTGGTATGGTTATGATTTCCATGTATGGCACGTTCACACGCTGGCAAATATTCCCAGAAATGTTTACAGGCAATTCGCCATATGTAGGACTTTACTGTGATATAATATAAGCGACGAATTCCTTACAAACGGCACATGGCCCACCGTTTACTACATTGTAATGAGATATGTGTACCTTCTAAGATTGTAGAAATATACCATAAAATTTGTCCGGAATCATGTATTATACAGAGAAAGTATACGATCGCGTGCAGTGGCCGGCTCTTGTGATTACACCGCTTTGAAAACACGTGCAAGTACAAATTCAGGCATTTATAACTATCATTCAAATCGAGAAACTATTATGTCCATATATATGAAGAATTTCATTGATATAAATATATATATGCCAGTCAACGTTCGCATCCAAGTTGATGAACAGACAACAAACGCAATTGTTGGAGATGAACGCTTGTGTACAAGGCGTGATAACTCTATGCTGTTGTAGATAACTCCAATATTGGGTATGTATAAGGGTAGCTTACTCTATCTGATTTTCGTACGGCTGTTTGTTGGGTGGGGGAGGGTGGAAAGTACAGTTGTAGACTATTTGAAGTGGGAAGTCAATTACATAATTTGGTTTGAGGAGTATCGCACTGCCAAAAATATTTTCTCAATTCAGGAAAAAAAAAATCTTGAAATGAGAAATTATCTTGGGAGAATAGCTAGAAAAATAAGAAAAACATATTTTCTAGGTCAAGAAATGAAAGGGTGGAAAAATTTCTTGTCTGAGAAAATTTCTTTAAGAAAACACAGTAATCTTAGTAAGAAAATCCTAGTAAAAAAATCTTAGTATAGATTTTTTTTCTTAATGTAGGAAAGATTGTTTTTCTCACATAAGTTTATTTTTCTTGAAATAAGATAAGTTTAAGATACTGCGATTATCTTGGGAGAATAGCTAGAAATTTAAGAAAGCTATACAATTAATCTAGAACAAGAAATTATATTTTCTATAGTTAGAAATATCGTCAAGATATTTTTTCTTAAGTGATGCCAATTTTTTCTAGAATGAGATTTTCTCAAGCAGGAAAATAAATCTAAGTAAGGAAAACAAGTTTTCTTAACTAGGAATATTTTCCCCAATTAGGAAAGATACATTAGAAAACAATTCTTAATTAAGAAAAACATTTAATTTTAAATTAATATATAATTTCAATTGTGTTTTAAAATATACAATTGACATTTATTCTGAATATAAAAACTTCTTTGTAAATATCATTGTTAAATGTATAATAGAGACAATAAGGGGGCTTAAAGGCACGGGAGGCCTTAGTTGTCGAAAATATTCATATTTGTTTCAATCACCGTAAACAGAAAAACATTAAAACGCATAGAGTTTTGTTCATATATACCATGACCATCGCGTAAACAGCATGCTATCATAAAGACCTACTATATTTTACCTAAGCAGGAGCCTGATTGTGTTACAGAAGGCAGCACAGTGTTACTGGCTAATCACACACAAATCATATAAATGCTCTTTATTCGTTCCATATCAAAATTCAGCAACAATGAACGCTCTTTATGTTTACCATCATAATATAAACAAACACCAGGAAAGTACCTTTTTATGCTTTTGTTTACATAAGAATGGTCAAACATATGACAATAACATACTGTTTATGCGATATTTCTTATTTGTATACGGACAAAGTCTGTCTACATTTTAATATTCTTTCTGTTTGTGGCGGTTTTTGACCGGTGGAAATATTTTCACAGCATACCCACCGCCAAGGCCTCCCGTACCTTTAAACTTTAAATATACAATCAACAATTTCTCGTTACAGTTATGGGTTTCTAAAATTGCAAGAGGCCAAACAAGATACTGTGTACATTCGCGAAATGAAACTATACAAAGTACCTGTATCTTGTTCTGCCTCTTAAAATTGTATAAACCTATATATGCAACAAAAAATATATTGATTGCTAATAATTACATCCCGACACATGATTTTCAATATATTTATAGAAAGAGTTACCTCAAATCTGTCGGTTGCTAAAAAAATATATAACAATTTCTGTTATTTGAGTATCCAGTTCAAACGATAGGAAAAAAAATCATCACACATGACAAAACAAGCACTGTATGTGCCTTAATAAACATCGTAACCCTGTATTTTTAAATGCACATATTCTAGGACGGGTGATGTGTAATAAACACAGAAAGACACTTGTATTAATGGATTTGTTGATACGGCACTTGTGCCATTGAGGAAAGATAGAACTCTAGGGTGTGCTGTTCATTCCGTCATTGTGCGCTAGCACTTGTGTCATATCAACAAACCCATAAACAAAATTGTGTAATTCTGTGTATATACAGCATGGTTTCAATAGCTGTTTCATGAATCATGCAGATTGCAGGTTTACTGTTCAGGTACTAGCCCAAGTCTTTTCGGTATGCAACAGCTTGAGATATCGAATACAGTAATGCCCCCGAGTATAATCGACTCCTTAAACACAGTAGAATTATGGGTAACTTTTCAGGATTTAGTCGGAAATATGGCTTGTTGCCATTCATCGGAAAGCTCTCTGAGAGCTTTCCGGTGAATGGCAACAAGCCTCATTTTAACAGTGATGTTTATCAGAATTGCTAGCATGCAATGCCATTCTTTCATATAAATTACTCACAAAATATCAAAAGACCAGATGTGAGTATAATATAAATTTATCACCCCATTTTATGCAGGGATACATAAAATAAACATAACATATGTTACTAGTATGCTTTAAAGT
The DNA here is from genome assembly GCA_032622095.1 of Siphonodentalium dalli. Classification (NCBI taxonomy): domain Eukaryota; kingdom Metazoa; phylum Mollusca; class Scaphopoda; order Gadilida; family Siphonodentaliidae; genus Siphonodentalium; species Siphonodentalium dalli. Next base: position 110,767,305 of record CP136061.1, on the reverse strand, counting down.
CAACATTGACAATTAAAGGTAAACAATCTCTCCATGGTCTCCATATCATCAGATTCTAAGAACAACATTTCTTAATCAATTAATTACCAAAACATAATGCTACAGTAATGGCCAAAGTAATCGACCACTTAACCACAGCTGAATTATGGGTAATTTTTCAGGATTTAGTCGGAAATATGACTTGTTGCCATTCATCGGAAAGCTCTCCCCAAGAGCTTTCCGATGAATGGCAACAAGCCATTTAATTCTGCTGTGGTTAAGTGGTCAATTACTTTGGGCATTACTGTAACTACTGTCAACTCTAGTGTAACATTTTCCAAAACGTGTTATAAATCAACATTTTGTTCATCGCAACTTGGTATCAAGATTATGTCAATCGACTCATTGAATATTTGCTAGGCCGGGAAATATTCATGGTGGTGAAAAATAACAGATTTCAAAAAATTATATTTTTTAACTCAGAACTTTAAAGGGTGTGTTCCTCAACTCGAATAAGTTATTTTTACCCCTGAAGCCAAAGAAATGGTAATTGAGGAGCGTGAACTCGGATTATCTGTCTTTAAATGTACATGTATGGTACATGTCTAAGCCACATTTAGCTCCTTGTACATATTACTTGGTGATACAGCAGGTTGACAAAGATAAAGGAACATCAGAATATTTTTATTCTGTGATGGATTTTAAGGCCTGTATGTGTGTACATGTACATGAATCTGATTATATTGACATGCTGCAATAATTTGTCACTTAAAGTGATGTGAAACACTCCAATAGGGTGATAAAATAAAAATGGAGAATAATCTTGTTCAAAGTAGTACTTTTTACAAATATTATATCCAAATTAACAACACACACCATCATTCGTATACATAATTAAATGCAGTAACTATCAAAGGCGAACTCGTTTTCGTTATATTATCGCCGATAGATGCGCCCCGAATCGAGTAGTAAATATTCACAAATGAGCGTAGTTCAGACAATGTGTTCTATGGAGTGATACGGTTGATTTGCTTTCGATTTTCGGCTATGTTAGTAGAATGCTACCTTCTTTCAGTTGGCATAGTGCCTTGGTACTAACTGATCAGTTTCACGCACCAGAACAAGTGCATAATATATCTTTAAAAGTTCATATCCTTCAGACAAGCTCAGAAACAAGGCTTGAGACTGATCCATGGGTACTGTTGTGCTTTGTGTAGAGATATGAAACTGGTACACCTCCAAATTCTGGTCAATGTAGTATGAAGTACGGTATAACAAAGGTTATGCATACACTGGATGCCATAGTGCACATTTTCTGAGACTCCTACAGGTACACACAGAAGCATACAGGTACATGTACATGTATGTTGTAGAATTGAATTCACTAACTTCACTTGCCAAGATTTTCACCACTAAGTCTGATAAAATGTAGACGTCACTGATCGGTCTCCATCAAGGAAGGAATGGATGTGTCATTTTTGCCTTTGATGAAGACATTGGTCATCATTTGGTTATATATTAAAGCATCCCCTTCGCTGCACACTGCACAGTACTGAATTCAGTGCATACCATTCATTGGTATACATATGGTACATGTATATAGCCAGGACTGTCACAAAGCAACAACTCACATTATGTCATGCATGGACGAATACCGATAACATCTAGATTACATGTATCCGTTACATGTACACCGAATAACATTTGAAATCCTTCCTCATCCAGTCTTGGACAGAATTAATAATATTGGTATCAAGTGTAATCATTATCTGCAAGAAACACTCAGGAAACATGATTCTATGATTGGTTATCAGATATCAGGCCTTGAATGAAATTTGTATGTCTCAATCCAATCAGGCAGCTCCTCCTGTCTGAAAAATAAGATTTGAATGCTTGTAATGACATCAGAAAAGCGGAATGACTAATCATGTACATATTATTAAGATGTACGGTCCAAATTAATCACCCGGGGGGGGGGGCAGTTATAACAGTATTGTTATCCATTCAAACGCTGCATGTTGGTCAGAATCAGCTACAGATACATATATTTACATACTAAGTGTTGTCATCACTAAATCCAGCATACTGATTGGTCCGCGCCCACGTGGCTAGTTGCAGTTATTTCTCGGTGAATGCGCAACGGCTCATAACACCAAGCTCACAACACCATCCATACGTCATTGGGTTTGGAAAGACGAACGCGTAATGTTTTGGGCGCATTTGGACTCACGCAGGATTGACTTAATACATCACCTGGTTGCAATATGAAGAGAAATTGTTCCTATTAACTTTTGCCAAGGGTGCTATTGGGTACTTTGGGCTGTTTTTGTCACGATACACTATTCAATTTAAATACATTTACAAAAGTGGCTTTTTCGCTAAATATATATAAATATAAGGATTAACTGTCATGTAGACTATTTTAATGGAGATGTAACCGTGAGGTAAGTGGTCATAACTTGTATGTAAAGGGTTTTACACAAGTTATGTCCACTTACCTCACGGTTACATCTCCATAAAAACAGTCCACATGACAGTTATTACTCATGTACATGTACTAGTAGCATATACCGTTGTAACAGGATACCTCCCCTTAAATATCTCCCCACTCACGATACCCACATGAATGACTAAAATAAAATTTCACTCATTTGATATGCTACTTGAACAAACAAAATTAAATAAAAAACAAACGTAAATCTCATAAAACATCTTTTTCGAGCCATTTCATGGTTAAACGATATCAAAACTTCAAAAGGGTGAATTTTCTTTTAGTCATATATTGGGGGAATGTCAGGGAATTACAGTAATGCCCAAAGTAAGTGACCACTTAACCTCAGGATTGTGGGTAATTTTTCAGGATTTATTCAGAAATATGGCTTGTGTGGTCTCACACCAGAAACTTCTAACACAGCAGTACTAGAAGGTTACCGCTTCAACACTGCACAAAATCGGTTGATATTTATGTAAAATATACTAAGCAGACTAGGTGTTATGTATTGCTCCGCGTACCTATTTTTCCATGTACCTAAGAATAAGTCAAGCCCTGTTCCATGTGTGAGGTATGGCTACATGTATACTCAAAGTAATTGGCCACCTCTTAATATAGTACCCCGCCCCCCCCCCCCCCCCGTTAATACTGCAGTATTAAAGATATAAAGCACAGTAACCTCCAACACCTCATTATGGTTACTAGTACAGTTTCAACGCTGCATATACCGCAGTTACACCCCATATGCATGTTGTCATGTTACACCCTATATGCATGTTGTCATGTTACACCCCATATGCATGTTGTCATGTTACACCCCATATGCATGTTGTCATGTTTCGCATGCATGAAAATAAAATGCAGTGTTTTTCCTCATATCTGTGGAACGGATGGCCTTCGTTACATGTACATGTATATAGTACTCCAAATATAGGACATGGGAACGCTGATAGAAAAATTGTATTGTATATACGGGGGTTAAATGTAGCACATAATGAACTTTGAAGTTGCCAACATTGTTTCGGCTGTCAATTTATAAACTCCACCCATCCATGTTGTCAGGCTGCATTGATTGGCATTACACAAACAAGCATGAAAATATAATTTAGTGATTCATCTTATTCATGCATATATAAGTTCATTGAACAAGATCCATGTGGCGGTTTTAATTTTCAACTTTTGGTGTGATATTTGTTGGTGTATCATAACTGCATGGTGCTCCACAACAGTAATCGACTTGATACCGTGGTGGATATCATATACTGCGATCATTACCAGGTATCCCCCCCCCCCCCCGCGGAAAAAAAACTGCGGGAAACAACGTACCGGGGGTGGGGGGGTACCTGGGCGTAAAAAATTTACACGTAAATTTTGTCCTTATTCATTTATGGGGGGTTGCATGTAAAAAAAAATCCAAATATGTATTTTCAGACTCACAACTTCAATTTTCTCTCATTTTATAGAATATGGATTAACCTTAATATCCAAATCATATATACATGAGTAGTACAATCCACATAAAACAATTTTGGATAACCACTGTCTTGGTTTACATGTGATATTGACCCCATTAACCCTCTTAATAATGCCAACTATGTCAGTGTCTACCAGTCGATTGCAGAATTCTACCCTGCGATCGCTTATATGGCAAATTTTTACTGCAGAACTATCCCATGTATTAAACAATTTCTCCTCCAATGGTATCAGAAAACAGTTATATGCTGGTATCTCACTCATCTCATTTGCATCAGATTTTTCAAAGTCGAGGTAATGACTAGTTGTCATTTTTTAAAGTGCATACATAGCGTTGCGATCACCAATATACATGTTTGTACATGTCATGACATCACGAGGTACAAATCTGCGTTCTACTGGTAGACAATGACCATTTTAGTCATAATAATCTAAACTAAGTTACCAAGCACCTTCTCGTGAATTGTATGCTCAGGTGTTTTTTTCGGTTTCCGGTCAAACCGAGTTGTTGTCCGGCTGGGGTAGATTTGATTTTTCTGGGGGGGGGGGGGGGGAAATGGTCAGTGGAAAAAAACTGCAGTTTTTGCTGTTTTGGGGGGGGGGGGGGTACCCAAACCGAAGAAAACAGTTTTTTCCACCCTGTGTCTGCAGTTTTTTTCCGGCCCCCCTGCCCCCCCCATTTTTAAGGTCCATAATTTTGAGGATAGCGGTATATACATGTATTGGTGACAATGTACAAATATTCATCTGCATGGTAGCTATAGATATAAACTCACCACTGGTATTTTGGCGAACAGACTTCCAGTGATATTTCACCTGTCATTTGTTCATTGCCACGTGTCTAGCTAGACAGGACCGACGCTTAAGACTAATCATGGGCGAAATCAATCTTCATATGTTGAAGATGAGAGGGCATGATGCCGCATCCACCATGGCTATTGAATCTGGTATTTCTGTAATTGAAGAAAAAATACATGTACATATATATGTGATATGGATGCATGTATTTTCATAATTTGCAAACATATTCAAAAAACAAGTGTAAAGTTCATTCTTCCAACAATATTAGCATTTTCGGCGATTCAGATGTCAGAAGACCATAATTCAATCGTAAGTGGAGGAATCGGGCCTGACAAAGTCATGGATAGTTTGTTACGATGTCATCGCAGATGAGTATATTTAATATCGGTGGTTAACCACGTGATTAACTATCCTATGATATTTCCATTTACTTTGTACGATTTTTACGTACACGCAAATTTCACCAAGTGGAGGTAACCAAGGATACGTCACAATTTTGCAATTCTGCATTGATATAACTCGTGATCATGTCGTGAGCATGCGCAGTCCAACTATCGGTTATTACCCAAGATGGGAATCTGTCCACTTACAATTGAATCGTAGTCATATGAATCATGAATGTTCACTCAGTGAACGTACAGATGAAAGATACAATCTTAAGTGGAGGAACCGGGATCGACGAGATCGTGGATAGTTTGTTCACATGATTACGATGTCGTACATGATGAAATCACAGTTTTTTGTAAAGCATGTGATTGACTATCATGCGATCCTTCAGGCCACAATTTTTACATACACATGACTGATTAGTGATTACGTCGCAAATGGGGATAACCAAGGATACGCCACAATTTCGCTTTTAAATAAAACAGTGCATGATATTATTTTTTACCTACGATTTTGAGGTGAGCATGCACAGTTGAGCGGTTACTTCCTACGACAGAAATATTTCCACTTACGATTGTATCGTGGTAATCTGAACGTTCACTTAGTGTTAAATTGGCCATGGCATGACAATATTAAAGAGATTGTGGGAATTCTATCAGGTTGACATTTGTTAGAATAATGGTATGAAGTACCGGTATAACTGATCATAACTGACAATTTCCTTATAAGCTACATGTATATTTTCAATAACTGGGACCTTTTAATATTCCAACTATTGTCATATTAATGTCGACCGATAATGCACTGCATTTATGGCAGAATTTGATTTTGCAGACGAAAATAGCCATTCCCGGACAGTTTTTCCTTTTATGAAGCATCAAATTTAGGCCAATTTATAATTCATTAAAAATCGTTTTTGCAGTTGGGAACACAGTTGGGAATATTGTGTAGGGCTACCTTTATATATGATTCATAAATGCCATATAATCATAGTCCGACAGAAGTTACTATTTTGACCAAACAAATGTTCATTTATCAATGACGGATTCCATTTTCTGAAATATTTAACGGAAACAAAATTAGGCCGATTTACTATCAAATTTCATTTGAATAAAACAGGATAAGTCGTGCATTTTTAATTGTAGTTCAATTAAGTATTTTACTAGTAACAGTCTGTTCATAATGAGAAATCACTTCAATTGATGACTAATTAGTTTCACTTACCTAAAATCCCATCATTTGTATCCTATGAAAACGTAAGATGAACGTCCAGCCTCGATCTGCGCCGGTAGGTTAAAAAAATAGGAATCATTGTGCCATTGTTGTAAAGTGGAACGAAATTACACGCTTCAAGAACTTTTACCTCAAATTTGCAATAATAAAAGTTCAACGAAGCAATAGATTGATAAGGCCACCACCAACAGGAGCGTGAAGACAGGGTTATTGGGGTGTATATATCCCAAACAGTTCTAATAATTAAAAATTTCATGACTGCCACATTAGTTGTAAACTTCACACCATATAAGAGCACCCCACCCCCTGGAATACGGAATAATACCACTTAACACAGAGGGTGGAATGCGAAATACCAGTTAACAGCCATATGGATAAATTCTCTATTGCCGTACGAACGCCGGTCATCATGTCCATGTCTAAATTGATATAAATTGATGATCGACGATCTGTATGTCAAACCGTGCATTTATTGTGACAAACATCGCATTTGTATTATTCTTATGATCGTTTTATTGGAAGGTTGGTATACGAATACCGGTATTTTTGGAATACCGAATACCTCCTAACAGAGGGGCCGGAATATGGCGTACCTCATAACAGGGCATGGAATACAGCGTACGAAATGGGGGGGGGCTCTTATACCGGATATGACATATATTACATAAAAAACACACTCACCGCGCTGTTGAAGGGGGGATGTCTGTGTAACCTTTGTTTATTAATTTAACCCTTTCATAACGGGAGTTAGGCTGGTGCAGCATTAAGGACGCTGTTTGTATTAAACATTTATCATGGTCAGTGTATGCATTTTAAAACACAGGGCAAGTTAGATTACATCATTTAATTGATATTCTAGTTAAAATAGTCTGTGAAACTACTTTAAAACCACATGTTATGCACCCTGTTTTGCCAACTAAACTATGAAATATAGATATGTTATTTGTTTTATTATCAGAGAAAAGCATTCTGCAAAGATATGGCCTTATACATGTTATAAACATGCAAATAGTGGCTTCATTTGGCCTTTCTTCCATCATTTAGAGAGTCAAATCTGAAGAAATTCCCTTAGTTTGATATTTATGATCCCATAATCCCATGAAATGGTATTTAAAACCTCAAATGTCAGTATTTCCTATCAGATGGACATATCAACTAATAAATTAAACATTTCCCATGGTCATTACATGCATTTTAATTTACAAGGCAATGTAGAAAACATCATTTGATGGATATTTTACTTAAAATAATCAGTGGAAACTACATAAAAGCAATATTGTATGCATCCCTGTATAACCAAATCAAATTAAACTATGGATGTTGTATTGTTTATTTCACCTGAGACATGTATTCTGTTCAGATATAGCCTTATATATGTTATAAACATGCCAATAATGGCATAATTTAGGCTTTTTTCCCATAATTTAGAGGGTCAAATCTGAATAAATTCCCTTATTTCAAATTTGTAAGATGCCAAGCCAGCTGAAATGGTGTATCAAACCTCAAATGGCAGTATTTCTTATCAGATGGACATCTCTACCAATAAATTAATCATTTTTCATGGTCATTGCATGCATTTTAATATACAGGACAAGGCCGAAAACATCATTTGATGGATATTTTACTTAAAATAGTCTGTGGAAACAACCTAAAAGCCACGTTGTATGCATCCCTGTATAGCCAAATCAAATTAAACTATGGATGTTGTATTGTTTATTTCACCTGAGACATGTATTCTGTTCAGATATAGCCTTATATATGTTATAAACATGCCAATAATGGCATAATTTAGGTTTTTTTCCCATAATTTAGAGGGTCAAAGCTGAATAAATTCCCTTATTTCAAATTTGTAAGATGCCAAGCCAGCTGAAATGGTGTATCAAACCTCAAATGGCAGTATTTCTTATCAGATGGACATCTCTACCAATAAATTAAACATTTTTCATGGTCATTGCATGCATTTTAATATACAGGACAAGGCAGAAAACATCATTTGATGGATATTTTACTTAAAATAGTCTGTGGAAACAACCTAAAAGCCATGTTGTATGCATCCCTGTATAGCCAAAACAAATTAAACTATGGATATTTTATTGTTGATTTCATCAGAGACATGTATTCTGTTCAGATATAGCCTTATATATGTTATAAACATGCCAATAATGGCATAATTTAGGCTTTTTTCCCATGATTTAGAGGGTCAAAGCTGAATAAATTCCCTTATTTCAAATATGTAAGATGCCAAGCCAGCTGAAATGGTGTATCAAACCTCAAATGGCAGTATTTCTTATCAGATGGACATCTCTACCAATAAATTAAACATTTCTCATGGTCACTGCGTGCATTATGCTATATAGGGCAAGGTAGAAAACATTATTTGATGGATATCTTACTTAAAATAGTCTGTGGAAACTACTTAAAAGCAATATTGTATGCATCCCTCTATAGCCAAATGCAATTAAACTATGGATATTTTATGGTGTATTTTATCAGCGACATGTATTCTGTTGAGATATAGCCTTATACATGTCATTAACATGCAAATAGTGGTTTCATTTGGGCTTTCTTCCATTATTTAGAGAGTCAAATCTGAAGAAATTCCCTTAGTTTGATATTTATGATCCCATAATCCCATGAAATGGTATTTTAAACCTCAATTGTCAGTATTTCTTATCAGATGGACATATCAACTAATGAATTAAACATTTCCCATGGTCATTACATGCATTTTAATATACAAGGCTATGTAGAAAACATCAATTGATGGATATTTTACTTAAAATAGTCTGTGGAAACTACATAAAACCAATATTGTATGCATCCCTCTATAGCCAAATGCAATTGAACTATTGATATTTTATTGTGCATTTTATCAGAGACATGTATTCTGTTGAGATATAGCCTTATACATGTTACTAACATGCAAATAGTGGCTTCATTTGGGCTTTCTTCCATAATTTAGAGAGTCAAAGCTGAATAAATTCCCTTAGGTTTCAAATTTAAAAGATGCCAAGCCAGCTGAAATGGTGTATCAAACCTAAAATGTCAGTATTTCTTATCTGATTGACATCTCTACCAATAAATTAAGCATTTCTCATGGCCATTGCAAGCATTTCAATATATAGGACAAGGCAGAATACATCACTTGATGGATATTTTACTTAAAATACTTTGTGGAAACTAAATAAAAGCCACATTGTATGCTTTCCTATATAGCCAAATGAAATTCAACTATGGATAAATTGGATATTTTATTGTTTGTATCATCAGAGACATGCATTCTGCTAAGATATAGTCTTTTGTGTGTTATAAACATACAATAGGTGCATGGCCTCATTGGGCTTGCTTTCATAATACAAGAGAGTCAACTCTGAAGAAATACCATCGGTTTGAAATTGGTAGCATCTTCCATCCTTATATAAGAGGGGTATATACCAGCTTGAAGTACCGGTTTAATTAATAGGTTCAATGCAAGGGGCCACCAGAGAGGTTTGTCTAGTTCGGGATGGTGTGGCAAACCACCAACTGGAGATTTCAAGGGAGGCCTCCTCAATGGCGACCCACTATATTGTGCAAACAAAAGTTTATTAAAATTGTATAAAGGTCAGCATGCCCTAAGCGCATTGAGAAATAGATAAAAACACTTACTGACAGATTGCCAATAACAAAATTACAGCTGTTGAAACTATTGTTATGTAAACAAAACTGTTACAGTGATTTGTCAACAAATATATAATTCTAGCTGTATTATTAGTTCAAATATTTAACTATGAATAACATTTTCAGAATATTTAATCAACAGGTTGGACCTTTTCCAATGTTATGTAAACAAAACTGTTACAGTGAGTGACTTGTCAACAATTATATAATCCTATAGCTGTAGTATTACATGTAGTTCAAATATTTAAGTATGAATATGAATTTCAGAATATTTAATCAACAGGTTGGACCTTTTTCAATGTTTACCACAAAATTTTGATCACAATTTTGCTATCGTTGGACTTTTACAGTTATTCTATTACAGCAGTAATTTGTACATAACAATTAATTCTTGGTTTAGAAATATTTTCTTTAAGTATTTCTTAACTTAGAAAACAAATCTTGAAACAAGAAATATATATTTAATTTTTGAAGCCATTTTCTTAGTAAGGAATTTTTTTCTTGTTTCAAGACTAAAATCTATCTTTTTTGAGAAAACTATCTTTTGTCTGGTGGGAGTTTCTTAAATTTTCTTGATGTAGCAGACTTTGGGGGTATATTTCTCAAAATAAGATTTATTTTCCTGTTTCAGGAAATAGTTTTTCTTGTTTCAAGATATTTTATCTTATTAAGAAATTATTTTTGGCAGTGCGAGTTTGATATATAAGTCCGTGTAGGATAATGAACGTTGACATTTACATATGCAATTATGTTCTGGACGATTGGTTACATTTGAGTAAATCTGGTCTGTGAGATGTTGTGGAGAGGTTATACAACAAATGAATTTCAAAGTTGAGCGCTAGAATTCAATGCACGTTCAATCACGAATTGTAGGTACATGTATAAATACACACATATGTATAAGTGTGATTCCAGAACTTCGTTATAACGTATTCGGGTTTGTGTTGGGCTGGTATGAGTGTAATCTGACAGAGAAGTGGTGCCCATCACCCTTTTCCGCCCCTTCACACGAAATTGTGAGACGGAAGGAGCGATTGAGGGAGAACAGTTCTCCTGTTTATAGTCCTATGTTAGTTAATTTGTGTATACTACAAGGCAGTGTCAGTTGGAACTATGGTGGTTTCAGCTAGATGGCTTAACCATAGTGGCATTAATGTGTAATGTTATTCGATGCACAAACGCCATAGAATTATCAATTCTCAACGAAAATCGGTGAAACAACGCATGAACTTCTAACAATCGCAGCTGTCCATTATCGCTTCCTCTTTGTGATGACCTATATTGGAGTGTGTAACACTTCAAAAAATAAAGCCGCTTTTTTGGTTAGCGACTGAATTGGTAACGTGTGTTCCTGGTAACGTGTGTTCCTGACCCGTTGCTAGTATTCACATATTTTTGGACGCGTTTGTGGATTTCCATTGTGTGTGGGTATTACGAACGGTGTTAGCAGCTATAGTAGTTTTAATTGTTTTTAACTTATTGTTTGAGGAGAATTGACTTGGTTGTAGCATTCATAAATGACCAAATTACATGCAGAATCAAATGAGGCCTATATTTCATATTTTAAGACTAGTATCCGATGCTAGTTATTAGTGGCAGCTAGGAATAGAGAACCTTCGATATAAAGAACCATCTTGATACTTTCGGAAGAAAAAAACTTTCGAATAAAAAACCTTTCGAACAAGGAACCGTCGTGATAATGAATTTTCGGAACAAATATTTCGGAATAAAAAACCTTCGGGATAAAGAACTGTCTTGATATTTTCGGAATACAGAGCTTTCCGAGTAAAAAGCCTTTCGAACAAAGAACCGTTCGGAAAAAGAATGTTCGGAACAAATATTTCGGAATAAATCACCTTCGGAGTGAGACCCTTCGGAGTGAAGACCCTTCGGAGTGAAGACCCTTGGTGATGCATTTAAAAATTGGAGTCTAGCATTCTTATTGGTGGCCGGCAACCAAAGTAGTCACTATTCGACACATGAATCAAACAGGGCCCGCGTTGTTTCATATATTATAATGGACAGGTTCATATATAAACAAAAGCAGCAATACAGGTCGTGGCAAAATACGCCCGTGGTTCTTCCAAAGGGTCATAACTTGGTCGCAAATTGGCGGCCGGAACACAAATTCTTACTTGACCTGTAATTTTGACCAGTAAACTCACATACCAAAGTTCATTTCATTCAGTTCAGATTTATTCAAAAAAAGTGCCATATGCATTAACTAATATGGTGGAAATTGGGGTGCAGCACCGTAATTCGAACTTAACCTGTATTATATACTTGTAAACCCGCATACAATTCACAAAGAGGAAGCGATAATGGACAGCTGCGATTGTTAGAAGTTCATGCGTTTTTTCACCGATTTTCGTTGAGAATTAATAATTCTATGGCGTGGATGCATCGAATAATATTACACATTAATGACACTATGGTTATGCCATCTAGTTAGTTATTTGAGACTAACTGTCATTCCATTCAGTTGAGTCTATCTAAAGTTATCATCCGGAAACTAAAAGCGAACGGATGGACCAATAACATAATACGTTGCGTTTTTAAACAGGTTTATTAAACAATTATAGCTATATACGGCACCGTGGAACCGTCAACCAGCATTTAGTTATTGTCTCGATTAATCAACTTAGCTAGCTTATTAATAAACGTCGCGATCTTGATTAATCAATCAACGTGCCCATTTTGATTAATCAACTTATTATCTTGATTAATCAACTTAGCTATTTTAATTATTCATCTTAGCTATCGTGATTAATCTACTTTGCTAATTTGATTTATCAACTGGCTATCTTGTTAATCAACTTACTTTCCCGATTAATGAACTTGGTGATCCACCAGTCGATACGGTCGTTCTGCGAAACGAGATATGCTATTGGTCAAATTCCAATATATGTTGATGACGTCAATTATAAGCCCGTACATTGCGAAATAAAGGGTAGCCAAGTGTACAATAAAACGCTCTCCGTTATCGCTCCGACTTAATGTGAATTGTATTAAATTGAACCCATCACACTCTCCAAATTGTTTCCAATATATACAATGTGTTTACGGAGGGGTGGAATACTGGCATTACAAATGCAACTTGGGCGCTACATCACTCATTTCCATACACTATATATTGTACTGGACGTCTGAACCAAGTGTCCAGTTCACTAGGTATATCGTAACACCCATGTACTCTTCACATTGGTCCCCTTATTAAGTAATGTGTACTATTAGATCATGCCATGAATCTCTACTCTGACTAACGCCCGTATAGATCATATTCCACCAGTACTAAACCTGGGAACTTTTTGATGGTTTGACAGGGAACCTTATAAAGTGGAAAAAATAACACGGGGAAAGTCCTATATTTCTTAGTTATATCTGTTCCTTAATAATGTACTTCACTGTAGGCGGAGGTTCGAAATCGAAATTGCATGCTTGTCTGTGACTTATGTGAGACGATATCGAAATAAACATTGAAGTAATTACCCACGAGAAACTCCGTAATTGTAAGCGATGCAAAGCAAAATCGCTCACAAAAACACTTAATTTATGAGATATGTTAGTTGTGATTTTCACCTTCAGTGAAGTACATTATTGAGGAACAGAAAATAACTAAGAAATGTACTCCCGGCTTTATTTTCTCGACTTATAAGGTTCCTTGTCAAAACTTCAAAACTTCCCAGGTTTTGTACTGGTGGATTATGCTTTATACGGGCATAGTAGAGATGGTATATAGTTGCTATTTCAACAGCTCTATATACACATTGTAAGTCGATTAGTAAAGATTTTAAACTTGATTAAAGCCATGGCGGTTTGCGCTCCAAAATACACATAATATTATTCGCTTTTGAATTGTTCTCATAATCGAAATATGTCGATAAATATAAAAAATGAACTACCCTTCTACGAGCATTAACTACCCTTCTACGAGCATTACGTAACCCAAAAAGACGCATTGAAGTAATGAAAAATGTAACTACGAACAAGGTGTTTGTGTCCCCAAACAAAAACAGCCATTTGCGCGACATGGGACAGAAAAGAGCGTTCCGTGGTAGTCCATTCATGATATGGTAGCAATAAAGAGCGTTTGTCTAACTTATGGCGAAAAGTTTGAAAACGGCTTAAAATGGCTGTGACTTTGGCAAGTGTTTTTCAGAGCATTTGAAGCCGGTATTTCAAATAGTTCGTTTATTTATGGACCTACCGTATCCGTCGCTCCAAATTACGTTGAAAAAAAATTTGGAGGTTCGAATGAGCCATGTCCGTTTAATCAAGACAGATAAGTTGATTAACCAAGATAGTATGTTTATTAATCAATATAGTAAGTTGATTAATATATGTAACTAAATTATTTAATCAAGGTAGCTCAGTTTATTAATCCATATAATAAGTTGATTAATCAAGCTAGATAGTAACTCAAAGTTGTTTGGAAGTTCGAACCTACCGTAATCCGCCAAGCAAGATACTTTGAATTTTTTCTCATCGTTTGATTTTCCAACAAGCAATTAGTGGGAAATTTGTTGCTTTTAGACCAACATTAGCGTATGTTTCTACTTTTGGTTAAACGGACATGGCTCATTCAAACCTCAAATATTTTTTTACGTTATCTACAGCGACGGATACGATAGATCGATAAATAAATGAACTATTAATATACCGGCTTCATATGCTCTGAAAAATACTTGTCAAAGGCACAGCCGTTTTCCACCGTTTTCAACTTTTCGCCACAATTCAGACAAACGCTCTTTATTGCTACCATATCAGGAATAGACTACAACGGAACTCTCTTTTCTGTTCCTTGTCGTGCAAATGAATGGCTTGTGTTTGGGAAACACAGTTGTATTTTTCATTACTTCAATGCGTCTTTTTTGGGTTACATAGTGCTCGTAGAAAGGTAGTACAGATTTCGATACTGAGAAAAATTCAAAACCGAATAATATTATATGTATTTTGGAGCGCAAACCGCCATGTGGCTTTAACATTTTGGTGTGAAATTACCATCAGATGGAAATTTGAATCTCGGTCCGGTTAAAGGCGGACGCCCCCCCCCCCCAACGGAGACCCTCTAGCCACAGCCTGGGCATATAATGTTATAAACTGTGGGTGGCTGACGGGCGAAGTGAGTAGCTTATCATTCCAAACCTCGCAATTATTTTAGAAATGAATTTATTATGGTTTCAGCAATTTATTAGGCAAATTAAAGTATAACAAACAATAATTTTCTTTCCTTTCACATCGAAGGAGGCCGAGTAGAGGCATATAAATCGACTTCTCCAGATGATCGTCGGTGGAATGTCACACAACCACCTCTGGTTAAATGATACTGAATAAAGCTTTGAGCTCTGGTTAAGTGGTCCTGTTAACTAGCTATAATGTTGGTCGGTCCTGCTGAATTGCTATGGTGCTGTCAGGGCAAATTTATGCTGTAAAGAAAATGCACCGCTATTTTGTTTTCGTTTTTGTTGTTGTGAAGTTGCAATTCTGCAGCGTTTGGCTAATACAAGTGATTTGAGAAAAGCTAATGTCTGCGTGAATCATTGATGAACATAATTAAATATTAGACGTTTGCAAAATGTCAGGAATTGCCATTTTGAGTATGGTAGGTTTCCGTGTCATTGTTTAGTTACATGTACGTTACAATATTATATATGCTGTTGAATGTTTTATAAACACAAGGGCTTTTCATTCTGTTCGATCATACTAGTCAAAGTCCATGAACATCCCAGCTTTAGACACAATTCAGCAGGACACACGGGCACTGTAACAAACTAGAAGGACCATTTAACCATGGCTATACTAAATACTCATTGACGACTAGTTACTTAAGAACTGTTCAGATAATAACTTCAACAGACGACCATGTATTGATTGTTTTGGCGAACGTATTATCTGAACATTTCCCACCAATTAATAGCAAACCTTCGTACTTGTATTATTGTTTCATATGTCTGTCGTCTGCTAATACCTCTCAAAATTGAAAATATACCATTCCGATGTATTCTATTTTAACTGAGTGGCATAATCCATTCCACGTAGAGAGGGTTAACCAGGGTGACAGCATCAACACGGTAGCTCTCAAATAACTTTCGATGACAGGTGTAATCCAATGATCCATTGTAAACAGTATAATACCCCACCAGAAATCAACAAGTCGTCAGCTAATGCTCGCTAGCTGATGTTTGTATCAACCTTATCACGTCACCTGCAACTTCCCTTCTCACTGCTAGTTCATGGATAACTTCTGAAATGAAAGAGATAAACAATGTGATAACTGACATCTGTTAAAGACATATTATGTACTTATTTCATTGAATAAAACAAACCAGTTAATTTCCAAACACCATCCTCAATGGATGAATGTAGCAACGAACAAAGATTGTCGAAAATTCCAAACACATCGATTGTACCATTTCAGAGAACACATGTACGTGTACATTCGTACGTACACGCGTGTAAACATGTATACGAGTAAATACATATCCACGGATACCTGTCAGTAATATATTATTTGTAACAATTATATATTTATACTTGATATTTATAAATATTATGTAAGTACTGTATGTAATAGAGATTAGTGATATTCTTTATATGTATTGACGTAAGTATGTCATATGTATATTATATATGTAATGTAAAGCCAGAGTTATTATTAAATGTAATCTAATTGAATTGACAAAGGCTCTCTGTCCTTATGAGTTCTTGTGATATCCAGCATAGTGTTGTTCTACGATTTTTGCAAGTGTCTAGTGGTTTCATGTACGGTATCTCAAAATAGACACACGCTCCATTACCATCTACTTCTCGTGAATTTTCCTCTTATGCTTAATACCCAAAATATCACTGAACCCATGTGATATCCGACTTACATCGCAGGAAACCCCTATTATACCATTAAAAAGGCCATTACATATTTCCTTATCTCTATTTTGAAGAGACGAATAAGCGCGTGCTTTCCACCAACCTGGCATCGCGCCAACAAAATTGCTATACATTGAATCAGGCGGATTAATACTTAATACTATTTTCGTAAAGCCGCACATGACAACAAAACCAGACAATGCAAAATTATTGATTTTTTCATTAAAGTTAAATTCTTGTCTAACTGACGAAAATAGACACAAAAACAAAGAGGCAAATTGGGGGTCTCTATTTTCAGTCGGCAGCTCAAGCGCGTAAATCTGTCGTATAATCTGTCGTATAATCTGACGTATACGGTTCTGAAGCGTCTCAGCCAACAATGTAAATGTGTGTGTTTAAAGCTTCTGTTAAGGATTTTGACTTGTTAAAAAGTCACAAAGCTCTAGTTTTGTCCATGTGATATACAAGATCTTCAACTCGTTATGTGGATACAAGAGATTTTCTGAAACTCGTTTGATCAATTTGATTCACAACTGGTCTACGACTCGTTGTGAATCAAATTTATCAAACTCGTTTCATAAACTGTTATATCCCACTATATCTTCTATATATATATATATATATATACTGTCCGGTAGAACATCTAATTATGATTTATATATACATTGTACAGGGGCACTTGGTGATATGTGGGGAGAACGACAACCGAAAAGCCATATGCTTTACTGTCGTTCCATTAGCTACACCATTATAATAAATCTTTATGTATTTCCATGTCCAATGTATTTTAATGTGACATAATTCTTTAATTGGTGGATAAATAAACAATGTTTAAACCAATAGACGCCTTTCGCATAATGAAGTACCATGAGAAGAATTATGAGTAGGGTAGTACGTCACTAGAATTTGTGTTCTTTCTATCAGCTTTCGTTTTGTCCTTAACTTTTATATTTAAATTATAATCGCCATGTGGCCTTAAAAGGTACGGTTGGCCTTGGCGGTGGGTATCCTGTGAAAATATTTCCACCCGTCAAAAAACCGCCACAAACAGAAAGAACAACAAAATGTAGATAGACTTTGTCCGTATACAAATAAGAAATATCGCATAAACAGTATGTTATTGTCATATATTTGACCATTGTTATGTAAACAAAAGCATAAAAAGTTACTTTTCTGGTGTTTGTTTATATTATGATGGTAAACATAAAGAGCGTTCTTCGTTGGTGAATTCCTGATATGGAACGAATAAAGAGCGTTTATGCCATTTGTGTGTGATTAGCCAGCAGCATTGTGCTGTCTACTGTAACACAACCAGGCTCTTGTTTAGGTAAAATATAGTAAATCTTTATGATAACATGCTGTTTACGCGATGGTCATGGTATATATGAACGGAACTATATGCGTTTTAATGTTTTTCTGTTTACGGTGATTGGAACAAATATGAATATTTTCGACAACTAAGGCCTCACGTGCCTTTAATGTACATCTCTTAGTGGCAATCGCAAAGTATTTCGTCACCGTGAAACACAAGAATGTTGCAAAACAAAGTGCTGAGCACACGATAGACACTATATATGTTCACATTTCATGTAGGTCAAGACCTGTTGCCAGCAATGAAGCCTACAACAAATGGAAGTGTCAATGACACTGTAGCTCAACTTGGGGAGGAGTTAATTTTTTGCTGAGTAATGAAAAGAATGATAAAGAAGAGGTCGCGCTGAAGATCCATATAAAGCTTATCATGATTCGGAAGAAGGATCTTTCTGTAGGGTGCGCCGAAGGATTTAATCATACGAAGGGTAAATTGCAAGGTTGCTGTTGGCGGCAATGTTTTTCAACGTATTTCGATTAAAATGAGGCTCCAATCTAGATGTCACCCCGAAGATCCATATGAAGTTTGATGATCATCAGATGAGGGATGTTGTCTGTAGGGTGTGCCAATGGATTTAGTCATGCAAAGAATAAATCCAAGATGGCTGCCGGCGGCCATGTTATCATTGAAAATTGTTCTAGTTTGATAGCTCCCATCTAGATGTGATTCTTAACATGATTGTAAATGTTCAAATAAATCATCCAATAAATGCGGGGTGTGCCGGTGGATTCAAATTTAAAATCTAAGATGGCCACTGGCGTCCATGTTTTTCAACAAATTTCTGTCAAAATAGGAGGCTCCCATCTAGAGGACACCCCGAAGATCACTTTAAAGTTTGGTGATGATCGGATGAGGGATGTGGTATGTAGGGTGTGCCAAAGGATTTAGTCATGCAAAGAGAAAAATCCAAGATGGCTGCCGGCGGCCATGATTTCATAGAAAATCGTTCAAATTCGATAGCTCCCGTCTATAGGTGATCACAATCATGCCTGCAAAATAAAAAAAATTATCCGGCCAAAATACGGGCTGTATTGTGTGCCAATGGATTCAAATTTGAAATCCAAGATGGGTGCTGGCGTCCATTTTTTGTTCATCGAAAATCGGGGGGGGGGGAATCGATAGCTTCCATCTATAGGTCACCCTGAAGCTACATATGAAGTTTGATAAAGATCGGATGAGGGATGCCGCCTGTAGTGTGTGCCGAAGGACCAACTTTACGTTGTAAAAATGAGCTAAAACACATCGAATTGTCACCAAAAGCGAGATTTGTATGCAATACACTACCACTGATTATTACCCGGTAATGACAAAAAACATTACACACAAAATAATCACGGCAAACAAAATCATAACACATTACTGCGAGTGGCAAGAAGATTGAACGGAACGATTTTATCACAAACGGACCCGCAGTTGTGAATTATGCGAAAAGGTTCTTGGACCGTCCGAAACATTTATGACTACCATTAATTGGCTATTCGTGATTTTTGCCTTAAATAGTCGACTCCTTAACCAGGGCAGAATTATGGGTAACTTTTCAGGATTTAGACGGAAATATGGCTTGTTGCCATTCATCGGATAGGAAATATGGCTTGTTGACATTCATCGGATAGCTCTCACTGAGAGCTTTCCGATGAATGGCAACAAGGCATATTTCCGACTAAATCCTGAAAAGTGACCCATAATTATGCTGTGGTTAAGGAGTCGATTATTTAGAGCATTACTGTAATTCTTATCAGAGTCGTAGTTCATTATGCGAAGGTGTATATTCTCTCTAGATGGGCCTGCATATCGCGGGTGATCAATATAGCACAGTGAAGGACCATATTCCAGGAAAAATGGTATGACTATTGATATATATACTAGTGATGACAGTATGGCCTGCTATGCACGGAGGACATACATGCAGGCTGGTTAAACGTACATGACGGTTTGCGCTCCAAAATACACTTACTAATATTCGATTTTAATTATTCTCCGGTAACGAAATAGGTCGATAAATAAATGAACTGCATTTCTACAAGCGTTATATGTCCCAGAAAGACGCATTGAAGTCCTAAAAAATACAACTTTGACTTGATGTTTAGATCCCAAACAAAACAAAACAGCCATTTTCACGGCAGAAACAGAAAGAGCGTTCCGTGTTATATTCTTTTCCTGATATGGTAGAAATACAGAGCGTTTGTTTCACCTTCTGTACGAAAAATTGAATACAGCTGAAAATGGCTGTGACCATGAAAAGTATTTTTCAGAGCACATGAAGCCGGTATATCAACATATCATGTATTTGTCAACATATATTTAAACTCCGTCCAAATCACGTAGACATAATTTAGAAGCTCGCATGAGCAATGTCCGTTTAAATTTAAACGTCCTAGAAATCATTCTTTAAAAAAACCTCTTCTCATGGTCCATGAATGCCTGAATATTACCTGAACAATAGTGTGACAATGTTGTCATTGGTCTATGTACATATGCTTTTGGTGTGCAAGTCTGCAAATAGTGTGACTGTCATTTGCAGAATGACGTCCCCCAGAGGGTGAATTTAGTGATACTATCTTGCACAGTGGGCTAGCATCACCAAATTCACCCTCGGGTTATCTCAATCTGCTCAGGCCTCATCATCTGGGAAGTATCTATTATCTCAAATTAACATTGTTTTAGTCACTTTTCCTTTCTGGGAAGTTGCTATATCTCCTAATTTGCAGAAGCTAAAATGTATAACCGAGATGACTCAATGGATGATCATGACCAACTTCAAATGGGGAAATTCAATCCGATCCTAGGTCTCCATACCAGTTGAGGCTTAAGCAGAATACGGTTCACAGAGGGTGAATTTGGTGACACTAGCCAGCTATGCGGTGTAGCGTCACTAAATTACCCCCTGGTGACCTCATTCTGCAAATGACAAACACACTATTTGCAGGCCATTTGGTGTTGTTCATTCAATACTCCCGATAGTATACATGCTTAGATAATCTCACCTATTTATTGCTGAGCTGAGTTGGTATTGAGCTGCAGTAGCACTATCATAAGTCTGCCATTGTGATAAGTTAGGATAGTCTGTGTGGTCGTAGACAACTCTCCCACTTGAACATGTACTTGGCGTCCCTGCATACCAGTTCGCTAATGGCGTCGGGAGAGACTGTCTTAATAACGCCTCGTCTAACCTATACGCTCGCCTCTCCGCATCTGTGTAAGGTCCGTACATAGGATTATATCCACCGTGCTGTCCCAGTGTGCTGAATGTTTGTGAGAGTGAACCCATGCCTCCTCCTACGTAACCATTAGCAACCGGGTACATGGTTATATCACATTCCTTTTTTCGGCCTCTCCTTCGCGCTCGTCGACGTTGACGGAAATCGCCTCTCATGAAATCCTGCATGTTGGCGGGATGTATCGCCCAGTAGTTCCCCTTACCGTCCTCACATCTTCCGGCTTTTACAAAGCAGTCGTTCAACGACAAGTTGTGTCTAACACTGTTTCTCCAACCTTGGGTTTTCGTTTTGAAATAAGGGTAAAACTTCTCAATCCATGAATATATAGATCCGAGGCTTAATCGTTTTTGGGGAGATTCCAGGATGGATTTTGCTATCAATGCGATGTATGACATTGTAGGTTTCCCATCACTCGTGGTTCCATTTGATGGTCCACTTCCATCCACGACTGTTTTCTCCTCAGGTGGTTCTTCTTCGTCGCCTTCTGATTTGTTGGCCGAGGACAACTTTTCTCCCATGTTACCATCCTCAGTTTTAATCACAGGTGTCGCTTGGATGACGTCGTCATCAGTGTTGTGTTGACAGGCCGGCTCTATACAATGTGGGCTGTAATAAATATGTTGAGGCTCATACACCTTGTAAAACAACAATAATACAAAAACAATAATCCATTGTCCGATTTCACATCACAAAACGACACTTGTCATGTGTTATATACCAGAAAGTAACTTAATCGTGTCACTGTCGCGAAAATTCGTGCAAAAAAACACCCAGGATCTCACAAATGTGCAAAAGGTCACTCAGCTTCTCAAAGTCTCATAAACAATCGATTTTAAATTAGTTGTTTGAGATTTTAGAGTGAAATTTCAAGGTAATTTGAATGGGTAATTCACCCACGCTGAGTTTAACTGTCGCAGCCGAACCATACTTTGAGATAAAAAAAATCGAGAGATCCTGGATGTCTTTTTGCAGATCATGTGTGTCTTTTTGCACGATACCATGCGACAATGACCAGTTCACCATTAGTATGAGGTTCTGATGGTCAGATATCGAATTTCAAAAGGGGAAGTTTAGCACTAAGCACGATATCTGCTAAAGAACTACCATATTTTCGCTTCACAGGACAATAAGTTGGCCGCTCACCTACACGAAGTGTTCTTAATTATGATCGTTTCTACTATATTTCAACGAAAAACTGATCTTATGCTACTGTGGACATTCGTGACGCATAGCATGTTGCAAGTGCCGACTCCGTACAAATACCTTGAGCGCAAACGTAATTAATTAACCAACATGTATCATGTCATCGTAATTTAAATACATGAACACGTACATGTTTATATGACTGTGGTGTCTACCAGCCCTCCCTTATACATAGTGTTCTTTATTTTCAGACCGATTCTTTTATATATATTCTATAGTTTTGCATTTAACACATATTCAGTGCTTATTTTAGCAGATAATGAGTTGGGAGACCAACCCCAACCAGCGCTTTCGCGACCAAATTCCTCCTGTTTCCTCACAACTCTATGTAGCACCATAACATGATGCTATGCATTGTATATAGTGTGTCGCCTAGGAATGGTTACGATCACCTACATTCTTTGTAATATTATATTCTGAACGTCAAAATTGGGGGAAATGG
Organism: Siphonodentalium dalli; assembly: GCA_032622095.1. NCBI lineage: Eukaryota > Metazoa > Mollusca > Scaphopoda > Gadilida > Siphonodentaliidae > Siphonodentalium > Siphonodentalium dalli. The sequence goes on along the minus strand of CP136061.1, from coordinate 110,744,182 downwards.
CTGAAAATCTTAAACGGAAAAATTATATAACAAAAACAATTGGTGCTATAGGCATATCATAAACTGGTGTATATAGGAATACCATTATTTACTGGTATAACATACACACTTGCTTTTTATCTAAAGTGTAAGTAAAGGACCGGGAAAGGTGTTCTTTATATAAATGGGATACACGCCCATCCAGCTGAGTATAACAGGAGTGCCCCATCTGGAGACTACCGCAACATATCGTGATAAATAAAATAACTTTTGTTTTATTGCTATATTTTTCAATAAAAATAGCGTTCGTCTATACTCAAGTTAAAAATAATCGATATGCATATTAACAAATTATCGTCCCTTCAGATGGCGTTAACGTAACGTAACCGCCGCTGCCCTATTTTCTTCAGACTATATGGGCAGTCACCGTCCCACTGCATGCTATAGACATTTCCACCGCTAAGGATATTTACGGATGCAGGGGTTTGTAATGATTCCAATCCGCAAAACTAAAATCATGTTACGGACACGTTAAAGCCACTTGGCGGTTTGCGCTCCAAAATACACCTAAAATAATGTTCGTTTTTTAATTTGTCCGGTCGATAAATATAATACTTGAACTACAATTCAACGAGCATTATATGTCCCAGAAAGATGCATTTAAGTCATTAAAATACAACTTTGAACACGATGCTTGTGTTCCAAACAAGAAACAGCCATGCACACAGCATGGAACAAAACAGAGCGTTCCGTGTAAGTCTAGTCCTGACATGGTAAAAATAAAGAGCGTTTCTTTCACTTCAGTGCTAAAATAAAAAAATAAAATTGGCACTGAAGTGAAAGAAACGCTCGTGATATCTACCAGCCGGAAAGTGGCTGTTCAAAGCATACAAAGCCGGTATATCAATATTCGGTGTATTTATGAACCTATCTTATACCCGTTCCAAATTACGTAGACAACATTTGGGGTCTCGAATTGTCCTGTCCATTGATATCATTCAATCCTGGACACGATTTGTCGAATCAATTATATTAGGACAATCCCACTGGATGTGATAGATATATATATAAGATATATATTTATAGATGCAAACTGGAAAAGTGGCTTTCACATATTTTGTTATCATCATAATCGCATCGGGGCTAAAATGTTCTATGTCCATTTTGGCGGGAAAATTAGATCACGGTACCATTCGATTCGGCGCGGTATTTTCTGTCCGAAAAACACAAGATATTGAGTATAGCATATGCCAGATATGAATGAGAGGCTATGGAAATATTTTCCATCTCCCGAATTAGTTTTTATGTCAGTGTTGTATTGTTCCATATCCACTGTGGCCCAATGAATTGATTTAATTTGTAACACGCGATCCCATAAATTTCATTGCTATAACGTTCAATCTCCAACCGACAATGGTAAGCAATGGGAACTACTAGCCGTCAATATGCCCGACTGGAAATAGTGCTTTCGTACTCTTATATGTGAATATCTTAATTATGGCTGAATTCTTTGGTTAAAATAGCACAGAAAATGAAATAAATTGCGAGTTTTATACTTTGGAATGATTTAAAAACCCAAAAACCACTTTAGCAAACACGAAGAAGGCCAAATTATTCAGCAAAGTGTTTTATCTCCAAACACATGTCAACAAATTACATGAATAATACTGACATTTAAAGCAAGACAATTTACACATAATAGTTTTTCGTTTCCAAGGATAAAATGAAAACAACAGAAGGTGAAAATAAAGCAGACATATACGAAAACCAGATGGTCAAATTTTCAAATCGAGTTTCCTACACAAAAATATATGGATATAGAACATTATGGCACCGATGTGACGAATTATTACGATTTCGCTTACTTTAATTGGGCATTGCTCATTTGAACCTGAATTTAGAACGGTGGTAATATATGTAGATAAATGCACGAAATGCCGATTTACAGCTATACTCTAGAACTGTATTCTCTGACCAAAAAAATGGTCAAAGTTATTGAAAATTCAATCCGTTTTTTTTATTTTTTGCTAATTGTTTCTGATAAACCACTATCAATGTATTTTCATGCATCCCATAATTATATCTGAATTGCTCTCTAACAATATATGATTTTTATCTGTGAATTCTGCTATGAAGTTGGATAATTTGTGTCAGAAACCCTTTTTGAATGTGTTGACACTGAGAAAGCGCGAATGCGCAGTCGTCTTCCTTAATTATTAGGAAGGAAACATAATATGACATTTTGTGTTCTCTGAATAATGTATCACATCTTATCTTCAAGCGAGAATCAAGATGTTTTTAATATGTTCACACCAATAATGGCTTCCTCCATTCCAAACATTTTTAAAGACACACACATCACTAGTACAATCAATGCAGGGGTTTAATGTATGAAGTTAGTCCACTGATAACATGTTGAATATAACATTGATACCGATTGACAAATTATTGACAGCACGGTTTTAATAATAAACCAGTACACTGTACAATTTTCTGGGTAGTAAAAGTTTTGAATTTCTGATTTAGACCACTGACTTAAACCTATTTAAGCACTGGAATCTAAGTGAAAAATGTCGTAGATTTTTATGAAAAATATGTTACTCGTCATTGGCATTGCTTTAAAGGGGTACTGTGCACTAAATCCGGCCATTTATTGGAGTCATAAATTCATTATCATTATAATTATCATATTGTTTGCACCGTTCATAGAGCACACGAGTGTATTTTGCACAAATCCATCCATATGTTGCATATATTATGTTGAGTATATATATATATATATATATGTCCATTATATAACCAGATTTAGTGTACAATACACCTTTAATAATGACACGAGTATGCTTAGTATTTAGTACCATGGGAACCTGTGCACCTGCGGTTATGACGTCTGCCCGACTTTGTTTTTGTGGAGTTATTCCCCTTTTTCGACTTAGAACATTTTCGCAACATGCATAATTTTTTCCGAGCTTTTATTCCTACATTTTTCGGTCAATAGGTTTAAGATTAGGGTTAGGGTTGTGCACCTGCAATGGGAACTGTTATTTTATTATTTTAACTAAATGTTTACTGACATGTGAAACATCTTAGTATTTTTAAAACACGTGGGGTATCCTTAGCCCCATTGGGACAGTCACACCTCTAGTTATGTTTAGCCTCGAATCTTCTTTAATATGCCTAGCAGAGATCGTCCCCTTTCTTTTGATATCCATACATTTATGTGCATGTGTATCAACTTCATTTTGTGGATAAATTATATGGATAGGTTGTAAGCCGTCATTTCTTTGACTATAATTATGTTGACAAACTGGAAGGCTTTGTTTGTTGTCCGTCAGCCAGTCATCCATTCTGGTTGTTTATTGTCATTCCGTGTTGGCTAGGTGTGATTTTGATTGACCCTGATATATGCGCCACCTTGCCAGACACTTATTGGTTAAAGACATAATTATGTACTTGTTCGGGTGCGTTAAAGTAATAAGTCAGTATTCAGGCGCTATGCAAACTGGGAGAATATAACATTTTACGAACATTGCCGAAAATATGAAGCAAATCGACCGTACCACTCCACGGAAAACATCGTTTGAACTACGCTGAATTGTAAATATTTACTACTGGATTCGGGACGCCTGTATTGGCGATAAACTAACAATATATGTTTCGCAATCGAGAGTCACTGCATTGAATTGATATATAGGAATTACGGTGTGTGTTGTCAATTTGGATATAATATTTTTGTTTAAATAACCACTCTGAACAAGATTATTTTCTATTTCGATGTGATCACCCTATCGATGTGTTTCACATCACTTTAAACTATAAAACAACTGGCATAAATCTTCTCACCTCTTCAGAGATTCAATAGCACCTTGCGTCTTGTTATCCATAGAGGACGTTCCTGAGTTGCGACTTCCGTTGACGTGAAATCCCACTGTGGTGTCGGACTCATTGGGGTGAACAATAAAGCTAGCATAGGTCTGGGGAATCCTGACTGTTTCTTCCTTGTATGCAGTTTCCGTCTGTTCTTGGAAGACATCTTTCTGTGGGCCATTGGCATATTCGTTTTGATGGTATGGGTAGTATAATCCCTGGTTACCGAGCTGGTAATAGTCATTGTGCATAGCTGGGTCAGTTGTTTTTTCGTTTAATACGATACTGCTGGACGTATTTTGATGAACAATAACGTTGTTGTGCGATGTTTTTCTACAAACACCCACACAACTTCCAATTATTCGAAAAACTGAGACAAACTAAGCCAAATATTTGTAATATTTTCCATCAACAATGGACCATAAGAACATTCTGGTCTGACTTATAATCTTTCAGTCGTATGTTTCTCTACGATATCATCCTTAGCTCCACCCTAATGCGGTGTTTATAAACAATAGTGTGTTCTTATCGGATGGTTAATAATCCGGGTGGATCATGGATTTGAGACAATGAAGATTTTCATGATATTTATTTCATTGGTTGTTGGCAATTTGATTGACATTACCTGTATCTCATGGCCCTTGTTGGTGGATATTTCAAACTGCCTGTGTGGTCATGGGCGTACGTGCACCGGTGGCCAGCCTATGCGGTTTAATCTACCCGTGGGGATATACCCGAGTCAACACATTACCAATCTGTCAACAAACCAGGGCCGATACTGTTGGTGTCAGACTTAACGTGTCGTCGTTCATGTTGGTAAAGCGATACCGCACTTTAGTGTATGATTCCATGCACACTGGCAAGTTTGCGTTGTATTACTTGCAGGCACGTTGTCATAGGAATCCATATGGTTCTGAGGAGTAAAATGTATGTATGGCCACATGTAACGGTGCTACATGTACTAACATTTGCCTTCAAATACCTGTATGATTGATTATTGCGCGAAAATTCCATGATATTCGCAATTTGTAGGCACATTTCGGTAGCTTCACTTCAGTTGGAGATACTGAGTATTACTTCTCACGTAGTTAGCTGTGGTACAGGTGCATTTTATAAGCATTTTGCATTGCATTATAGCTTTCTTTAACGGAATGCATGTAAAATATGCTAAAGAAATTTAGTATAGATGTTCGCAACCGTGACTGCATTCAAGAGTTATTCTTCTTTGTTGAAAGGAAATATCAGTGTTTGTCCGTCCGTGCAGATATCTCAGTCATGTTCATATGATCTTAATTTAAATTTGATATTGAGGTTCGCCATCGGCGATATTGTTTCCAAAGAGGGCCCAATGACGGTGTTTGCATTTTACGTCTCAGAGTTGTACATATGTTGTTGTTATCCGTCGTCTGAGTATCACAACCATGTGTTATAGAATCTCAATGATATTTGGTGTGGCTATTTACCATCAAAAGGCCTTTCCATGAAATGTTGCTTTCGTTTTTCATTTTTAGAGTTATGTTTCCTTTGTATATATTTAATTTGATTCCGTCCTGCCCATGTTTCAATTTGGGACGTGTTGGTAAATGTATGCCAGCACCTCTTGTTTTAAAGTGTGTTGTCAGTTATCCACCCAATGCGGCAACTAAATATCGGCAAATACTGAATGGTTGGGCTTCTGTGTTCTTGTTTTCTCCAAATATCTTAACGTTCCACCGGCCGATTTGACACCAAAATGTCCCAAGCCAATTGTCCGCTTACCAGGAACATCCACCAAACTCATCCATAATTATGTAATATACGTTGAAAGCGATCATGAAAGCCCATTATTGAGTACGCTCTTTTCTATCTACCAACTTTGTACGACGAAATAATGGACGTTCTTTATTTCATCATCATCATCGCCATTTATTCAAAAGACGAGCCTGACTGACTCTTAGTCCCGTTTACTAACAGATCGACATTACAAATTCGACACAATAATCAATATACTAATGATAGTTAGTTATGTCACTCGATTTTCTTTGATTCGACAGTCCATCGTTGTGCGTTCTTGTTATTTTTACTTTTTAATTATCTTCTCAGCTCGTATAATTTGTTCATTCGATATTTAGTATTTTCCTTATTACAGTAATGTCTGAGGTGGCAGCGATATCTCTTTTCCCTCTGCTATAGCCAATCATTTTGTCTCTAGCCGACTTTGAATTTAATATTATTTTTACAGGGCGGTTAATCATGTTGGTACATGTTTTCCCAATGCTATATAATGATAGTAATTTATCTGGGTTATATTTTGTCATTTTCTTTATGACACAATTAGTCTGCCCACTGTCATCTTCCCGTTGAACTTCATTTGTTTTCGGGCTTTCCGGTACAATGACAAGCACGATATTCCGGTCTTTTATTTAGATTATACTTTCGTTATCTCTGCTGTGTCGTTAATGTTACTTTCTATTTTTGTTTCTCAACCCCTCTCAACTGGCTGATTTTATTTCCGTGTGTTCTTGATTGTTTATTTATTTTTAAATTATTTACTTGACAACCGTTTTTTTCTTTTGAACGTTTACAACTCTTGTATTCTATTCTTTGGCTTTCTTCGCACCTCGACGATCGCTTCATTAACTTGAACATTGTTGCTTCCATGTGCTGCAATTATTGCTTATCTCCGCCTGACTGATCTATCTACCTGCGATTATTTCTGTCGTCACCGGGTTAGTTTATCATTTTTATAACTATGCATATACTTCGCTTCGAGGTACATGTACTAATCCACCCGCGATGATTTGTCGTCGTCGGGGCATCTTTAGTTCATAATTTATGCATGTTTTGATGATAGCGGGGGGGGATACTCACTGTATACGTCGCATCTGTGTCGGTGAGATATCTGCTCACTTGGTGTGAGTCACGTATTTTAATCCCACTTGCCTCCTTTTTTTGAAAGAAATTTGTTAATGTAACCATTAATTTAATGGTCATTTCTTAATTTATTCAGCAGTGTTGGTATGCTTAAATGACTCATCGTCGTAACCTTTCACTCAGCCATCACGACAACTGCGAACGGATGACTCACATTTGAATGTTCATAAACTTGAAGGACAGGGAACGAAAGAAGTGATTAATTCCACTCAACCCGTGCCTCATACCTTTGAATAAAATCATATTTACTCTTTCAGTTTGTCACTCCATGCGTGTCATCCATTTTTCGACATTACCCGTCTTATGTTATGCAGACGTGTGTTTTGCAAAATTACACTTTATTTTCCTATGTCTATTCTTTCATACGATGTGTTTGCCTGAAATAATTGATGATTGTCTTGATTTCTATGCAAGTTATGCAAGACCAAAATGATGCATTTGATCTGTTAATTAAACAATCTTTATCTTCAGCATGTATGGCTTGACAGCGCAAATGGTACTTGAGTTTACAAGAATCCCATGATATTCTATGTGTCTGTCCCTTAAACCCAGATATACACGAATGACACATTTTTTCCTGTTTGTTGCATGCGTTCTTGTTGTATCTGCTGGTCGATCCTAGTTGGTATAATTCGCATGAATTATGTTCCAAGTTTGACGTTGCTAAGGAATCGCCACTGTTCCCACACAAGTTTCAGTAATAATCACGAATAATACAATTTTCTTCCAAGAATTTGAAATTTTCTCTGAATTTTGTACAGATGTTAACATCCGCCTTCCTTGTTCTATGTGTACATTTATGTACAGATGTTAACATCCGCCTTCCTTGTTCTATGTTAACATCCGCCTTCCTTGTTCTATGTGTACATGTTTGTACAGATGTTAACATCCGTCTTCCTTGTTCTATGTGTACATTTATGTACAGATGTTAACATCCGTCTTCCTTGTTATATGTGTACATGTATGTACAGATGTTAACATCCGTCTTCCTTGTTCTATGTGTACATGTATGTACAGATGTTAACATCCGTCTTCCTTGTTCTATGTGTACATTTATGTACAGATGTTAACATCCGCCTTCCTTGTTCTATGTTAACATCCGCCTTCCTTGTTCTATGTGTACATGTATGTACAGATGTTAACATCCGCCTTCCTTGTTCTATGTGTACATTTATGTACAGATGTTAACATCCGTCTTCCTTGTTATATGTGTACATGTATGTACAGATGTTAACATCCGTCTTCCTTGTTCTATGTGTACATGTATGTACAGATGTTAACATCCGCCTTCCTTGTTCTATGTTAACATCCGCCTTCCTTGTTCTATGTGTACATTTATGTACAGATGTTAACATCCGTCTTCCTTGTTATATGTGTACATTTATGTACAGATGTTAACATCCGCCTTCCTTATTCTATGTTAACATCCGCCTTCCTTGTTCTATGTGTACATTTATGTACAGATGTTAACATCCGTCTTCCTTGTTATATGTGTACATGTATGTACAGATGTTAACATCCGTCTTCCTTGTTCTATGTTAACATCCGCCTTCCTTGTTCTATGTTAACATCCGCCTTCCTTGTTCTATGTTAACATCCGCCTTCTTTGTTCTATGTTAACATCCGCCTTCCTTGTTCTATGTTAACATCCGTCTTCCTTGTTCTATGTTAACATCCGCCTTCCTTGTTCTATGTTAACATCCGCCTTCCTTGTTCTATGTTAACATCCGCCTTCCTTGTTCTATGTTAACATCCGCCTTCCTTGTTATATGTTAACATCCGCCTTCCTTGTTCTATGTGTACATGTATGTACAGATGTTAACATCCGCCTTCCTTGTTCTATGTGTACATTTATGTACAGATGTTAACATCCGTCTTCCTTGTTCTATGTGTACATGTATGTACAGATGTTAACATCCGTCTTCCTTGTTCTATGTTAACATCCGCCTTCCTTGTTCTATGTGTACATTTATGTACAGTTGTTAACATCCGCCTTCCTTGTTCTATGTGAACCTTTATGTACAGATGTTAACATCCGTCTTCCTTGTTCTATGTGTACATGTATGTACAGATGTTAACATCCGTCTTCCTTGTTCTATGTGTACATGTATGTACAGATGTTAACATACGTCTTCCTTGTTCTATGTTAACATCCGCCTTCCTTGTTCTATGTGTACATGTATGTACAGATGTTAACATACGTCTTCCTTGTTCTATGTTAACATTCGCCTTCCTTGTTCTATGTTAACATCCGCCTTCCTTGTTATATGTTAACATCCGCCTTCCTTGTTCTATGTGTACATGTATGTACAGATGTTAACATCCGTCGTCCTTGTTCTATGTGTACCTTTATGTACAGATGTTAACATCCGTCTTCCTTGTTCTATGTGTACATGTATGTACAGATGTTAACATCCGTCTTCCTTGTTCTATGTGTACATGTATGTACAGATGTTAACATCCGCCTTCATTGTTCTATGTGTACATTTATGTACAGATGTTAACATCCGTCTTCCTTGTTCTATGTGTACCTTTATGTACAGATGTTAACATCCGTCTTCCTTGTTCTATGTGTACATGTATGTACAGATGTTAACATCCGTCTTCCTTGTTCTATGTGTACATGTATGTACAGATGTTAACATCCGCCTTCCTTGTTCTATGTGTACATGTATGTACAGATGTTAACATACGTCTTCCTTGTTCTATGTTAACATCCGCCTTCCTTGTTCTATGTGTACATTTATGTACAGTTGTTAACATCCGCCTTCCTTGTTCTATGTGAACCTTTATGTACAGATGTTAACATCCGTCTTCCTTGTTCTATGTGTACATGTATGTACAGATGTTAACATCCGTCTTCCTTGTTCTATGTGTACATGTATGTACAGATGTTAACATCCGTCTTCCTTGTTCTATGTTAACATCCGCCTTCCTTGTTCTATGTTACATCCGCCTTCCTTGTTATATGTGTACATCCGCCTTCCTTGTTCTATGTTAACATCCGCCTTCCTTGTTCTATGTTAACATCCGCCTTCCTTGTTTTATGTTAACATCCGCGTTCCTTGTTCTATGTTAACATCCGCCTTCCTTGTTCTATGTTAACATCCGCCTTCCTTGTTCTATGTTAACACCCGCCTTCCTTGTTCTATGTTAACATCCGCATTCCTTGTTCTATGTTAACATCCGCCTTCCTTGTTCTATGTTAACATCCGCCTTCCTTGTTCTATGTTAACATCCGCCTTCCTTGTTCTATGTTAACATCCGCCTTCCTTGTTCTATGTTAACATCCGCCTTCCTTGTTCTATGTGTACATTTATCAGGCAATCGTTGGGATATTTGCTAAAACTTGCTAAAAACTTCCTCTTTTGAAAGTCGACATTTGGCCATTAAAACATAGTAGTACGACATTGCATAAGGCTCAGCATGAGTGATCAGTAGCCCGTGTACCAATGCATACATATATGGACGTCGTTTTGTGGTACAATTATAGAAATTCTTAATTCTACCACAAAAATCGTGGTACAATCTCAATGAAATGCTTCATAATTCAAACCACAGGCACAGACAGACTGAAGAAAGAGACATGGTACCTGCTAATAGTGATTTTTATTTAAGATAAAAAATAGGACTTACCAGTCCTGCAAAACTGTGCAAGAGAGGCAACGAAAGGGAGTTGCCGTTCAAAAGTAGAGTCTGAGAGAACAACTGCTTGGTCGACTAATCATATCACGCATATCAAAAATGGGCTATTACAATGTATATAACGTGTTTCGGAAACCAAAATCTGCACGTTTGTGACTACAATTCCGACAAAACTGACATTCGAACTACAAAATAAATAAATACAATGTGCATCGCGTGTACAATACAGTCGAACATGACCACATAAATTAAACTGACTGTATGACTCGACTTGGCTTCGTTCCTAAATATTGTTTGTGGTCAAATACTACTACACACGCATGCTCAGTGTATTCATTTATTAATTAAAGCCCCACTGCGGGTTGTGCTCCAATTTACACCTAATAGTATTCGCTTTTGAATGTGTACCGATATCGAAATAGATCGATAAATACTTGAACTACCTTTCTACGAGCAGTATATGTCCGAAAAAGACGCACTGAAGTAATAGAAAATACAACTCTGAACACGATGTTTGCGGCCAAATCAAAAACAGCAATATGCGCGACATCGAACAGAAAAGAGCGTTCGATGTGGCAGAAATAAAGAGTGTTTTTTGTTACATATGCATGTGCATGGCGATTTGCGTTCCAAAATACACATAATATTCTTCGCTTTTTAATTTTTCTCAGTATCGAATTAGGTCGATAACTATCTGAACTACCTTTCTACGAGCATTATGTAACCAAAAAAGGCGCATTGGAGTAATGAAAAATACAACTGTTTACAAGGTGTTTGCGTCCCAAACACTAAACAGTCTTTTGCACGGCATGGAGCAGAAAATAGCGTTCAGTGGTAGTTTATTCCTGATATGGTATACCAATAAAGAGCGTTTGTCTGACTTCTGGCGAAAAGTTGAAAACGGCTGAAAAATTTATGTGACTTTGGCAATTGTTTTTCAGAGCATATGAAGCCGGTACATCAATAATTCGTTTATTTGTCGACCTATCGTATCCGCCGCTCCAAATTACGTAGAAACAAATTTGGAGGTTCGAATGAGCCGTGTCCGTTTAAAACAGCTGTAAAATGACCTATGACCATGACAGGTATTGTTCGGAGCATATGAAGCCGGTATAACAACAATTCGTGTATTTGTTAACCTATCTTGTACCTCCTTCAAAATTAGGTAGACAAATTTTTAAGCTCTTATGAGCCATGTCCGTTTAAATTGGCTCATGGTTACGATCTAATTATGTTGTGCTATGGAACACATACAGATGTTGGTTTTAGAGTGTAAAAATCAGGCAGGAGATCTTTAAGAATGGCGTTGATTAACTCTTCGCTCTGTTCGCTGTTTATGTACCTTATCGGATTACAACTGGATAAGCATCTTGATCCACAAATATAAGCACGTTTCGGTGTCAGCTAGTTTGTATAGGAAAGCCGAGTTTTGGGATTACCTATTGAATAAAATATAATACTGATCCAGTCAATCTTATTACCTACACCAATGGCGTGAGTCTGATCCCTAAATATTATTGATAGCTGATTGCAATGAAAACCTGTATAGATGATCGTTGTGGGAAGTTACTGTGATATAAGTATGACACATGTCCGTTTAACTGGAAATTTTATATCTTTGATATTACTAGGTTCGAATGTTCTTGTTGCTGTAGCATGCATGTAGATGGATCGTATATGGGGGTACCCAGTCTAAGTTAAAATGCATAATCCGATTTAACGCCACTAAATCACAATTTCTTCGGCTTCGGGGGAAACAGAAAAGAGCGTTCCGTGTTTCTCTATTCCTGATATGGTATAAATAAAGAGCGTTTGTCTCACTTATGTGCGAAAATGGCCATTATTTTTTCAGAATATGTATCAGTATTTCGTGTATTTGTCAGCCTATCTTATACCTAATTCCAAATTACGTAGACATAATTTGGAGGCTCGAATGAGCATGCGCAATACATGTCCGTTTAAAGTTTGTTTGACGGATTCATCAACACGAAATGACTTAAGTTCTGCAGTGCCCTGTTTTATTGATTGAATGATTGTTTATTTGTATAATATTTACAAGCGTATGCCAATGGTGATAATAAACAAACAAAAATGATATTATACAGGAGCGACATGGCCCAGATGGGTCGTCTTCCTGTAGCCCTATGTATATACAAACAATAAGTGGCAACTAATGAAGTGAAATGATAATGTGAAAAGGGGGTAGGGTTCTCTATTCCGAAGGTTCATTATTCCGAAGGTTCCCTATTCCTAAGGTTCATTTATTCCGAAGGTTCGCTTTTCCGAAGGTTCGCTATTCCGAAGGTTCGCTATTCCGAAGGTTTTTCTATTTTGGGCGTATTTAACCAGAAATTAATCAAAATTTGCACCCCCCCCCCCCCCCCCCACAAAAACACACGAGGAATGAAAAATACCATTATGCTAGTATTCACGTATAGTACATTTGTAGTTTTGTAAACCCGTTCTAACTGCCAAAATTGTCCCAGATGTCGGTTATTAATAGCAAGAAGACAGTATCAGTTTATCGTTTATTATGGAAGGTTGAAAACACGATGACTGCATGACTGAAATAAACTACATGTAAGAGATACAGTCTGTCCGAACTGGCAATATGTATTTGAAAGAAACATCAACCCCCCAGATCACATATATAAAATATATGCCATATTATATACCATTTGAAATAGGAAGCTCTCTAACATTGTATTGTCAGACTTACCCGGTATAATAAACCGGTATAATAAGCATGCTGTTTTTGGTGAGTTACCAACCTGTTTTTGTGCTGAAGTTTCATCTGGTTTTGTTGCGCAAAGTGTACTATTTTCAATAACTCTATGTTTTAAAGACAGTTATCCATCTTCCATTGAAAATCCATTTTTAGTTTGAATTCTGGGAGCCATCACGGGGGGAATCTGTTTATGATTTCAGCTGTTATCTATTTCTCTATGGGCATCTCCTGAGACACAAACGTTTCAAATGGTGATGAATTATAGTATTTAAATCATATTTTATGGCATAAATTGTTATTAAACCCGCATATCAAGGCACTATAAAAAAAATAATAATCGGTGACTCGAAAATTAAGTGGGCACAATTGCAGTTAGGTTATTCTCATACCCGTCTATTCAGCGATATTCTGCTACACAGTATGTTATAGCCTCCAGTATTAAGCGATATAGCCCCACCCGAGATACTATATATAGTATATCTGGCCTCACTGTTATAATCCTCCTTTAGCTGGCGTATTCTTGCCTCGAAGATTATTGAGATATTACGTCATACGTAATGACATTACATCATATGGAAACATAGTAATTGTGCGGGCTGCGTGACGTGAATATGTATTGAGAAATAACGTCATACGTAATGACATTAAACCTCAAGAAAACCCGCGAAAACAAAACAAAATCACATTTATTGTTTTAATGTTTTAAGTTATTTCCTTCATAAAAAGAGTCTTCGTGATAATAAACCTTCTCAATACTTTAGAAATAGAATTAACCTTAAAATAACAAAAACCTTCGGAATAGCGAACCTTCGGAATAGAGAACCTTCGGAATAGCGAACCTTCGGAATAGTGAACCTTCGGAATAGCGAACCTTCGGAATAGAGAAACTTCGGAATAGTGAACCTTCGGAATAACGAACCTTCGGAATAGAGACATGTCCCCGTGAAAAGGATAGAATGTAGTTCATAATAGACAAATAAGGTATCCAAACCACTTATGGGATGTACCTATAAGTGTTGATACATATGCATTGATCATATTCATGGGCTTATTATAGATCTGTCACTAATGACGGGGTTATGATCGGGGCTGTTTCGAATATTTACTGGTTAAGAAAATAATGGCTTCCGATTATCAAATTCTTTGAAAGATCGTTGTTGCTAAAGTTGATATTTTGTTTCAGGAAGCAATTTCTCGTTTCGTCCCGCCAAAATGTTAAGGTGAACATACCAGGCTGTATTACAATTTATTAACTCAACTTGACCTCTAGATGGGAGCCATAATCTGTTTTCCCGATATTCCTTAAAACATGGCCGACGGCAGCCGTCTTTGAATTCAGATATTAATCAATCGGCAGACAATGCAGCCCACATTTATATGATAACTGTTTTGAAAATTACAGCCTTATTTGGGATCATCTGTGAATAGGAACTATCGAATATGAACGATTTTCAATGAAAAACGTATCTGTCGGCACCCATCTTGTATTTTACTCTGGTGCCTAAATCATTCCGCATACCCGACAGGGCATAACCCTCATCAGATCTTCACCAACATACACACGTAACTTAAGGGTGACCTCTATAGAAAGATTGGGGACAATCATTTTTTTGGTTCTGAAATTCGTTATTAACGTGGCCATCAGCAGCCATCTGTTAATTAAAAATGTTAATCAATCGGCACATCATGAAGCCCACATTTATTGAAGAAATGTTTCGAAAATGTACATCAATGTTTAGGATCACCTCTAGATGAACTATACATTGAATTTAAATATTTTTTTCGATGAAAAACATGGCCTCTGTCAGCCATCTTAGATTTAAACAATTCGATTCGAGATTATGAAACAAGTTGTGTTCTGTATTTATTCTAGACCGTTGTGTATGATAAGTTCAAACCATGACTGTCACCTTCATTGATATCGATGCTACATTATTGTGATTTAAGTCTGATGAACAACCAGTATAATATTTATCGGGGTAGCACCCGAAGCAGATCGCTGACGTAATGTGCGTCATCTTTCTTGGGGTTCCGTTGAACGGTTCACGTCAACGGGTGTGGGATAAAGTCGAGCAGCACATCGCCATATAACGATCTCAACTGGGGGATGACAGGAAGGCAGCCTGACAGGGCTAATTATAATCCCCGAGCAATATGCAACTTACCACCATTATTACTATCTGAAACAGACATCATGCGGCCCCTTTGTGTGCTTCACGCACAATTTGATCGTTTAATCTTTTTGAATTATATTTTTAGGTTGTACTCCTGGCTCAATTTAAATGCATGCATGGGCGGCGTTCGTTGCAGAAATATTCATATTTGTTCAAATCGCTATCAACAGAAGGAATATTAAAATATATATAGTTTTGTTCATATGCCAAACATAATCAGCGCGTAAATAGTATATTGTCGTCAAGAGGTATGATGGTGTACGTAAACAAGAGCCTGCTCGTCATACAGACGTTTTGCTTCTGTTTACATTACACAGCGCAATTCTATTGGTTAATCACACACAAATGATATAAACGCTCTTTATGATTTCTATATCAGGAAAACAGTAACAAATAACGCTCTTTATGTTTATCAGGATCTAAACAAAAGCCAGGTTCTGTAACGTTTTTTTGCTTTTGTTTACATAACAAAGGAAAAACATTTGACAATAACATACTGTTTATGCTATATTTCTGATTGAGGTAAGAACAATGTCTATGTTTTACTATTCTTTCTGTTTATGGCGGTTTTTGACAGGTGTGTATTTTAACAATATACCCACCGCCAACGCCGCCCGTATCTTTAATATCTATGAATTTTGTTTTTAGATTGAACTCCTTGCTCAATTTAACCAAAACAATTTTTAGACAATGCCACCAAATGATATACGAAATTTCTCATCTACTGCAAGCTGAATTGGCATTCTCGTGGCAGTATTGAATGCAATTACTCATTACAATGAGGTTACGGTGCCTCCATGTCTTGTGACATGGGGATTCATTCATACCAACGTTGGCCGTTAAATGAATGGTCAACGTGCTTTGAATTGAGCACCACCCCCGCACAGCCATTGTTCATGCAAGCACTCGTTCTGTCGACATTAGTCCTAATATATATACTGAATTATATAAGTAAAATTTCAAGATGATCGACATAAGGATTCCTAAGATACGGTGTAGTGTAATATATCAATGTGACCTTATTTCTGTTGGCGTGCTTATATGCTCGTACATTTCATTGCTGCGTGTATGTTGATATATGAGAAGTAGTTCAAAGTGCGCAATTAACGCTCATTTCTACACACAATTTGAATACATTATCCACTAATTTGCGTGAGTGTTCGTAATAAGATTGTTTGTCGCCTTTATGTAATTCTCCATTCCGATGTGCATCTTTCTGAGACAATCTGGCGACATGTTTATCGGAGTGGTGATAACACAAGAAGTACACGGGAAAGAGTGAGATAGCGCGAGATTTTAGTAGACAGCAGAATTCGGCGCATTGATATAACGCGGACTTCAAGTACCCAGTGAATTAATGTTATCTCAACTTCTCAATAATGTTGATCTGAACGCTGATATATGCGTCATTCAAGATATGTTTCTTTTCACCGAAACGAAAATACCATATGATAGTTATGTTTTAAGTAACTGATATCAGAGTCATTGACTTTGGTTTTGTTCCTGGTTGTAACACAACTTCATTTCATGGTGGCCGTCAATCAGTTAAACGGACATGGCTCATTCGAACCTCCAACATTTCTGCGTAAATTTGAGCGACGGATACGAGGTTTCAGACCGGTTTTCCGAAGACCTATTACTACGAAGGCCCACAACTCCGAAGACCCGATTCTCCGACGGCCCACAACTCCGAAGACCCGATTTTCCGACGGCCCACAACTCCGAAGACCCGATTCTCCGACGGCCCATAACTCCGAAGATCCGATTCTCCGAAAGCCCATAACTCCGAAGACCCGATTCTCCGACAGCCCATAACTCCGAAGATCCGATTCTCCGACGGCCCATAACTCCGAAGGTCCGATTCTCCGAAGATTTTGTTTTATCGGGGTATTATCGTTTACTAAATAGTGTACAGTCCAGTGGCGAAGCCAAGGGGTCCCAAAATTCCCACTGCCCCCATTAAACCTCTACTTGCTATTTCAGACAATATGGGCCCCTACCAAAACATGTCCAATGTCATGTAAACGCCCGGAAATCGTTCATGGGGCATCAAAATATTCAAACTTTTCCTTCTGCCCCCACCTAAATGGGAATCCTGGCCCGCCACTGACTATACACCAGATACTATAACGTTACGTTGGCCCATGAGTAAAATGTACAGGGGTGAACGGGGAAGAACTTGTCGCCCCCATGTGCATGTTAGGCTATTCTGACATTCTTGCAGCGTTTCGTTATAATATACCCGGTGCACACCAGTGGCGGAGCCAGGGTTCCCATTTAGGGGTGCACATTAATTAGCATATGTGGGGATATGTGGGGGATATATCATGCATATGATATGCCGAAAGCATATCACGAAGGCCTGATTTGGGGAGCACATACATGGGAGGGGTCGCCCCCAATCGTTGGTCCGGGGCTCCCCTGGCAGGAACACTGTGAATATTTGAATGCCTAGGAGGGATTTCCTGACGTTTACATGACATTTGACATGTTTTTTGGGGGCGGTCTTCTCTAGGGCCCCCTTGACCCCGCCACTGGACTGTACACTATTTAATAAGCGATAAAACATGATCTTCGGAGAATCGGACCTTCGGATAATCGGACCTTCGGAGAATCGGCCCTTCGGAGTTATAGACCTTCGGAGTTATGGGCGTTCGGAGTTATAGGCCTTCGGAGTTATGGGCTTTCGGAGTTATGGGTCTTCGGAGTTATGGGATTTCGGAGAATCGGGACGTCGGAGTTATGGGCTTTCGGAGAATCGGGGCGTCGGAGAATCTGACGTTCGGAGAATCGGACCTTCGGAGTTATGGGTCTTCGGAAAAACGCTACGTAACCGGATACGATAAGTCGATACATAAACGAACTATTGATATACCGGCTTCATATGCTCTGAATAACACTTGCCGAAGTCACATCCATTTATCAGCCGTTTCAACTTTTCGCCAGAATTCAGAAAAACGCTCTTTATTGTTACCATATCAGGAATAGAATAACACGGAACGCTCTTTACTGTTGCATGTCGCGCTGATGGCGGTTTTTTGTATGGGACCCAAACACCATATTCACAGTTGTATTTTTAATTACTTCAATGCGTCTTTTTGAGTTACATAATGCTCGTAGAAAGGTAGTTCAGACATTTATCGAGCTATGTCAATACTGAGAAAAATTCAAAAGCGAATAATATGTGTATCTTGGAGCGCAAACCACCATGTGGCTTTATTACACACGAGATGCGTGGTATTCACGTTCTACAAATTGTCAACCTGCACACAAGTATTGGTAAAAATAATATAATCCATAAAATAAGCATTCTATAGATCTGTGGACACGTCTTAAAGGTCGTGTTAAAGGTCCAGCTATTTTTTCTCAACTATATTCTTGCGTATATAGTATAGACTATTGATTAGTTGAGCTCAGAAAAAAATCCTTTTTCTGTCCAAAGTAGCTTCCCCACTTGTGTTTCAACATTATGCTTTATTTTAGCTGGAATATGTATTTCTTTTGAGTTTATGTTTATACGTCGGTGTGTTGATGAACGCCCCTCAATCTATCTCTGATAATTTTCACGCTGGTCATCATACATGTATAAACCTGGATATGGGGAAATAGGTTGTAAGGGTATCTACGTTCATACGCGACATTTTTTACAGGCATTTTCTCATGAAAACCCTATGGTGGCATAATATGGTGGCACAATATGAACGGCAGCATGCATCAACATGCATATTTACCAAAGATAACGACAAGTAAAATTTCGTTTATTCCGCATGTACCACATGCTACTAACACATTGCCTTAAAACCCCTGTATGATTTATTCTTGCGAGATGCTATTTACAGGACAATTTCGATAGCATCGCTGCTAGTGGAACCACATATATAGTTTTTACTTCTCATGTAGTCAGATGTGGTATATACATGTATGTACATATGTACAACGTGCTCTAAAATGAGCCTGCCAGGTGATGGGTGTTGGCTTATCTTGAAGGCAATTTTGTTGTTGACTGTTTTTCTCGGGGCATTCAATCTTCAATCAATTGTCAACAGGTGGATGACAATAATTGTCCATGAAGTTACGAAATACTCGATGCATTGTGAAAAGATCTTCCATGTTCCAATTGTGTGTTTTCTGCTCAAAATTGAGCGCGTGTTGAGTTCGGATATTGTTGTCAACAGTACATATTTTAGGATGCTAAATCTCCGTCGCAACAAAATGTTATGCATTTAAGTAGAAAAATGTTGACCAGTTCATGTGACACCCATGGTGGCCGAGCAGACTCCGCAATGGCCGCGAATTTTACCAGCATCGCGATTTACTGCTGCTCGCAGCGCGGTATACCTTTTCGTTGTACGGTATGGTTTGTGAAAGATTTGTCACACACAAAGGGCTTCACGTGTTCAAACAATTTCTCGATTAGTGAACATTTTGCTGAATGAAACTAAAATTTATTCCGAAATTCGGAATGCGCTCGGTTATGATGTGCTTTTCTCAGGAACTGATATCTGAGTTATCTCATAACTACATGCACTGGCATATAGCATAAATCGGCATTGCCCAAACATATACGTCTTCCACTGGTTGATATAACTTCTAAATTGACTACTTTTCACTAACTAAAGGAATCACTGAACTAAATGGTTTCCCATAGGCGACAGTGTTAACGTTTCGGCCAAATTCACTGAATTGAAGCCTGCAGGCCATACCAGTGATGTTTATCCAGCTAGATTGACACTAGTTGATCACGAAAATGCAACAAAAATCATAGGTCATGTGTTTACTTTTTAAAATAAATCCCCAAGTCTACGACAGGGCTATCTCACAGCCAAATTTGATCTGGAAAAACCCAGAACTACAGCAGCTAGTTAAATAAATTTCCCGCTCACAAAAATCCATTCCCCCATTCATTCACCAGTTTAAATTATTTAGATATTATGTACAAATCAAATAAACGCGATGTCATCCTGTAATAACGTGTGGCATGTATCAGGTGAAGGTCATTCTTCAGTTACCTTCACCTTTAGTATTCCACGGTGTACTCGCTCCCCGACTGTAGAACACATTTAGCTCCCTGATTCCTATATATATGTATATGTGTGAACCACAGCGTTTCTTATAGTATTTTATCAAAATATAGACCTTACTGAAATCAAAAATGGATTATATCGAGCAGTAGTGGTTTATTTTTTCCAATATGAGGCATCCTGAAAATTAATGTCAATCCTCAAAATAAAGCCAAAAAATTTAGATTTTTTTTTTCAATTTTACTAGCTGATGCATCTCGTATAACTGAAGTATGCCCTTATATACCATAATATTACTAAATTGAAGAGGAAATGTTAATATACATTTTGAGAGTGATATCTTGTCCAATTTTAAACACTTTTCATGCAGAATTTGGCAATTTATAATAAACATTTACCAAAATTAACAGAAAATAAAAATAAAAAATACTTTAATAGCAATATAAAGCAACCATAAGTCAATTTAAATATCTAAACATAATGATACAACATCAGACACATCCTCAGACATGACATTTTACCAGATGGCAAGGCATACTGTCTGTTTAACAAACCTGCCATGAAAATTTTGCTTGACAGTAACTCTAGTGGTGATGCCATCAACCCCCCCCCCCCCGACTTGGGGTGGGGCTACTGTCCCCGATAAGACTACTGGGTGACGGAAAAGCTTAATTGGGTCAACTGTCACCTTTTCCCAATGGGGGGGGGGGGGCTAACACTCCTCAAAATTGTGGGGAGGGGGCTTTAGACCCCCTGACCCCCTAATGGTACCTGATGTCCATGCAAAATTCCCAGATTTATCACTTTATTTACTATCTACAGGCGAATCCATGGGTTTCTTCTTTAAATCTGTCCAAAATGTGGTCATTATCATTTGAAAATAAGAAAATATGGAATTAACAACTTTTCATGGCGAGACGTGAAATTTCGTAAAATTCAAATTTTTCTTATAGGAATCACTGAACTAAATGGTTTCCCATAGGCGACAGTGTTAACGTTTCGGCCAAATTCACTGAATTGAAGCCTGCATGCCATACCAGTGATGTTTATCCAGCTAGATTGACACCAGTTGATCACGAAAATGCAACACAAACCACAGGTCACTTTTTAAAATAAATCCCCAAGTCTACGACAGGGCTATCTTTGATCTGGAAAAACCCAGAACTACAGCAGCTAGTTAAATAAATTCCCGCTCACAAAAATCCATTCCCCCATTCATTCACCAGTTTAAATTATTTAGACACTATGTACTAATCAAATAAGCGCGATGTCATCCTTTAATAACGTGTCGCATGTATCAGGTGAAGGTCATTCTTCAGTTACCTTCACCTTTCGTATTCCACTGTGTACTCGCTCCCCGACTCTTAGAACACATTTATCTCCCTGATTCCTATAGTATCCGTGTTATGGACCAATCTAATTGTTATAACCAGAGGTGCGGTTCACTGACGCCCACAGCGCCTGTTTAATGTCAGCAGTGTTGTTCCTGCGTGATTTTCGCTGTTCTAATTTATTGATAATTTCGCCAGATGATTTCACGGTAACAAAATAATGGCACAGGAGCGTGGAGTTATCGAACATAGTCTGTACGATGATTTTATTCTCCAAATTATTGCGAAATTGTGGTGTCGTCTTCCATGTATAAGCATCTACATGTATATATAGTATACTAGCAGGGTTACCCGGCGTTGCCCAGGTTAAAGTGATGTGAAAACCCTCTGCATATATTGTGGATATATGGTGGGAATAGAGAATAATCTTGTTCAAAGCATTACACATATTCTCATAAATTATATATCCAAATATCATCACAAAACACGATTCTTACACACGGAATATAAGTTGTAGCTCACCTTGTCGGATCAGAGCGATTGTCATTTTGTTTATCGCGATTAATCCGTCCCACCAATACAGAATTATTTATTTATTTACAACTGCGTATACTTCAGACGTTATAACATGAACATCATAAACGCATTAGTTCGCAAAAATAAAAGACGACAATTGGGATTTACATAGAGATGTATCAATCAATCTGATGGGTTTGACAACGATTTTGAGGACACCTGGTTATCATATCTCCGTGAAGATACAGATGTTTTAAAGAAATGTCCATGTGCTCCTCTGTTCATTGTGCTATATACAGGCTAATTATTCTCAGCTTAAAAGAAATGTTGCTATGCAAATATATCAGATACATGTGCCCAACACATGTGGAGCGAGATTTTTTTTTTTTAGTTGTTTATCTTAGGCGATGAGTCTATGCTAAAACATGAAAGATATCCTCTGTATATTGGGCAGATATAACCTTGTCAGATGGCAGTATTGGAGTATCCTGAGAAGGCTTGTGCCACAGACCCCGTTTTCTTTTATCTCATAAGAAATTATATTTGACGGCACACTGTGACCACCATTGTTGAACAGGCCTTCTATACATTTCCATATCTCTTGTAACTTTGTGTGGAAACAATATTGAATGGGGCAGACTCAATTGTGCTATAATATTAACATGAGCTATTCTAATATTTTAACATGCACCATTATCTTCCTCGTAAAAAGTTACCACTGTTAGAACGCCTTGGTGCCAACTCGATTGTACCCCGTGAAGTTATAAATAAAACACATACAGGCAGACATACATGTATTTGCAGATATATCTAGGCACCAAATGTGACGTTTTTAACACGCACGATTTGATTCCTCGTATCATTTGAGAAGAATGTGTATGAATTTGATGTAAATTGGAACTAAACATATTTATATTAGTTGTGGTGACCCCGCCCGTCCCTATGTATGACTCAAGCGGCGCCACATTTTACATCATTAAACCACAAACTTAGACTCATTATGGAGATGGATATATATGAAATTATTGAAAATTGGCGTGTATACAAATTCGTATCAAATTTAGGGCCCCCATATATCTCACCCAAATGGCACCAGTTTGGCATATTTAAACCACACGATTAGATTTCTCGTATCACGGAGAAGAATATGTATCAGTCTGGTGGAAATCGGCGCAAAACATATTGTTTATCCATTTTTGAGTCTCACCCTTTGTGGACCCCTGTCTCGAATGGCACCACTTTTGACATCTTTAAACCACACAATTAGACTCCTGATATCATGGAGAAAAATATTTATAATTAAGTTTTGTGCTAGTCGGCGACTAAACAATTTTTTTAATCAAATTTAGTGCCCACCCCACACCATCTCTCAGACAAACAGCACCACTATAGCATCTTTAAATCACATTATTTGATTCCTCGTATCATGGATAAGAATGTGTATCAATTTGGTGGAATTTGGCGCTAAAGTTATTGTGTATCAATTATGGTGCCCCTTTCATTTTCGGTGCACCCCTGACTCGAATGACGCCACTTTTAACAGTTTAAGCCAACCATTAGACTCCTAACACCATGTGGATGATTTTGACTAAGTTTGGTAGCAATAAGTGACTAAACCAATTCTTATCAAATTTAGTGCCTACCCTTCCCCAATCTCCCAAACGACACCAATTTTGGCGTCTTTAAATCACACAATTAGATTCCTTGTAGCATGGAGAAGAATGTGTATTAATTTGGTGGAAATCGGCGCTAAAATACTTTTATCAATGTTGGTGCCCCTCTCCCTTTCAGTGCACCCCGGACTCGAATGGCCCCACTTGTGACAGATTGTGACATCCTTAAACCACACAATTAGACTACTGGTATCATGGAGATGATTATTGATAAGTTTGGTAAACCAATTTTGATCAAATTTAGTTCCCACTAACCCCCATCTCTCACCAAACAGTACCAACATGGCGTTTTAAATTACACGATCAGACTCCTCGTAGTATGGGTAAGAATGCGTATCACGTTGGTGGAAATTGGCGCTAAAATGATCAAGTTTGGTGCCACTCTGCCTTTCAGTTCAACACTGACTCGAATGACGTCAGTTTTGACAGATTTAAGCCACGCCATTAGACTCCTCATACCATGGGAATAAAATTGTATAAGTGTGGTGGCAGTCGGCGACTAAACCCATTCTTATCAAATTGAGTGCCCCTCCAACAATCTTTCATCTAAACGACAGCAATTTGGAGTCTTTGAATCGCTCAATTAGATTCCTTGCATCATGGAGAAGAATATATATCAATTTGGTGGAAATCGGTGCTAAAATAAATTTTATCAATTTTGGTGCCCCTCTCCCCTTCCATGCATCCCTGACGCGAATGGCGCCACGTTTGACATACTTAAACAACACCATTATATTCCTCATATCATGGAAATGATTATATAAAAGTTTCGTGGCAATCGGCGGCAAACATGTTTTCTACCCCTCCCCCTTTTCTGCCCCTGACAACGGCGTCACTTTAGAAGATTCTAAACCACAACATTATCTTTCTCGTAAAAAGTTACCCCTAGTTGATCGTTTGATGCCACCTAGATGGTCCCTCGGCACTAAACTTGGTTCCGTGCACCCCTGACTCCAAATGCGCCACTCTTGATATATTTAAACCACACCATCAGATTCCTTATATCATGGGGATGATTATATATGTTTCGTGGCAATCGGCGACATTTTTTTTTCTGCCCCTCCCCCTTTGCTGCCCCTGACAACAACGGCGTCACTTTAGAAAATCCTAACCCTCACCATTATCTTTCTCGTAAAAAGTTACCCCTAGTAGACCCTTTTGGTGCCATCTAGATGGTCCCCTGTGAATTTCTATAGAACACAGACAGACAGACAGACAGAAAGACAAACAGACATATGTTTATATACCGCAAAATATAGATATAGATCTTGATATAAAGTCATTTCAGCTCAACTATTGCCATGGGTTGTCATCCGTCGTCCGAAACTTTGTCCGAGCTGTATTCTGTCATTTTCTGGTCCTTTTTTTAAAAACTGGGTACATATATCAACCAGCATGGGAACCTGCCATTTTGAGTTCGGTGGGACTCATTTTGGCGGAGTTATTGACCTTTTTCGACATATAATCGTACATCCTGTGACGCATATTTTGTCCGTACCTGTATTCCGTCAATGTCCATTCAATTATGTTTAAACTTGGCACAGATGTCAACCAGCATGGGAACTTGTGAACCTGCGATTTTGAGTTCTGTCGGAGTCATTTTGGAGGAGTTATTGCCATTTTTTCGATATATATTTTAGAGTTATTGACCCTTCCTCGACACATTGAAGTTCTGCAACATATTTATTGAATATGCACTTTGTATTATATTGGTGTAATCAATTCCTCCTACAGTTTGTAGTATACGGATCTGAAACCCATAAATCCTTCAAACCTGCCACATTTGTCGGGGGATATTTTGGTCACCGACCTTTTATTTTATATTTATTTGTACTTGTGTTATGTATGTGGGGGTACGATGTGTTTTTTTCCGTATGTGTGATTTTCCTATGTTGGTTTTCTTATTTGTGTTTTACGTTTGTCCATTGGGGACCTTGTCTGAGGTTTTGGTCTTTGAGGGGGATTAATCCGGTATGGCACGGAAAGATCCCAATTCTCTCTAGCCTGTTATGACTAACTGTGTTAGTTTTGTTAAGGAGATAATTGTTCAATGACTTATACATGTACTACGGACTACGACGAGAACATCCTTGCCCGCTCGGCGGTTTAGGTGACACTCCCGGGGCCATCGTGGGCGTTGCTCGCTAACCTACATTTTGATATTGATGATATTCATGACGCAGATTGTTGGAAATAATTATTCGATGACTTACTATACGGGCCAGATTTCAGAAATCAGAAATCCCCTCTCAAAATAAATCCACCAAACCCATAGTTCGTTAAGAGGTAATCAGCAGACGCTCGTCTGTGTATGAATAGCAATAAAATGTATCTACATTCACATACTTTCTCATCAAAACAATGAAGATTAGCTGCAATAACGATGTGTACACTTTCTTAGGGTACGTTCATACGCTGGCAAGTTTACACGGTATGTTTTGCAGACATTTCTTCATAGAAAACCACATGGTGCAGAATATGAACGGAAACGTGGATATAACATGCATCTTTATCAAAGCAAACTACACGAGAAGTAACATTTATGTAGGTCCACTTGTAACAGTTCTACTGGCATTTGCTATCAAATATGTGTATGATTGATTCTTGCGAGATAATTGCATGCTACTTACAGGCAAATTCCGTTAGCATTGCTACATGTGGAACTACAGACAGTTTACTTCGCACGTATACGTATAGTTAGCTGTGCTACAGATTCATTTTATATGCTTGTTTCGTTCATATTCTGGTACAATATCGTTTTCTACGACGAAATGCCCACAAACCATACCGTTCAAACATGCCAGTGTGTGAACGTACCCTTAATCAAGTGACTTTCTGGTTTCAATAATAAGAACATGTTGGCGAATCGGTGCCCATGTGTTTATATTTTCATACATACGTTGCCGACTGACATTTTTCAGTTTTTGTTCCTTACATCCGTGCACATTTCATTACCATTTGTATCCAACTCGACATTTATCAGTTAATTTGTGTGCGTGTTTCTTTATATTTTTGTGCTGGTTTCAGTTTTCTCCGCGATGCGATATTTTGGTTTTTCAATTTGGCAAAAGTTTCTGAAAATGGCTGATTGGTGGTTTATTATCATAATTGCAAATGAATGTTGAGAAATACAGAATGATGTTTACAAAAGGATATGAAGATATATACACATATTATATACCGCAACATATCCTCGCGCAAATACGCATATAATCGACCCATATTGTGAAATAGGCACATACTGTGATTATTTGATTCTGAAGTAAGCAGATAATGTAGTCATGTCCGTTATTTCGTTTTATTGCGCGGGCCACGGTGAAAATACATGTTAAAGAGTGAACACATGACCAGTCGTGAGTTGGCTTATTTGTGTCATTGTCCGCATATAATCTGCTTAGAATAGATCATTCTGAGTCGATAATGTGACTAAAGAAAATTAATTTTCAGCACATTATCGACTCAAAATGAATCGATTCTAAGCAGATTATCTACATATAACGGATTATGTTATGAGCAGATAATGTGCGGGTTTTTGGGAGAATAGGCCATATATACATTTCTCCGGTGCAATGGGGATATCTTACACTTAACAAATTTCTTATTTTTGTCTGGTTCGACCCAGTGGTACGAAGTTGTTATGAGTACGTTTTTTTGTCAAACCAAATCAAACATGGTCAGGGTGAACCATGCAATTATATGAAATCGCTACTGTGGTATGTGTTACACCAGCCAATGCGGCAATCAGGAGCCATATATTTACTGCCGATTCCTTCCACAAACGTTTATCAATAATAACTCGATTGATTGCGTTGCTTGGTTGTGACCGAAATGGGTTATGTGTAGGATAGTATATGTTCAATAGTTGGACATTTTATGTCTGTAATGACACATCAGTAAAAACAAATGGCAAAAGGTTGACATATGATTGATGTTAAAATTAGAATATTTATTATTTTTGGTCAAAATTTGTACGAAAAGTGCCATAATTATAACAATTTACCACCATAGCTGATGTTAGGCGAGACATATCCAAGAATGGGACAGCTTGAGATACCAATTGTTCAATTGCAGCCCGAATCGATTTACAAGAGTTTGGTTTGGTTCAAAGAGGGGATGCAGTTCAAAGCAGTGGCGTAGGAGCGAGTACGACCGGACGGTTTTGGCCGTACCAATATTCGCAGCTGTGAAGTTTTTTGTTGTTACACGCGTGGGAAAGGTGCGATTGGCGATAGTCATAAAACACAGAATGTGAAACTTCTACGATGCCATGCTGCTTAATTTATAGTTCTTATCGAAGAAACGTCGTTGACTATATCATGTTATCCCTATCCGTCTTCGATAATTAAGGCCCCGGGCCATAAATTCCCAGCATGACATATAATATGTATCTCAAATTCCCTTTTCCCGCTTCTCCCATAATTTAATTTAACTTAATTTATTTATAGTGTACTGCTCTTTTACTGTCTCAAGTTAGCAGATATGTGACTGTGTCAAGTTAGTAAAAATGTCAAGATTAAGATAGAAGACATGTGTACCACATTGCGGCCATGATTCCTGGAACCACCATACATGTATGTCTCATCTATTATTCAAGCTCTATATATTCATTGGTATGATATATATCTCTTCCATTCACCAAAATTAATTATCCATCGTCGTTCCTGTATTCGTGGAATTTTCTTTTGGAGGAGTTATTTTATCGTGGAAAACCGCTTTAAGTTTTGCAGAACATTGGTGATTAATTTGTATACTGCAACATTGTTTGTCTTATTTGTGTGACACGTGCGTCGGGAAATGATTCATTCAGGTGCTATACATGCATGGTTGTTATTCCGGTGAATATTGATGCATGTTTCATTCTTTTCTCCCAGCATGTGTAATGTAACATTGGTTACGCCAAAATGCACCAGAAAGCGCCATTTCAATATTGAATATTAAAATATTTCCCAATTTTGAAAGGGGGACCACCCCCGTTCTCGGCGCTCCACGCGCCTCGGAGCCGCGCAAGCGCGACTATGGAATTATGCCTATGGGCCGTAGGAATACTTATAACCTTCCTACGCCTCTGGTTGAAAGTTCCTAGTTGGTCATACACTCTAAGAAAACAGCTCCAAATTTGGTTCCAATGAGAACCAAATACCAACATAAAACTAACCAGTTTGGTTCCACACTGCTTTGGTTCCATCTGGAACCAATATCCTAAGTTTGGTTCTTGGACGGCTTCAGGTACCAATTGTACAATTGCAGCCCGAATCGAATTTTCCAGATTTTTGTTTGGTTCAAAGAGAGGGTGCAGTTGGAAATTCCTAGTTGGTCATACATGTACCGAAACAAAAACAGTTTTTCACGCCCATAGTTAAGTGTAACATGTTTATTGCCAAGGAAAAAAAACGTTCGTACATAGAAATCTTAGATGAGGCAGATCGCCATGTATATGTCTGACCGACCAACCGATTCCTTCCACAAAATTCTATGAATAATAACTCGATTGATTGCCTTGCTTGGTTGTGACCGACATGGGTTATGTGTACGTTAGTATATCTACACGATCGAGTGAATAAATTTGACATTGATGGACTAAGTCTCTGCTCGACGTCAGTATGCACGGATGTTTCCCGCGGAAACATTGACAAGGCCACGCGATATATAATGTACGACATTTCACGCTAACGTTACGCGGAGTGAGTGAGTTGATATATTGGCACATGAATGTCAATACACATAATAACTAGCACCTGAAGTATATAAGATTGATGGGTAAACCACGAAAACGTCGATTATTTTGTATTGTAGACGTAGTGCTGCGTGCTCTATTAAAGACATATTATGTGCTTATTTCACTACTTCGTAGAGGATATATACACTTTTTGGTTGGATATGGGAATTATCTCATGAGTGATGACCAAAAAATAGAATTTCCACGAGTGCCTCTGCCACGAGTGGAAATTCATTTTTGTTTTTTGTCATCACTCATGGGATAATTACCATAAATTGTAGATGTTCTGTTTATTATATGCCCGCTCAGTTGGCACATGGCTCAACTCAAAAGAAGAGTAAAATGTGCAAATTTGTATACCCAAGCACATCCATGGTATTGAGCTTGTGCATATAATAATAGTTCCATTTTTAAGACAGATTGGTTGAGGTATAAAGGGGCTAACATCATATTATGTTTAGCAAAAACATTAATTGATCAAGTATTGCAATTTTATAAACCTAACAATAACTCTAGTCTAATGTGGCGAAGCGATGTTAACTCATCTAGTACCGAAGCACATTTAATTTTATTGCGGATGGATACGATTGAAATATCGAAATATTACTATAGACGGATAACGTTTTTATCATATGCAAAAATACTACTATTTGATGGCTTAGCATATAATAAAAGCTGATAGTTTACTACCCAGTCGCTATATTCATTTGAAGAATGTATCATTAAACTATTATTTCCGTTAATGTACCATTTCCAAAATCACGACATCTGAGGAGATGGTTCCATATAAGCGCCTGGTGATTAATGTTAAATCCTCTCTTCTCTCTCAGACTTATCATACTTAGGTACGTGCACATCATCTTGTAAAGTAGTGTATAAATCTGGGACACAAGATAAGTAATGTTTACACCAGAAACACGACATCTCACCCACGGAAACGTGCAAACAAACACCGCCATGTATATGATATAATGACGTCGTGTGCTGCTATTTACTGGTTATGTTGTTCTCAGTTGTGCATTTTTCGTTATCATTCCTACATAATTATATTTTTCCAGATGCTGCTGACATGTTTCATTCATCAAATTGCATCGTTCCATTTGACCCATCACTACCATTAAACAGATCATAAACCAACTTCATTAGCATCACCATTTTGAGGTAAGAACATTTCCCCTCTCACTTTCCTTTTAATGACTATTGAACTGAAATATAGTGCAAAAATAATATTCAATCATTAATGCATTTCGATGCACCTGCTTTTTGCTATTTAATTATTGAATTTAGTTTAGCCATTTCCTTTCAATAACTATTTAATTAAAATCCAATGCAAAAATATTCAATCATCAATGTATTTCTATGCACCTGATTTTTGCTATTTTTATTATTTAAGTTGACTTAGCCATTTACAGGTACTTCATATGTGACAAATATTTGATATCTTCTTCTGACCATACCTTATATAAGTCATATAATAATAATTATTGATGCACACAATACTCTATTAGTAGGCTACTAATACTGATCATTTCCAACCTTTTATAAAATATCTTTCACCCATCTATACTCACTCATCACTGTCACTCGTGTCTGTTTCTCATTCTCATCTAATCAACTAAATATAGCTAAATATAATGATTATTATGACGAGCTAATAAACAAATTCATTCATTAATTCATTCAAACTTAATTAAAATACCTGCTTTGAGCAAGTTTATTTGCTGTGCACCCCATGCAGCGGAATGTTTCGCATCACTTTAAATTCCAAATACGAAGCGACACAGAACTTGACAACATTTTGACTGTCACCGCTCACTTGTTAGTTTAATCAGAATTTATTCCATGAATAATACAACAACAATACGTTCAACAATAAGTGTATGTTGTATCGTGGACCGGATTCGACATCAAGCGCGTGTAGGCTTATGTGTGTCATTTCCGGAACTCATTTTATAACCATCCCGTATATATATGTGTGCATGTGTGTATACAATATAGCCAGAGCTCGATTGACTGCTTAATATGTCGTGTGTGATATACCATATGAATCAGAGATGATCGTATAGTGTCGTTTTCATGTAGCCATTTCTTGCGATGTGGGATATTATTAGTTATCTTCGTCAACGTCGGGGGTACATGGACCCCACAATGTTGGCGCAGATAACGATTTAATCCCCACAACAAAAGCCATGCGGTCTCAAGTTAAAGGTAATCAATCCGATCAGACGGTCCCCATACCATCAAGATACAACAACAACAATATTTCTTTAAAACACGCTTTAGTTAGCAGAATCGATTTATTGCAACAAAATAATGCTAACCACTGTCAACTACACATGTATGGTATCAAATGTCCCAAAACTTGTTATTTATCAACATTTTGTTCAACAAAATATTGCCGTATTTTCACTAAAGTGTCACGAAATTTGACCGTATTACTTCTTGATTTTTTCCATCTTCATCCGCAATTTTGTCCGAGACACTCCGTTTGACCACGTGTTCTGGGCTACATATTATTACATATCTCGAGAAATAACAAACTTCAAAATTCGATATCTGATCACTATGAGCTTGATGGGTGGGTTCCTCGACTCGAATCAAATATTGTTTACCCCCGAAGCCTAAGAAAGATAGCACATACGAAGATCCTTAACTAAACTGCCTTGGTTTTGTTTAGTAATTATATCTAGGAAACAAAAATACCTGCACACATGACACATTGCCATTTAAAAAAATTTATAGTCCATCCTTTCATATTAAAAAATTCATCGGTCACATTTTTGTAATTGGTATATCGTGCTGTGTGCCACTACGCATGTCGTGTTCATTTCATTATTGTTATTGTTCGAATAAAATAAAATAAAACAATTCTGTCGAATAATAGTTCTATGCCCGGACGGGGTATAAACGTACATGTATCGTGAACAAATGTACTGGAGTTTGAAGACGCCCGATCCGACACCACACCATACATATATACGCATATATAAGCTTTTGAACCTAAAAAGAGCACCCCAAACAGAACAGCCTCAGTATGCACAAAACAATAATGATTGGCTGCGGACACACGTATCACAGTAGCGATGGCATAGTAGGTGTGACAATTAATTATAGTGGAGTTTGGTTACAATTGGTCAACATAAGTTATATGCCATAGGGAGTCATGTCGCCCGACGCATATTCACACAGTGAATCGACTGACCAATTAACCCATAGGGAGTCATGTCGCCCGACGCATATTCACACAGTGAATCGACTGACCAATTAACCCATAGTAAGATTGTTCTTAGTAAGAACAATCATGACTGTGACAGAAACGAGGTATTCATTAAGTTATCAAGTGTACTTGTGTGTTAGCATTAAAAATATAACACTGCGTGTTGGGTAAAGATCAACAGCGACAAGACATTCGGTCAGATAAATCATCGACGCTGATAGAGCTTGGAAAAGACTCATTGTGTGAAATGTGCGGCGGGCGACATGGCTCGCTATGGCATATACATTATCATGACCAATTGTCACCAAACTCCACCATAATTATTTGTCACACCTACTATGCCATCGCTACTGTGGTACGTGTGTCCACAGCCATTGTTCTATCTGACAGGTACGCCCGACAACGTGGAACTGCCCACCATACCATTAGAACCCATGTATTTCTGGTCGGCACATCCACCTCATACATGTAGCTGGTTCGTCCGCCTCTGGCTAAGGGTACTTTCATACACTCGCAGTTTTGCCAGGCATGCATGTGCAGATTTCGATACAGAAATCTACAATGTGCCAGATAGATAATGCAAAAATGACTATAAAATGCATATGTATACCACAGCTACCTACATAAGAAGTAAAAACTATGTAGTTGCACTGGTAGCTATAGAAATATGCCACTAAATAGCATGCAATTATCTCGCAAAAATAAATTATACATGTACATGTAGCACCGTTACACGTGGAACTATCGAAATGTTGCTTCTGATGTCGTTACCGTTGGTCAATATGCATCTTATATGCATGTTGCGTTTATATGCTGGCACCTTTGGGTTTTCTATTCGGAAATGCCTGCAAAAATTGCCGTGCAATCTTGCCAGTGTACGAACGTACCCTAAATAACATTTCACATAATAAGCACGCGATAGCGAAAATACTTAATCGGGGGGTCACGGTTAGATAGCGATTGGTATTCAATATGAGTAACAGGTGCCACGCAAAGGTAGGATTGTATTTCAAAATGAGTTAATCGGAAGGGTGATAAGTTGATAACACAGTATAGAACATATTTTCGACTAAATGTGTCCCGCCATATCAAATCCAGTCGTAAGTCGGGATTTTTTTTACCCTGTGCCAATGCATTCTCTTATATATGCGAGTCGACCATAGGTCGCCTCGCATATATAAGAGAATGCATTGGCCTAACAATTTTTTACAATTTTAATAATTTTTTCTTGTATTCTTTAACAATTTTATAATTTCACCCATACAGAGCCCCAGACAAACATGAGCAGACGACACTCTTCTATATGCTTCTATATATGTGTGGGGCTCCCTGCAGGGTAATAGACGTTTTTTATTATATGTCCTAAAAATTGTAAGAAACATTTATTTAAAAAAAATGATAAAACATTGTTATGCCAATTCATTCTCTTAAATATGCGAGACGACCTATGGTCGACTCGCATATATAAGAGAATGCTTTGGCACAGGGTAAAAAAAATCCCGACTTACGACTGGATTTGATATGGCGGGTCACAAATAACGTATTTGTCTGAAAACACCACAATTTATAAACTTTGGTCGTATATAAGTCATATTCACATATTGGGTGGGTGGGCTTGGGATATAGAAGGTTTGTGGAGTCACTCTATAAAATAATTTCTTTGGTTATTAAAACGATTTTTTTAACGCTCTTTAAAACTGTTTTTTTTTCTTCTAATTTCTGAATAGCTCCGTTATTTAGTCAATATAATCACACCCCCTTGGATTAAATCAGGGAACGCATTCTGAAATACAATCCGAATATCGCGTGGCACATGTTATTCAGATTGAATACCGATCGCTATATAATCGTGAATCCCGATAAGATATTGGTACAGCTACGGGCTGCGTTGGCGGTGGGTATGCTGTTAAAATATTTACCTCCGTCAAAAACCGCCATAAACAGAAAGAATAGTAAAATATAGACAAACCTTGTTCTTATACCAATCAGAAATATGACATAAACAGTATGTTATTGTCAAATATTTTTCCTTTGTTATGTAAACAAAAGCAAACGAACGTTACAGAACCTGGCTTTTGTTCAGATCCGGATATGGTAAACATAAAGAGCGTTATTTGTTACTGTTTTCCGGATATGGAAATAATAAAGAGCGTTTATATCATTTATGTGTGATTAACCAATAGAATTGCGCCGTGTTATGTAAACAGAAGCAAAACTTCTGTAACACGAACAGGCTATTGTTTACGTACACCATCGTGCGTCTTGACGACACTATACTATTTACGCACTGATTATGTTTGACATATGAACAAAACTATATATATTTTAATATTCCTTCTGTTGCTGGCGATTTGAACAAAGATGAATATTTCTTCAACGAACGCCGCCCGTGCCTTTAATATTCCTTGGCTATTGGTTGAACAGTTTGTGTCTATAAGTTTGTACATTATAACATGAGAATGGATACTTATTGATTCACATCCTTTCATTCTCATTCGTTATTATTTTGATTGAGTCATATATTTACCCAAAACCTGTACTCACTCCGGTTGGATACATATTGTCGCCAGTTTCGAGCAACGTAGGACGTATATATTCCCGGCCCGGGACAGCCATGTCAGGATAAATAATGAAGTAAGAATGTGGTAGATCTTAAGATACATGTATTTCATTGTGATTTGACTGATGAATAACATGAAGGTACAACAACACTAGGAGGTTAGAGAGGTTTATATTGCAAAACGGCAAACTTTCCAACTTAGGTTGAAATAGAATATACATGTATGCTCGGAGGGAAAGCCCCGCGTGATATTTAGCCACACGAACGCTTGACATGCTCCAGGGCCACTTCGCGGAAATCAATAAATTATATGTCAATCACAAAACATCGAACTATGTGTGACTATACTGTCCCCTAATTAAAATCCGCTCGCTTAGCTAACACTTGAATAGATATCAATATCCAATTCTCAACGACTCGGCAATTTCCGCACTGAGGAAATAACCTCTTACATAAATAGAAACCATATATGTCGGTATATCTCGATCACGTGATTGACCATATCCATATATTACCGATAAATACGTCTGTTGGCCGAGAGACTCGTCTGCTATAAACTGAGTTTTTTTATTTATTACTATTTATCACTATTTAATACATGATCAAGTCTGGTACTGGCATGCAGTGAATAGTCTGCTCCATTCACATGTACCCTTCAACGAGTCAAGGACATCGCCTTATTACCAGGACCGTATATCGTAGCATTGCGCGAATATGGTTTCTATGTATGGAAGAGGTTATTTTCTTATGCGTTGTTTGCCCGAGTAAAGAAATAATCTCAGATAAATAAAGACACTTTGAGATATATAATGGCGTATATTTAATGAAATAACTTTTCAAGCTCTTCGTTCATTAGAGTTTGTTGGAAAAATATTGGAAGCCATGGTATTTTGAGACGTAGATGGTCACCTGTCTCTATTTCCTGTTACGCATCGAGCGTTTCATATCACACAATTTATAGAATGTGTTTATTTAATGGAATAAGGATATGATCAAGTAATACATATATATACTAAATAAATTCTGTCATTTACTCATAAATGCATACATTGGAATATTCTATAATTCGTATAAAGGGGTGTTAATAAAAAAAATAAGCAGACGACAGATAACACATAACACAATTGCAGAATGAGTCCTATTTATTGGAGTGAAATGTTATCCAGGATCAAATACGCGTACGTGTAACTTTTAACGTGTGTTGTCATTGCCAACGAAAGTCACATGACTCACGTGACAATGATCCCTATATGTACATGGTTAAACCGTTCAAAAGTTTTGTGTCAACGTCTATCTTTACGAAACGTGTAGCGAAGAGAAATAATCCAATATTGTGTTTATCTATGAACCGATCAGCACTGTGAAGTCAGAGTTTGCCGGCGCGGAATGATTTTAATTTGGTTGAAGCCAGTTGTGACTTCTTGTACTCGCATGCCGTGGTTGGAACAGCAGGGAAATCAACATGCATGTAACATTCATCATTGTTCTAGAATCAGCTATAAATTACCAATAAAACAATACCTTACTCGTATTTAAATTCGCGCAGTACTATTTTTCGCGCACCCGTCGGTGCGCGAATTTAAAACTGAGCAAAAAATAGTACGATTCCTGAGTTTAGACCAAACCACAGGGAAACAAAAAGACTATATCGACGAGTTACCTATACACATTGCGGAAGGTTGGACCAAATATTAAGCGTGTAGGACCACAATTTACATGCGGGCAACCACGTGTAAACCATTAGTATAATATGTACATGTATAACATAATTATATAGCAACAAATCATGGTAACATCATTTATGTTGAAATATTTGGGAACAAT
This sequence comes from Siphonodentalium dalli, assembly GCA_032622095.1. NCBI lineage: Eukaryota > Metazoa > Mollusca > Scaphopoda > Gadilida > Siphonodentaliidae > Siphonodentalium > Siphonodentalium dalli. Next base: position 110,707,018 of record CP136061.1, on the reverse strand, counting down.
ACACATATTGCAGACTGAAGATGCACGTCGCCGTATTCACAACGTTGGCGTGACACCGTGACCAAACAGTCTGAGTTAGTTAATATGTCAACACAACGCACAGCCAAGTTTTTACTTTTTCTTATGAAAGGGGTTCTACACGTGTTTGCGGTTTTACTTCTTTGAGTTCATTTAAATTATGTTTATAACTATTTCAATATCAGAATAATTATATGGAGCGCAAAAATACCAGTCTTCACAACACATTGATGTAACGCCGTCGTAATGGTGTTACATATGCACACATATCTGCATTGACGATTAAGATCTGAAACTGTCATCAAATCCATTTACGAAAATATTTTTGTCAGTTTTTAATTCCCGCAGCTAGGTGCGCAAATTCAAAGTACGCGAATTCAAAACTGAGTCAAAAACAGTACTGCGCGAATTTTAATACGAGTAAGGTAGTGTTGTTTCGCTTTCTCTATATCGGGCTATTACCTGCAAGTTTAACTAGACGATGGTCGTTATAAATAACTTAAATCACATTACCTTTTCCGCCAAGTGCATATCCATAACGATACCATAGTGACACAAGTTACACGTTCAACAAAACGACATTGTTGAACTTATTATCTGAACATTTCCTAAAGGAACTACTCGTCAATGAGTATTTAGTATAGACATGATTAAACAGTGAATGTGCCTGAAATAAAGATAACTATATTCAAACTATATATAAGAGCTTCATTATAGGACAAGCGTTAGTTTGATTATTTGGAAATTATTTCATGTCCTTAAAACGACTCTTTTGCTTTTCATATTCCAAGCAAAGTGTATATTACAAAGTAATCAACAAATATTTTTTTTAAATAATAATAATAATAGTAGTAGTAGTAAGGATTTCACCCTGAAAAATTCATTCCACTACAGTCTAACAGCGGCAGTTATAAATATAGCTTCGTCTGTGGAACGTATCTAGTGGAACGACAAACGAGTGAAACAATTTGAAGTGGCTTTATCTCTTGGAGATGACTGATTATAATTCCTTCCAGAAAAATCTGCTAGTTTACTTTAAATCAGTGACAAAACATCTTGTTGGTGACATTATATTACTATAATTATCAGTCCACACTAACTCGGGCCTTTTACGGGTACATCATATAAATATAAATGTGGCCGCGTACGTGATTTCCGCAATGCTAGAATTTTTTATTGTAATTGGACACCCAACGGAAATCATCAAAATGAAGTTTCTCTTAAACTGGATGCGCGATTGACAGTTCTCAATAAAAATAATAATAATGACCAGTTTTATATAGCGATTAACCAATTACTTGCTCGCTTGGTACAATATTACCCCAATCATTCGTACAAGCCAACCAATGTACCGGCTGCAGCCATTGCAGGCGCTGCTCTAGTTTGATCAGAACATGCTCTGATACTCATCAGTATGACAAGCTGACAGGTACTCTTTTAACGCATGAGTGATGCGAAGCCGACACAGTACGAGCGACCTTTCTCAAGGGTCACAACTTGGCGCGGATTTTGAAACAGCGAGCAATCCGACAATTGCACGTCGCTCAAAGCACAGGTCCCCAGAACAAAAATTTACCCCACCCCCAATAATACTTAATCCTATAGAAAGGTATCCAACTTGGCCCGGCCTAATTTGTTATTAGTTTTACAATGTCCACAATCAGGTTAAAATACACCAAAATAATTTTTGTAACATAAATGCCTCATATATAGTTAAAAATATATGTTATAACTCTTCAATTTGATGCATCCCCTGTAAAAATTGGTTAAGAAAAACTCTGGTTATCAGCACAGGTCTGACGCAAACCGACTGTAAAATTTCACTCGTTCGACATGATGTCCGCTAAACTTAGTAAAAAAGTGCGATTTTTACACCGACTTGGGCTTCAAAAACACAATCGACGGTTAGTAGAATATATATATTATACATCATTAGCAGCGGAATTGTTTACTGACCCACCCAAAACAATCACGCTACATCACGGCATCGTATCTCTCGTATTTATTGAAAAATTCAGTTTCATAAACCCGGAAGGAAAGTGAATTTTTCCAAAGGCAGCCATCGCATTATGTGTACTCTCTATAGTTCATACCCAACACAATATATAGTTAAATAAATACACAAAGACTGAATTAACACGAATGCCGATTTGAAAACATACATATGGACAGAAATATAACTCCATAAATATTTAGAGCGTATATACAGTAGTATACACTACTTCTTCGTTATCTATTATGTTGGGTATGAACTATAGAGAGTACACATAATGCAATGGCTGCCTTTGGAAAAATTCACTTTCCTTCCGGGTTTATGAAACTGAATTTTTCAATAAATACGAGAGATACGATGCCGTGATATAGCGTGATTGTTTTGGGTGGGTCAGTAAACAATTCCGCTGCTAATGATGTATAATATATATATTCTACTAACCGTCGATTGTGTTTTTGAAGCCCAAGTCGGTGTAAAAATCGCACTTTTTTACTGAGTTTAGCGGACACCATGTCGAACGAGTGAAATTTTACAGTCGGTTTGCGTCAGACCTGTGCTCATAACCAGAGTTTTTCTTAACCAATTTTTACAGGGGATGCATCAAATTGAAGAGTAATAACATATCTTTCTCACTATATATGAGGCATTTATGTTACAAAAATTATTTTGGTGTATTTTAACCTGATTGTGGACATTGTAAAAATAATAAAAAATTAGGCCGGGCCAAGTTGGATACCTTTCTATTGGATTAAGTATTATTGGGGGTGGGGTCAATTTTTGTTCTGGGGACCTGTGGCTCAAAGCGGCCAAGCCACTGCTATGTGGAGACTCAATGACCGGCGACGCGCTGCGAACACATATCGATGTGTTTACAGCGAATACAAGTCCGACACGCTAACCACTGGACCACCGAGTTCCAATACATAGTTGTTTACAGGAAGGCATGTATCAATTTTATGGAAATATATTTGTGAAATCTAGTTGTTTTTGACCAATAACGGGACTAAATTATGAGAAATATTTTTTTCTTCAGATTAAGGTTATGATTTAACCGAAATATTTATAGCGTATAGCGCGTTACAGTAAATATGACTTAAAACATTTTCGCTTTTTTTTCTAAGAAATAACGCTTGATTCAGATAAGGTTATGCAGGTATAACCGAAAAGTCTGAAGGTAAATTTCAAACTTTTCGTTTATGACTCATAACTTTAATCGAAACAAGAGTTAGTTCTTATAATTTCTTACGTCGTTTAACAGGAGAACCACCATATTAGCAGAAGGTAGAAGAAAAACGAGCGTAAACTTTTGAGATTATTTCCGACGAAAATGACGCATAAATTTGAAACAGACACGCTGTCACTCAAGCATCTAATCATCGATTGATCAAGTGGCGTTATAAATTAATCGCTTTTGATTGGCTATATAAAGGGCAGTGTTCGCGCGCCGCCCAGTGTGATCCACCTTAGCAGCGCGTGTTCCTAATTGATTTCGGCTGTAACATGAATTACATTTCCCGTCGTACATTGCTCCAGCTAAAGTATGACTTTCTGACTGGATCTAATCCAATGGAACCTCGCGAGTTATTCACCTAATTTTATGACCGTGGCTCTTCTAATTAATGATTGTAAATAAAACTAATACATACATATTATTGCATGATATGACCAATCGATCATTATATATAAATACTAGAAGGTGACCCGACTTCGTCCGGGCTTTGACCTTGAATTGACCATTTTGAAGGTCAAAGTCAGGTCAAACACCAACACCCCAAAAATTGTGGAAATCGGCCCAGCGGATACCGGGAAATCGGCCCAGCGGATACCGAGATACCCTATGCATCAAATTTCGTCCGTAAAAATCCGCCAGTTTAACCCGATTTGATTTCCACTCAAGTATATAAACGCGCCTCATATACACACGCTCATTAATTATCAAGTTTCAACGTAAAGATAAATTACCATCGGTGCCCGAGATATCGCCAAGACGTCTGAAACAGTCAAATGCATCGGCCGGTTAAGCGTTAACGTGATCTAACGTTATGACCTCTAACGACGTCATAGAAGTTACGCATTGTTTTTATCCCGATGGAAGATAGTACCACTTCTTCTTGATAATTGAGGCAGATAACTAAAACGGATACATACGCATTATATATCGTTGGAAAGAGGAAACACGAAAGATTCTCACAGTGTAATTATTATGACTGGCATTTTATTATTCGCGCTGTTTCGAATCGATTTGTAAGCACCGAACTCAAATGAAAGTCCCGTAACACAGCGTAAAAACAGATTTGACCTCGGCACGTGAAAAGTTGACCTCGGATCTGAAAATTAATAGGCCCATGCCACCCCCCGGCCGAAAATACCCCCACATAACAAGTTTCATCGAAATCGGGTCGGCCGTTTTCGAGTCCATCGCGATCACACACACACACAGACACACACAGATCTTCCAAAATATATAATAGATATATAGGTTAAACTCGCGTGGTCACTCATCCGTACGCTCTCGTGATTCCGAATTCATTTCCAAATGATCCTATACATAAAATTGTATATTTTATAATTGACCACAGTTATTCTATATAATATACCAACGTCCACGCAGCTTCCAGACAGAGAAGAGTGTTATTTTAATGACTAATTGGGGTGGGCCGCAAGGCAGTCAATTCATGGATATGCCCTCTCCAGGAAAGGAGCACTCAGCCCATCTGGTGGATAGTTATCCCAGATGGGTTAGCATAGATTTTGTTGTTTTTTCTCTTTTAATCTGTATGATCTTTATTATCTTCACTATTATTTGTGAATATTTATGGGCGTCCTGGTGTGGTCATATCACTCGATGCCGCTGTCATTTTTATTGTGGAAAGTAATCAAGCTATTTGGGTTATCGAGAACTCACGTTAATGGCTAAGTGTGTGACAACCAATTTTATTTTTAACATGTTGTATTGTATGGGGAGAGGAGCTATCTAAGTTTTATAACTTGTGCCCCAATCCCAATTGTACATTAATGATACAATAAAATATATTTAACCCAAACAATGGCTTATAGTATTCCGTGCTTTTTTAGCTTATTATTAAATTATAACTGCATAACGTAATAAAAACAAGGGTTATTTCTTAAATCATAAACGTATTAGCTGCGGACACACGTACCACAGTAGCTATGCCATAGTAGGTGTCACAATTTATTATGGTGTAGTTTGGTGACGATTTGTCGTCACAATTAATATGCCATAGCTGGCCTTGTCGCCAGCTGCATATTCGCACAATGAGTCTTACAAAGTTCGTTATGATCAGCCTTTTTCTTGTTTTGGTCCTTGTATTTATTGTTCGCTTTGTTTATTCCTGATACTTTCTCTCGGCTGCATTTCCCACAAAAGTTCCGACACAGCTTCATCGGCCTACATGATAATGTTAGCGGAATTATGCGTAGAACTAAACGTCGCAAAATTAAAAACGCAATTGGGGAACTGTCTTAATAGGCATGACATTAATATAAGTAGATAAACACGCAGTGAGATCATATCAATACGTGCATGATATGTGAGTGGTTGGGGGATTGCCACGGTCAAACACAATTTTGGACGATCGATCGTGCAATTATATATATCGTAGAAATAGAATGTAGCAAAACGCAATGAGCAGAGATCAACCTTGGTGAAACGCAGTGGGTTAAATGGTCCAGCAAACTCATTATTCGGAAGCTCAGCGGGCAACATGGCTTGCTATGGCACAGCATTATGACGACCAATTGTCACCAAACTCCACCATAATAAATTCTCACACCTACTATGCCATCGCAACTGTGGTACGTGTGTCCGCAGCCATTGTCGAGAGATGGGTCGTCAAGTTACACAGCAGCAGTAAATCAGCACGTTCAGGTTATAAATCTGTATACATTCATGTACGTTTAAATTTGTTAACAAACATGCACACTCCCGATTAGTTGTGTAGATAGAATAATATTTACATATCGAGAAAGTTCAAACTCCGTCGGTAAGAAAAATATAGTCCGCCTTTTGCGTGATTCCACACAGTCGGACGACCCGAGTCCAACATTAAGGCAAACTATAGCATGGTTGACGTTCATCTCCAATTGCCGGTAACTCTCATTTCTTTTTCGTCCCTTTGAACAGTAACTGTACAAATGCTGTAATGAGAACGCCAGATATGTGGTATTATATTTATTGCGACTGTCCTTCAAAGAGAGAACAACAAACTGGGGACATAACGTTCAAATATCAACGTGCAGTGCCATTCAATATTGTTTAACCCTTTCATGACATGAGCTGGGTTGGTGCAGCTTTCAATATCAAGTACCAGTGCATTATCTTATATAAGCGAGTCTCCTATATGGAGCCTCTCATATATATGATAATGCACTGGTTTGCAAGATAAATATTGTTAGGCCATCTATATATGGGAGACTCGCATATATAAGAGAATGCATTGGCAGAGAGTTTTCGCAAAATTATAGGAACTTCCACGCAGTAATGGAAGGGTTAAGCTTTGTCAATAACGATACACTCCGAAACGGAGAAACCTCCACAATATTGTCATCAAAGCAGTGCATATCCTCGCACAAATACGCACATAATCGACCTATAATGCTAAATAGGTAAATAATGTGATTATTTGATTCTGAAATAAGCAGATAATAGACTCTTACCGGTTATTTCGTTTTATGGCGCGGGCCACAATGCAATCACATGTTAAAGAGCGTTCAACTGAAAAGTCGTGAGTAGGCTTCTATATGTGTCATTTCCGCACATAATCTGCTTAGAATCGCCTCATTATGATTCGATAATGTAACTAAAATGTTCTCTTCAGCACATTTTCAAAATGAGGCGATTTTAAGCAGATTTTCAACCTAAAATAAGTTCTATTATAAGCAGATAATGTGCCGGTTTTCGGGTGAACAGACTGACTTATTAATATCAACCCTATAACCAGAACCAGTATCTGACTCTTTGTCCAGGGACGTTATGTATTAACAAATAACACCAAACATAACTTTGTTCATCAACATTGAAATTGAATGTCAATGATCTTCAGAATCGTGGCTGTATTGTATGGCATATATTTTGGTTGCATATGGGAATTATCTCATGAGTGATGACCAAAACTAAATTAATTTCCAGGAGTGGGTTTGCCACGAGTAGAAATTCATTTTTCTTTTGGTCATCACGAATGAGGTAATTACCATGTCTAACCAAACAGTGTATATGTTCTGTATATTATATGCTCCGCTCAGTTGGCCCATGGCTGAACTCGAAAGAAGATTAAACAGTGCAAATTTGTTTACCCAAGCATAGCCATGGTAATGAGATTGTGCATATAAAAATAGTTCCATTATTTCAGACAGATTGGTTGAGGAATAACGGGGCTAACATCATAGTATTTTTTTAAACAAATTTGATCGATCACCTTTTTCAACCTGAATATTCAGGGACTTTTAATTGCAATTAACTTATCTAGTACCGAACCACTTTTAATTTTAGCGCGGAAGAATACGAGTGAGATATCGATATATCACTAGACCGATAACGGTTTTATCTGATGCAAAAATATTACAATTTGATAGCATAGCATATAATAAATGTGTCTATTCCATTCTTGAAATCTTCCAACGATCCACCCGTGACTACGAAATCGCGTAAACTGTTCCAGTGAGAAATTACCCGGCTTGTGCAGGACAAAATATTTCAGACAATCATTTTTAAATTTGTCCCGAGCAGTCCGTGTCATAAAAAATACCGTTCGGAAAGTTATAAACCTCAATGGAATCGCCCCTTAATCTTCTGTACAGTAATGCCCTAAATAATCGACTCCTTAACCAAAGCAGAATTATGGGTAACTTTTCAGGATTTAGTCGGAAATATGGCTTGTTGTCATTCATCGGGAAGCTCTTAGTAATTCTGCTGTGGTTAAGGAGTCGATTATTTAGGGCGATACTGTATGTCATCTATATCTATATTTGCGAATGTCTGTCTGTCTGTCTGTCTGTCTGTCTGTCTGTCTGTCTGTGTTCTATAGAAATTCACAGGGGACCATCTAGATGATGCCAAAGGGGTCTAACAGTGGTAACTTTTTACGAGAAAGATAATGGTGATGGTTAGAATTTTCTAAAGTGACGCCGTTGTTGTCAGGCAGAGAAAATGGGGAGGGGCAGAATTGTTTTTGTCGCCGATTGCCACCAAACTTAAATATAATCAATCCTGTGATATGAGGAATCTAATGATGTGGTTTAAATATGTCAAAACTGGCGCCATTCGAATCAGGGATGCACGGAAGGGAGAGGGGCACAAAAATTGATAAAAATAATTTTAGCGCCGATTTCTACCAAATTGATACACATTCTTCTCCATGAAATAAGGAATCTAATTGCATCTGTATGTAAAACCCAATTGGCGTCTTTATTTCTGTGTTTATGATGTTCATGTTTCACGTTATAGCATCTGAAGTTGTATATAAATAATACTTCTTTAATAGTGGAACGGATTAATCGCGATAAGAAAAATGACAATCGCTCCGATCCAACAAGGTGAGCCACTAATTACATTCCATGTGTAAGAATCATGTTTTGTTTGTGATGCTATTTGGATATACAATTTTATGAGAATACGTGTAACACTTTGAGCAAGTGTATCCTCTATTCCCACCAAATATCCACAGCGTTCAGAGGGTTTTACGTCACTTTAACCTGGGCAACGCCGGGTGACCCTGCTAGTAGTATTCATATAATTGTAGATGTTCCGAAAATCGTCGGGCACCAACGACCATTACACTATTGATTAGACACGCTTGGCAAAGTGCAGGCGAAATCTGACTACCATTTATTAAGAATGACTAAACGAGAGATGTCCCACTTCTTGATTTCCGTTAGAGTTAAATATGCATATGTTTATTTAATGATACAAAAGCTTGGAACTTGTATTAAGTATGTCGATAAAAGAAATAAACGGCTGATTCAATGTGGCTGTGGACTTCGGTCTCGCTTGTAATAGCATTCATGGTTGCTGCTTCATTATTGTAGTTGGAAAAACTTTCTGTCATAGTTATAAATTTCTTAACTATATTAAAGGTAGATATTTAAGCTTTTTGGATAGTAGCTCCTTTCAGATTAAAGCTTTGTACTTACACCTGTAATCTACCATCCCTTCTCCGTCCACACCTGCGTCGCTAATCATTTCCGACACCTCTGGGTCGGTCATGTGATCGCCATAGTCTTTCATTATGTGACATAACTTCCGCGAACAGATTCTTCCGCATTTCAACGAGTCAAAAACCCGGAATGCGGCGAGCACCTCGTCGGCTGGATCATCACTCTCCTTTTGTGTACGAGCCATGAATTCAAGGAACTCCTGAAACTCAACCTGTCCATTACCTGAAAAAAAACGATGTTCATTTGTTGAATAATTGAATTGTTTATTTGCAAAGTCAACATCGAAGTTCAACCATGCTACAACGTATATACATACATGTATATACAAACAATACATAAAATGTATGTACATCAATACATTCTTCCATCATATTATATGGCATTAATAATAAAGGCAAATAATGCTAATAAATTCAGGAATATGTTTTCTTAAATGGTATATAAGTCATATAATATTTATATTATATAAAATATAATATAATACTTGCGTCATGGTAACTTTGTTAACGCTAATTTTAAGAAAATGCTCACTCTTTTCAATATACTAACATTTAGCAGTGACAACAATCTGTAAAATTTATTTATGTTTCGGTTTTCCCAGTAATACATCGGGATTTAGATATCTCGCAGGTCGTTAAGTTCTATACACAAAATAGCAATGCACCCACTGCTACGAGTAGACAATACACCGTCTACGCTCGTGGAGATCATGTTCCACGCGTTCAAAGCCCGGGAAATTGTTGATAGTCCGACCTATTCGAACTTATAACATTGAACGAACAACGCAGATAATTTTTCTCATTGTTAATATTTGTTCCTTATTAATCCATTTCACAGTAGGGGTGGTCCAAGCTCCAGATTGCATTGTTTTGGGGGGGGGATTTGTGAGCTGATAACGCAATAATCGTTGAATTGATTACCCGGGGAAAATTCCACGATTGTAAACGACGGAAAACAAAATCGTTAACCAAAGTCAGCTAAATCGTGCAATATTTGCAAGTTGTGACCTTCACTTACAGCGAAATACATTATTAAAGAACATGCATTAACTAAGAACTATGTTATCAACACTGTTTTTGTTTTCAATGTTATAAACTTCCCTGTCACAACATCAACTAGTTCTCTGGGTTTTAACTGGTGGATTATGATCTCTAAGGGCCTAGCCAGAATACAGATTCTTGACATGATCTGGGTTACGCGGTCATACACAGATTCTAGCACCATGCAAACTTTACTAAATATTCAATGATTAGTAGACTTTTTTTTACTTTGCTTGGATATACAAATATCCGTGCTGTTGCGCAAGCGCTTCTCGTTCTATCCTTCCGCGACAGCACTCGTGCCGTTTCGACAAACCCATTTACACATCGTGTCGTTCTGTGTTTATTACACGCTTCGCGTCCTAGAATCCGTGCATTATAAATACAGACTTAGGTTTATTTAGGCACATAGAGGGCGTGTTTTGTCATGTGTGATGGTTCTTTTATTTTATAGTTCCGGTTTCATGGTTGAGGCGAACGTCATGTACGTCATTTTACGCCAACGAGATACGTATGGAACGTACGTTCCATACGTATTTGTAAACTTGGAACACCAATAACACTGCACTTCTAGGAACAAGCGTGTAATAAATGTATATATATAAGATTTGTGGAGGCATGGATGCAGTATGAGTCTTCATTGCTTCGTATGTGCTTGATTTAGTGAGCGTGAACAAAATCGCATTTCTTATCGGAATGACCATGTATCGATCGCAATGGCACATTGAGATATCCCTCGACTTAGATCAAGTTTAGGATTAGATATTTATGTGTACAAAACACGCGTATACATGTAAAAAAAACAGAGGCATACAATACTTATAATAATACATAACGTACAACGATCTTCTCATTACTTGCAGCATGTTGTCAGTGATATTTAAAGATTCCCTGTCCAGCTTGACACCATTAAAGGGGGACTGTACACGAAATCAGGAAACTTAGAGTACCATCTCCTATTATACTCAACAGAAAATATCCAACAAAAGAAATACTATGAGTCAAGAATGAGAGTTAAATAAATTCACGTACACAAAGAACCACTTATAACAACTTGAAAATTGTAACGAAAATGAATAACTGGCTCGAGCCATAATCTCATTTTCATTATAATTACCTTGTTGTATTCCATCATTCATAGAACACACGAGTTAATTTTGCTCTCATTCATGACTCAAATTCATTCATTTGTTGCATATGTGCTGTTGAGTATAATAGGATATTGTGTCATAAATGGCCGGATTTAGTGTACAGTACCCCTTAAAGACCACCATGTGTACGTTTTCTATACCAGAAAATTATCAGGTTCAGGCATGGACATTAATACCTTGCTGTAATGGCCAAACGACGACTTTCAAAACAGGAAGTTTTACACTTCTTGAAGTTTTATCAGCCTTGCATAATATTAATTTGTCGCCTCTTATAAAGAGCGTCCATGCTTCCGTCATCCAAAGCGATATATAATAAAGAGCGTTCTCAATAATGGAATTTTGTAATCGTTTTCGACGTATTCCGCGTAGACAATTTTGTTTATTTTAAATTATTCGCAATGCCAATGTGACATGAATGACACACAAAGCAAAGACATACCTTGTATTATTTGTTCTGTACCACAATTGACAATTGAGCGTTCATTTCAACTGCAAACAATATGTATTATCTAATCTGGTAATAATATTGTTACAAAACCCACGGAACTCCGAAATTCAGATTTGTAAGCACTCAAAAAAAAAACCTTAGCGAGGCCATAGCAATTTTCTAGCTGTTTTCGAGTTTCGCGCAGGAGTGAGACAAGTGAGACGGAAGCAGGCAAACATTAACAACCTTTCTTGATGACAGCTGCGCTGGTGCAGCATTAAATATAAAATGCCAGTGGATTATCTTATATATGCGAGTCTCCCATATGGAGCCTCGCGTATATAAGAGAATCCACGGCATTGCTTACCTTACACGGTCGCGGTAAATATTGTTAGGTCCATGTATTCTTGTATTGATGCGAGGCTCCCAATAGGGGAATGTATATGTATTGGCAAAGGATTTTCGCAAAAGTCAAGGAAGCTCCAGTTATGGAAGGGTTAAAGATTGACTATCTCTTCCTATAACAATTATGAAATTGTTTCTTTTGTATAAAATAATAAATATGAATTGTCAGGAAACGTTCTATCAATTTATATTGATTTGATTTCGAATATTTTATTATGAAATGAGAGGATTAATAAAAGGGACATTTAACTGTTCTATTTTTAGAACATACTATTTGGGAGATATCATGCAGCGATAGATATAATTAGAGTGCTCCCATTGCTACGCTCAGAATGTCACATAACGATCGTTTGTATTGTTTTATTCCATAGTTATAGCGCCCGCTCTCCAGCGGCAAAGCCGCGGAAGCGAAGCCACCTAGGGTATACGTATGCGTATATGAGATATACTAATCGACTTTTTCAGGCCAATCTAAAAATAAATTGAACTTACCTAAAAAAGAACAATTTATTCATAATTCAAGGGTCAGCCGAGTCCAAACAATTATTGTTGGCGACGGCCGCCATTTTGTATTGATTAATAACACCTCGAAATGTGTAATTGGACAAAATGCTCCAGGACAAAAATAAAAAACTTTGTTCCGGTAAATGTTAGCTATACTTCATCATACGTATGAACATCATGCCCCTAAAGCCAAAGATATTTTAAAAAATGAATGTAAATTGAACCAAAGCCCTGGTTAACAAAAACTTAAATTGCATGAAAAAGTTTTGTTTACACATTAAAATTATTAAAAATATTTGCCCCGAAAGAAGATTCTAGTGGCCTTACTGGCCGTTTATATTTGATCTTCCATTTTCTAACGGTATTTCTGCCTAAAAGATTGAAGAAATATTCTCAAAGTTCAAGGCCGACAAACGGAAACTATAAGTTCCGATTGAAAGATTGCAGAGCCCTTTGTGAAGGTTGCTTCTTGGAAAACCAGTAAATGCGTCATGACATCAAAACGTACATCATGACGTCACAACCTGCATCGGCGCGCAAAATTCCGGACAGGACTGCGTCGATGGCCAGACAGCTGAGACTCGTATCACACGGGCAGGCTAAACATCCATATTTACGTTATTGGTAATTATTTACATACAATGTATATATTATTTTCTTTTGTCCCGTTACGGTTTATCATCAAATCCTTCTAAAGATAAAAAGTCATCCGATAATCCCATGAACAGTAACAAGGGGGCGCAAATTACTTTTACGTATGATCATATTAAGCGCTAATGAGTCTAATTAACGTTTATTCGATTACACAATAATTACACAATAAAATTTCTGGTCTCTGCTAGTAAACAATATTGTTCGTTAGCTAAACAATCACACTTGTTTATACCAGAAAATATTCGAAATATAACCATACAGTACTAAACGCGTCTACTATACCCCAATGGTATCTATTCGAAGATACCTGGGGTTACAGTGGGGTAACATTTATGTTTTGAGGATAGGACTTAACAAAAGCCCCTAAACTTGTTGCCCAATCCTCTTTTTAACATTTTATAATTATATGTCATGTCTATGTATTGTTTGTACTTTTATTCTGTTTAGTTCAAATAAAATATTGTTTGAACTAAATTAAATGTAATCAATATTAATCGATAGAAGCGTTTCCGGACAGGTGTCTTCGATTAATATCTTATATTGTGTTCCCCGGTTACTATATAACACATGATTAAAGGGAGAGATAAACCATCTTTTAAAGACATACTATGTACTTGTTCGGTTGCGTGAAATTGATAAGATAGTTTTCAGGAGCTATGCCAACTGGAGGAATGCAATATTATATTAATATCGCTGAAAATCAAAAGCAAATAGACTGTGCCACTCCATAGAAAACATCATCTGAACTACGCTCAATTGTAAATATTTACTACTCGATTCGGGACGCATCTATCGGCGATAAACTAACGAAATTAATTTCGCCTTTGAGAGTCACTGCATTTAATTAATATATAAGAATGACGGTGTTTGTTGTCAATTGGGATATAATATTTCAAAAAATACCTACTTTGAAAAAGATTAATCTACATTTCTATTTGATCACCCTACCGGAGTGTTTCACATCACTTTAAGGTGATCATTAGTAAGTTTAGTGTGGGCTCCAAACCGCCATGGTTAGACGTGGATACAATACCGGGCTCCAAACCGCCATGGTTAGACGTGGATACAATACCATTTAAGTCTGCGATGGCGATCATCTTTTTAACTTCCTCAGTCGTCGTGTCTCTCCCCAGGTTCCGTAGCACGACTTGTAGTTCTGATGTCGTGATGCTCCCATCTAGGTTACCGTCGAATTCACAGAAAGCGTCTTTGTACTCTGCAAATAAATCAAGTTTCACTTGTAAGCTTTATAACTTGTGCCAAATCCGTATGTACATGTATACGTCATTTGATACATTAAAGTGAATTGGATTATTTTGCTGGGGTGAACGAATGGGATAAGATAATAATGTGGTTCTTTAAAAAGAAAACTGCGTATATCAGGGCCTGGAACCTACGTCACCGGAAAATTAACCCTACATCGAAATAAATGCAAATAAAGTTCGACGCGCCACTTTGACATCATTTTTTTTAAATACATACAATCGATTTCGATGTAGTATTATAAGCAAAGGAGCTATGCCACCTGTAAGTCTAGACAAGTGCAGAAACCGAAAATCTGAAAGAATTTCTAATAGTTAGAATTTCGCGTTAGCAATTCAAAATCACCTCCAATTTCCTATTTTCGTGCAGGTGCTAACGCCAACATTTCATGGTATCCGCGCCCTAAACCCACTATAAAACCGTATACATTGAGTTTCGGGACGTTAGACATGCTAAAATTTAAATCAATGAAATAAAATTAAATTTCCCGTGGTTTGTTTGTAACTTTATTAAGATTTTAGATAGATAGATATTTTAATTTAACTCAGATCGTCATAGAATAGACATAATTGAGACATAATTAGTACAGAATGTTCAATGCAGTAGAATGTTGCGCATGCGATACAGTTTAAATAGAAGGGGGTAGACTAACTCGAAAGATATATAATATAAACATATGGTAATATCGAGGGTATGGTGGGTGGGGTGGTCAGTGGCGGGGGTCGTGTGAGGTGGTAAAGAATTATGAGATAAGCCGGTAAATTTTGCCTCAGGGGGGTCCCATGATACGCTGGGCTTCGCGCAGGAAGTTTGCGATATTAGTTATCGTTTTTCTATTTGTTGTCGTGAAGAGTGCGTTTAATTTGTGTGTGTTTGGCCGAGTATAATAGAACGGTTTCAAATATTTTGTTCTGATATCTACAAGACTCTGACATTTCAGTACAATGTGATATTCGTCGCCTAGCTCTTGGTTGCATAACGTGCATTTTCTGTCTGAATAGCTTTTTTTGTACCATGATCCGGTTTCAACAGGTAGTCTGTGATTTCTGGTTCTAAAGACACAAACAAATTTTATGAATTTTTCTATTAATGGTAACGCCCACATCGAGTTAACGCTCACGTAATTTGTATTCGCTTGTCAAGATCCAGTCCGTTTGACTGCACTCACAAATGAGTCACAATCCATATAATCCGGTAGTAAATGAACTACATGTAATAACGATCGTGTTCACATATACACACTCGGTTAGATGCGTTACTCTACACAAATGGCTGTTATATATATGCCAATATACCATTTGATATTACTATATATGTTCAGAGGAAGTCTATACAAACACTCAACGCAGTGATATGATTATATATATTTAGAAGTATGGCAAAACATGAGCATGAATATATGGCATAATCCTTGTTTTCACGTTCTTGTTGTATATTCGTTAGTTTAATTAAGTACATGTCCTGTCATTCGTTCTCTTATTCCATATTCTTTGTACTATTACTTAGTTATTCCATTCTATTTCCGTTGGTTAAATCCATGTTAATTTTTTCATATTTCCAGTTTCGTCCGATACTTTTCGTTAAAACGTAATAAAGATTGCTTTATATTCTTTGTTTACCCATGTTCACTGATAATGAATTGAATGTGTTATTCGGCCCAGCTGGTAACATACGTTGTCAAAGAATCTGGTCACACATCAATTATATTCACAATCCAAAATCAGATATGTAACGGATAGATACATTTTCAACACACCCTGTCCCATCACCATTCAATAATCACAAAGTACCGTTAGTTACCCAAGTCCCAAAAACTATCTTGTCACATATATATTAACTATAGCAGGTTAGATAGTGAATTGAGAACATATATGGTTCATGTGCCTGGACATTCATTTAGTTTGGTTATGTTTAACATTATTACATAATTTTATATAAACTGAATAGTCCGTGTATTGAATACTTTTGCAGACAAATATGATATATACAAGGGGAAAAAAGCAATATAAAGTTGAACAGAACATAGAATTACAAGCAAAAGTGGCATGTTCTGTCTTCGAAGCCAAGAGAACAACTATTTTCGCCAGCTACCAAGCGTCGGACAGTATGCATATACGTCCGACTGTGAGACCAATATGTTCGAACTATATATAATTATACAACTCCCGAAAGCTCAGAACTCCCCGAAACACAAGAAAGCTAGAGGGCTAAACTGTCCCCAACATCGGCGAAAAAGAAGATTCGCGTCCGGTTGTTCCCAGTTGAGAGTGGCGCTAGTACAAGTGATCCAGAGAACGAAATGATTCTACTAATTCCAACAGTGTTGAAAGAACTAAAATACTAAATCGGTGTGAAGATGTGCCACTGGACTTTTTTTAAGCTCTTGGCAAGTGGAAAATTTCCACTGGATGGCATAGCGTTCCATATATGCATGTATAGATGTAGTGCGATGGTACCATAATTATGATACATCGACTGTACGATACCCAGAAAACAACCAAAAAGGACATTATAATCCACATATTTCGGCAATCAGTTTCGCTGTACCTGATATTGCAACACTAAGAAGTTTTATCACTAAGACGACAAAGGTAACAATCAAAGACTGCCAATTGGGACACAGCCCACCCCATCACCACAGAAAGTGTCATTTTACTACCATGATCACGGGTAGGAGATATACCACATGCCAGAGAAAAGAAGGCACACTTGAACAAAAATCGTTTATCAGGAAATTATCACATAACATTTACACATTTATCGCTGACCTTAGCTATTGTAAATTAATAAGAACATATCAAAGAAACAATATATATATTGTGTGCATACGCAATTTTACTTAAGATTTAACAATATAAAAATAAATTTGCTTTAGACTATGTGCACATCATAACAGTACTGTGATCGCGTGTTATTTCATGAGATGCATATTACATCATTCCTATAATTACCATCGCATTGGCATGCACCCAAATATATAGCTCACATATGACATCTCGGAAAACAAATATTCCAATTTAAAAATGTTTTAAATTATATTGATGACATAGTTCGATCTCTGATCATCAATTAACGTCTTATATATAATCAATGGCATGATTTGATGTGTCTGCATAGACCACTCCTGACACAAAAATGTTTATGGCATTTTGAACATAACTGTAGTTAATTTCCCCGGAATATAGGCCCATGTGGTCCTAGAGGTCGCACGGCGTTTCAAATAGGAAATTACTGTGTACAAAACTGTGTGTCAGCTCTTTAATTTCTCTTTTCAAGTGCCGTTTCAAATCATAATCGCCCAAGAAAGACGCCGCACAAGTTTCACACCGGAAAGTACACTCGTGGCACTCCAAATGGCACTTGCTGTAATAGCGTGCGCCGCAATTTTGACAACTGAACTGGACGCTGTTCGTATGTCTGCATTCATGATGTCCCAGTGAGGTCTTGGTGGACAGGAAAACACCGCAAAACTGGCAAAGCAATTGTCTGAAATATAAAAATGATATATTAAAACTATATATATAATAGCAATAATATGAACGATCGAGGTATGGTTGCCGGCAAAACAGATTGCAATAATAATTAAACACATGTGAATGCTTCCACATGTCCCATAACTGTGAAGGCATACAATAGTCTTAAAAGCAATTGCGATATTCGGCAGGCGAAAGCAAGTATTCAGCGAAATTGCTGATTCTGGAATCACATGTTGATTGTATGGAGGCGTTACCAGTTTCGTTAAAATTCCAGTTTTAAAAGCCCATGTAGGCGTTACCATTTCAAAACTATGAAACACGCCTCGAAAATTGGTGACGGAAACCACCTTAACGCAATAATCTTGACCATAGTTACATATATATCTCGGTATAGATGACTGTGAGCTAGCAAACAATGTTTTACGGCTCACAAGCAATGATTTTTTTATTGGTTTATGCACATAGTTTGCAAAAACGAGAAATACTCACTTCGAGTCGTTTCGAACATCCGCCATTTTTCACCAAAAAACTTTCTTTTATGACGTAGGTTCCAGGCCCTGTATATGTCCAATTTGGCAGCACGAAATATTCTTATATACAGCGACTTTCATCTGATTTGATTTGATTTTTATTGACAATGGTATATGACAATATATATGTACAAAATAGATTACATAATAATCACAAATATATTGTACATTGGATGGAAATATATATAGAGATCATGATGGATAGTTGCCATGCGATGTTTTCAAGTCTGCTTAAGGTTGAAAAAGATGTTAATTTTATGATGTTAAATTTCTATTACACTTGTATTTTGTTCTGTAAATTATTTTCATTGTCCAAGATCACATCAGAAAGAAAGTTCCAAAAAGGAACTCTCTTATTTACATGATGGTCCTATTTTATGACTACAATTTACAGAAGAATCCCTGTTTGTAGAGAACAATCACTAAGATTTGTATTCAATAGTAAAAAAAATGAAAAAATAGAACAATGTATTGTGTTTTATTGCCATTTAGAGATTTATTGAATTAAAAGTAGGTTTGAAAATTGGATTTTAAATTATATGGAATATTTAGATGAAGCAATATGTTAAAATAAAAAATGAGTTGTCCAGTTTATAGAGCTAAGTATATATATTTGTAAATATATCCCGTGAAAGTTCAATCTATTGAGGAAATATTTATTTAATTGTATGAAAAAGACCATATCTCATTACATATATCAAAATTGAGAGATTAACATAGTATATACATGTGAGACAGGAGATAACAAGTTAGGATACGCCCTCGAACTGTCAATCTATAAAATAAACACTGAGAATCCATCAACACTAAGGGTGCATTTACACTGATATAGAACTGTATACAGATATGTATGAAGTCACGTGTCGCGCATAACTGTGATCACAATATGATTACTAATAGTGAACGCGCGCTTATCAGTACTCTGGTAATTGACAATTCACTACGAGTCGTTTCAGTTTAGGCCAGACATAAAAATGGATCAACTATCAGCAGACAACAGCGATTTGGTATGTGATCATCAGATGATTTCAGGTGATCATCTATATATCTATAGGTCTCCTGTTTGACACCATCTGGGCGTTGGCCATTTTGGATCTGTATGGAATGGGTATCCACCATACAACACGCTTTCTTTGACCAAATGTAGTAAAAATTCCAACTGATGACAATTCCAATGGCAATGTTGACCAAATGTAGGGACAATATTTTTTTATTAAATTAACTAGCAGTTTTTGACTGGCCACGGGGAGGAACCAGGACACAATATTTCCAAGTGTTGGAAATTTCCAACCTGACACCCGCTCCCATAAGGTTGGAAAACTTCCAGCTGATGGCCATTCCAGTCCAAAATTTTTGATAAACAGTAGGAAATTATGCAAATATTGGTCCGAAAACAATACCCCCCCCCCCCCCCAAATATAATGTTTGAAAATCAAACTACAAGATCATTTTCAACCTATTGTTGGTTTGGAAATTACAACTAATGTTGTGTCAGGTATGAAATTTCCAACTGTTGAAAATTTTGACCAAAGTTGCCACGTCCCTGTCCGTGTTCAATATTCGAAATACACGGGTTGAAATGACAACGAACGCTAAAACACATTCGCCAAGCCCGAGTAACAATTAATCAAAACAGATTTGCCTGTCACAATGCTTCGGCGTTGACCGTGAAGTGTAGCGGACACGATTTTTGCTCACACGAACTAATACCGTTTTCTTTCTGTGTGCATTTCTATATCAACCCGTTTACACTAGTCTGCGTGTAGATCTGTGTACAGTTCTATAGCAATGTAAATGCACCCTAAAATGACCACATACACACTACTACCATGCCGTATTGTCGGCTGCGGACATACAGTAATGCCCTAATTAATCGACTTCTTAACCACATGATAATTATGGGTAACTTTTCTGGATTTAGTCGGAAATATGGCTTGTTGCCATGAATGGCCATGAATGGCAACAAGCCATATTTCCGACTAAATCCTGAAAAGTTACCCATAATTCTCCTGTGGTTAAGAAGTGGATTAATTAGGGCAATACCGTATCTGTACATGACTGAGAGATGGAATACCTAACTACAAGTAGTAGCGTAAATATAAATAGGCAAGTACTGGCAACATTTTGTCATTTGTCAAACTTTAAAGTGGTGTCGATGGAGTGCTGTATCTCTATCATTTAAATAAAGTATCACATAACGTATTTGTGGTTGCCTAATGTGCAGGGAATAAAGGTGCTGTGACCACAGAATGCATGCAGTAGTCATACAATACCGTACAAATCAACCATTGTTATCGTCCCTTTATTTCCCACACAGCAGTCAAGCACAAAATATAATTAAAAAATATAAAAAGAGTGACCCGATTCCTGCTACCTTTTGCAGAGACATCAATAATACAACTACTCATCATTTTCAATTCCAGCTACATTGGCAAATAAGTGGGAAATGATGAGATTTTCGAAGCTTCTGTGGACGTCTGTGCACATTATGTTCCTTGACAAAAGTGGCAAGCTGTTCCACTGAATAATTATATTGTACATAAATGTTTTCCTGATGTGAGAATCGATGTGTGGTATATGGAGGCTAAGGACACTGCATCTGGTGCCACGAGAGTGCACCTTATTTACCAGTTGGAAATCCTGCAGAACATAACTATAGGTTCATTGCTATGCTGAACTTTATGTGCACGTATAAGGACGAGTGTTCTGAAAGATATGTTATATTTAATAGTGAGCCACTTCATTTTCCAAAATTTAGAGTATGTTATGCTATCCCGCATGCGGAGTCCAAAGACAAATTTAAAGCGAACAGTCTTATTATGTCACCCGATCCGCATAGCAGTATAAGATATAGATACTTAATAACGGTCATTTTTAACCATCAAGAGATACTTAATAGTGTACCGTGTACGCCCATCCAGTACACCATTACGATATATAAACCTTAATACTGATCTGACCAGGGTCACAACACGACGATTATATTGACGAAATAACGTTGATGTTCAGTAATGAAATAAAATATAAAAAACATTTAAAGGCACGGGCGGCGTTCGTAGCAGAAATATTCATATTTGTTCAAATCGCCACCAACAGAGGAATATTGAAATATACATAGTTTTGTTCATATGCCAAACATAATCAGCGCGTAATTGGTATATTACCGTCAAGACGTACGATGGTGTATGTAAACAAGAGCCTGCTCGTGTTACAGAAGTTTTGCTTCTGTTTACATAACGCAGCGCAATTATATTGGTTAATCACACAAAAATGATATAAACGATCTTTATGATTTCCATATCAGGTAAACAGTAACAAATAACGCTCTTTATGTTTACCATATCCGGATCTAAACAAAACCCAGGAAATGTAACGTTTTTTTTCTTTTGTTTACATAACAAAGGAAACACATTTTACAATAACAAACTGTTTATGCCATATTTCTGAATGCTATAAGAACAAAGTTTGTCTATATTTTTCTATTCTTTCTGTTTATGGCGGTTTTTGACAGAGGTGAATATTTAAACAACATAACCACCGCCAAGACCGCCCGTATCTTTAAAAATAAAACGTTTCTTTAAGATATTTTTTTTTCCGAAGAATTTATATCGACTAAATAACGGAGATATTCAGAACTGGGAAAAAATAATAAATAAATAAATAATAAAGAGCGTTTTTTTAAGGAGCTCTTTTGTTGAAAGGCACGTGAGGTCTTAGTTGTCCAATCACCGTAAACAGAAAAGCATTAAACGCATACAGTTTCGTTCATATATACCATGACCATCGCGTAAACAGCATGTTATCATAAAGATTTACTATATTTTACCTAAGCTAGAGCCTGATTGTTTTACAGAAGACAGCACATTGCTACTGGCTATTCACACACAAATGGCATAAACGCTCTTTATTCGTTCCATATCAGGAATTCATCAACAAAGAACGCTCTTTATGTTTACCATCATAATATAAACAAACATCAGAAAAGTAACTTTTTATGCTTTTGTTTACGTTACAATGGTCAAATATATGATAATAACATACTGTTTATGCGATATTTCTTATTTGTATACGGACAAAGTCTGTCTACATTTTGTTGTACTTTTTGTTTGTGGCGGTTTTTGACGGGTGGAAATATTTTCACAGGATACCCACCGCCAAGGCCAACCGTACCTTTGAAGAAGTGATTACAGAATGAGTTGTATATAACGTAAATGGTGGGCTCGATGGGCATATACGGTGCATACTTAAAGGATTGCTATACTGACGAATACAACAAAAACACTATCGGAAAGCATGACGTCATATGAGTTGACAAACTTACAACGCGAAATTCGGAGTCAGACTTAATTGTGTCGGCCTATATGACGTCATCAAAATTATGTAATAGAATAACTATATGGCATCATGTCAACTATTGAAATTAAGTCTTGTATTTTGTGTTATTTTGGCCGGGCTAAGGATTATATATAATAATGTATACAGTACAGTTGTGAATAAAGTTATTAGTTTCCAATTGAAGCTTTTAATAAGGTAATTTAATAAATATATTGTCGCCGTGGACGATTTTAAATTAATTTTTTTTTTTTTAAATGACTTAATAAACTTTGATATTATCGGATCGTTATAGAAAATATCTATCAATATATTTTCATCTTAGTTCTTTGCGAATTTCACATGTGAAAACAAAATGGTATTCATCACCAAGGTCTTGTGGTCACGTAGGAAACAAACTCACTGAGAGTGACTTATTTTTTCCACGATCCGGTTTCTATCGCTAACTTATGATTTCTGATTCAAAGTTTCAACAGTATTGGCACATTGCTGATACATGGAAATGACAAGTACTTAGGTCTAATAAAATCGCACCAGGCATAAGGGGTGATCGGTGTCGCGTCTTATAAGAGCAGCTCATCACGATTTTATTGTTCGAGACTTTTCACAAAATTACTATTAAATTTACGGATATGGACAACATCCTGACAGCTTGACGCACGGGGATTCTCACGTGAGACGAAATATACCCAACGCAATTTATCTATGTGCAGATGTGTCAAGGATGTGCCACCAGTCCTGCCTGGAGACGATCTGACATTATCCATGTGGTGTATAACGCACGGATAAGAACCTGTGATCTGAAAGCGATACAACTACCTTTTCCATGAAATATACACGTATGTGTAACTGAATATAGTGGGGCAACTGCCTTCAAACCATTTAACGATCGTATGTAACATGTGATGGTGTCAACCTTACTAGGACACTATATCCTATCCGCAATCATAATAGTGATTTGCGAAAGGTCTCTATTTAAGAATTAGTAAACATATTGAGCATCTCAGAGACACATTACTATTTCATTCGAAAAACATATTAATGCTTATTTTCCAATCTCAATAGAAAAAAACTTCACCACAACACTTAGCAGGGAACACGATGCTGCATAATTGTTTCTTATTCTACCTTATATGGAGCGTTGTATTATTCATGGTGCCCTTTATCCTTCGTACGTGGGTTACTGTTTCTAAGTGCATAGTCATTCTTGACTCATCGACCTATGACCTCTTAAGACTAGCTCGCTTGTATAATAAGAACTCATTTCGCGGATGATTATATCCTCAGCAATCACTCTATAAAACATCATGGTTAACCCTTTACCAAACAGAACGGTCCTGTGCCAATGCATTCTCTTATATATGCGAGGCGACCTATGGTCGACTCGCATATATAAGAGAATGCATTGGCACAGGGCATAACTGTAACTATCACAATGTGGTCAAGGAGCCGGTTCCAATGATATCCATATTTGTATGGTTCTATTGAGACAGACCGAAGATATTTTAGGCTGTTGAAGCTTTATTTGGCCGGTTTTGGCCGTTTTGTTGGGTAAAGGGTTAATATATAATAGGGGAAGAAGCTCTACAATTATTCGCCTACTTAAATGAAGCTCAATATATACATGGCAGCTGGCAAGCGACCAGACCTGAGAAATACGACACCACATTCGCGAGCCTTCTTGTTCAGTGTGAAAATGGTATGCGAATATGCCGAAGGGAAGCCCACATAGTTACTATGTATGATGTATGGACGACGGAAGCGAATAGGAATAAAACACATTCGCCCAGAACGGTGCTGTATGATTTATGACACTCTTCAGAAATAAGCCTGAGTTTAGTGTTCCTGTCATTTGCAGAATGAGGTCACCAGATGATATAGTGATGCTATCCCATATAGCGGGCTAGCATCACCAAATTCACCCTCTTGGAACCTCATTCTGCTTAGGCCTCATCTGCTATAAATAAAAGGTAGTCGTTCATTGGACGAGCCTGAAATCGGAAAGCCGATTCGACGAGGGTGATGAATGACTCATCAGGCACATGTGATCAATGATCTCCCAGGCAATATCAAAGGGACATGTCAAATTTTCGCGGACGATACAAAATTAATCGAAAATCCGCGAATCGACAACATCCAAGAAGACATAGCTTCTGTCTGCAAGTGGTCCCTAGAATGGCAGTTGTATTTTAATTCTGCAAAGATCCACGTCGTACACTTTGGTCACAACAACCCGAGAAATAAATACCGTATGTTGGACACAACTGCAGAACCAACCATTATAGCTAGCACAACGGAGCGCGACCTCGGCGTAGTTATATAGCTGAACAATTGAAGTTTAATGAACACGTTAATTGTATTTGCAGCAAGACAAATATGATTATCGGGGTGATTTACAGAACATTCACTAACTTCGACATCGACACATTCAGAACACTGTATATCGCCATGGTAAGGCCAGTACTAGAATATTGCAACACAGCTTGGCGCCCACATTATAAACATCAAAGCACAGAGATCGAACGAATACAACAAAGAGCGACGAAAATGGTGCCTCTTCTTGTGAGAAATATGCCTTATCGGCAACGCACGATAAGACTGAATTTAATGTCACTCAAATTCAGGGGGGATCTCATTGAACTGTACACAATGATGAATGGACACTATAACTTTGACCCTTATCAGTTATTTCAAAAGAGCATGAGCACCAATACTAGAGGGGATGAATAGAAATTACAAAAGAAAATAGTTAAAAGGGACACGAGAAATTCTACTTTACAAATAGAGTTATCCCACATTGGAATTCACTACCAGATTTCATAGTTTCTGCTGGAAGTATAGAACTGTTCAAAACATATATAGACTCACATTTTTATGATATGAGGTACGATGTTGATGACTCTCATGCATGATAATGTCATTATTCTTAAACAATGTGTAAACGTTACCGGAACGAGAAGTCTTAGGACTTGTTCCATTGACTATGACGATGATGATGCTTACACTGTAGTGTGCGCGATCAGGGGAAACCTGTTAAAACAATTAGGCCGTTACAGCAGTAACAAGATCTGATATGTGTAGCTTGAGATCCTATTTTATTAAAGATCATGTGCCAGTGCATTCCCATATATATAAGAGAACGCACTGGCTTACATTGTCAAGATTAATATTGTTAGGTCAATGTAGTCTCTAATATATGCGAGTCCCCATATGGGAGACTCGTATATATAAGAGAAAGCACTGGCACAGGGTTTCCGCAATATATCAGGAACCTCCAGTCATGGAAGGGATAACATTGCTAACAGTACTAACATACTCACTGGCGAGAAGTTCCCTTGTGAAATGTTCAGACAATAAGTCCAAAAATCGTTGTTGAAATTTTTATATACTTCTTTATTCATCCATGATGAAGAGCAGCTCTAATTACATAATATTAAATACAGGTATTCGTTATCATATATGATATTTACATATATAGCAGGCGGTCTGATAAATACCTACATAGTGGTAAATAAAGTGGTGCAACGTCAAAGAGCTGGGATAGTTCAAGAGAAAGTGCGTGATCCATTTTCCGCATATAAGATAGCAGTATCGATTATCAGGTAATGTATATTTCCATTATATACACAGCCGTGCGTGGTATATTGCGTTGTGACACTTCAAAGAAAGAAACAAGAATAGTTCTACCAATGAATATTAATCATATTAGTCGATGTTGAAGAAAGCATACATCAACTTTCAATTTGATATCAGAATTCGCCTCATAGGTCGTCCACCATCGCGAATTGTAAATCTCAATTACCTGACCACTTATTTAATTGAAACATCTGTACGATTGACACATACAGGTGTATGTACATATCACTACATTGAATTGATCGGGCCCTACATTATCACACCGAGTTGAAAATATCTAGTCGTTGGAGCAAACAAGGTACCAACGGCGGCGGTGCCAAGTGAAGTGATATGTACAGTAATGCCCTAAGTAATCGACTCATTAACCACAGCAGAATTATGGGTAACTTTTCAGGATTTAGTGGGAAATATGGCTTGTTGCCATTCATCGGAAAGTTCTCCACGACTAAATCCTGAAAAGTCACCCATAATTATGCTGTGGTTAAGGAGTCGATTACTTAGGGCATTACTGTAGCTAGTGAGATGCGGAGAGTTGGTTCATGTCATTCCAGTGATCTCACTGCTTCAATAAGATGTGATGCGACGGCTAGATATATTTACTATATATTTAGAGAACACGAGTCATATAACAGGACATTGAACAGACATGTACATGTACGTCATAGTTTACTCGAAAATGACATTTTCGCCCTTTGATATTTTTTTCTATATTTTCCAAAGATATCAGTTACCCCGAAAAATGGTGAAGAAAAATGGTGACGAAGTCACATGAACACATATCTTCTCAATAATCATATGAATATGAGAACGTTATTAATTTTAAAAATATATTATACGTGGCTCATTCGCTAACTTTTTTCGTTGAGCTCTTTATATATCCCTAGTCTACAGCAGCGCCAGCAAGTGTTCAACATAAAGTATGTCAACTCTACCGCACGTGCGTTCGGTTGGTATCGCGTTCCGCGTTCGGATTTCGGAGGTAAAAAATAATGTATTCGTTCACTTGTAGACTAGAAAAGCCGCACGATGTTCGGGATAGAGAGTTTCCGGTTTATTGAGGTAATTGTTAATGAGAATGCACTTGGGTGAATTCGGGGGGCCGGACAAGTTGTTCGATATGGAGAGGGATTCGGTTTATAGAGGGTCCGTTTTTTTGGGAGGGGGGTTTACTGTATAATTGAAGAAAACGATGAATACAATTCAATTCAAATGTTTATTTCTCTCGTACCATGAGAACATTGAGATGTGAGATAACCTGCCCTCGCTTATATGTGAGATAACTTGATAACACCAGTTTCTAGCAAAGTATCATGTAGGTTCCGGACCCTATAACAACACCCCCTTCCGTTGCCCATCGAACCGTCAGATTGGGCACAATGCCGACAGCGTTACACCGCCCATAGATAAACATATGTTCTCGGTCTTCCTCACAAAATACAGAATCAGGTATAAACCTGAAAATATTGCTTCTTTGTACTATGTTTTAATGAAATCCATATATCGACCAAAGCTCTCATTTCGCTGATATCAAAATAAATTGGTTCCCTGAGTATTTCACGATCGATAGGTCAAGTCATGGTTTTAACCCTGTCATGATGTTCGTGGCGAGAACTGCGATGGTGCAGCATTAAAGATTATGTGCAAGTGCATTATGTTATACATGTCGTAGGGAGCTTCGCATATATAAGAAAATGGCACTGGCCTACAGGGTGAAGGCAAATATTGTTAGGCCATGTGCAATCACTGCAAATGTATTCTCTTATATAAACGAGGCTCCATTACTTTGAAGCCAGTACTCGTCCAATATGAACCTACATGTATGTGAATACTTATGCATAATATGTGTACAGCGAATGGGGACGCCCTTCGCCTACTACACTGTCCATAGAAGCCGAGAACTCGGAATGTTCACGAACTGTGTTACTTTTCTGTCAAAATTGCTTCGCATATATAAGAAAATGGCACTGGCCTACAAGGTGACGGCAAATATTGTTAGGCCATGTGCACTCGCTGCAATGTATTCTCTTATATAAACGAGGCTCCATAAGGGAGACTCGCATATGTAATTCATTGGCACGGGGTTCATTTTGGACCTGGTAAGAACTGCGAGAACTAAATTGACAATTCGCCGATAATCCGCAATAAAATACCATATGAATTTTTAGTCTGTTCTCCTGAAAATAAGCTCATATAGAACTTATTTAAAAAACACAAATAAGCCCATATCGGCATTATTTAACTCTGAGTTACGCTCTATAAGAGCCTCAGCCTAAATGGATTAACCGGATGTACGCTCTTTATAATGTGCTTTCACTGTAGCCCGTCCAATACAACGGAATAACGAGTATAAGTCCACTATGCATTGGTTTATATCAGAATAAAATAAGTTATATTGAATTGCTTTATTTCACTCAATCATAATATGTATGCAACACAGAGTGAACGAGAGACCGATCACGATCGGCAGATGTTTAACCCATACCTTGGTGATAGCGATTAGCTATAACTGACAATTGGTCAAAGATACGAGCACAGTAATCCATATATCAGTACCAAACTTAAAATCAAAAGCTCAAATAATTTTTCTCAAGAAAGGGTTAAAGTATTTGGGGTGGGGGAGGAGTCGTTTTAAATCTCATTACTCTGTCCCTATTCACACAAGGACCTCTCACTGTGAGATCCAATGGTTTAGCCATTAATCAATTTGACAGATAGGATAAACAATTATCCAGCCAGCAGGTTGTTTATCTTTACCTTTATACAACCACCCCCTACAGCTCTGTAACAAATCACTCAATTAATAAAAGATTTCGCTTGGAATGACATCTATTAAAGGTACTCTCATATACTCTGGATATTGGATGTTCTCAAGGTAATTTATTGATATCATTATATTACATGCAACTATTGCAATAAAATCTTGATATTTTCAAAACAGGACATCACACATAATTAATGGTACACAACTAAAACAAATTAGTGTCAATGACAAATTTTTTAATTAAATAATTTTTTTATTATTATAACATTTAAAAAAATATTTTTGGTGTGTTAAATTGAGCGAGGAGTTCAATCTAAACAAAAATTTAAAAAACAAAAATTTCGAATTTAAAAACAAAAAAGGGTCATAACTCCTTTAAAATAAATCGGATCAAACCCATATTCGAACTCGATCTGTATTTTGGATGAGAAACATATAGACAAAATTTGGTTCTGATCAAATAGAAAATGTTTGAGTTATCGAATTATGCGTAAAGTGTCTACGGACGGACATACAGATGTACAGACAGGCGGATGGACGAACGACGAGTGGTCAATCCGGATGTTGACACTATGTGTACCATACTATGGTATGGGTACACATAAAAAGTTTTATCTCATGCAGAGTACAATAAAAATGTATCAAACCTGGTGTGCCCCTTTAATATTTCAATTCACATTTGTAATCAATTGAAATCAATGTCGAAAAAGCTTTCCATTAATATATAAATAAAACAAACTAGACCTACCGTTCTAAAAGTGTTATGAACAATTATTGTGTTCTCATAGACTGATACAGAGCTCTCCAGTTTTTAAAAATTTGAAAACCAAAGTTGTCTTCCCATGCAACCAACAAAATATCGACGAATCATCTAAATACAATCACATTATTAACCTCCAATAGTAATGCTATTAAACAATAAAACAAGATTGTGCCTTTAAGATAAAATTTAAATAACCATGCATATAAAATATAATAGTATAGACATTCCATCTATGATATCTCATAATTATGGCCAACACATCTCCCTGCAGTCAATTAACTCAATGCAAGAGAGAGTCATTGTAACTGGATACTATCTCTGTTGCTCTTTGTGAGAAGAGAACTTCATGGCATTGTAAACCGGATTTATTATATTATATCTGGCCAGTGCAAACTGTGTATCTTTGATATATTTTAGGGCCATAACTCCATTAACAAATATCGGATCAAACCCATATTCGAACTCGATCTGTATTTTGGGCTGTGAAACTCACATACCAAATTAGGTTCCAATCAGATGTTTGAGTTATGGCAGAATGCGTGAATTCTAAGTCGAACAAGGGCCATAACTCTGTAAAAAAAAACTCGGATCAAACCCATATTTGAACTCGATCTGTATTTTGGCCTGAGAAACCAATATACAAAATATGGTTCCAATCGGATAGAAAATGTTTCAGTTATCGCATTACACGTGAAGTGTCAACGGACGGACGAACGGCTAGACAGACGGACGGACGGACAAACGACGAGTGGTCAATCCGGACGTCGACACTATGTGTACCATACTATGGTATGGGTACACATAACAACGTATATATAGCTATATGTACACAATGTTAGTATGGCCGTTGCGTATGGTGGTCCTGGTCCGTAAGTGCCATTCGTCGTGTTCTTCCTCGCCATCATCATCATCATCATCATCATCGTCGTCGTCGTCGTCGTCTCCATCGTCGTCGTCGTAATCATCAATCATCATCCCGTTGCCGTCAAAGTGCTTTTATCTTCACTTTGAAGCAAGTCTATGAATTTGCCATTACTCGTCCAATATGAACCTACATGTATGTGAATACTTATGTATAATATGAACCTACATGTGTGTGAATACTTATGTATAATATGAACCTATTTGCTCGAGATTATGTTTGAATATTTCCCTGGAAAAAGACACCAATAACAATTCTACACGCAACTGAATAATATCGCTCTTTAAACACATGTCCGCGGTGCGCTGAATTTAACAAAACTGTTTATTTAATTATTATTGAATTGTTCTATTACTCTGTTATTTTATCAATACAATTAATCCAAAAGGAAGAATCTTTAGTATTGGCTAGTTGGCTCCGGTTCACCCACCCCATCCCCCTTTCGAATAAATCAGAATACTCATTTTGAAATGCAATCCTATATCGTGTAGCACGTGTCATTCAGATTAAATACCAATCGCTATTTAATCGTGAACCCAGATTAAATATTGTTTGATGTATAATCCGTGGCTAATTTATTATCTGAACAGTACATGTAGCGGATGGAACTAAAAAAAATCTCAGTGGACTGTCTCGTTTGTCTTCCGTCTGGTATATACGTGAGTTAACAGGATGCCGGCGAAATGGTAGCTTTATCGCGATGATGTATATTAAATATCTGTCTCCCTATGTTGACAATTTCAGAATCAGGAAAACAGGATACATATTTTATCCGCGCTCAAGATTCACTGTCGCGTCCCTATGGGCGTAAGTCTACATATCTAATTCGCGATTGTAACCCAAACATACGTGAATAGGGCCCGCAAGCGGCGACCAATATATCAATGTCCCACGAGCAACTACTTCGCACACGACATTGGAATCTCGTCCACTCTCCGGTTATGGTATAACTAGAGTATTTGCCACCTTTCGAGTTATACCAATGATATTTTTTCCTGATTGTACTGGATTGTACACTAATTGCTACTAGGAAACTAGGGAAATTTGATTACGCGGTGACGCCATCCTGATTCGAGATTAGCTGCCTTAAATAATATATGAGTGATATCCGGTGAGGTCGCATAATGCTTACTTTCTTGATTGATTCATGGCGTTACTCAGGGAGTTGTTATGGAGTGAGGACTGACGAGCCGGCATGTTGAAGTCGACGGTGTCAACTGTACCCAGAAATGCAACGAACCCGGTCTCCGTCCCCAATGACTAACACATTTGACTTTATAAGTAACGATAAAGCATATCCAATCTAAGTAAACTACACACCCACATATACATAGTTGGTCTGATTACCTGTCGTAGACTTTCTATTTCCGGAACCGTGGGATTACACGTAAGTATATATGTAGCGCCAAACATAACTCACTCTTGGACATGTGCACCTTTCGCATACGGAACCACTACTGATAGGAATTACGAATAGCTGATAGTATATACATTTAGTCGTAAATATTTCAGAAGGTCCAAAACTATTTTCGCAGATATTGGGTAATGTTAATGTGATGTGAAACATTCCAGTACGGTTATCAAATAGAACTGGAGAATAATCTTGCTCAAAGTAGTTATTTTTACAAATAGTATATATCCAAATTAAGAACACACACCGCCATCCTTATATATTAATTAAATGCAGTTACTATTGATGGCGAAATCGTTTTCGATGGTTTAACGCCAATAGTTGCGTCCCGAATCAAGAAGTAAATATTTACAATTGAGCCTTGTTCGGATATTTTCTATGGAGTGGTACGGTCGATTTGCTTGAGGTTTTCGGGGATGTTAGTAGAATGCTACATTCCTCCAGCCGGCATAACGACTGACCACTAACTTATCAGTCTCACGTACCCGAACAAGTCCATAATATGTCTTTAAGGTAATAAGTTCAACAAACGACCAAATGTTGTTTGTTGAACTTATTTTCGGAACATTTCCCAAGTAAGCATATGAATCTTTCTGCTCGTGTATTACAGATTTTCGTCTTTCTTAAACACCCTGCAGATGAATAATATATCATTCCAATCCATTCAGTACAGAAAGGGTTAAAGAGTTGGTGACAATATTCTGCAAGATTATAAGCCGGAGCTTTATCTCTGTAATTTTATCGGATAGATGCGCAATGTGTTTTTAACATTTGAGAAACAAATAATGTACGTCATGGGGTTTGGTTCCATACAATGTCGTTTAGTAAGAATGGCCAATTAGTACTTACTGGCCGGGTGCGTTCAGGCAGAGGCACATTAGCAAGCAGATCGCCGCACGGGCCGCAGTGCATGTGCTAGTATATGAACTGCACACCACTTATGAAATGTACATGTCAAACAGTCCACTACATGTGTAGTTATAGTTATTACACGCTTGTTCTTAGACGTATTGCTGTTCCATAAATCCCTATGGAACGTATAAGTTCCATACGCATCTCGTTGATGTCAAATGACATACATACATGAAGTTCACCTCACCCATGATACCTGAACTTTAAAATAAAAAAATCATCACACACGACAAAGCAAGCCCTGTATGTGCATAAATAAACATTGTAATCCTGTAAGTTTTTTAATGCACCGATTGGACGAGTGGAGTGTAATATAAACACAGAACGACACGTGTCCTAATGGGTTTGTTGATACGGCACTTGTGCATCGCGGAAGGATATAACTCGAGATTGCGCCTATCATTCTGTCTTTCTGCGTTAACACTCGTGTATCAACACACCATTAACACACTCGTGTCGTTCTGTGTATGCATGCAATTCCATAAATAGTTGTAGAGAAGTAACCCAGCCTTCATTATCTGGTAGAATCAATCGTACAGTAATTCTTGGCATGTCAACACTCTGAAAAGCCAAAAATACAACCGAAGACACATACTCTGTAATTCCAAGATTTACAATTAAAACGTGTACAATAGATAGATGTTTCCATCGTGGACTTTGTAACTCGAAATCGTTATCTGATGGGTTGTCAGTCATTGGCCGATGGCCGGAGGTTTGCCGCACATGGTCGACGAGTTTATCCGCCATCGAAATCACTGTTAGATTAGCCTTAAGTGTGCGGATTTCCTCCACCACTAAAACTTTCAATGTCGTGTTATGGCATTAGTTGCCGAAAGCGACATTTAACCCCAATTAATCAATCAATTATTGAAATAATTGAATAAACAGACATATAGAGAATACACAGAGATAATATTATTAAACAGCGACTGATATTCCTTCAATTCGCTCACACCTAGCTCACTTCATTTTCACGTCTTTCGAACACCATATTCACTCCAAGCATGGGAGTGAATACAGTCCCAGCGACTGAAATATGGATAAGTATAGGATATACCAAACTCCAGGCAGAGTTATCTCCCATCGCTCCGCTGAGATACCACTGCCATAATGACATTAATTGGTAAGGAATTCTTACGTGTTTTTAGTTCTTATGTTTTAGGATTAAAATTGTCTATGTCTGGCTCAGTTCATATTGTTCTTATCAATACCGAAAGAATTACCATTATTGCAAACTTTAAAAAACATTTGGTGGTCAAAACAAGATAATAGGTGACTAAATAGTTGTAAATACAGTTCCGCGACGTTATGTAAAAATAGATTTATCGTCTGCAAAGTACACTCATTGTGGTAGTGATATATCGCAGCGATAACGTAGAGGGCGCTGTATGGAGTTTGAGTATATACCAGCTGATGTGTCCGACTTCGTCCGGGCTATTTAAGGAACAACGTTGAAAAGTATTAGGAGAAAGAAAACAACTAATGTTCGATCGGTCCAGAAACAATGCCTGTATGAACGTATATGAGCGAGGTCAAGGACACGGTCGCACATGAAATTGAACCCGCCCATATTGTTCCCGGGATCAAACTAGGCCTACATACCAAATTTGAGTCGGATCGTTCGAGTTCCAGAAACATGCCTATATGAGCGTATATGAGCGAGCTCAAAGTCGCGGTCGCAAGTGGAATTGGACCCGCCCATATTGTTCCAGGGATAAAGTAGGCCTATACATACAAAATTTGAGTCGGATCGGTCGAGCAGTTTTCGAGGCTACAACACACATACAGACAGAAGTTCCAAAATATATAGTAGACTAGCTGGCTGATGTGACCGAATTCGTCCGGACTATTTAGGAATTTCTTTGTGATCGCCTCCGTCTGGGCAGAATATACAGCATCTGGACAAACTATTGTTCGATCGGTCCAGAAACATGCCTATATGAGCGAGGTCAAGGTCAATGACACGGTCGCACGTGAAATAGGACCCGCCCATATTGTTCCCGGGATCAAAGTAGGCCTACATAACAAATATGAGTCGGATCGGTCGAGGTCCAGAAATTTCAGTCGGATATGAGCGTATATGAGCGAGGTCAAGGTCAGGGTCAATGACTCGATCGCACGTGACATTGGACCGGCCTATATTGTTGGCGGGATCAAGGTAGGCCTACATACCAAATTTGAGTCTGATCGGTCTAGCAGTTTTCGAGTCTATAACACACTTAGACTGTTAGAAAATAATGTCGATTTGACAGTTTCGGACCGTCATAATTGACGCTCCCATAACTTTTCATCAGTTTTAAGGTTTTTTACCGTTATTTTATGTGCCCATGGAAATTGTATAAGTTAAATATTTTCGTGATTCAAAGTCATGCCACCAAAATTCAATAGTATATTTATCGGCGACCATATTATACACGGCAATGACTCCATACAGTATGACTGAATCTGACTCTGCTGATATTTAATATGTATTATTAATCCGGCATTCTTTCTGTGTTATGCTGGTCCGTATTATCTTCAGTACGTTATTCTCAAATCCGGGTTTAAGTTTCCGCTTCAGCACTCACCTATCTTATTCGCCATTTTGAGTATTTTATCGCGGGCAAATTACAAACTATTGTTTTTAGGGAAAATGTTACCTTTTCAATTGTGGACAGTTGTTAAGACGGTCTGATTTCGGTTCCTTTGATAACAGACAAGTTTCAATTCTGCGAAAACCGACTTAATCATTGACAATTTCCACTAAATTCGAGAGTAGAGATTCATGCCAATCAATCATCATCATGGCATGATCTGAGGTCGGTTGTAACCTGACTTCATTCGACTCAGTGCTGATGCTGAAATTGACAGTGCTGTGACTGTCAAAACACAGGCACATTTACTGACACAAGGGATGCGCCGCAGGCGCTCGTATATAGGTAGTTACCCACCACCACCCCATCCCATCACTATGGGTGACGTGATGGGTTGTTGGGTGGATATAACCTATATACGAGCGCCTGCGGCGCATTGGATACTATGGGTGATGGGATGGGGTGGTGGGTGGGTAACCATACCTATATATCTCTTTTCTTGTTTAAACGAGATAAGTTATCTCGTTTAAACGAGATAAAAATAAAATTTCACATCTGCTATCTCGTTTAAACGAGATAAGTTATCTCGTTTAAACGAGATAAAAATAAAATTTCACATCTGCGATCTCATTTAAACGAGATTTACAGCCATATTTATACATTAGTTAGTGAAAGGCAAACACATTACGCGTGCGCAGCCTTTTTCCGGATTAAATTCTACGAGGCAGATAACATGTTTGATCCTCTGCAAACTGCAAAGTTTCATAAGTATTGTCTATCACATTATGCATTGAGGATTTACATTTCATCAAAACTATGATCGTAATAGAAGAACTAAGATGTATTTTTCACTTACGAATAATACTAGTTTCGACCATTCAAAAACATATGAATCGTAATGCCTACCGGGAGATCATATTGTTACCATGGGAACCTGGCTAAACCTACGGTAAATTAGCAAATTAAGAGCAAAAAATTGGTGTTGACCAACTTGACCCATGAAAAATACCATTGGTCTGACTTTTATTAGTTACGGTCTTGATATTAATTAAACGGTGTTGAGCCGTAAAAAATACAACGGTCTGACAGTTACTGGTTACATGCTACGGCCTGACTGTATGTTTAACGGTCAAGGTTGGTAACGATGTCGCGCTGTCTCAGACCGTTAAAGCGACATACAGACAGCCAGAAGTTCCAAAATATATAGGAGATGTGCATTTATATATAACCATTGAGATTTTATATTCACAAGCCTTGTTCAATAGATAACATACATGTACTATGATTATTTTCATGAACATTTGTCAGGACATTATGCCAGCTGTGAGAACACACCCTTATCAGGAAACATTAAATAACGCACTAAGAGCAGGGACGTGACTAGAGTCACTAGACTCTCCATGTGGGATCTCCACCTTGAAATTTCCCTAGTGTGCACACCCCTGAACCCAACAAAACTCCCACGATTCCCAAACTTCCAATTGCACCCCTCAGGTTATTGGTCTAAAACAAATTCCCTACTAACTAATGCTTGGAAAAACAATACAATGAGAATAAATTCAACCTATATGTGGTGTGACATATCCAACTAATGTTGTGTCAGGCTTGCACTTTCCAACTGTTGGAAATTTTGACAACAGTTGGTGTGACGACCCCAATCCCCCGGTCACCACATCCCCGGATAATAGATGGATATATACATAGTACAAATATTATTTCCTCACCTGTCGTTCATAGTACAAATCTTATTTCCTCACCTGTCATACATAGTATAAATCTTATTTCCTCACCTGTCATACGTAGTATACATCCTATTTCCTCACCTGTCATTCGCTCTCTAATAGATTAATATATGCATACATGTATTATAAATCGTATTTCCTCACCTGTCATTCGCTCTCATATAGATTAATATATACATAGTATAAATCTTATATCTTCACCTGTTATACATAGTATACATCTTATTTCCTCACCTGTCATACATAGTATAAATATTATTTCATCACCTGTCATACATAGTATAAATCTTATTTCATCACCTGTCGTACATACTTATTATTATTACATAGTATACATCTTATTTCCTTACCTGTCATACATATATAAATCTTATTTCATCACCTGTCATTCATAGTATAAATCTTATTCTTCACCTGTCATACATAGTATAAATCTTATTTCCTCACCTGTCATACATAGTATAAATCTTATTTCCTCACCTGTCATACGTAGTATAAATCTTATTTCCTCACCTGTCATATATAGTATAAATCTTATTTCATCACCTGTCATACATAGTATAAATCTTATTTCATCACCTGTCGTACATACTTATTATTATTACATAGTATATATCTTATTTCCTTACCTGTCATACATATATAAATCTTATTTCATCACCTGTCATACATAGTATAAATCTTATTCTTCACCTGTCATACATAGTATAAATCTTATTTCCTCACCTGTCATACATAGTATAAATCTTATTTCCTCACCTGTCATACGTAGTATAAATCTTATTTCCTCACCTGTCATATATAGTATAAATCTTATTTCCTTACCTGTCATACATAGTATACATCTTATTTCCTCACCTGTCATACATAGTATAAATCTCAAATCTTATTTCCTCACCTGTCATTCATCGTATACATCTTATTTCCTCACATATCATACATAGTATAAATCTTATTTCCTTACCTGTCATTCATAGTATAAATCTTATTTCCTCACCTGTCATACATAGTATACATCTTATTTCCTCACCTGTCATTCGTCGCATAAATCTTATTTCTTCACCTATCATACATAGTATAAATCTTATTTCCTTACCTGTCATTCATAGTATAAATCTTATTTCCTCACCTGTCGTACATAGTATAAATCTTATTTCCTCACCTGTCATACATAGTATAAATCTTTTTCCTCACCTGTCATACATAATATAAATCTTATTTCCTCACCTGTCATTCGCTCTCTTGTCAGAGTCTCGACCTGGAATAGACAAGACAAGAATTCAATATTTAAAGAGCATTATAAGTAATTTCTTATACCCCACCACGGGAGCAGTTTCACGGGAATGGGAGTTTTCATATATTTCGTTCACACCGATGATTTAGATCATGCGATGAATCTCTACTCTGGCTAACGTCCGTAGAGATCATATTCCACCAGTACAAAATCTGGGAACTTTTTGATGTTCTGACCCGTTCTGACAGGGAACTTTTTAACATTTAACAAACAATGCAGGGAATATATTTCTTTGTAAATACTTGTTCCTCAATGATCTACTTCACATTTGGGGGTGATCGCAGCTCGAGATTGCATGCTTTTCTGTGACTTTTGTGAACTTATATTGCAACAAACATTGAATTAATTACCTAGGAGAAATTTCATAATTGTATGCGACGCAAAGCAACGTCGCTCACTTAAATCACTTAAATCGTGCAATTTCGAGTTGGGACCTCGACCTAAAGTGAAGTACATTATTAAGGAACAGGTAAAAACTAAAAAGATATATCCACCGCGTATTTTTCTCTCGACTTTATAAGGCTGCCTGTCAAAACTTCAAAACGATCCCAGGTTTTGTACTGGAGTATGATTTCTACGGGCGTTAGCCAGAGTAGATTCATATCATGATCTAATCGACGCATCAAACTTACATCCTGTTCTCCTGGACCATTACTTATGTTTTAATATGCATGAAGAATATCCACAGCTCACCGTCAGACAAACGTTAATTTATGTTTTGGACATAGAATATTACTCAGAATGTCATGGGATTTGGTATATAGTTGATATCTGAGAACATGTAGATCAAGTTTGAATTTGAGCAGCATACATATCTTCATATTTTGTCTGTGACTCACATTTGAGAATACGCAGGTCACGTTTGTATCAGGTCATGGTCCAGTGAGTTATGCCTCTTTTTCAACTTATAAATCACAATTGTTTGTTTGTCCGTATGACATAATCATGCAAGCAACATTCATCACAATTGCTTGATTATTTGTTTAAGTGGGGAAAACAAATTCAAATACAAAAGTCCTACTAAGAAAAAACAAAAATTACAAAATAATCCATATTTGGTACAGTACACAAAACCCTGTATAGAGTTTACCATGGTATAATGAACCCAGTGTAAAGTAAGGTGCATTGAACATGGAGTTTAATACTATATAGTTAAATCGGCGGGGTGGTATGTCCGCGAAAGAAAATATTTACTCAACAAATTATCAAAATTTTATATTAAAGTCCACACAAAAAATCAGCTAAATGCCAATTTACTAAATACCCATTTACTAAGTACAATAAATGTCCTTTAATCCTTGTATGGGTACCTTTATATATGAAAACTGGCTGAAACATGCTGCCTTTGGGATCTCGTTGGAGAAAACGCAAGTCAAGTTCAGATTGTGTCATGATCCGATGATGTTTGACGGAGTTATACATTTTTGGACTTAGAAATCATTTATTTGTTCGACCACAGGGGCGTGGGGTCAGGGTCCTTTTATTTTTACTTACTTCAGACTTTCAAACTTGATCTACCCTGTTCGTGAATATGTGTCTTCCAACGCATTTACAGCAGATACACATTTTTTCTCATGCGATCAATGGATAAAATTAATCACGAAGCGCATAAATGTCAATGTTAGAATTGTTCTCCGTAATTTAGTTGAACCCGCGTGTACTCTCCTCTGTGTTTTTTTTCCCTAGACAGAACCCTCATTTATTCACTAATTTCATTATATAAGGTGTCTCCCAGTCGTATTTGTAGCACTCAATTATAGAACTTAGAGTTATGATATGAATTATTCATCATCTGTAGTATTATCTGTCTAATTACCGATGAATCATACTGACTGCTCTATAAAAAGGGCATTTGGTGTGGTTATTCTGCTTACTTCAGCCTCTCTCGCTGGAGTCATGACATTTCTTCAAAACAGCCACACGATTGGATAGCGAACGATACTTAATCGCGTTCATGGTTAGATAGCGATTGATATTAAATCGCAATAACACGTGGTATGCGAGGTTAAGACTGAGGCTAGGATTAATGACGAAATAACGGAAATGTTTGAATAAAATGCTTTTAAAGAGCGTTCATCAGACCCCCCCCCCCCCCCCAGCCCATCCAACCGATAGGAGAATTGACGAAAGTTGATCGATTGTGCTGTTGAAATTTGTTTCATACAAATCTCCATTATTTCGTCAAAGTATGTTCGAAATAGAGTTACATCTATCACCCTTCCGATTAACCCTTTACCCAACAGAACGGCCCTGTGCCAATGCATTCTCTTATATATGCGAGTCGACCATAGGTCGCCTCGCATATATAAGAGAATGCATTGGCTTAACACATTAAAAATTATAAAATTGTTAAAGAATGTAAGAAAAAATGGTAAAAAGTGTTAAAAAAAGATTTTTTTTTAGGCCAATGCATTCTCTTATATATGCGAGGCGACCTATGGTCGACTCGCATATATAAGAGAATGCATTGGCACAGGGCATAACTGTAACTATCACAATGTGGTCAAGGAGCCGGTTCCAATGATATCCATATTTGTATGGTTCTATTGAGACAGACCGAAGATATTATAGGCTGTTGAAGCTTTATTTGGCCGGTTTTGGCCGGTTTGTTGGGTAAAGGGTTAACTCAGGATACTTATTTAGAAATGTAATCCTAACCTCGCGTGCCACATGTCACTGCTTTTGAATATCAATCGCTATCTAATTGTTAATCCGATTAAGTATCTTTCGCTATCTAATCGTGAACCCGATTAACTATATTTCCTAATTTAATTGTGTGTGTGTTACATGTAGCTGTTCAAAATGCCGTGTCGTACGAGCATGTGGTGACGTCTCATGTATAACGGAAACACGTTAGAGTTATTCTCGCCTTCCAGACCTTTAAAGATGTCATCTCCTATTTTACACAATAAAATCACCATATGTACGTTTTATATACCATAAATTAATGAAATCGCGTTAGTGAGCTCATTAGTAGGTGTTTCTGCTAGTCAGATATCGACTTACGAATGGGGATGTGTTTAAGGCATGGGCGGCGTTCGTTGCAGAAATATTCATATTTGTTCAAATCGCCATCAACAGAAGGAATATTAAAATATATATAGTTTTGTTCATATGCCAAACATAATCAGCGCGTAAATAGTATATTGTCGTCAATACGTACGATGGTGTACGTAAACAAGAGCCAGCTCGTGTTACAGTTTTGCTTCTGTTTACATAACACAGCGCAATTCTATTGGTTAATCACACACAAATGATATAAACGCTCTTTATTATTTCCATATCAGGTAACAAATAACGCTCTTTATGTTTACCATATCCGAATCTAAACAAAAGCCAGGAAACGTAACGTTTTTTGCTTTTGTTTACACAACAAAGGAAAAACATTTGACAATAACATACTGTTGATGCCATATTTCTGATTGGTATAAGTCTGTCTATATTTTACTATTATTTCTGTATGGCGGTGTTTGACGAAGGTGATTATTTTAACAGCATACCCACGCCAACGCCGCCCGTATCTTTAACGTTTGTTATGCTGGTAAGAATTCATATGATCGTCTTTGATAAAGAGCGTCTATGTTTTCGTTTCCCAAAAGCAGTGGGTGATATAGAGCGTTTTCAATTATTCGCATTATACGTAAAGATCCACGGACCAATTTAACCCTTTACCCAACAAAACGCCCAGAAAAATAGGCCAAATGAAGCTGCAACAGCCTAAATTATCTTGGGTCTGTCTCAATAGAACCATACAAATATGGATATCATTGGAACCGGCTCATTGACCACATTGTGATAGTTACAGTTATGCCCTGTGCCAATGCATTCTCTTATATATGCGAGTCGACCATAGGTCGCCTCGCATATATAAGAGAATGCATTGGCCTAAACAAATTCATTTTTTAACACTTTTTACCATTTTTTCTTACATTCTTTAACAATTTCATCATTTTTTTCTTACATTTTTTAACAATTTTTATAATATTTTTCTACATTCTTTGACAATTTTATCATTTTAAATATGTGTTAAGCCAATGCATTCTCTTATATATGCGAGGCGACCTATGGTCGACTCGCATATATAAGAGAATGCATTGACACAGGGGCCGTTTTGTTGGGTAAAGGGTTAACACCTAATTTGTGTAACTTCAACTAATTTCCAAATGACCATGCACAGTAAGGAATAAAATATGACAATCACTATCACTGTATGACACAATGCATCTTGAAAATCAACACAAGTCTCCGTCAGTTTTACGCTTTTAAAGCCACATGGCGGTTTGTGCTGACTTCGGATGAAAAAAATTTGAAAACGGCTGAAATATGGTTGAGACTTTGGCAAGTGTTTTCCAAAATATTATGAAGCCGGCATACCAATATTATTCGCTTTTGAATTTGTCCTGGTTTAGAAATAGGTCGATAAATATCTTAAGCTTCGTACTACGAGCATTATGTAACCCAAAAGGACGCATTGAAGTATGAAAAATGCAACTATGAACAATGTGTTTGGGTCTCCAAAAAATAACAGCTATGAATCTGACATGGAACAGAAAAAAGCGTTCCGTGTTATTCTATTCTTGTTATGGCAGCAATAAAGAGCGTTTATCTGACTTCGGGCGAAAAACTGAAAACGGCTGGAAAATGGTTGTGACTTTGGCAAGTGCTTTCCAAAGTATTATGAAGCCGGCATACCACTATTTCGTGTATTTATCGACATATATATCCGTCCCGCCAAATTACGTTGACAAATTGTTGAGGTTTGAATGAGCCATGTCCGTTTAACGAGTACAAAATACCGAAACTGGGAATGCTCTTTATTGTATACCGCCTTTGGGAAAGAACAGCAATAACAATGCATAGCATTTGTAAAGCGCCTTACCCCATGATGCCCAAAGGCGCTGAAATTATGACAATTATTACCCCGATGAGCCTAACACTCAATGATCATCTACTCCCCCCCCCCCCCCGGTGGGACAGTGGGATGCTCACGTACAGCCGAGCCGAGAGTATACCAGGATACATGTGGCTAGCATACTGACAATATATTTCACTACTCACAATCAGGTACCATTGAGAGGATCGGAGTGACATTTATTAATGTTAAATAATTTAATTTTTATTAATTTTTTATTTTATTAATGTTAAATAAGCCTACTTTTACGCGTGTTGGCTCAACATAAATTTTTCGACGACTAACGATGTAATGTAATCGTAGCCGCCACACGTGTAACTGTGAGTTTAAGAAACATCTCTAATATATCACAAAATAAATTTATATGTCCCAGATTCGTTCATGTGTGTGGAAAGCAATAGGTTGGACACATACATTTTACGACGACTAACTAACTGTAATCGTAACTGTTATACATGTGTAACTGTGAATTTAAGAAACATCTCTAATATATCACAAACTAAAATAATATGTCCCAGATTCATTTGTGTGCGTGGAAAGCAATAAGTTGGACCAAACTGAGGAACCCTACACAAAAGCTGGTTTATAATCTCCAGAGACGGAAATGCTATTGACGCGCGGAAGTTAATGCGGTCGGCGGAATAACTATGAAAGTGTCCACGAGCCATTAGCGATTGAAAGTCCCAATATTCTTAGTGTAAAGTATAGAATGTATCGACGGTCTTCATTAAAACTGAGTAGGGATTTTATTAAATGTCAGAATCTCGAACGCCAAAACATACGTCTTAAATTACATTGATTAACGTTGCTATACATGTATGAACACTGCCGCAGAGGGAATACCAAAGCGAAAGTAATCATTTCTATACTAAATAGATTATCTCATTCAGTTAACCCTTTACCCAACAAACCGGCCAAAACCGGCCAAATAAAGCTTCAACAGCCTAAAATATCTTGGGTCTGTCTCAATAAAACC
Source organism: Siphonodentalium dalli (assembly GCA_032622095.1). Taxonomy (NCBI): domain Eukaryota; kingdom Metazoa; phylum Mollusca; class Scaphopoda; order Gadilida; family Siphonodentaliidae; genus Siphonodentalium; species Siphonodentalium dalli. The sequence continues at coordinate 110,662,150 of CP136061.1, read as the reverse complement.
ATACAAATATGGATATCATTGGAACCGGCTCATTGACCACATTGTGATGGTTACAGTTAGCCCTGTGCCAATGTATTCTCCTATATATGCGAGTCGACCATAGGTCGCCTCGCATATATAAGAGAATGCATTGGCCTAAAACAAATCTTTTTTTAACACTTTTTACCATTTTTTCTTACATTCTTTAACAATTTTATAATTTTTAATGTGTTAAGCCAATGCATTCTCTTATATATGCGAGGCGACCTATGGTCGACTCGCATATATAAGAGAATGCATTGGCACAGGGCCGTTCTGTTGGGTAAAGGGTTAAATCAGTATACATTGGAATGTTCTGTTATTCATTTGGAGGGGTGTTCAGGATAAATTAGAAGATGACAGTCTGGCGAAAGATAACACAAGTTATGAAGGATGCACGTGAGGCTCAGATGGCCTAGCGCAGGGACATTTTCAGATAATAAGTTCAACAAACATTGATAGTCTTATGATCTGACCATTTCATATGGGAATCACTCATCAACTGGTATTAAGTATAGAAGGGATAAGGAATTCGCTGATGAAAAACGGACGGTTTAAACTATGGTGCGAGTTTATTGAGAGATGTAGGCGATTATTTTGATGTAACTTGTTAACCCTTTACCCAACAAACCGGCCAAAACCGGCCAAATAAAGCTTCAACAGCCTAAAATATCTTCGGTCTGTCTCAATAGAACCATACAAATATGGATATCATTGGAACCGGCTCCTTGACCACATTGTGATAGTACAGTTATGCTCTGTGCCAATGCATTCTCTTATATATGCGAGTCGACCATAGGTCGCCTCGCATATATAAGAGAATGCATTGGCCTAAAAAAAATCTTTTTTTAACACTTTTTACCATTTTTTCTTACATTCTTTAACAATTTTATAATTTTTAATGTGTTAAGCCAATGCATTCTCTTATATATGCGAGGCGACCTATGGTCGACTCGCATATATAAGAGAATGCATTGGCACAGGGCCCTTCTGTTGGGTAAAGGGTTAAACTTGAGTAGATTGTTTTCGAGCAACTGTCTCACCTTGAATAGATATGTCCATGGCATGGGATGCAGTATTTGGAACAAAAGACAGATCGATGTTTTTTTCACTTGAGTTGCTTTGTTTTGGCTCTCCGTGTGAGTGCTGGATACAACCACAGAACATGTGCGATGTTTTCGCTGTGAGCAATTCGTGTGTTCATGGCCTGTTGTAGAACACCATACACATATGATGTCTTTGTTTTTGCACTAATACCATGGTCATGACCGCCACTTAAATTACCACAAATGGGATATTACAAATGTAGTCAGTGGCAGTTTTATGTATCCAACCCTCAACTCCGCTGGGGTCATATATCATAGCTGTTTAATAATATGTTCGTATCATCAATAGATTTTAAATTTCTATGAACATTTGTGCCTCCTTGTTCCAGCTTGTGGAGCCCGCTTAGCCAACATCTCAGACTCAGACGAATCAGATATGTACAGTAATGCTCTAAGTAATCGACTTCTTAACCACAGCAGAATTATGGGTAACTTTTCAGGATTTAGTCGGAAATATGGCTTGTTGCCATTCATCGGAAAGCTCTCGGGGACTGTATACATCGCGGGTTCTCAACACAGCCCTGCTGCTATTAAAGGTTTTGAGAGGAATAACCAACCCATAGTTTGTGCAAGAGATGTTAACTGTGGAAGAGATTGAACTTTATATGGATATTCCTGATTTGATTGACATCAAGCCTTGAAATAGTGTGCCTGTCATTTGCAGAATGAGGTCCCCAGATGGTGAATTTAGTGATGCTACCCCGTATAGCGGGCTAGCATCACCAAATTCACCCTCTGTGAACATCATTCTGCTTAGGCCTTAGCAGAATGAGGTCCCAAGATGGTGAATTTGGTGATGCTAGCCCGCTATGCGGGATAGCATCACTAAATTCACCCTCTGGGGACCTCATTCTGCAAATGACAGACACACTTTTTCAAGGCTTGCTTGACATATTTTAATTATCCATCTATACTTTACACTGTTTTGTCAAAAACAAACACGGAAGATTACTAGCCACTCGGGTCAAAATCTAAAAAGTTTGTACTGAGGATATACCTCACCACCAATTTGACTTAGCATGTCATCATTCATACGTTCAATATGTTGTTTTTGTTTTGTTTTAATGGTTATATGAAAAATCAAATAATCGATATATAGTACAGCAGCCGCTTCGGCCTACCCCCCCCCCCCCCCTCCCCGAATTATAGGAAAACTGTGAGGTAAAGTAACACATAGATATATATGAGTACTTAATAGTCGTGAATAACATACAAGTGGTATATAGAAATGGTGGTAGGCCGTTGACCCGAATATCAGATAAATGATGCTCTATATATAGCGACTCAAGATGGGACTGAATAAGCATAATATATTGGGGAATTGTAGCTACTTATATACTATTTGGGGTGAATAATTAATGAGGTGTTTGTAATACACCTCATGATTTGCTCCTCTGTTATGATCATATTTGGTGAGCTGTCTTCATTGTGTGACAGTCACTGTTGAAAGTAACATCATAACATGTGAGGTTCCTGTGAAGGAACCGATCGTCTCATATTCGAGTCTGCACTTTATATGAATATTGATATAACAGGTCCCTTAACCAAGTGGTGGTATGGGGTATATGTATGATTACGTCACAACTGACACATAGCTGAAGCGGTGAACCGTCTAGCCACTGCATATGCCAGCCTCCAGGTACACCGCCTGCATTGAGATGAAAACAATATGAGATTCAAAAATAATCAAGACGAAACTCAGAGAAATATGATCCGACAGGAACAACATACATGAATAAACAGGAAACAATAATGAAAAAATCAGAACATTAATAAAACTGATAACAGAAATTGTGTGTGATGCACTGCGGAGATGCGTGATGAGCCACCCAGTTGACAGAACCGAGTCCACTCAACCACCTTAGAAGAAATGTAGGACCGAAGTTGACCATGAGCTAGGTCATATATCCACAGCTCGATGCCTCACACATATCGGCCGCCCTAGTGCAACCAGATTTCCGACATCACCACTCTCGGGAGGTTCCCCAAAGCAAACATGGTTCCACATTAGAGATTATTACCCCTCGTAGTGGGGCGTTATACATATGCTACACCGGGGCCACGCCACATGATTGATGTGGTGTAAATAGAGAAACAGAAACGAAATAATAATACTCGCGTGTACCGCTGGATTATTTTTAGAACAGCAATCCGCGAGAAAATTTTCAGAGCGCACCAAAAGAATAGCATCTACATGGACTATTTTGTTTTATATAACACATAATTTTATACACAATGGTGTGGGTGCTCAAGTCCGAAGTGAACGGGCGGATACATGTATATATGGTCACC